>OX392513.1:13627886-14358432 GCA_947623375.1 Apotomis capreana | reverse complement strand
GCAGTCATGAGAGAGGGTGACGGGTAGCGCTATGTCGTGCGACAAGAATAGAGAAACATAGTTGTACTTGACGGGCTGGTAGTGATTTCCATGAACACAATGCTATAGTGTTGAAAGTTGCCGAAGTGTAAGCCACAACCTACAATGGAATACAATGCTAATTGTCAGAGCAACATCCTCACTTTTGATGTATCATACTGACCCGCTTTCTTACAGTGAGAGTGATTAAGCTACTTTCCTTAAAATGAGCATAAATTATTCAAATGCAATGCTAATAACTTCCATAGAAATTAGTGCCATTTCCGGATCTGTGTAGGTGACAATAAATCTTTAATTCGAGAAAACATTCAAAGTAGCACCACACTACTACTATTTTCTTCACTCGATATGAACTATCATATCATCCCTTAATTATACTAACTATTAAAATATGCTCGAGCTGCCTACATATATATATAACCCGGGTTCAAGTAGATATACGTACCTCAGGGTAACGAAATTTGAAATTCGTAGGTGTACTTTTTTATTTATATCCCTAAAGTTTTGGATTTTGGGATACTTATTATTAATTAATAAAGTTGTATTTCAGTAAGTACACACACACTGTTATGTTTAAATATAATTATTATTATCATAACGCAGTGTAGGTAAGCAATAATAACAGTCATAAGCGTCCAAACTCCATTGTGACTCTACCCCCTGGTATTTTTCTTACCGTGGTCAAGGACTCATTTAAACGGTCACTCTACATCAGGGTGATAATTCGAAAGAGCTTTGGAATGTGTTAAACAAAAACACGGTATTAAGCGAGAATTTAAAGGAGATATTTTAAGATTTGAAATATAATTCAATCTCTATTATTTGTACTAGCTGTTTGAAATATTGTGCTCACCAAAAATAGTAGGTAATTTCCATCTACAATACATTACAATAATACTTTATTGGACACCAATAAAAGTTTACAGAAGGAAACAAGACAAATACAATTTATAAATAACATCTAATGCAATGATAAAAAAATATCGCTTACCTACGATAAAGCGCATACACATGACACATATGTAGAGGTGCTAAAGTAGAATTAAGAGTACTGGATAGATCTCGAACAGATGAGGAGAGTATTTTCAAAAGGACTTATTTTTATTTATTTATTATTTATTTAAACTTTATTGCACAATACAAAAAAAATACAAATGGCGGACTTCATGCATTTAGGCATTCTCTACCAGTCAACCACTGGGTTAAACAGAAATATGTAGTCGGTGCAGGATCAAAGGTTATTTTAAACAAATGTCCTTTTGAAGAGACACTCTTTAGATGTTCTTCTAATGTTGCCTCACAGGTGATCAGACGCAATATGGTCATTCTCTTAGTCAATAATGAATCAATATAGAAACTTAAGTAACATGGACATTTGCGAAATCACCAATTTGAAACTTCTTTCAACAATCTAAGGTGCAAAATACTTATCGTCGAAAAGCATTTGTTTAGTGAATAAGAGAATTATTTACAAACGTAACCACGTGAGTCACCGATGACCATTTACTGTGAGAGAATGTCACTGAGTCAGCATCAAAGAATAATTGAGATAGGATACTTTACTAGTGTATTATTGTTTAAGTTAGAAGTATACCTATACTAGAATATATATTATGTTTTTAATTATTTTACATGTAATGACAATAAACACAAATTACTATTAGTTTCTTGTTTATAAAATTATGTCATAATAAAATCATATTCCGTTGTTACAACACACAACACACGTATTATTGATGGGACGAAATCAGTGATGACTTAATAAAAGACGTTTTTTTCTGCTATGCTATGCTATGCATATCCATCATTACAAAAACGTATAAATACTTGATAATAAGTCCATACTTGCCATTTTCTAAGAAACTATGTTAATTCAGAATCCATTTCTGGGAGTAAGATTCTAATACCGCAATAAACAATTAGGTTGTGTTATTATGAAACCTCCGAAAATTTATTCCTATATTTTCGATCTTGCCATTTTTCAGTAAGTAGGTACATGTCATGTCCATTGGTGACGTCATCGTAAAAACACAATACGCAATTAATTGGGAAATGGATCACATTAGCTCCTTTGGTCTACGCTTTAAGATTTTTAATAAAAAAATTGAATCATATCGCATTTTTTTATCAAAATCGTAAAATAATATATTTTTTTGGTATACATATATTATGCTAATATTAAACTTATTAATCTAGCTAGTAAATTCATTCTCCGAACAGGGACAAGAACCGCTTTAATGTGATTCCCTATGATTTGACTGATAACTTATCAAGCTCGAGTGGATAACTCAATAAATACTTAACTGTCGATAGTTCCAGGATTATCTACATCGATTATAATGGACAATAAACATAGAACGAGACCTATAATTGGCTTGATTTAAGGAAGGAATTCAAATAGCATATTAAATGTGTATAGCTAAGCTGAAGGTAATAAAAAGGTATGTATTCCTAATAAGTTACTCAAAATTAAAAATATCCTTGGTTGATGACTGATCTCTTGCTCTATTGTGCAAAATAATGTAAAATACACATTTTGCAATATTATCGGCGTTACTCAATTAAAATATAAATAACTGTTCCCACGTTTCCACCGGTACAGGCGTATGCATTTCGAAATGTACAAGATAATGTGTGTTACAAGATGTGTTCCCTAATGGGGTTAAAAATTCAAGATATCACTCAGCCACTTACCATTAAGATCAGCTAGCGGCAAGAGTTTAAGGCCCCTTATCCGTTCAAAAATGCTGATTGTTTTAGACATTTTCCTCTATGATCAAATATGTTTCTTAACATATTATTAACGTTACTACTTAGAACAAGGCTATTGAGATTTATTGACATATATTTGAAACCTACAGTTTGAATTTTTCATTGATAATTTTTGTTTAAAAAACTACTCGAAATTGTCAAAATTCTGAAGACTTTTTTCCACTTATTTTCGATTGCACGCAATGAAAACATGAAATAGCTATAGATGTTACTTTCTAAAATTCAGGGAAAAGTATTATTCAATTTAAAAAGTTGGTTGAAATTAACAATATATTTGTGATAATATGAAAAAATAATAATAAAAGGAATACGGCCTAATTATGGCTGAGCTGTGTACAATAGACCAATCACATTACTCAAATTTAAATGCACTTCTCTTGGGCTTCACAAAAACGCAGCCTGATTGGTTCAATTTCTCTCCACTCCGCTTCAGTGGACCGGCGGTTTTTTGTTAGTTTGATATTGTTATTCGTCTGAGATATTGTTTATTAAGACTCAAACCAAGCCCTTACACTTACGACCTTGCTGGAAAACTTCAATGCGCACCTTGTAATCGCATCTTCAAGACAAAGTTTGGTTTTTCGAGTCACACTAGAGCCTTTCAAAACCCGGACAAGAATAATTGACGGAGTCGCTGTCGCCGGACACGGCTAGGAGGACTATACTGTCTATGTCAACTTAGTAGGATTGATTACGAAAACGTAGTTAATGTACTTGACCGATGCTGATTTTTCAATTTAATTTTGATGATAATTTTGATTTTTAAATTTTATTTATATATCTACATTTCTTGTAACTGAGGTTGGATCTTTGTTTGACTTTGGTCTCAATCTCATGGAAAGTGAAGTGAAGACAAACACCGATGTTAGTAATTCCTATCTACCAACTGCAAACTACTAAACCTTCTATGAGAAAACTTCGTTCAAAGCTTTTAGTTGATAGGCATTTTTCATGCATTTTATGGAAGATGATATTCAATAATAAAAGATACCAAGACAGTACGTCGGTCGTAAGTCGTAGCCATTACACTCAATTGAGTTAAGTTTGCACCTGAATCCTATGGCGCCACTTAAGAAGGAGGTGCAAACTTTTTTACTGACACAGACCGATTTCCACGCATGCGGAGCCGCAGGCACAACTAGTAAGTAAATAAAGACGTATCGAAGACCACCCTATCCCCACAATTTATTGCCTTTATAGGCTACTTATCACTACTTTGGTGTGTGTCAAATTTTATCAAAACCAAGAAGTCGAGCTAGAAGAGTTGCGTCGATTTATTAGAGAAATTATTAAGTTCTGAAGTAGACAGAACTACACGTTAACCTGAGAGTTTCTTTTTTTTGGAGTCGGCTGAAGAACATTTATGTCACACGCCGGACACGAGTACCAACAATCCAAAGACCTACTGACGATTTTCTCTACGTTACACAAAGGTTAGAAAATTGTAGCCAGGCCGTGGCAAGTGATGTTATTTAGGTAAAGGTTGCTTTACTACTCCCCAGGGTACAGCCACTCAGCGGCTTTCGCAATTGGCACCATGGAAGGTTTTATGAGTACCTACCTAACCACCTATTAAGGTAACTTCGTCTATTTCATATGCGAACTGTACATTTTTAGGGTTCCGTAGTCAACTAGGAACCCTTATAGTTTCGCCATGTCCGTCTGTCCGTCTGTCCGTCCGTCCGTCCGTCTGTCCGCGGCTTAGCTCCGTGATCATTAGTACTAGAAAGCTGAAATTTGGTATGAGTATGTGTATGTATAACGCCGACAGAACGGTAAAATAAAATTAAACTTTTTTTTTAGGGTACCTCTCGAACACCTAAAGTGGGGGTGATTTTTTTTTTTCTTTTCAACACTGGTGTGTGGGATGTCGTTGAATAGGTCTTGTAAAAATAATAGGGATCTTTTAACATTATTTTTTTTATAAAGCCAGCAGTTTTGTAAATATTCGCTCCAAAAACAAAAAAATAATGTCCCCCCCCTCTCACTTTTCAACCATCTATATAGGTAAAGGAATTTCCATAGAGAGTTAGAGTTCTTCGGAAGTAGAAGGAACTGTTCGTCGCATACACATAGCGCTACTTAGTAGTAGACTCAAGAAAAATATTATACATTCTACACGACGTAGTTAGAAATCAACTGTCCACTCTATCAGCATAACATAATCTAACTTGAATCATTGAATACATTTTCGAAATTCTTATGACATTTTTAACATAATATCTCTCTGATTCCAAGATTAAGCCATCTTTGTTGTTAACGTGCAATGCGTATACAGTCACTATTAAGAACGTTAGAACACAAATGGAGATAATGGAAAACAAGACTTTACATAATAAGATCTAGTCACCATCTTCACATTTAATCTATGACGAGGTATATTACGTATACGGTACGCTAACAAGATAATATGCAAATTCCTAACGTGCATAGGAAAATGAGCTACCGGCACGCGGCGATTTATCGATTGAATGAGTTTAATGATTATGGAATTGTAATTATTTCATGATTATGAAATTGTATCGATATTCTAGTTGACAGTTAAGAATTTAGATAAATAATACCTACGTGCTTATTATCATAGGGAAACTTTAAAAAAGCTTTTTTGCTGAATGTCACTCGATGCAGATCAGATGCGTGTATGCATTATATAGATATATGTACATATTTATACATACAAAGAAGATAGCGTAACGCGGTCATACGTCCGATATCCCTCAAATCTTTACCACATTTCCATCTTTCTCATCTAACATCACAAATCCAACAGCGTAATAACAAGTTTTCAGGACGTTCCTTTCATTCTACTTTTATACTTTTGCTGACTGCCGGTCATTGATTTTATCTTTAAAACTCCTTCCGCTTACCATTCTCTTAACAGATCCAGGGTGTTATAAGACATATCTTACCTGAAAAACAAAAACAACGCGTTACTATTTTCAGATCCTGGCAAGAACTATTGGAAAAATTATACTTTTCACAGTCACATAACAAAATGTGGAAAAGTGGTACGCATGTCTAGTTAATAGCTTCAAGAATAGCGTGTGTTGAAAACAGACTTAGGTTTTGGTCATAAAATGCTCTTACGTTCACGTCAGCCTATAAATTTCTAGCTCGGCTAAAGCGAAAACAATAACATCAAATAGGTCAGCGATAATGGACCATAGTGTCCTTGTTGTTTAAAAGGGCTTATGCGTCACCGGTAGATATATGAAATCCGGACCTTTTAATCTCATAGGTATTGTATTCTTGTGTAGTTTCTATAGGGATCAGGAATTGTAAACCCCATGATATTGGGAAGTGTTTCTAGTTTTTGAATCCAAAACTGTGCCTTTAGCGCCAGGGCGCAAATCGAATCTGTGACAATTAATTTCGACAAAATGCGTCGTGACGTTTGAGGCACAGCTTTTGGTCCTAACCGCTTTGCCGTCCCGAAGTTAGGTAAAAAGTATCCTATGATGCTAGTCTTTTGGAAGATGAGCTGCCTGTTGCCCGTAGCCTGAAAAAGTCGAAATCTATCCAGCAGTTTTGACATAGGGTCGCAAAGCCACCTATATATGCATTATGTATGTACGCACGAATAGGCAGTTCTTAGTTATGAAATTACTACCTGCGCCGCACGGTGCTACCCGCTCACCTCACGGGATCACTACAATTTTCGGGATAAAAAGTAGCCTATGTGGTAATCCAGGGTATCAGCTGCCTTCATACCAAAATTTATCAAAATTGGTCAAGCCGTTTGAGCGTGAAGAAGTAACAAATATACAAATAAACACACTCACAAACTTTTGCCTTTATAATAATAGTGTGATTAATATCATAATTGCGGACAAAACCGCGGTCGCCAGATTATTGCGAGTACAAAATGTTTTTATTATTCTTTACTTTACAACCTATTTTTATAGAAAGGTCAAAGAGGCATGCAAGGTTCGCATCCCCTGAACTTTCTGTGTATCAACTCGTGTAGGAGTTTCTCACGGGTCCAGGAAATGTTGCTCCGTAAACGATTTGTGATAATGCGTAACGATTAACCCACATTCGAATGCTATGCGAGTTACTTATCGAAGATGCTCCGTAACGTAAATCGTTAAGTGTTCACCCTGATGACGTCACATGGTGGTAATGTGAGTCGCACGTATCTATTTGGCACTGTATGTTTTTGTGGCTATTTGCCGCTTTTTATACAGGGTGGAACAGATCGAGGGACTTTTAAGCAAACAGGGAATTGTTCAGACTAAGTACTTAATTTTTCACCCATAAACTATGTAAATATTTCTATCCATTTTTGAGATACAGTTTGTTAAACATTAGTGTAAAAATCTGTTCATATATCAAGCAGATGACCTCGAATACCGCACTTTTGGCAACGATAGCCTTTAAAACGACGATTGTCTTCGACGTGATTTCGCATGCCGCATACGGAACAACGACGTTCGCGATGGCCCGATGAACCGCTGAACTATTATATTAATCTGTGCTGCCGGCTCCGGCGCCGCCGCCCGCAGCCGCTCGCGCTCTTTGTCAATTTAAAATGTAAATAAAACCTTTGAATTAGTAGGGGTGTCACTGATATTAAAATATTTTACTTTTAAAACCAGCTTTACAATTTTTATAAGTAGGAAACTTTCGTGAAACATATTTAATTAACGCATTAAGCGGATTACATTCACGTGAAATTGTCAAGAACGGCCCGACATGTTTCGAACTCGTAAACTGTTACTCACTAGTTGGCTCGAGGATAGTCTTCTCAACCTAAATATTAGTAAAACCAAATATCTGTGCTTTAGTAAAACTTCTGCAACTAGTCCAGATCCCTCCTATGATACTATGAGGATACACACATTTCCTTGCAATAGACAGAATTATACCAGTACCGATATTGATTGCAATTGTGATGTGCTCTCAAGAGTCAGTTCTATCAGGTATTTAGGCATCATCATTGATGATAAACTACAGTGGGGTCCACACATTGTTGCCACTACAAAAAGAATCCGTAAACTTATATTTGTTTTCAAAAACCTGCGTCTAGTAGCAGATCACAAATTACTATTACAGACATATGACGCACTTTGCCAGTGTGTACTATGTTACTGCATTTCTTCCTGGGGCGGTGCGATAAAATCTCAACTCATTGAACTTGAACGCGCACAGAGGGCGGTTCTTAAAGTAATGTTTTTTCTTCCATACCGATACCCTACAGAGTCACTTTATAATACAACAGGAGTACAGAGTGTCCGTAAACTATTTATTTACCAAATTCTTCGAAGATATCACAGACACACAGTCCCTAATGTAACAAGTAGAAATAGGCGATTGCCACGCTACCCAGTTCCCCGCTGTAATAGTGCATTCGCCAAGAGGAACTATACGTTCTTAGCTCCCTACTTATATAATAAATTGAATAAAATAGATGATATAAGTAAATTAAGTAATTTTGAAGTCAAAACAATAATTAAAAACTGGTTAGCCAATTTTAACTATGAAGAAGTTGAAAGTTTGCTATCTGTAATATCATGATTCAGTCACGCAATAACTCTCTCTCACACATACACACACACACACACACACACACACACACACACACACACACACACACACACACACACACACACACACACACACACTACAAAAATATATAAATAGTACTATGTATAATCTAAGTTAGTCTAACATTGTAACTTTATATAACTCGGTTGGAAGGCACTGGCTTACAAGACACAGGGAAACCTACTTTGAAAGCCAGGGTACATAAAATTGTATATTTGAAGTTGCAAATAAAGATTTATTATTATTATTATTATTATTATTATTAATGGATCTCTTCATCAGGGACTGCTACCTGTACACCGGCGCAGCGTGGCAACTTTGTCACGAAACATGTGGTGTTCGAAACATGTCGGGCTATTCCTGACAATTTCACGTAAGCGTGTAAATCGCTTAATACAATATGAAAAGAGGGGTAATTTTCGGAAATCTTTATTTATATTAAAATTTGATTCCTGTAATATTTTCATCAGAAAATAACGTTAAAGAATGATATATTGTCAATTTCATATATACAACAGTATACAATTCTATAAATACTCCAATACCTACAATTTTTATACTCGTAAGGAGAAAAGATGTTCCCAAATATATATAAATAGGAAGATTTAAATGCCGTGACATTGAACATTTTCCCAATGAGCCTCCTCATTTGCTGCCAACGCTCCGGTTAAGACCACATCAATCTTCCTACAAACCATTATCCTAACGTAATGCCACCGGAACAACGCATTACAAACAAACCACCCGAATAATCGACAAGACAGTGGAGCTTAAGCCAACGGTAAAAGGTCCAAATCACCCACAACATTCAGGTAACACCCAACAATTTTACCAACTTAACTTTACCATCTTGAAAATTTCTCAAGATCACTTTACTTCACATTAATGAATGAGCACGTTTTTGTAGTAATTTATACAACGGTAAAAGTAAATTGGTGTGGGACCGAGAAACGTTCGCATCGCAGATGAGGATTAGCCATGTGGAAATAGATTAATAGAGCAGTACCGGATCTGTGAAATTGATTAACATTGAAACATGAGTGACGTGGACGCGAAAAGTCGGTCATTGTTGAATTGTGCTCGTGAAACTAGCAAGTCCCGTCGATGGAGTCGTTAACGTAACGACCATACGCTATTATTTGACAGGTACAGCAATGTACGAAATCCGGGCTAGGGTAATATGCCTCAATCACAAAATGATAGTTCTCTTTTGAATTTCGTAAAAATCACCCGGTTGTTTATATGAACTACGACGCAATCGGTTTTCCGCGTGTTTTAATGCGTGGCGATCCAACAAACCGACGTGTCTGATACGAACGCGCGCCGAATTGCCCGAACTAAAGTCTGAATAGCATCATAATTTGTCGGGAAAGTTTGATTTACCATGGTTTCTCAATCAATTTCAGTGAAAATTTTGAGATAGAAATATAAACAGTACAAGCCTGCCCAACAAAACACGAGGGCAAAACATTATTTACTAGATCTGTATTAATATGCCTAGATGCTCTGCATAATCAGATTTCTGATTTTCACCAACTTAGCTAATATCTCTGTTTGACCCTATGGTTGTCTGGTAGAGAATGCCGTTGGGCATCAAGTCCGCCATTTGTACTGAGTTTTGTTTGGTGCACAATAAAGTTTAAATAAATGAAATAAATTATATAATATTTTGTATTTGGCTTAGATGAAATCAAGTAAGGTCAGTATATTCTCACAACATATTTAATATCACAACTTCATCCGAGTCTGACTCACGCTGGCTGTTTACACCGAACCGATGACATAAGTCGTTTCGTCAGTGTCTAAACTTGCAAGAAATCCATTTGGCTCGAGGAAAATCGATCAACACTCTAATTCAACGAGGTATGCTGAAATTCTCAATATAGGGATATCACAGGTAATATCTCGGTTTTATCAGCGACGCACTATTCTTCGTAGTCGTGCACTCTTGGAGTGGTCGTGGTCATGGTTAGGTCGGGTCGATTCATTCGCCACCGCTTCTCTCGTGATGCGCCGCCATGTAGTAGTGCCGCTATGTTTGGCGGAGTTAGAATTCTCGTTTATGCCGCATTGTGTCACAGATTTGATGAGGTCTATCCATCGCGTTGGAAAGCGCCCACGAGATCTTTTGTCCTCAACTTTCCCTTGCACCACCAATCGTTCCATGGAGTCCTCGTTGCGGGTGATGTGCCCGAAGAACTTGATTCGTATTTGCACAGCCGACGATAATCTGTATTTGCTGTTGAGTTATTTCAGGATTGAAACGTTGGTTCGGTGCGCAGTCCACGGGATTCTGAGCATGCGTTTCCAGCACCACATTTCCAGTGCGTCAATCTTGTGACGATCTCGCATCCTCAGTGTCCACGTCTCACCATTAGCGTGTCGCACTATTAGCGGACGCATTAAGTTACAATTGGTTATTTGATATTGTAAATATAAATATAAATGTAAATATATCTAAATTAAGTACATTGGGATCATCATAAATATTTACTATGCACTCAATTGCTTTTGGTAACTACAGCCACCTGCTCTTATTTTATTATATGTAAATAGAATTCAACCCGAATTTCGAAGCAAGTGAGTGGCAAATCATGTACCAATTACTATATGGGCATTGGGTTTCTCAGCAGCTTATAGTTCAAACTAAGTATACAGTTTAATTAAATATATTAGGTACTTGCGCTTGTCATTCTTCTGTTATATGTTATCAAAATAACGTTGGTATATTCATCTGAATTACAAACGTCATGAGTTACTTAGATAGAGTTAGACCACGCTAAATCTTCCAAGCAAATGAACTGTCAAATTAAACCGTTACAAAGTGAGTAAGTTGTATGGTTTGACAGTTCATTTGCTTGGAAGAGTTAAGGTGGTCTGACTCTAAGAGCAGGTTGCTGAAGTGACATTACAGTGGGAATATCTCAGACATACCTAAGTCATTCGAAATGACGATTATAGATTCAGGGGGGTATTCGACCAATTTTAGAGATATAATGGAGATCTCTCCTTTTCATCGCCATCCGTCACTTTTGACGTGTGCCTACTTGACAAGTGGCGATATCCCTAGAACATCGCAATTCGTCAATTCGGACGCGCAAAATTTTCGTTTCCTTTGTATGTGACGGCATAAATAACAGGCGCATACTTTAAATTGACTGCGTAGTACATGAAATTAGTCCGTTACGTTTCGTTCAAAACAGAAATTTATATAGTACATGAATAACATTTTTGACAATCATTATCGCCTTCGTATTTCCAAAATTGAGATGAGATATGTCACTTTTAAGCTCATCGCATTTCAATGACAGTTCAATGGCGATATAACTGTTATCTAATAGAGATTTGACGTTTGGCGATCACTCAAATGTCAATCTCGAATTAGGTCCCTGGTCCCGACTACGTTATAAAATTCCTTATCACTTCGAATAGATCATGTCACTAAAGTAGTAATAGCGGCGGTATCTCAAACATATGCCATTAGAAACGTCGAACTTTGCCCCGGTTCCCGACTATGTTATCAAGTTCCTTATCAATCACTAGGGAAGGTACAGTAAAAATTGATGACGAAAAATGTTTCAGCATATTATTTGGAAATTTTCGTGTCACTGACTTTTGATTGATTATTGTGCGTATGTTTGTGTATTTATGTATTTGGACATGCATGTGTTGTGTAACTCATAATGTAATTTAAATTCCAGTTTGCTTTAAACAAGTCGTTGCCTTTACTAACATTCAGTGATGTATTATAGTGTAAATATACATATACAACTTACAACTCATTTAAAATGCAACTACATATCTCGAAAAGTTGATTGTAGTTGGGGTTGGGATTGGGAACACAGATGGCAAACGAGCCTGTGGCCGATCCCCAACCAGATGGACCGATCAAGTGAAGGACTCGTATTCCTCCAAGTTTTTCTTAGAAGCAATAGACAAGACTCGATGGAGGCAAATTATTCACTCTCAGCAGTGACGACCACGACCCTCAGTCGAGAGGGAACAACAGGAGACAGGGATCTCTTAATTTATAGAAGTTATATTGAAAATTATATTCGCAACTATATAAGCAAATCGCATTATCAATTGCTGTTGATTTCCCGATCGATGTTATAATATGGTTCCCATTTATAGAAATTAATTTTAATTTAGCCTCCTAGTTCCAATGTCTTACAACTCATACATGTACGTAAACTTAATTAAATACTTCATTTCGAAATATAATTGTTTTTCGTTTTTTTTTATGTGGGTAAATTAACACCACATTTTTTTAATTACTATATACACGCTCGGAAACATTTAATTGCGCTCATACGTGGCCCACATCGGGACTCGAACCCGGTATCTTTGGATTACCGGTCCAACGTCTTCAATAAATAACTTTTTGTATATTTGACAAGACTTGAATCAAACAAACAAATTGAATGCTTGTAGGTAGGGGCTTAATTTAATATTTCAATCAATTCCTCGTGTTAGATTTAATGATTATTAGTACCCAAGTTGTTCATTTTGTCATACAGCGTAACTTCCGGTTTATAAACGGAAATAATGTTCGGTATTTACTGTCTTAAGTCTGGTTATTGTTTTAAACATTTCTTAAAATAATATTAATAATAGTAAATGATTATTGTGTTTATACGAATAGTAGTAACAAAACTATTAAAATAAGATGCGTTTATGATAAGTACTTTAGTTTTAAGGGTAGGTGATAAAACGGGTTGCGCGCCATTTTTGCGGGCATTCCGAGATTGATGGCCAGCGTAGGCTTACCTATTGTGAACCAAGTGTTATTTGAAAATATATATTACAATTACTATGGATGCTGGTTTTTGTCATTTTAACGGACCTCCTGCCTTCTTATACTCGGTATACCTAAATGAATTATTATTATTATTCTACGCACCTGTAACCTTACCATGTGACCGTACTCGTTAGCGACTACGTAAACGAGGATTGTAGTTCTAAAAACCACTAGAGGCGCTGTCCTATTCTCCATACAGATCGTTTAGGCTGTTGCTAGAGCGAAGTCACGTTAACTCATGGTAAGGGAAAACAGCAGGAAAAACAAACATAACATTGAAATCGTATTACTCGTATGTACGAGGCATATAAAGCAAGGATGATATATGGTATGCGCATTCTTTCTTGGCTGCACTATGTAATTTGCGATGTCACTGTCACTGCCACTGACACGTCAATTGAAGACCCCTCGACCTTGCAGTTCACAAACTGGTTGCGATGCTTGTTGTTTACCATGACTTTGATTATGCGATTTTACGGGTAATATATATTTATGTATGTATTTTTTTTATTAGGTTTTCACACTGAATATGGAAAGTAAAACGCAAATGGAATTATACATAATAACCAAATTACAAAAAACCTAGCTCACGACGGGGACAGGGCCCAAGATGCGGAGGGATGACCAGAGTAATATGTGCCCCGAGTCCAGGGTACCTTCTGCCAATTAAGGTGTTTGTCGAGAGTATAAGAATGCCTAGATTATTCACAGGCAATCCGATTTTTTGGTACTGGTGGTTTCTCATAGCAACTAATTTTCGAATTAATTACAAATCCCCAACAAGCTGAGCAAATACATCCTAATAACTTCGTAAATAGAGTCAGACGACGCTCACTCTTCCAAGCAAATGAGCTGTCAAACCATACAAATGAAGTCAGAATCACTGATTCGGGCTATCGAGTCACATTCGTAAGTGCCGTACTTTTATGGATGCTGCTTAAATCATCTTTTATAGGTGCAAGAGGCCAATGATGATGATGAATCACTGATTATATATTGCCGGCAAAATAACGATTGCATTATCTACATACACTAAAGCATTACGGTATTCTATTCAACTGCATTCCTAGACAAACGCGTGCCTATTAAAATGCGATCGACCTATTGGAAGCGTAGACTTCATTTGAATATCCTCTTTTAGTATCTATTCCCGCTACAAACTCACTAGGGACCATTGTGGACGTAGAAAGGGTCACGAGTCGAATTCACCACAACAGACATTTGCTTTGCTTTTGAGTTATAGGAAAATGTCATAATTTTCTTTAAAATGAAGCGCCGCGTGGTGTCCTTATACTCCGAACGTTACACATAATTATTAGTTAAGTGCCATACTGCAATAAAACATTCCGATCATAATCGATATCTGGCGCGTATAATCGATAACTTCCAGAAGGTAATAAATAATTACAGTTACTTTGGCGTTTATGACCTTTTTATAGAGCTTGAAATCTTTCTCGTCTATTGTGAAGGACGGGCAACTACGGAACCCTACACTGAGGCCCGGCATGCTCTTGACCGGTTTTATTTGTGAATAGCTATGCTGATCATATATGGCTGTCTCAGGAGGTTGCATCTAGTTTAGTATGGAGAACGCTCCGTGACATTGTCCTAGTTTGCTTGAGCGTATGCATGCTTGTAAATGAGTAACAGTCGTTTTTGGTCCAAGGGAGTTAAGTTACCTACTATTGTAATTATGATGCCTGCGAGTAAAAGTTAACTTAATTAGTAAAGTAAACGTCGTTTAACTTTTAAAATCGGACGAGTGGCTTTGTGAGCTGTTAATTCTCGCGAGTCTGTTTAGAAATTGCTGTTTGTAATTTTCAGGGTTCCGTACAATAATGCGTAAAAACCTGAACCTATTACTAAGCCTCTGCTGTCCGTCTCTCACCAGGCTGTATCTTATGAACCGTTAATAGCATCACGGTTCACGATAGATACAGTAATTGAATCCTACACTGATACCGCTCCCCTTATCCCCGAAGGGCGCTTACCGCGAGGTGAGTGGTCATACTAAGTGCCCGCATGGACGGTGATAATGATAATATATCCCAATTAGGTTTTATTGTCATTACCAGGGAATAGCCCTTTGGGTCCGGATTACCCGCAGCTTTAAATACCCAGAAGAGATTTGACCGAGCACCGCGGTCCCTTAAGAACTAAAGAGAAGTAGAGTTTGATTAGTAATTATTTATATTAGACTGGTAGAAAAATCCAAATATCGGCTTCCTTTACCGTCCTAACGGCATTTTGTGAGCCATTTTGGCAACATGACTTTTCTGCTGTAAAAAAGCCTGCTGAATTCAATTCTGGATGTTGCCAAGCCGATTTATTACCTTCCATCAAAGGTAATTTAGCGATATTTGAGTAAGAAAATGTTACACGAATATCCTAGTATTTATGACTTGTAATCTTCAATCACAATTTTTAGATATTTGCTCATATGACTTAGATTTTATAACCTCGGTAGCACAATGTTATCTTTACTTCCTTACTCTTATATCTTATTGTATAACTATCTGAGTTTTGTTTGTCCTTATTATTAACGAAATGTGGGAGCAATCAACGCATGATTTTTATCAATAGAGTAATTTTTTTATACACATATAACTGTAATACAGCGGTCCCATCATCGTTGCGTTTATCACGCGATACATTTTATGCTTGTCAAAAAGTGTCAGGTTCTTTATCGTTTATCTATCGTTTATCACGCGATAAATTAATTTTAAGACTTTCGTCACTCTAACTCATATACTTGTCAAAAAGGTGATTTGTCGTTTATCTAACCCGTGACAAACGCAACCATCTCAGCCCCAGAGAGAAAAAGTCTATTTCCGAGACATCATGATATACATATCTATATCCGAGCATGGGTAAGTTTTGCGAGATGAGCACGATTTATTCCTGAGTGTTTGACATTTACTACGCATTTAAGTATAATAGGTATTTATCGTTTCCTTACATCTTCTATTCTAGTACACAGTGTAGGAACAAGACAAGCTTTGCTTAGTTTTGAACTAAATCAATGTGTTTTAGAGTATCCCATGAGTCTAGAACCGAAAGCAAAGCCGTGTACAAACCTTTGTTAAAATTAACAAGTTAAATAATTGCGGAAGATAAAGACAGTAAGTCAAGTTAACACTATCGCATCATAAACAACGTATTATTTGTCGTAATTAGTCATTGCGTATCGCAGTTCATGGCCTTTGGGACTGTCTGGGCTCCACTATTGATCACTATTAATAGCCAAAGATATATTAAGAAAGTGTAGGTGGGAAGTTATTATTCTCTTTTATCAATTTTCCTATAAAAGATCTAAAAGAATACTTACTATAAATATTTCATCTGTTAATTCATGCCGCATGCTACAAGCCGCAGTTCTTTGATAACAACGATAATTGTCCATTTCTCAGGATTATTATTCTTTTAAATGTTGTTTATGATTATTTGTGACGTTGAAAGGTATTAATAATTATATCGCAATGTCTTTTGTCGGTTCAAAGACTTTTACGATATGATTTAATACTATTATACCACGTCATGTCGTCGATTGATGATTTCAAAAACTCATCTTGTATAAAAAGAACATTTTTTAAACATGATAAAAAAAAACTTCACATTCAAATAATATAACTAGGTCGATGCAGAGTCAGCCACCGGCTAAGCTTGCACCATAAATTGGAGCGGAGTTTTTTTTTTTTTCGAAATTTTCTCTTCGTCACGACCTAGCCAAATTTATTTTTTGCATTTTTAAACAAAAAATTCTAAAATCGGTTGAGAACTCACTGAGATCTGCGCATTGTCACAAAGTCCATTCGAGTCGATCCATGGGAGCTTCGCTCGCTCCGCTCCAATTAGAAATGTATCACGTTTTGTGTAGTGTCCCAGGAATTACTGAGAAATGATTCTCTGACATTTGCCGACGGGGTAAAGTTAGGTGTTTAAAGGAAACTGAATCGCGGTGACCCTGGTTGTCATTGTAACAAGAGCGAAAACGATACTTGTTTCTATTCCCTTTACTGTATATTCCTTACATAAACTAATTCCCACCAATTTGTCACTTTTTTATTTTTTGTTTATGAAGTAATCTGGATAATCATTATAAAATAAACTTTTGCTTTAATTTACCCACTCAATATTTTAGGTGCCACCCTGTGTATACAATAATTTATCATTCAAATGAAAGTGAATCCTACTAAGACATTCTTAAAACTTTCTTTTACCTCGTTAAGTATTTATAATTTGGCAGAAACATTACTAACCACGAACAATTAGAAACTTCTATGTTTAATTATTTAAAAGTACTTATCATAACAACAGATCCGCATAATTACTTTCAAACTAAATTAAGAGGTAAACAAGTTAGCTCGTCGAATACTCACTTGTGCAGTAAAGTGGTCCCAAAATGGTCTGTAATTCCACTTCAGTTCGCATGGCGGGAGAAAAGTAGTCCCTAGACAGGCTGCTATTCCCACATTAGTTCGTTTATAGGGCGCCTGGGATACATTTACAGAGTTTAGTTCTCAAGATGCAACACGTGGCTTCGTTAATTGTAAAGAGATCTGGTGTGACTGGTTGGGTTTTTAAACAGTGGTCATGCGCTCAATAATACACGTTATTTAAATAAGAAGTTTAGCTAGCGTTTATCAGACAATTATTTGGGGATCAGAAAAAAAACATTTGAATTGAGTAGTGGCTTAGCTTTAACAAACTTATGTCGATTTAATTCGAAGACTAATATGAAACGTTTTACATACGTCACAGATAATGGAATTAGCATCACTATCAATTAACTAATTGTCGTTCAAACCCATTAAAGGTGGGTCTTTGCGTCATATTTGGTTAACATGAACTTCGTAAATGTATAAATTAAAGATTAATGTGTCAATTGGTCAAGGGTGTAACCTAATTTACTAATAGTTATACAATGTGCTTATAAATGAATGCGTTGAAACTTTGGTAACAACATTCAAGATCTTTTGTCATATATTGATTGTAAACAAAATTATTATGCATGAATGTTTTAAATAGCCTAATGTATATAATGTGCCAAAACATAATAAGTAAAATCCGCTTGACGATTTCCATGTTATCAAGAAATAAACATACAAACATTAGAACCAGACCAAACACCAAACTTTTGCGTTTGCAAACGGAAGAAATCTCCTTTTATCAGACAAACATTAAAAAACAAAGCGTATCAACCCGGAAAATTCTTTATTTCGGGACAAGCTTTAAACTTCACCATTGGGCGATGTTTTGTCTGATAATAACGATTGTATGCCAAATGAAGCGAGCCCAATGAGAGGAAAGTCACAAAATCAGACTTACGGAGTTTTTTGAAAATGTTTTCGCTTTGTTGAGCGAAGCTTAACGGTACGGTATTAGGCGTTTGATAAAACAATCCTCTTATCTTCTGTGATGTCCTGTCGTTCCATGCGGGAGTAGATTCAATAAAACACTTAAATGGGTTTTCTGTCGGCCATCACCTGCCCGCCCCCGTTGACGTCTGTCATCGCAATGGCGGCAGGCGGGCAGCCGCGGAGACACTTTATTATTCATAAAGGTGTCTATACACCACACCATCCTCTTTTCATAAATTCGAAATAGTTATTTATTGACACCTTATTTATTTAATTATTACTAGATATTAACATTTCATATCACCATTGCATAACATGTACATTTAATATGTTTCTGGAATCTAGATTGATTCATATTATTAATAATTACAGATATTCTGCGGATTCGCTCACTGCTCCGTCTGAGTGAATTGAACTGAATTCGAGGCTCACCTCTAGATGCCCCACGCCAGCCAGCTACGCCAAACACCAAGGTGCGAAGCATTTGCTCAGACTCAGGGTTCGGCTGAGCACAGTTATCGTGGCGGTGTAGTGCATCCATCACGTTCGCTGTGACAGCGAGGATGAGAATTTCGCCATTAATATGGGTTGCTTGTGCGTCGGCGCAGTGAGCAAAACAGACAACATAGTTCAAAGTAACTGGTATGCACAACATACCTATTAGTAATATCTCGGTCACTAGACTGTGGTAGTGTCTTTATTCTGTGACTGTAGTTGGAAATGTAATATTTCTAATTCAATCCTTAATCATGAATTTGAATGTACATTGAAATGTAACACGAGTTTAATCTTATCAACAACTGTATTGTAAATTTGTAATAAATGTGTCATAAAGAAATGTTTTGCTTTGTTACTATTCGCGTATTCGGTATTTATTCTCCTTTTGAGACAACGCTTTTAACCATAAGTTTATGCATACATGAAGTTAATTTTGAGTGATACTTATTATTTAGTAGTTTCAAGTTCAATAATTTTGTCTTCATTTTTACATCATTAAATAATTCCATGATCTTGTTTCCGTTCCCTCCTCTTTCCATTTGTGTTTCTTTATTTTTTTTATTTTTATTTTTTTTAGGTACTTGTTCTTTATTGGTAAATGGAATGAATTAAGCAATAGAATATTTTGTATTTGGTATTGTAACAGTTATTTTTATTTTATTGCTTTCGCCAATCATAACATTGGATTACATATATATATTCATTTACCCGTGAATTAATGTACTATGAAGCTATTATTTTCGAAAATTTAGGAATCTACCAGCGCTTCCAACTAAGGCCTTTGTGAGAAAGAAGCGCCGCAAGAAAACTCACAGTTTGCCTTTTTCAATGAAATATACATTTCCCAATTTTTGGTATGAATTTAAAAATCTTCTCACGAAATGTAAGTATTTCAGAATACTAAACCGGCGTTGACTAGTCATCACTTGAAAGGAAAATCTGTTTACTTTAGAATTTCTATATAGTGAAATTTACACAACTGATTGGTACACCGACCATAATCTCAAATACCGTAGTAACTTCATAAGGAATCACAAATTATTACTGCATTATTGAAATTTATATTTAAAGTTACAGGTGAGTATAACTCAAGGAAAATAGATAGGTAAACACACCACCCACGTCTCTTATGAGGGCTTGTGGATCATTATTAACTAGACTAGATGCAAAATATTATAAATGCTGCGTCTCTCAATTAAAACAGTCTTCAATTTGGAAAACCCTCGTCCAACCCAAATTTTATTCATTTTACCATTTAATTCAGGGACAGCACTGTTTTAATGCATGTATAATCACGAAGACTCATTTATCATAAGTACTGAAAGTCTAAAATTAGTTTTTTGAAAATAGGAACCACAATCGTTTACACTTCATTCTAAAGCAGGTCGCAGGTTTCACAGCCTTTTTATATAATATGTTTATAAATATAATTATTAATATCATCGTCTAGTACCCATAGTACAAGCTTTGCTTAGTTTGGGACTAGGTCGATTTGTGTATGATTGTCCCTTAATATTTATTTATTATTTATACATTTTATTATTTATATGTTCATTGGCAAGTTTTTCACCTTTGTGGTCCCTCTGGCACCTTGTTATTTTGTGCCCATTGGCGTTTTTTGTATGCACGTTGGCATTTTGTATATTATGTATACCGTGGTACATTTTGTACACCATGGTAAATTTTGTACACCATGGTACATTTTGTACACCATGGTACATTTTGTACACTATAGTACATTTTGTACACTATGGTACATTTTGTAGACTATAGTACATTTTGTATACCATGGTACATTTTGTACACCATGGTACAGTTTGTACACCAAGGTACATTTTATACACCATAGTACATTTTGTACACTATGGTACATTTTGTAAACTATGGTACATTTTGGCCCCTTCGGCATGTTTTTTGTTTCCAAATTAGCAGTGCATTATTATTATTTATTATTATTATTATTATTATTTTGTTCTTTGTGCCCCTTCGGCATTTTTGTAGTTTGTGCCCCTTCGGCATTTTTGTAGTTTGTGCCCGTTCGGCATTTTTTGTTTGGACTTTGTGCTCCTTCGGCACTTTTTATACACCATTGTACCTTTATTATTGTAAACCCGATGTAATGATTATTCAGTCTACCTAGTCGTAGCGCGAACAACCGAGTACACTGCTAGAAAGGATATAACGGAATAAAGTAAATTCCTCAATCAAAATACCTTTTAATTATACCCAATCTAATTACATAATATTGAGAGGAAGTTTTCATTTGTTTATTGTAAGAATACTACAATATGATTAATTGATTACGATTTTTATGTACATACGTACCCCAAGAAATAAACAAATACGTAGGTAAGTAAATGCGCTGTTCTAGTGACTGATAATTTCTAACTGAAGATGTACTTTAAACGCCACAAACGACAATTTACTTTAAGATGTCTTTACCATAATACCTGTGTTAGGATTTGCTTCTTCTCGTAATCGTTTATTTATAATGCACGGATACTTTAAATGTCGTTACTACTTGTATATATTCTTTTGTTATATACCTTATTCTATAGTGAACTCAAATTCAAGTCAAATCGTTTCAACTTCTAGAACACGGTTTATTTAAGTAATAGAGTATAATACTAGTTGTCGAGTTTAAGTGTTGTTAAATAAATACCGCGTTTATTATATATTCAATCAATTCCGCGATTAGCCCTCTACGACGGAATTACTGTAATATTTTTCATTTGTATCCCTATTACGGCCATCTATACGACTTACATTTTAGAAGACTACTTTTTTTCTTTCATTGCCAACGCGTGACAGCTTCTTTTGTAGTTCATCTACTTTTTAAGGGTCATTTCAAGTGAACATGAGAAATGGTATTTTGCTACGGTGTATGATGTAAATATATTTTTTCGAACATATACAGGCATGGTTTATTATTCTTTATAAAGTTAATATTACTAAACTGACATTGGCCAAAGCCACGAGCTGCCATTCCTGTATTAATATATAATATATATTTTTAAGGCTGATCCGTAGATCATTTTATTTCCCGCCTGTCATTTCCAATCAATGACAGCTTGTGTTGAAGTTGTTTCGTGCTGAAACAGCTCAACTGATTTTATTTTGATACCCTAAATAGGGTTGTTTTCCGCCAATCCTGTTGGTTTTGTTTTAATCTCATAGTCTTGTTTTAACTATGGTCCAATCCTATAATTTTATTTAAAAGTGTTTCTAGTTCCTTTATTTATTGGCTACTAGGCAAAGAGATACCCAAATATTTAGGTAGTTTATTTAAGCAAATTGTATTACGAATATTTGAATTTCCGATGCTTTGCCTCATCTGCGTGACTAACTCATTATCTTGTCGCGCGACTCTGCATCGCCTGTCTAGTTCGCACGATATTGGAATGAAAGTGACAGGTAGTTTATGTCGCGCAGTAAAGAGTTGTGTGTCACCATTATGATAGACACCCTGACGGGCTAGTTAAATATTGTTTTATTTAGATGCGAATTTCCAACTGTACCTGTGCTTTTTGTAATAAGTAGTTGTATTTTTTAACTGCTTTTGTGTACATTATTGTGTTTGCTTACTTGTTTCTATACAACGTCTTTCAAACGAATAATGTACTCAATACTCAATCATTTATTGCAATATCACAAAAGTAGGTACAGATGTTAACTTGAAGCTACAGATCATTGTGAACCCTGTTGGGCACTGCAATGTTAGGGAGAGGAGGACTTACTAAGTGTTTATAATTTATCTTCTAAGTATTCATTTAGCGTGTAGGCTTTAGTTAGTAGTAGTTGCTTTAGTTTAATTATATACTTTTTATCGTCTTCTTCTTCTTTTAAAGCATCAGGTAAATTATTATAAGTCTTAATTGACATTATTAATGGACCTGAGGATAGCAGTTTCAGTTTATCGGGCGGTGGAACGAGCCTATTCTTATGGCGGATAGATCGTGATGAGGGAATGCCACCGCGTTTTATATAGATCTCTTTATGTTTCCGTACAAACTTACAGGTCTCAAAGGTGTATATACTAGGAAGAGTTAGTAGTTCATATTAATATGTACTTTGATAAGTAGGTTATATTACTTAGTCATCAAGTGACTCTTATATTGTTTTATTTAGGTACACTTGCACATAGTCTACTCCCGATGTCACAACTAATTCACGCATATATTGGCGTTTAGTAACGTCAAATTTGTTACTGCCGAACATCAGTCGATACTTCGGTTTGGTTGATAAAAGGAAACATAGGTACTTGTATGGGGGACAAAATGAACAGTATCTGGATTAGGCCTTTCCACCTTTTGTTTGATACCAGGGGTATTCATTACTCTTGGCTCTTTTACAAAGAACCTCGAGGACTTTTCACTCCTTGAATCTTGATTGCTACATAACATATAGTACAAATAATTGACACATTATTTTCAGTCTTAAGACATGAGAAACTCGGTGAGCTTACGCTCTTTTGTGTTTGTTATGTTATATTTACTATATTTACTCGCACTTAGCTCGCACTTAGAAACATAATAATACTAGGGATTGCCTCGAGAATTGTAAATGCGATTAGGTACATTCAGTCTATGTAGAACTCATGCAGCTTTTACTCCTTCATATATGTTTGCATAGACGGGCAGTATGTAAGTAGGTGTGAATTGCATAAACTGATGTTATTTAGTTTCCAGTTTATGAGGAACTCGGGGGCTTCACTTCCCCATAACTTATTTTAATTCACTAATATTTACAGGCACTCTTTGTTATTGTTGTTGTGTAGGTAATCCGTAAAACATGATATATTTTAACAATAACACACTAACCTATTTACATCGAAAGTATGTAGGTATATTTTAGTCCAGCTGATGCTAGCTAACCTGATCACGTTACGATGTAAATAGGTACAGGTAGGTGTGGGTTTTCAATATTAATTACTCACTTACCTACTAAGAATCGTATGGAATAGTAATATTGTTCAAGTTATTATCATAAATTGAACACAGATCCAAATAATATCATAACAACTTATTGCGCGACAGCTAGATATGTACAAGAATGTTGAATATTTTCGTTACACAACAGTACTGCCTTCCTTTTGTTAGTTTCATGGTAGTCTTTATTTGAACAATTCAGTTTTAATGTGTAACGAAACATTTGTAGGTAGATAACGAATTTGTAACTGGCTGTCTAACAACCATCAAGCATTTTATTTAATACTTAACCAAATATTTTAATTGTACGTATATCTATGTCGAATTTAACAATTTGTTACCATAACAAAACAACGGGAATGCATTTAGGTAAATATGTATTAGCGGGCACATTCTGTTCACTTAATTACGCCGACCGTTATCGGTTTGTTTTCGATTTCTCTGTTCTATTTTTTTGACATAACTGCACAAAGTACTGATACTGATCACAATGTTATGTGACTTTTGTTGTAGGTACTTCAATATTCTAAGCCACTATACCCACTTTTTCTTTTTCTTTTCGTTTTTCGGAAATATTTAAAAGGATATCATTTCTTGTTTGGGTTTTTTTTAATCCTCGTCGCCAGTGTGATGTCCTGTCGTTCCATGCGGGAGTAGATTCAATAAAACACTTAAATGGGTTTTCTGTCGGCCATCACCTGCCCGCCCCCGTTGACGTCTGTCATCGCAATGGCGGCAGGCGGGCAGCCGCGGAGACACTTTATTATTCATAAAGGTGTCTATACACCACATCTTCAAATGACTTTTATGAACTGGTTGAAACTATAGGTATCTGGGGACTAGGATGTAATTATCCTTCTGTAGCTTGTTCTCGAAAAAATACACTCTTTACGGGAAAATAATAAAATTGTACAGCTAAAACCTGCACTTTGATATACATAGTTCAAACTTCAGACATCCTAGAACTATATATGTAGCTAAACTTAGATTCAGCATCCCTCTGTGGCTAAAAAAGTTGAAAACCAGTTATCTGATAGAAGTCTAAATTACGAACAAAATATGTATAAAAACATACAACTTTAAAAACAAATGGACCAGATAAATAATAAGAGCAGGTAGTTTTACAGAAAATTCCACAATGCCAGCAAAGATTAGTCAGATGCTCAAACAATAGTCCGTTACATCACCCTACCCTAACAGGATGAGTCGGTTGAGTTGAGGAACTCTACCATTTATTACCAATCATAATAGAAATTTTGTTTTAATATTTTTGCCTCCTATGCGTATGCTTTTTTTAATTTACTAGGTAGATTTATAGTTGGGAAGCATGCGGCGCCTTCGGACAGTAGTTTATGCCTTTCGTAATTCAAAATAGAGCAGGGACTGGGGTTGTTGATGTTGGGATGTAAAAAATAGAGTAATCAAATAGGCCGAAATATGGTCTCCCTATGGCCTATCTAAGGAAGATGGGCCCACGTTGCTGCAGCACATTGCCTAAAAACCTCTTCTTGAATTCGACCTTGAGTAAGGAGTTAAATACCATTCGATCAATCAAACTATATCATTTATTCTCAGGCAACTGAGGCCCATAGCTATTATATTAGTCTGTGCCCATAGATAAATACGTTAAAACTAACATACATAATATCAAAGAAATTAATAATAATGTAAAATAAATACAAACACGTTAGTTCGGTAACGTGCGTCAACTTCTGAGTGCTGGGCAACCGTCCGCAAAATCGCCGGAACGCGGTACCTTTCGGCCAAAATTCCTCCTGCAGGAAGGTTGCAGCTTGATAGTAGGCAGTGTGGGTGCCTACACTTCACCACAAATAAAGACAAGTTCACACTGTGACGTGACTCCAACTGTTCGACCCTCAGGGTGAAGTTGGTCTTTACTCGCAAATACACGACGATATTACCTGTTTTCGTCGTTTAGTGCAGTCTGGACACATACAATACAACAGTGTCTTCAGGATAGGTTGGACTAGATGCTGCGAACAATACTGCATTTCCACACTGGTTGCGACCAATGGGTGACCCGCATAGAAATAGCGAAAGTTTACTCTTTCATCATCGACTTTTATGTTTTTGCTTTAGTTTCTAGATATTTTTATTCCAAATGTCAATAATCTAACAATGTATTTACTGATATATTTCCATAGTATAATAATTATAACAGTCATGACAAGTTCGTACGAGGAAAAGAGGACTAGGAAAAGTACAGGTAACCTAACTAACTTTACAGCTGAACAAATAACACTTCATTGTATAGACCCCTTACTATGCGATATACGTTAGTTTAGAGAGTTTCATAAGTTTTTGTAAATGTAGTCTGTTAACAGAATATAATGGACAGACCTATTTCAATCTTTACTATTCGATGCATTATTACGTAACATTGACAAATTGACATTTTGATGGAGATGTGGCTAAAGTAATTCATATTGAGC
Source organism: Apotomis capreana (assembly GCA_947623375.1). NCBI lineage: Eukaryota > Metazoa > Arthropoda > Insecta > Lepidoptera > Tortricidae > Apotomis > Apotomis capreana. Next base: position 14,332,034 of record OX392513.1, on the reverse strand, counting down.
GCGTCTGTCATTTAAATTTCATTGCCATGTACCGCGGCTTTAATTTTCATCATTGTCATCTTCAATTTTACGTTTATCAAAATAATAAGAACAGTAGGTATATATTCATCTCAATATATCGTAGGAAAATGTAATGACGATTACTTCGAATGCGCATTGCGCATAGCTAAAGTAGACGCTCGGAAACATGCCATTAAATAGGTACTAGTTTAGTTTTTTATTTTTGATGTTTACGAATCTCGTAGGTACTTAAGAACTACTTTAAAGTAGGTACTTATAATAATAAAAATATTTTCCCAATGAACACCTTGAATTTAAAAATACTACGCAATCCAATTTATAATTAACGAAAAGCTTTAATATCATGGCCACCTAAAAAGTAAAAGAACTGGATTTAGTTGGAACAGGCGTATTTTTCTCGAGAATGACATTTACGAGCATCAAAAGGGATATACACCGCAGGCCGATCCGGTGCTAAAAGTAGAACTAGCACCGTCACAAAACTTCAGGACCATGGCACCGTCGTGTCACAGTATAAGTAGCAAAGGGCTTGTGCACAAATCACGTGAGGTTTTTTCGACTGCTTTTTGAGCCCCCCCTGGTGATATTTGGTGAGGTTCTTTGTTACCCCTCCTCCCCCTCACAACCTCACGTGTATTTATTTTCGCCAGAATTTCGTAAAACTTACTCGCTATTTTGAAGTATGTATAAATATTTAACAAGTGAATATTTTTTTAACGAAACCGAGAAAAAGTATCTACTCATGTTTTTTCTTCGTCCACTGTAAAAAATACACGTGTGGTCTCCTTTTAACCCCCCCCCCCAACGTGATCACTCGTGACCCCCCCTCCCCCCTATCTAACCTCGCGTGATTTGTACACAAGCCCAAACGACGATACGGTTGGAGCAGATTGTAGTGCACTTGCCTACTTAGCCGGCGGACAAATATTTGTGTGATGGAATCGATGATTGTATTATAAGTGTATTTATTTATACAATGTATTACATATATGTACATAAATACGCATATAAGCTGGGCTCAGCGATAGTCCCCGGTGACAAAATTTACGGAGTCGAACTCCCAAGACGTGATTGGTGCACACTTAACAGACTCCGGACTGGCCACGGCCGCTGTGCCCAATACAGGCATCGCTGTGATTGGGCTGCCTCTCCCGCCTGCGACTGCGGTGCCGAAGTGCAATCCATTCAGCACATTATCGAAGAGTGTCCTCTAACTCGCTACACTGGAGGCTCCGCCGAAGACCTGATCAACCTCAACGACGATGCCATCAAATGGCTAATGAGTCTCAAACTTAATATATAAGTTAAGCTGTATTCGACCTACAACCCTGCCATACGAATAAATAAATAAAAAATACGCATATATACATACATACACATATAATACAATTCGAGTTCATCACACAAATATTTATCCGCCGTACATATTATGTATTATTATATTTTATATAATGTATATCGTCGTCTAGAACCCATAGTTCAAGCTTTGCTTAGTTTTCAACTAGGTCGATTTGTGTTAGATTGTCCCTTTTCATATTTATTTATTTAGCATGGCGTCAAATGAATCGCTAGGTAAACCTGGAGGCACGCTATTGAAAGTTAATAAACTGCTTTCGTGGTTATATTGGAAACGGGCGCCTTAAATAAAAATCCTGTTGCACGAGGAAATTGTAAACACGATATCCTGTTTGGGCTATTATTTATTAATGTTTTATGAACTATTTGATTACTTAAATGAATTTCCGATATTTATGACACCAGTTTTCCGTATTTGAATCGAACAAAATCCTTACTAAAAATCATGCATGAATCTATAGGTAAACTAATTACTTATTTTACGCATACGAGTATTATTTCCTTCTGATAGGTATGCTGTGGAAAATTCGGTAGTGTAATTTATTATATCCGCTATCAAACACAGTTAATATGAATTCGTATCTTGGTTCCTTGTCTTACCACATAACTTTATACTTTGTGTAGTGATGTGCCCTTACCAAGAATTTCCTGAAACGAACATCCTTTTGTATGGAAAATGTTCTCCAGAACTTTCTCAAGAACGGCGCATCTCTACTTCTATGTGAGTAGGATCACATAGAAGTAAGTGTTTGATAGCGAAGATTATCATACAATGGCGGGGCTTTCATAGAATTTGAATTTCACCAATTTGCTTTAAAAGGATTTGAGTACCTCTTGAAGAAATATTTACTTAGTCTAATTTTGACGCTTCGCCATTTGTATCATAGTAGTAATGACGTCACTTCCCATTAATGTGGACAGAAGGAAGTCAATACTGCTTGTGCGTCAACATCAGAACGATGTACATTATTTATTGCTTTCATTTTCTGTTATTCGTCTCTTGACTGAATATCGAATGATACCGGAGGTGATGGTGACAGTGGTTAATGTTATTAATCTTTGGTATTAGTACATACTATAATGCAACAATTATTTATTATTTAACAATCAAAAACACTTAATTCGGTTAAGATTTAATACAAATTGTCGAGACTTATCTTTGGGTATTCTTAACAGCTCTTCCTAAAACATTCTTGATGGCTTGCTAAGATAATGTTTTTTTTTTGTGTTTTTTGATATATTTGATCATAATATTGTGTTATATTATAACATCTGGTTCAAAACGCTATCGATTGCACAATTTGTGTTGTATTGTATGTACTACTTATTGTACTCGGTTTAAGGGGGACTTAGCGTTTATGAGTCAGTCAGTGAGCGACTCATGATTTCTCTTTTTAATAAGTAGTTAGCTACAATCAGCAGTAAATCTAAACGTCACATATCCTCAATAGTGATAAAGATACATCTCAGACAGATCTCCGAAGTTGTGGTGACATGCGAAACTACGTTCAGAAAATTGGTTTAATTCCCTACAAAATCCTTCGTTTCGAGAAAATTTAGTGAATTTGTAATGCAAAGCAGGGCATTCCTCAATGCCTTGGTATTGAATACAAACTAGATCGGGTTAAACTCAGACAAATGGGCAGAAAAGTGGGCTTTGCCTTTTGACCGTAATAAATCCGTTGTGAGAAATGACGTATAGCTTTGAATAATGGTAACGGTTTCTAAGGTAATTTTAATGACTAAGTCATGCTAATAGGGAATATGCAACAAAAATATATTTTACTAATTAAAGGATAAATTAATATCACACATTATATGTCCCATACTGGCCACGTGATTAGGACACTAAGTACTTCATAAATGGGAATCAACTTTCTTTTTATTTATTTATTTTTTCAAACTTACGGTTACATTAATAACACTCTATAGAGTAAAATGCGTAGTTGTGTGAAGAATTTGATACTATCGTATTACTAGTATACTACTACTAAAATATTGTCATATTTTTGAAATCTCGTTTTTTTAATTAACTAATTTTATATTCATACCTATTCATAACGTTTATTGTGAATCATGTGCATTACGCATTGGACGATATGGTAAATATATGTCGGAACAGGACAGCCAGTTAGGGCATTACAATAACATACATACTAAAACTAAACTTGAACAGTTATGTACAAATATAAGTACACTAAAGCATTCATATTTTATTGAGAGGATTTATTTATTAGTGTTAATTTCGCGATTATGGTGAACTAATATAACTAAAACAACTCTGCAGTCCAACTTCATGCATTTTTCCTGTTAAGTAATGTGGTTATTGTGTGCCTGGTGAACTAATACCTACCGTAATTTCCATGTTCTCAGTTTAAAAGTCAATTACCGGATTGTTTGATTGGCAAAGTGAAATTGACAATTTATTTTTAATAATAATGAATGGATATCTACTAGAGTAGGTAAGTAATAAGAAAATGTTAGATAACGATTAAGTTGCAAATTTTTAGCATTTCCAGATAAAATGATAATAATGTTAATTCATATATTTTCGGAGTTTTAACTCTAATTAGTCCTAATTTGTATTTTTCATTTGTCCCGTCTCTTAAAACATAGTGTTATGATTATAAGTAATAATTTATTTGGTGCAGATAACTTGCTTATCTTACTACAGTTATTTAAGAACCCTTAAAGACATAGAATAATGTTTATCGGCGAAGCTGGGATATTTGGACAAAGTTCTATTCGGTGTAAACTTCACTGCTAAGTATTTTTCTTATTGGAAAATTTCGTCACTTTCGGCTTCCTAAGGTTTTTTAATTTTATTTAAGGAATATATCGACGCGATTAACACAATTTGTAGTCACTGAAAAAAAATATTAGATCAACTGGTCTATTACTTGAGAAATGGCCAAATTGTGGTTAGTAGTAATCAAAATTATGCTAATTAAACACAAAATATTTTGGTAGTAGCCCTCAGTTTGTCAGTCCGGCGATTTATGTAACTAGCAGCTAACATTTAGGCTAACTGTTACCAAAATCTTTTTTTTTCAGTGTGAAAGTGATTGGCGGTAGATAATAAAGTTTAGTACCTATATGTTACTCGTACATTTGGTACGTTTTAAACATTTTTAAGCAATTAAAACATACGAAGAGGTCTTATAAAATAGCTACTTAACTAAGTACAGTAGAAGGTAGTCGTAGAATTGATTATAGTTTATTTGAAGTACTCACCGTTTGTTTTCAAAACTGCAATCCGATCAGTGTGATTGTTCAAAGTATTCGAACACGTTCAAATATCGTTTTATTTCCTTATAAACACTTATCACAGCATAATAAAGTATAGTTATAAACACAATTCTAGTTATGTACCGGATGGTCTCAGTCATCACAGATTTATTTTTACGACACTTTTTTTTTACGATTTAGTTATGTTCGCGCCTAAATGATAGATGAACGCGCATGCTATCAGTCCGGCGGTATGTGTCACACTGACATAACGAGTAGGAACGGTAGCGCACAATGCGTGCGCGCAGGTCACAGAATAAGCACGCGCAGATAGTACACTCGATCGATACCACGCTTGAGTTAGCCACTCAAGCGTGGTATCGAGTGTATTAATTAGCAGCATTATGTTATCAGCATTTGCTGGGTCGGCACGGCATTAGAGACTCGGACTTTGTCACTTCTTAAATGTTTACGAAAGAAATATATGCCAGCTGAATCCTGACGAGTCGTTTACTCCTTACTCGCAGATATTTTTTTGATATGATAGAAAAAGGAAAGTAGGTAATTTTTAAAGTTATTAAATTGAATAATTTCTGAACCAAGAATTCGAGGCAGCTGAAAATCCTGTCATAACGCTTGTGTTAACTAACGTTTAGTGAGAAATAAGTAGGTTACTGTGTTTAAATGTTGGTTCTACATTCATCAAATCTGTTATATGGTTTTTCATCCCTATTTTCTATGTTAAAACATTACGCCTAATTTAAACAATAACTGTCTTTGACAATAAGTTATCTTCCTATTCCTCCAGGTTAAAATAATACATAATGTCATTTATTTCAAAGCTATCTTTTACGGAGTGTACAGTCTGTACCGTTCTAATCTACACGCCCATTGTCAATACGGAGGGACACCGGAGTGACTCACACGCACCGCCGGCTGCGTCATTCATAACGCCCGCAAAACCTGATTTCGCCACTATGACGTCAGACTAAAGCCCATAATAGCTTGGAGTATTTACTCTAATCCGCATTATACTTCGGACTTACAACTTTATGACTGTAATTATTGAGGTTAAGTTGGAATGACAGTTTATTTTCCTTTTCTGTGGTATTGACAATACGACAAGAACTGGAGAACATGGACAGTCACTTATTATTGTACAAGTTTACGAATGTAGTTCAATGTTTATGAATAAAAAATACAAAAAAAAACATTTAAACAAAAAAAAGAACACCCTTCAGTAAAACTAAAAAAGCCAACAATAACCCGTTCAAGTACAGTACAGATTACATTTGACTTACCCTTCGAAGTCGATCCCAAACCAGTTCTTATATTTATATATTATAGATTACGCGAGGTTTGGCACCGACTTCGAAGGGTGAGTCAGATGTAATCTGTACTTGAACGGGTTAATGGTTATTGTTGGCTTTTTTAGTTTTACTGAAGTTGGTTCTTTTTCTTGTAATTTTTTTTTTTTTTACTTTTTAGTGATTCGTATGTGTTCATCATCAGTTTCCTTACACCAAATCCTATTTACTGAATGTAAATTCTTGACCTTATCAATAAATTACCGAAAGCGCCGTACATGTCCCTATAACATTTGAAGAGTTCCCTCGATTTCTCCAAGATTCCATCATCAGATCCCGACTTAGTGAAAACGGGACCAACTCGGAGTTATACCCTTTCGATAAAAAAAAATGAAAATCGGTTCACGGTTCTCGGAGATATGACTAAGTAACAGACATACAAAAAAAAAATAGTTCGAATTGAGAACCTCCTCCTTTTTTGAAGTCGGTTAAAAATGTACAATACAAGCTACTCACGTTATCTAGGAAAATCTAGGAAACTTTCAGTCACCTGCAACGAATTCATAACAATAACTGAACGTTTTTAGGGTTCCGTACCCAAAGGGTAAAAACGGAACCCTATTACTGAGATTTCGCTGTCCGTCCGTCCGTCCGTCTGTCACCAGGCTGTATCTCAAGAACACAATGGTGATAGCTAGACAGTTGAAAATTTCACAGATGATGTATTTCTATTGCCGCTATAACAACAAATACTAAAAATAAAATAAAATTAATATTTAAGGGGGGCTCCCATACAACAAACTTACAGATAATGGTACGGAACCCTTCATGCGCAAGTCCCACTCGCACTTGGCCGATATTTTTACATTACATAACATAATTTATGTATTCAAGATTCTCGTCACTACATCTGTCACTGATTGTAGTGATGGGCTCTATTATGCCAATTTCTTTCTCACTGAGAACATTGACATGAAAATCAAAACACATGACCATCTGTTGCTGTTTCCTTATTCTTGCCTTTACTAATAATATACAGTCAGCTATAATGATCCCATTTTTTTCTCCGCTGTAAAGCAATAAGGTGTTAATCCTCCTTACGGTGATGTCGACTTTGAGCGACCAGCGGGTTGGCGAGCGGTTGAGTGAGAGATCCGAGCACGGCGGCCATACAAGTGAGCGAGCTGCCGCTGCCACTGTCGCGCAGTCGTGGCATCTCCGTAGTAGTCTAGTATACAGTAAAGGTACCTAAAACCTTTTGTTTATATATTTAGTTATTGTTTCGATTTTCAATTGCCTTGCCTGTAAAACATGTTCACCTGACCGATTTCAGAGTATAGTCCGACGAGAAAGTGTATGGTCCCATTCTAATGAATCTAAGAAAACGGGCCGACATTACAGTATTGCCCCTTTTTAATTTCTACACTTTCTTTTCGGACTATACTAGGTGACCGACAGAACAGTTATTAATATCGTAATGTGTAAATCGTGTTTTGTTATCATTTGTGTTAGTTTGAGAGGGTAATCTAATCACATTAGTATTGTTATATTTGAGTATGGTTTATATCAGTAATGATATGCACAGAATAAGACTCGAAAAGTTGTCGAGGAATAATTTTGGTTTTAAAAAATACTCCGAGAGTCTTCATAGGTACAAATGATTTGCGAAAGATGAAGCTGGTTATGGTTTTATATGTGCTCATCTACGAAACAACCATAGAAACGTTTTGAAATGCGAAAACGGACGAAACTTAGCCCGTGGCTTCACTTTCAAGCGTTTAACGGTGGACGCATTTACCTATTTATAAGCGCTTGAGGACTGAATAATCATATTATAAATTAAATATGACTAAAGAAAGATGACTTATTTCTCAGTGCCTAGAAAACATCCCATAGCAGTCGCATGTCATCATTATTTAATCCATACTAATATTATAAATGCGAAAGTGTGTCTGTCTGTCTGTCTGTCTGTCTGTCTGTTACCTCTTCACGCTTAAACCGCTGAATCGATTTTGATGAAATTTGGCATGGGGATGGTTTAAGATCCGAGGAAGGACATAGGATAGTTTTCATCCTGGACATTATCCCTAAAAAGATTGAAAAGTAAGTAAGTAATTCATGATGACATTGATGACCCTGTCGGAAATATAATGGTTAGACCAAAAGCACAATTGCTCTTACATTTGCTTAGGCGCTTTAAATAATCCCTTTTATTAATTAAGGTGATTAGGTGGATACCTATCGTGTTGTACGAGGTTGCTTCCATACTTCCAAGTTCCTGCACGCGGACGTAGTCGCGGGCAAAAGCTAGTTACTAATAATTAAAAAGTTTGTTTTGTATGAGCGATTTTTAGTGACAAATGTTATGGAAAATGTAAACATTTCGTTGTGTGTGAACTTACACTTGAGGCTCTGTATGGAATAAACGGGTCAGCGCGATACGAACTTCGAATTTCAATCTTCATCTAAGGGACTTCACAGCGTGGGTAAGCCTTACTTTAAAATTACCCAGAAGCTGCTCTCATTGAAAAACTGTCCTGTAATACCTACATAAACATTATGTCCAGATTAACACTGCTAATTAAGTAATTACATAATCATAACAATTGTGAGAAGTTGGTTTTTAATTATTTAGAGAAATTCTGACATCATTATGTGATTGTTTGTTCTAATGATAACTCATCATCATCAGTCATAGATGACAGCAGTTAAAATAGGTAAAAACTTGTTTACTATTATCGTAATTGGCAAAATATAAATTGACAGTATTGAGCATGTTTACCAGATAGATTACGTACGATTTTAACTTACGCAACATGACGTGATAACAATAAAGAATATATTTAACTAGACGTGCCCGCGGCTTCGCTCGCGTAAATGAAATATGTACTTCCTATTTGTAACACTTGAAAATGTAATTTGTTTTTTTTTAATTATATATACTTAATGAAAAAAGGAAACTGTCATTGCAAGTTAAATAAAAGCTTTTTAAAAGGAAACTGCGTTTAGTCCTCATATTTGTATTTCCGAAATAAAATTAATTATAAGCAAAAGGGATTCAACACATTTTATATTTGTATACTTACATGGACTGGAGAGTAATACATACATACTGTACAAATGTTACTCAAAGCAAATCTAAGCCTAGCAAAGCTTAATAAACAAAAGTAAAAATAATAACCATTAATAGGCAGTGCCGCTTCAGTAACAGACAAATCCGTGGGAAAAGAATCCTCTGAAAATAGGGAACAATCTAGATCTTCTCGAGAAATAAGCAGTAAGGGTCAGAGTATAGCAAAGCTGGACCAATTTTAGGACTAATTTTTTTTTGTTGGTTTGGGCTTAAATTAGATTGAATCTAGTAGATTACGCTAAAATAAGCATATTTTATTCTTTCAACTTTTTCTCTCAGATCGATATTTACCGAGATATTGGGGTTCAAATGCATAAACATATTTTGATGTAGGTACGTAATAATAGTAGACTATTTATGACGGTCATGTAAGCAAGCATTTTGACGCTCCGCTCGCTACGCTCGCTCCGCTATACATGGTCACAAAACAAACCTAACCTAACCTACAGTTTTCGGTTTTCAACCCATGTACCATATTTTCAGACAGCATTTTTACCTTAAAAACCCCAATATCTCGGTAAATATTGATCTGAGAGAAAAAGTTTACATAACAAAACATGCTTATTATAGGATGTTTTAAAGGATACTTTAATAAAAATGAGGTGTTATATTGACATAAATTTCACGACACCGAAATTTTTCTAAGTCCCAAAACTGGCCCACCTTTCCTATACCGCAACCCCTGAGGTCTTACTAACCCAACATTATCGCATCGCATTCTACGCACCGAGATGCAGAACAATGAGTACATTGTCTTGCAAGGATATTTTTCTTGTGTTTATAATAATACATAATCTGTTAAATTCAAATTTAACAAAAATTAAACATGCCATCGCTATTCCTCCATCTCCCGAAACCGTGGTGGTCAATCTGAATAAAACCGTGATGGTCGATCAATCAAAATACAAATTAATAACATAATCACTTAATACTTTCAATTCTCGGCATTTTCATAACACTTTTTGCTTATTGCACAGAAAATTCGCTGACAATGACAATGCCGATGACATTTAGTTTGACAGAGAAAACAACATACGTCAAGCAAAGTGCGTAGTCATTACATTTCGAGTAAAAAACTTCGATATAACGGCGTACCAACATGACGCCAAAATTTTTGGCTACTTAAACTTAAGTCATATAGCGAAAAGAAACTTTAGGCTACTTGAACCTGAGCCATAAGAGCGAGAAGAACCGAGTATCGCCGGAAATGGTCGACGGTCGCGAAATGAAGAATTTTATGAAGATTTCTTTAGCCGATTGTGAAGGTAATACGTAGTGAAAACGGTATTTTTTACGCTCTTATTCCATTCTCATATTTAGACAATAGATTTGAATAGTTTTTTCTGCGGTAACGTGCATCGTATTGGAGAAACGTGATCTAAAAGAACGTCGAGTTTTGTAAGGCGCCATCTCGCTTCCTCCCTAGTGCGTTATCCCGTTCTGGCATTTTCAATTTTATTATATAGATAACTAAGCATTACGTTAGGTAAGGATATATTAAATTTATTACATACTTAATTTACACTCACCGGTTGGCCGGTGTACGGGTACCTATAACAGTCCCTGATGAAGTCCATAGGGCTTGTGCACAAATTACGTGAGGTCCCCCCTCCCCCCTGGTGATATTGGGTGAGGTTCTTTGCTAACCCCCCCCCCCCCCCTCACTACCTCACGTGTATTTTTTTTCCGCCAAAATTTCGTAAAATAGACTCGCTATTTTGAGGTATTTAATTTAACAAGTCAAGACTTATTTTTAACAAAAGCGAGAAAAAAATATCGACCTTTTCTTGTTCGTTCACTGTAGAAAAAATACACGTGAGGTCTCCTTATACCCCCCCAACGTGATATTTCGTGATTTTTTCGTGACCCCCGCTCCCCCCTATGGAACATCACGTGATTTGTGCACAAGCCCATACAAGTTCGAAACATATCGGGCCATTCCTGACAATTTCACGTGAACGTAAACCGCTTAATACAATAATTTGCTAGATTGTTTTTAATAAATATTCAAATCAAAATGTCATTTTTAGAGCTCACGGACTCGTTTGTGATTTACATTTTAGTAACAGATAACCCTACAATAGCCCCAACAAAGCGTTGACCCTACCTTGACCCGCCACTTGACACAGATATTAGAATAAGTGACCACTGTTAAGCGTTACATAGTAACTAACTCTGCTATTTTTTAATCTATCAGCCACAGAGGAGCACTGCTGAATATAGTCCTCCCTTGTAGCTCGCCACAGACTGCGATCCTGTGCAGATCGTATCCATCAACTCCCCGCTACCCTTACGAAGTCATTCGTCCACCTAGTCAGGGGCCGACCCACGCTGCGCTTTCCTATACGTGGTTGCCACTCCGGGACTTTACTGACACTTTGTTCCATATTGGGTTACATAAATTTTAAAGCCATAATGTCGATGTGCATAACCACTTTTGTCATAATAGTTCTTGCGCATAAAAATGGAAAATTTGGCAAAATTAAAGGACAACTTTTATCTATCAGGTTATGTAGGTTATAAAGCCAAATTTAATTTTATCTACTCTCCTCCCCTCAGGGGTGAGCGTCACCCCCCCGCGCCCTCGAATGTGTCCCCCGGGCCCCCTTTTTGTTTTTCTGCTCATGTAAGTTTTGTATCATTATTTCAAATGTTATATTTGGTACATGTGATATAACTTATACTATTATGATGTCTATTGCCATTAATTATGAAAGCCATAATTTATGCGTTGCTCTTCTTCGTACTATCAATTATTATGACATTCAATAATATGATTTGAAATTTTGTGCCCTACTAAATTATGCTTATGAAAAGCCTGCCAAACAACACTTATGACGTATGTAAAATGTTACGCAAATAACTTGTATGAGAAAAGCCATTATCGAAATGAGTTATGACAATCAAATTTATGACAAGAATTTTTATTCCACTAGAGGTGATACCCTCTGGCCGGGTTACATGGCGTGCCCATAACCGTCCAATCCTGCATTTTCTCTATGCTTATTATTAAAACAAAAGTTATTCAGTTCAATCTTTATGAGTATATAATAACATTTAAATATCGATATCGATATATTATTAATAATTATTACAATAGAAAAGAAATTAAAACTATATAAAATAAAACATATTAAAAAGAATCCCCCAGTACAAGGCCGTATAAAACCAAACTACATCAATTCTTACCAAAAATACGGTCTTAAAATTTTATATATTTTTTATCAATTATCTTTAAAACTGTTGATGATTTAAATAAAATAATTTCAGTGTGTTTAATTGCAAAGAATCGGATTCGTACGGCCGATCGGTTAGAAGCGTAGAAATAGGTAACCCATATAATAATTATGGCTTAATACGCGATCTAACCTGTTTATGTTTTTTTGTGCTTATGATGGAAACCTAATAGATCATTTATGTTTATTATAATTATGTTAATTAATCTAAGTAGTTGTTATAATTCGAGAAGAAGCGATCGTTATTAGGTAATTAACTGTACTCAATTTTGAAAATTCGTTTTAAAAATGTGCTCTCATAGGTTAAATTACCTTTTTATAATCATTAGCGATGTCGTTAGCAATCACTTTGGATATTACGTTGGACAAATTAGGTGAACGAGGGTCGTACGGGTTATCATTATATTTAAATATTACACTTCAAATGAATAAACCTTTTAAATGTTTAATGTTACTTTTAAAATCACGAAATAAATTATCTATTTGTTAAATGAGAGTAGCTCAACTGCATGGTTAATTCCTGTGCAATTATGTGGGTCTCCGGAAGGTGATCGGAACCACTCAGTTAATTTGAACATAAAATATAAAAACAGCGCACTAATTCCATATAATATCTCTTTGATATCTCGGAGAGATCTCCAAAGTGGCGATATGCCTGGTATAGCACCACTTTGCCAACCCGGTCGCGTTGACGCCAAGAATAGTATACAGCGTCCAGCGTCAGCGTCAGTGTCAGCGTCGTCGTGTTGTTACTACCGTCTTGCCTGCTAACCCACCGCTAAACAGCAATGTTCGCATTGTTGTGTTCCGGTGTGGGGGTAAGATAGCCGGTGAAATTACTAGCATAGAGGCATTCTATCTTCGTCCTCCGGGTAGGCAAGCACTTGTGACTCCTCTGGTGTTGCAGGTGTCTATGGGCGACGGTAATCGCTTTCCATCAGGCGATACGTTTGCTCGTTTGCCCCCTATGACATAAAAAAAAAAAACTCTTCGACGCTCTTCATTCTCGTTCTTGTCAAAATGTGACGGCGGCCCTAGCGGTTACTTCGTAGAACTACACTTCTCCATACAAATCGTTTACGCAATCGCTAGTGAGTACGGTCACTGTAAACTCGTAGCTATTGATGCTCTTGTAATTTACTTTATACCATCCTTTGTACACAGTTTACAATAAATGAATACTTACTTACTTACTTAGTAAGGGTACAGCCTCTCCCTGCCAAGAGTTCATATTCGGGGATCGTTCTTAACTGTATTGGGGCCCCCAAAGGTTATCATGTACGAGATAGCCCGGAATTTGGGGGCTATCTCGTGACATGACATGATAACCTTTCAGCCTTTATAAAATAACGAAAGTCTGGCGGTCGCAGGCTCTTGGGCTAAAAATATATTGCAATACATAGTAGTTTAAATGTCATCAGGAAATAGACGTCCACTGCTGGACCAAGGCCTTCCCTATATTTCTCCCCAATGATCGGACTTGCGCCGCCCTCATCCAATTTATGTCCGTGATCCTAACTAGGCCGTTGGTCCACCTTGTTGGGGGCGTTCCCACGCTGCGTCTTCCGGTCCGCGGTTGCCACTCAAGAACCATTGGCCATTTGAGTTTTGGCCTTTGTTGATGATGATGATGAGTTTAAATATATTGATATAGATTTCGGATAGATATCAGTGTCCAACGTCAAATAGAGGCCTTGTAAATCGACATTTAGGTATTGATTTTTATCGGTAAACTCATTTGTTTTGGAAACATTTGATGAGTATATAAAGTTCATATAGTTATTTGAAAAATGAATTATTTGCTGTTTTAGGGTTCCGTACCCAAAGGGTAAAAACGGGACCCTATTATTAAGACTCCACTGACCGTCCGTCCGTCACCTGGCTGAATCTCATGAACCGTGATAGCTAGACTATTTCTGTTGCCGCTATAACAAAAAATACAGCAAATAGAAAAAGTTACAAATTATTTAGTTGTAACCCTCGGTTCGCAAGTCCGATTCGCACTTGGCCGGTTCTTTTATATAATAATATTTAGTATCTTAGGTAAAAGCCTAAAGGCTAGAAGGTTTTTAGCCATAATTTAACAGATAGTTAATCAAATTATTGTCATACTAAAGTTCCATCTAACTTAAAAAAATAAAATGCTAGCGAATAGTTCAAAGTCAAATCATGAATAATGTTAAGATCTTCAAGACCAGTATAATTTTCTCAAGCCCAAAAACCTGTATAAATAATGCAAGACTACGCCCATCCAAACGAAGACGTTTTAATCGTTTACTTTACATTTTAATATCAAAGGAACTCGCGATTTCGCTATTTTACCAATAAATTAAGAAATGTTGAGCCTGTAGGTCACCCTGACTTATAAGGGTCATTGTCAGTTCAAAAAACAAAATTAATTGTCCCTTCGGTAGTCAAAAGTTAAGAGCATGTATGAATCTAGGTTATGTTGCTATTACATCGGATTATAGACGTTCTTTATTCTCACAGGCATTTAATCAGAAAATTAGGCCCTGGAGTCCTTAATTTCGCAAATGTCCACCGGAAAGACGCGCACCTAAATCTGACAATGACCAATAAAATACAAGTTCAAAACATTGTACATTATTAAGAGCTTACTTATATAAAACTGGCCTCAAATTCGACGAGGAAATTGCGATATCTAGTGGAACAACAATTATGTCGGTACACTAATTTCGTTTTAAGGAACAGAATTGTCCATAGCATTAAGAAAACCTTAATTTTTTTCCCATACAAGAGAGAGCCACCAAATACCGATACAAAATGCAATTCCCACAAGAAAATATCGGACAGCGTTTTCCTATGAAGCACCCCTGAGACTGGGAGTGAATTAAGGTCAGCCTAATAAGTCATCCATTAGCAGTGTAAATGCCAGATCTAATGTCAAAACGATAACCCCAATATACCTACCCAAAGGCTCTGTTACACTAACATTATGGAAAATAGGTCACTTTGAGTCATAATTTTGTACTACAGGTAGAGATCATGATGGCAAATGGTTGAAGAAGTTATATTATATGACAAGACCAACTACAAAAGTACGTTCTTTGATCTTTGAAATAAAAATAGAATTTTCCAATTCGGTGCAGCGGTTTTCGAGAAATCGGGCAACGTTGAAAAATGAAAAAATGAAAAAATGAAAAATGTTTATTTCTGTTAAATATACAGGTTACAATAGTAACAAGGGTTGGGTTCTCCTAGTAAGTATAGTAAATACCTGTGTCAGGAGACCCCGCTCTTCCAAATAATGCACTAAATTACTTAACAAAAATAATCATATTATTATAATTAATCTTAAAACTATAATGTTAGATCTATTGTTTAAAATGTATTCACGATAACAATTGTTTGTGTACATGTGTGTGTGGTGTGCGCGCGCGCGTGTGTGTGTGTGTGTGTGTGTGTGTGTGTGTGTGTGTGTGTGTGTGTGTGTGTGTGTGTGTGTGTGTGTGTGTGTGTGTGTGTGTGTGTGTGTGCGTGTGTGTGTGTGTGTGTGCGTGTTTGTGTGTGTGTGTGTGTGTGTGTGTGTGTGTGTGTGTGTGAGTATGACGTTCAGGTTTTTTAAGTTTGCCCATAGAGAAGTGCTTCGACATCGTCGTATCTTAGAGATGTTAACCATTCGTGTATGGTTTGTTTACATTTATACAATTGTTGAGGGAAAATATTTAGTGTCCTATTGGTTTTATTGTACAGTCGAGCCGATATTGAGTAAAATTGGAACTTTGCAAACCGAGATTTGCTGGAAGGTACCTTAGCAACATTAAACTTTTTTCTTCCACGGAGTACGAGTGGGTCATATCGTAAGGTCTTATGTACTTTAAGTGCTGTCAATAATATAAATAATTTTCTCACTGAGAGAAGATTTGATTCCATACACAGTTTATCTGTTGGATATCTGTACGGTTTAAAGTACATAACCTTGATTAAACAGCGCTGACCTCTCTCTATTTCAAGAAATTTGGTTTTTGATGCCCCACCCCAAACAGTAATACAGTATCCTAAAATTGACTGTGCTAAGTGTGATGTAGGTAGATAAGTAACAACTTGAACTGTCAAAGGTCGTGTGTCGCTTACGTCAGTCCGGAATAAATCCTCGAACGAGCAAGGCGCCTTTTATTCGTGATACCTAACTACATACCTAATTCCGAATATATTACAGTGGCGACGAATAGTGAGTGTACCTACTAATACGTGTGCAATTGGACAAACAGAAACTCGAAAAAGATGTCGATCGGCAAATTACACGAGTTTAACGTCAGTAATGGCGCGTGGTCATCGTACATGGATCGGGTAGAAATGTACTTCACGGTGAATAAAGTGGAAGAGCCCATGAAGGTACCTAGTTTAATCGCTGCGATGGGGGACGAGGCGTATGAACTGCTGGAAACCCTGACTAGCCCTTCAAAACCAGCGGCATTTACTTTAACGCAAATTAACGACTTAATGATGCAGCATTTACAGCCCGCGCCATCGGTTCTAGCGGAAAGGTACCGGTTTCGACAAAGGAGGCAAAACGTCGGTGAGACCATCTCAAATTATGTTGCAGAGTTAAAACGATTGTCTAAGCATTGTAAGTTCGGTTCGCAATTAAACGAAGACTTGCGAGACCAATTCGTCTGTGGCTTATCTAGCGAGGTAATTAGACAACGATTGTTTGCGGAGGACGACAAGGTGACCTTCACGGCTGCGGTCAAACTTGCAACATCATTAGAGGCGGCGGAAAGGGACGCCGCGAGCGTGGAGCAGGCGGCCAAGGCGAGTTCGAGTGGGACGGGTGAGGTGCAACCCGTTATGTTTGCGAGTAGAGGGAGATCATTCGGCGGGGTGCAATCGCGCGCGCCTGTAATTACACCACAGCGGCGGGGTTCTAACGCGTCTAATGGCCGCCCGGAAAGATATTGTGAAGCGTGCGGGGCGCGCACGCATAATTACGCGGATTGCAAATTCCGGGAATATGTATGTAGCAAGTGTCACCGGCCGGGCCACTTGCGGCGCGTGTGCCCGGACTGGGGCGCGGGCGCGGGCGCGGGCGCTGCGAGCCGCGGCGGAGCGCGGGCCTCGGCGCGGCGCGGAGGCGCGGTGGCGCCAACAAGAAGTGCCATGTATTTTGGGGACGCCGATCGCGGATCCAGCGAGGAGCACGGCGGAGATATGGAGGAAGAACTACATCACTTGTGCTTAAATAACTACCAATCGGTGAGTTTACCGATACAAATCGATAACACCATCGTACAAATGCAGATTGATACTGGTACGGCAATCTCTTGTATAAGTAAGGCCTCATACGACCGGTATTTTTCACATATAGGGCTAAGTAGTGACAGCACAGTGTTGAAGTTTTATGACGGAACAGTTATTAAGCCGTTAGGTATAATTAAACCGGTTGTAACGTACAATGGCATTAGCAAACCATTAGAGTTATTTATTATTGAGGGCGGCACAACTTCCTTGTTAGGGAGACAATGGTTAGCCGAATTAAAAATAGAAATACCGAAATTTAATAATGGTCATTTCTTTGTTAAAGAGACCGGCGAACAATTTAGTGATGGACTTGTAAATCTACTTGACAGATATGAGGACTTGTTCAGTGACGGACTGGGGCGATACAACCGTGGAAAAGCGACATTGAAGGTGCGCCCGGGTGCGGCGCCTGTCTTCCATCGCGCGCGCCCCCTGCCGTACGCGCTGCGCGAGCGCGTGGACGCCGAGTTGGACACCATACTGCGCTCCGGCGTCATCGAGCCCGTCGACTGCTCCGACTGGGCTTCCCCACTGGTACCTATTAATAAGCCGGATGGCTCGCTTAGGATTTGCGCAGACTATAAAACTACCTTGAACCCGTATTTATTAGTTGACCGGTACCCGTTACCTAAAATAGAGGATGTTTTAGTTAATTTGAATGGTCACATGTACTTTAGTAAAATTGATCTGTCACAAGCGTACAATCAAATTGAACTTGACGAATCCAAACGTTATACAGTAATAAACACGCATAGGGGCCTTTTTGTTTACAATAGGCTGGTGTATGGTCTTTCGTCTAGTGTAGGCGTGTTCCAACGCATTATGGTAAATTTACTAGGTAACATACCTAACGTCCAAATATTTTTAGATGATGTAATTATTGGGGGGAAAAGCAAATCGGAACATTTGCAGGCTTTAGAGGCGGTATTCCGGCGTCTGGTGGACACCGGGTTGAAATTAAAGAAAAGCAAATGTGTTTTTCTCGCTAAGGAAGTTACCTACTTAGGATATGTGGTATCCAGGGAGGGTATTAAGCCGGATACCTCAAAAATAAATGCAATTCTGAAAATGTCTCAACCTCGGAACGTATCGGAGTTAAGATCGTTTTTAGGTACGGTAAATTTTTTTGGTAGGTTCATTCGGAATCTTAGCCTTGTGTTGTCACCGCTATATGATCTTTTAAGAAAGGGGGTTAGTTGGTGTTGGAGCGAGGAGTGCGATAAGTCATTTACGCAGGTCAAACAGTTGTTGTCAGGAGCGGGTGTTTTGAGGCATTACGACCCAACGAAACGTTTAATAGCGACCTGTGACGCCTCTCCGCGCGGGGTGGCGGCGGTTTTGACTCAAATCGGACCAGACGGCGAGCGCCCGGTCGCGTTCGCGTCACGTACGCTTAATAGCGCAGAAGCGAACTACTCACAAATTCACCGCGAGGCTCTAGCCATCATATATTGTGTTAAGAAATTTCACCAATATCTCTACGGACGTCATTTTACGTTACGCACGGATCATAAACCGTTGGTATCCATATTCGGTCCAAACACGGGTATACCAGTAATGACAGCGAGCAGGATGCAGCGATGGGCAATCATTTTAGCGGCGTATAATTTCGACATCGAATATGTGAACACAAAAGATAATTGTGCGGACGGGTTGTCTAGGTTACCGAGCACTAACGAGGGCAGCAATAGCTCGTATGAGACTATTCCAGAGCAGACTTATCTTCATTTTGCACAAGACGCATTGTTATTAGATTATAACAGGATAAAGCACGATACTATTCGCGATCCGATTTTAGCTAGGGTTTTAATTTTTCTTCGAGACGGCTGGCCAGACGACTGCGATTTAGAAGGGTTAAAACCATACTTCAATAGGAGGATCGAACTTTATGAGGAACTCGGTTGCGTTATGTGGGGTCACCGGGTGGTGGTCCCGAGCGGATGCCGCGACAAGGTATTAAAAATTTTACATGAACCACACATGGGCATAGTCAAGACGAAGGCGCTGGCGCGCAGCTACGTGTGGTGGCCGGGCATAGACGAGGCGGTGGAGGCGGCGTGCCGCGGCTGCGCGCCGTGCGCGGCGCTGGCGGCGGCGCCGCCGCGACACGCCCCGCGGCCCACCAGAGCGTGGACGCGAGTACATGTAGACTACCTCGGCCCGATATACGGTAAGATGTATTTAGTATTAGTGGACGCCATGTCCAAGTGGGTGGAAGTCTTTCAAGTACCGAGTACGGCTGCCGGCCCTACCTTAGAAAAGTTGAGTGAAGTATGGGCTAGGTGGGGGATACCGAGGCAGATAGTAAGTGACAACGGGCCCCCGTTCACGAGCCGAGAATTTTCGACTTTTTTGGCCGCCGACGGAATCGAACACATTTTCACGGCTCCGTATCACCCGGCTTCAAATGGGGCCGCAGAAAATTCGGTTAAAGTAATTAAACAGGTTATTAAAAAGGCGGTTATCGAAAAAACTAATATTATAAAAGCCATAAATACCTTCCTAATTTATTATCGCAATACAGCCCATTGTTCCACTGGCGAAAGCCCCGCGGTACTAATGACAGGTAGGCGTTTGCGCACTCGTTTAGATTTATTAAAACCGGGTATAGAATCCAAAGTAGCAAAAAGCCAACAGAATCAAGTTTCAGCTGCGGGGGGAGCAGAACGGAGTTTAAATGTAGGTCAAGACGTATGGTATCGTAAATATTTGAAAGGTGAGAAATGGCAGCCCGGTACGGTGGCTAAAGTTATAGGCGAAACAGATTATAACGTTAGGGACTCGGACGGTAACGTTATCCACCGCCATATAGACCAGTTAAAGAGGAGACCGAGGAGTTCTATAGTCTGCCCAATGAGTAGCGAGGTAGGTACTGAAGCGCGCGAGGAGATTCCGTCTCCACGGGGACTCGGGAGCCCTGGCACGCCACGAGCGGATAGTCGGTCGGAGCAGGCGACGGGAACGTCGTCGCCGATGGGCGATGCCTCGCCGGGGCGGAGTGTGGCGGAGGGGGAGGAGGACGGGTGTGAGTGTTTCTCCACCCCGGGAAAAGAACCAATCTGTAGTGAGGGACATTACCAGCAGCCATCGTCTCCCCTTGTACCGACCCGGTCACGTCCCGTTAGGAAATGTAGGCTGAATAAACCACCGTATAAACTGTAGAACGTAAGATCTAATTGTATTACCGTCAAGTGTTTTACATAAGGCTATACTGTATTGATTATTGCATGTGGGGCTTGGTTATACCTACCTAGGTAAAAGCAAGCCACTTAAGCTTCGCTTCCTATATTAAGAATGAATGTAATAATAGTTACTTATACTTTACCTATAGACGATAAGATAATTACTTGTACTCCTAATTAAGATACCTCAAAATATTGTTATTCTACTTTGAACCTTATTCCTATAGCGCGAGCGTAATACAATAATAATACTGGACTAGTCGAACAGTCATCGCATAGGCATAGCACTGTAATTGTGACTACATACTATATAAATTACAGCATTCCATGTAAATGTATACTCACGCCTTATGCGTAGCCTTAGCATAATCTAAGTGTGGAAGAGTGTGATGTAGGTAGATAAGTAACAACTTGAACTGTCAAAGGTCGTGTGTCGCTTACGTCAGTCCGGAATAAATCCTCGAACGAGCAAGGCGCCTTTTATTCGTGATACCTAACTACATACCTAATTCCGAATATATTACACTAATGTAATGTATATTTGATTTAATAGTTTTTTTGACGCAATATGTCTTAAATTTTTAAATATCCAAATGATTTTCCTAATTCTGCTGTTTACGTATTCTATATGCGAATGCCACGAAAGGTGTTGGTCTATCATAACTCCGAGATATTTGGTAGAATTAAGTTTTTCTATCCCGGTACAGCTACAATTGGTCAAAGTATTTCGACTACAGGCATGTATTTTTAAGTTTTGATTAGTCGGTGGCTGGGTACTTTTATTTTTAGTAAAGCAAATATAGTGGGTTTTTGATGTGTTTAGCGTGAGTAGGTTACATTGGAGCCATTCATTTACTTTACGTAGACCAGTTTCAGCCTTCTCATAAACGCTATCCCATGAATTTCCATTGAAAACTATCACCGTATCATCTGCGTAAGACAAAACCCGTCCGTGATTAATGTGCATGTTAGTCAAATCATTGATATATATGAGAAATAGCGTAGGACCCAGCACCGATCCTTGGGGGACACCAAATGAGATTTCAGATGCCCGGCTTACGTAATTGTCAACTTTTACTTGCTGATTACGTCCGTGCAGATAATCACTCAAAAGTTCCAGTGGCTTTCCCCTTACCCCAATGTGCTCCAATTTATGTGTAAGGATGGGAAGAGAGACAGTGTCAAAAGCTTTCTTAAGATCTAAAAAGACAGCCATAGATTTTTCTCCCTTATCTACTTTTTCAGTTATTTGGGCTGTGAGGGCTAGTACAGCATCCTCTGTAGATCTTTCGCGTCTAAAACCAAACTGAGAGTCGGATAAAATTTGGAATTTGTCTAAAAACGATATTAGTCTGTTGTTTATTAATTTTTCTATAATTTTAGAGATTGCAGGGAGGACAGAAATAGGTCTGTAGTTGTTAGTGTGGTCTCTCTTCCCACTCTTAAGCACAGGCGTCACAATTGATTGCTTAAGTTCACGGGGGAAAACCCCTTTCATAAAGCATAAATTTGCTAGATGACTTATCACTGGGACCACAAGTGGTCTGGCAAGCTTGAGGAATTTTGTGGATATGTTATCAGGACCTGGGGCACTCTCAGTTTTTAAATTCATTAGAACTTTATCTACTTGAAAACACTCCTCGACGCTCTTGCATTCTCGTACTTGTCAAACTGTGACGGATGCTTTGTCGTTGACCGCGCGAGACAAGCGTCTTATGTTTCAACTTGGGCTAACATGCTTTCGCGTATGTCCAGATGGCTGGATTGCCAGGATTCAAACCCAGGACCGCCAGTACGAGTGCCTAGGTACCAGCAATACCACTGCGCCAACCGTGTTAAAAACCTCTTTACTTAGGTAGTTAGTACATATTAGGGCCGCCAATTACGGGATTCTTATAATGTTTCTGGGAACGAAAGTCTTAGAACGTATTATATTATATTATAGTCTATGCGAAACACAGGACTTACCCCGTTTACAACATTTAAAAGAAATACGCAGTAGTTTGTTAACCTCTGACACTTTTATGGGGTAAAAGGTTATTCCAATAATTCCATTCACATTTTTAAACAAAGCACTGACGTATTTAACCTAAAAAGAGGTTCAAAGCAGGATATTATCCTCCGCAAATGAAACCACAAAACATTGAACTTATATTATTTGAATTGAACAAATACCTTTATAATCTCACCTTTCATAATATTCCTTCGTCCACCTGAACTAAGTACCTAGGTCCTAGTACCTAGAGGTACAAAGTATTTGCTGTTTTTTTTTGCGTTTCTAACGCCCATAATCTCCACCATTTTGAAAAAAAAACTCAATAGCCAAAAAGATTTCATGAGTAAAACTTGATTACCTGCGGTACGCTCTGTCACTTTATTCCATTTCACAGTCACATCAAGTTTTATAGACATAGTACTTCTTTTATAACACTGCCGTCTCACGGCAAAAGAACGTAACCTCAAAACAGTTAAGTATTTGGAGAAAAAGCTGTTGTTGCTGTCTTTTGTTCTTTCATATTGCTAATGAAATATACCAGCATTTAAGATTCGTAAATATACCTAATCGAAGGAAATGTTTTTGATGGTCTATATGGTAGATGCCATTATTAGTAAAAGTTTAAGCTTCGTTATGACAAAATTATGTAACCCGGCAGTACTGCAATGAGGTTAAACAAAACCATGTAAAAGAGTTGCGTCTTCGCCTTTTGCGCATACGGTGAACTACGTTTCGAAGTGAAGAAGCAAACTTCCGTTAAGAAAGTTTGTAAGTGTCGGCCAACTCTCTAATTGCAAAAAGTCTGATAATTAAACTTGGCAGTGTGACCACACGGCGGTGAAAAATTTAGAGAAACTTCAATAAATTTTATTTATAGTTTAGAACCTGATCTAATTGTTTATAAATGAACAACACACGCTGAACTCTTAAAATATTGTTATAATTGATGAATCGCAAACCGATTATCGCAAACCATGTACACAGTTAAAGGCTTAATAAAAGCAAAACTACGTTCGCATCCTTCGTGTAACGAAAGTTAGTCATACAAAAGATATTGGTAACTTTCGTTACAGAAAGAAATCCGGCTTAGATTGTAGTAGATCGCATTCAATTTTTCTTTCTTTGTATCATTATTTAGAAAGAAATCAATTAGGTTCTGTGTTAAATGTATAGTCTTTAAGTAGTAGGTATGTACATGTTTTTCGACTGATATTCGACTTAATTATACATACGACGCCAGTTTCATTTGCATTTGAATAATGTTTGCGACTCACGGGAGCAAATCTTCTTCACGAGGACATTATAACCCAAAGTAGCAAAAAAAGCTGCAGAAGCCCTTATCCAGCCTTTATTCAGCTTAAATCAACAGTATAAGGGCCGTATAATCGGTTTTGCAGCTTGTTTGCTACTTGGGAAGTTACAATATGTAATAGGACATAGTATGTGTACCTAAGTATTTTGTTAATAAATCAAATAAGCCTCTTTTATAGACTTTTGCTTATACAGTGAGCTCTAGTGGTACTAGATGGGCATGAAACCTATCTTTCCAGCTACTTTCAAGGCAGTTTTTACCAGATTACATTTTAAATCATAAAGTTATAAAGTGCCTAAATAAACGAAGCACCTTCAATAAACGTCGCTTTTAACATCAATCACTTTCATAAAAGCTTTAAATCTCATTAAACACGGGTTAAGCGTCTGAAACAAAATTATACCCCAGTTTTGTTATACGTAACTTAAGAAAACACCTAAATCTGGGATGTAAAAATCTAGACCATTTTTGCCGGCGTCTCTCATAATTCTAATTAAAAGGTAATTTCGTCCCTTCTGAAGGAAATGGCTATCATAATTTTCTTGTGTCCTTTTAATCACGGTCCTTGGACATTTGTGAAGGATAAACAAAAGCCTGCGCTGTTATTTTTATTAAAAAAGGCGTAACTTTCCTCATTTTCAATGATGCCTATGTCTATTTCCGTAACAAAGAAGTGCACAGTTGTGCCTTTATTATAAAAAAAGGTAAAATGATTCCGGCGTACCCCGTAAAACACCCAGAAAGGACATGATTACGGGTTTGATATGTAAATTTTATCACGAATTACATTATACAACAGATAAACACATGTTTTGCATACGATCTGCGTTTGCAGGTAATTTCGAACAATTTATCGTTAGGATATCCACAAAATTCGGAGATTGTTTCATTCGCAATATTATGAATCTATTTTGATGCGTCGTAAAATATTTATTTGAAAGAATATTCAAGCTGCGTAGATCATAAAGTGACCCAGCGCGTCCATCGTTTCATTTTCATATTTATTTGGTGTTAAAATGATAGGTACGTGCCGGCCCGCAGACTTCGTCATCGGTAAAACTGAGATTCATATATTTCATAGCATTCAGGTTTTTTAGTTTCGTACGGGGATTTATTACAAGGCCATTATTGGCCAGATTCTCTTTGAGGTCTCATTACACCAATACGGCTGGACGGATTCTATGAAATTTTCGTCAAGGAATAGATTGAAGCTCAATATTTCCAGAAATGTTTATGGAATACTGATTATGGTAACTACCTATACTTCTAGTTGGGTAACTATAATATGGGAAAATAAGCACAGGTTCGCTAGTTGTGTATTTTTAATTTATGGATTTTTCTATTGCGTAATACATGGGTTCCCGCTTATCTGGGACGACCGAGTGGTCACAGACTCGTAGGATGGCCTAGAAATCGCTGGATAGCCTAGAAGGGATGAAGTCCAAAAAGTTATCAGGTCAGTTAAGGACGCCTAGGTCGATCCTTAACTGGCGAGAGCTGGCTCAGAATCGTAAAGTGTGGCGTGATCTAGTGTCGGAGGCCAAGATCCACTTTGGGGTCGTTGCATTCAGTTAGTTCGTTAATACGTATGTTCTACTGTGTAGTACAGTAAACTTTATATGTAGTATTATTAGTAGTTTGACAAACACTAGATTAAATTGTTAATTGACGTAATAGGTGCGATAATTTATACCTGACTATGTACGTCGTCCAACATTGACATTCCCTGAGCCGTGTCGTCCAACATTGACATAGCTTTCACTCTACTTATATCGGACATTTCGCAATACATTGCTTCTTTGTCTAAACATTATTCTACAAAATATCATTTAATACACTCCATTTTCAGAAGTTGCCTAACAAATGTTGTTTATTTTTGAAATAGGATTTAACTAGGGTCAAGCAATCATGCTGGCACGCATGCTGTTCCATTATTAAGTTTAGCGCAATGCTATTCTTAATTTCCCAACAACAGTAAAAAGTGCTGCACTGCAGAATATAATTAGCCATTTTGTATTACGCTTGCGCGCTGCATTTTATAGGCAACCGAAATAAAATTTTATGTACCGCCCCGAATGGCCATTTTCTCTGTTTTATGCCACTTTTGTGCAACGGAAAGAGTAGATAAGTGGGAATACTAAATTGAAGTTCGATAGAAGCATAACTTAATATTTTTACTGTTGTCTGAGTTTATATGTCTGATATTTGAACACTGGCCTTTTATATTTCAAACATCTGGCGCTTTAGAATGTAGTATATAGTAAATTGAATCCTGTAAAGATTGTACGTATTTTCATTTTGGGTTTAAAATAGCGGGTGAGGTTAGCGAGGCCGGATAGGAGATTGATTCCTTTTTCGTCGTATTCATGATTGGAAAAATTCTTGTTTCGGCACATTCCTGTTTAGAAAACGGAATACGGCTAAACAGGAATGTGCCGAAACAAGAATATGTTCAATCTGGAATACGACGAAAAACCGGCCAAGAGCAGTATCGGCACATGCTCAGTGTAGGGTTCCGTAGTTGCCCCAACCTTCACAATAGACTAAAGGTTTAAATAACGAGAAAGATTTCAAGCTCTATAAAAAGGTCGTAAACGCCAAAGTAACTGTAATTACTTATTACCTTCCGGAAGTTATCGATTATACGCGCACCAATGTCTTAATGCAGTATGGCACTTAACAAATATGTGTAACGTTCGAAGTATAAGGACACCGCGCGGCACTTTACGTAATCTTAAAGAAAATTATGAAGTTTTGCGATAATTCAATAACGGCTCGACCGATTTTATTCAATATAGTTTTCATTAAAAAAAATCCATAATTTTTTGACCTGTGGTTGAGCTTTCTAGTACTAATGATCACGGAGCTAGGCGGCGGACGGACAGACGGACAGACGGACATGGCGAAACTATAAGGGTTCCTATTTGACTACGGAACCCTAAAAAAGGAATCAATCGGATAGGGATATAAGGCTTGCGATCTCTTTTCACGCCGAGGTATGTATCATGCTTGTCTCAACTACGTGGGAGCCTTTTGACTCCTAGAAACTTATTTTTATTTCCTTTTTTTCATTTCGCTGAAAAATCATTCCAAAGTATTTTTATTACTCTGTAGTCATATATATGTCGCAGTACACAACAACAACAACAATGTTACAACAAGTAACATTTTGCAAACAATTATTATGGTAGAAGAATAAATAAGTATTTGGTTCCAAAGATATATAATGAAATTGATTGGTTAAGGGATGAAAAGGAGTGTAGCAGAAATGTTGTTAAAAATAGTTTAAAAAGGATATTTTTGGAAAAACTGCCCTAGGGCAGATTTTCCAAATGTATTCTTGCTTCCATGGCTGTAGTTTAAGGTTAACCTGTTAATATAATTATAAGGTAAATAATATATGTAGTGTTAGGTGCATATAACTAAAAATAATGTAGATGAGCGCGATCTCGCCAACAAACTGTCTTAGCAGTTTGGCGGGTTAATTACAATTGCATGCAGTTATGTACACCTTTTTTGGAAAATAAATTAAAAAAAAAAAAGTCAAAAGTGTGAACTGGTCAAAAGGACTTTTAACCGACAAAAACAGGCAAAACTGCTTTTGACTGAGCGTGTTGGTCAAAAGTAGTTTTGCCTGAAAATTATTGGTTAATAGTACTTTTGACTGTTACTATCAGTCAAAAGTACTTTTGACCGCAGGCACATTCGTCCCTTTATCTCGATATTATTTTAATCTGACTCGGCCGGGTTAGGTTAGGTTAGTTTTTTTTATATCCCTAACCAAAAGTGTGAACTGGTCAAAAGGACTTTTAACCGACAAAAACAGGCAAAACTGCTTTTACTGAGCGTGTTGGTCAAAAGTAGTTTTGCCTGTTTTATATAACATACTAGCTTTTGCCCGCGGCTTCGCTCGCACAGGTCTGGAAACGTGTCTATGTAACTTTCTACCGTCTTATTGTTTCTTAAAAGAATACAACTAATAATTATGGTCGATTTCTGTATTTCTATTTAGATCATCACGCCGTAGCATAACACATGGGACAATTTATTTTCCGGTGAACCGAACGAAATCATAGACAAAAGTGATGTTGCCTAACAGAAGCAGAAGAAGTTTAGTCTAGCTCTCTTAAGGGCCATCAATAAAAGCAAAGAAAAATAATGCATCGGTTAGGTATTAATTTTATGTTGTTAATTTTTCTGTCTTCGTCGTACCTAAAGAAGGAAAGTAAAAGTATTAAGTTACACTTTTTGGAACAAATCTAGGTGCGTTGTGGTCGCAAGATACTCAAAACTCCTTTATTCTCTTAGTATAAATTTACTGTTACTCAAGTCTTACTCAAAAAATATATTGCGCTTTTACACATTTCCCATACAAACCTTGGGTTTCCGTTTAATATCCCCTTAAGGATAGGAATTTCGGAGACCGTTTAAATCAGTATTCTCAGTTGATAAAAATGTTTTTTTTACATATTACTGCAGGCCCAATACACGAATTTTTGTCAGAGAATCCCACGTTTTCCATTCAATGTTTTACCATCTAATTACCTTGCATTTAACCTTTTTAGGAGATTAATTTCCAAAAATGAATGCAGAGTTTATACACGAAAATATTCCTCACATAAACTTTCAACTTGCCCCCTTAGACAAAAATGTTGAACGTAGTATTTTTGCGGCTCTACACGGAATATGAACAGTCCTATGCAAATAATCCTATTTTTCTTGTCTTAACTTTCGCCTCCCATTAAACCTATTTTGGAAATGAATTTCCAAAGAGGCTTTAGTTTATTTTCTCAGTTTTAAATGAATGTTCTACAAAAATACCCGTTTTAGTATACCTCTTATTCATAAATTCACGCCAATGCTCATCCTCACCTTCATTTAACCCGCTTAGGGGATGAATATTAAAAAATGTTTTTTTTTTCTTACCTTGTATAGAAGAAATACGAAATATTACCATTCATGCTCAAAGAATCCCAAGCTGTTCATACAAACTTTTACCTCCCACATTACCCCATTAGAGGTTGAATTTTCAAAAACGCTGAAATCAATATTCTCAGTTTTTGATGAAGTGTCGGCGCTGCACCTCAAAAAAGGCAACGTTTCTTATACAAAGTTTCACTTTCCATTTAATCCCTTTTTGCGGGTCAATTTCCAAAAATGGTGAAAGTTTTTTCCTGACTTTGTATTGAAAAACTTATACACGACATATTAACATTCTTACTCAAGGAATCCCAAACTTGTCATACAAACTGTCACTTTCCACTTCACCCCATTAGGGGTTGAATTAAAATAAAAACGCTGAAATCAATATTCAGTTTTAGCAAGGAGCTCCACGCTGCACCCCTTACTCAAAAAGGCCACGTTTCTCATACAAAGATTTCCTTTCCATCTAATCCCTTTCGGGGGTTAATTTCCTAAAATGCTGAAAGCTATTTTCTTACTTTGTATAGAAGAACCTATACACGAAATATTACCATTCTTAGTTAAAGGATCCCAAGCTCTTCATACAAACTTTCACCTTCCACTTTACCCCATTAGGGGTTGAATTTTCAAAAACGCAGAAACTAATATTCTCTGTTTTTGACGAAGTGTCCCCCCGTTGTGCCCTTTACTCAAAAAAGGCCACGCTTCTTATACATAGTTTCACTTTCCATTTAATCCCTTTTGGGGGTGAATTTCCAAAAATGGTGAAATTTTTTTCCTTACTTTGTATTGAAAAATCTATACACGAAATATTACCATTGTTACTCAAGGAATCCCAAACTCGTCATACAAACTTTCACCTTTCACTTTACCCCATTAGGGGTTGAATTTTCAAAACCGCTGAAATCAATATTCTCAGTTTTAGACAAAGAGGCCCCCTTTGCACCCCTTACTCAAAAAGGCCACGTTTCTCATATAAAGATTTACTTTCCATTTAATCCCTTTCAGGGGTGAATTTTCAAAAATGCTGAATGTTGTGTTCTTACTTTGTATAGAAAAACCTATACACGAAATATTACTACTCTTACTCAAAGAAACCCAAGCTCTTCATACAAACTTTCAGCTGCCACTTTACCCCATTAGGGGTTGAATTTTCAAAATCGTTTCATATTCTCAGTTTTTGATCTACAATCTCAGGTTTTGGGTCTACACGTAAGATGATGCACCTCTTAATCAAAAAGACTACGTTTCTCACACAAACTTCCATTTTCCATTTAACTCCTTTTGGGGATGAATTTCCAAAAATGCTGAAAGCTGTTTACTTATTTCATAATGAAGAACCTATACACGAATTATTATCTTTCTTACTCAAAATATCCCAGGTTCTTCATACAAACTTTCATCTCCCATTTAATCCCTTGAAAGGATGACTTTTCCAAAATCCTGAAATTAGTTTTCTTGTTTTTAGATGAAGAATCTGTACACGAACCTTTGTGTCTCTTACTCAAAAATTACACGATTTCCATACAAACTTTCAACCCCAATTTGAACCCCTTAGGGGATGAATTATGAAATATCCCTTCTTATTCCTTTCCTCCATTGTATACTTGATCTATTTTACAAATTTGAAGTTCCTAGGTTCAGTAGTTTCGGCTCTACGTTGATGAGTGAGTCAGTCAGTCAGTCAGTCAGTCACTCAGGACTTTTCCGTTTATATGTATAGAATATATTTTTCATGTCTTACATATATCATCCTATTGTTTAGGTTAGGCTAGGTTTGTTTTATATAACAATCTCAAGTAGTTAACAGTTGCAAAGAAAAATGGTTTCTTCGAAACGATTTTTCGGCGAAATGTAACATTCAGGAAAAATAATTCTAATATTTGGCAAATATGTAAATTATGTGTTTACTTAATTATAAAAATTTACTAAAATGCCATGTTAAATCGCATATTGATATTTAATGTCTGCAATTTTCTATGAAATATCTCTCACCTCTTGTCTAACTGCATCTGAAACGTGAGACTTCGAAGCTAAGGAACATAACGTTAATATTTCATAGGATCTTGGACAAAAAATATCTAATGACCAAGGTACCCTTTGAATTAAAGCATTTCCAATCTACGGTATCCACTTAATTCTATCATGATACCTATTCTGTCATAATGTATTTACATGGAAGAGAATATTATAAAAGGACTATTTATGTCAACATTTAAATATTCAGATTTTTGCGTGTTCAGCGAGCACGTTATTTCCTTGATTTATCAGACAAGTAACTAATGTTCTCCATTTGTCTTTGTGCGCATGTCTCATCATCATTTATACAGCACAAAAGCGCCGGGAACGTGAAAAACAAACATTTGTAAAGCTTTGTTTACTTTTAGATGGAATTTCATTATGAATTTTAATGAACATTATCATATATCCATTATTTCTCTGTCGACCTGTCTAGATATATACTCGTTAAACAACGAATTTAAAGCCTACGCACCGGCACCTAACTAGAGTGCTTGGCTCCACCATCCCCTTTTATTTGCGGACTTCGGGCGCTCGTTATAAGTACAGTCGCCATCAGACATATCGTAGCATGTAAGGTATTCATAAATATCTGAACACGACTCTTATTGACTGGGCGTTACAGTACATGTTCCCATATTTATGAACGCCTTATATGCTGCGATATATCTGATGGCGACTGTACTAACGGCCCAGACACCTACAGTGCCATCTGTTGATAAAATTTCCTTCGTCCTCATCACGCTGGAATGGCTGAACGGATTTTAACCAGTTTTAATTCCAACGCATCCAAAGATGGTTATGCGATACTTTTACCGGGCTATGTTGAAGAAAAAAAATGATACATCAAATGATTTGTAACCTAGTTACAGAGACTACCTACTGTTTATTGTTAAATGTTATGTGTAGAGCCAACCCTAACATTTTAATTTTTTTCTAACGGGGGTCTGTTTATGAGCAAAGTCTTGAGAGAACTAAGTCAAAGATGAAATGCGTGATTTCGAATATAGAACACAGCCAAATTCGACGATCGGCGACAATCGGATTTAACCGCCAACTTTTCAACTGTCTAGACAATCTCTTCAAACCCATGGAACGAACTACTTACCTATGCATCGAATTTGATTTGTCATTCCAAAGTTCATGGGCTGAGTTTGATTTTTCTACTGTTCCGGACATCACTTGGTATATTTCTACATTTAGCGATGGGATCTTATCGTAACTAGACATTTTCTTCCATATTGAGATCAATAAGTATACTCATTTAGAGTTTATTATCATCGCCCTCTGCGTGCAGTATAATAACGCTTTCAGAATGCAGTAAGGACTCCCAAGATGGTGCAGTGCGGTTGGAATGTTTGAAGAAGCGCGCACGGACTTCCACGCGGCTATGCGAAAAAATCCCTTCGTTGAGGGTCCGTGTCAGGAGGAGTCACAATAGCGGTGATTGCTGACAGATTTACGAATAACTGCCCCATAGTGAAGCACTGGATTGATCAGTTTGTATTTTGTATTTTCTTTTTAACCTAACATAGTTTTTAAGCATTATAACAAGATATTGACCAAAATAATTAAACATTTGATTTGATATTATTACAATTCAAGATGGCGCGACATACATATTTCTAAAGTGAAAATAACACGATGACCATTTTTATTGGTTACTAGAAGGAGGAAGGACTACCAAATAGTAATTATTAAAGGTTTCATGGTATCTATTGTCTTAGTAATAATTGAGTGGTTTGGCACCAACTTCAAAAGGTGATTCAAATGTAATCTGTACATGAACACTTATATATTAGATTATTATAGACTACATGAACAGGTTATTTTTGGCTATTCAGTTTATGTAATTAATTGAACAGGCGTTACTTTGCAGAAATCCATATTAATGAAAATAAAAATATTGCTTTGCTATTCCGCTATACAGGATGTCCCAAGAAGTAGTGATATACTGAAGCTGGGAGGTAGAGGACCTAGAGGGCTATCTAAATCATCCCCATGTATGTTCCGCGATTTTTCGTATTTTCGGAGTTATGACGTTTTTTTTAATTTTTCATATATCGCCGAGTACGATGAGATTTTTATTTATGCTGACGTGAATTATTGCGGTAGATGCTTGATTTTTTTTTGTGCTAAGCTGATAGATAGGCCAATTCAGTATGGTAACATTTACTATCGTTAAATTTTTGAATGGAATAAAAAAAAATTAAATGCCTAGAAAGATAAAATTACCCAGTATGTTCACAACTTCAAGGGCGTTTAAAAAAATTAAATCACATAAAAAAACATACCGTTTGGCTTTCAAAAACTTGCTCTATCTATCAGGTAGCTACCCTGAAAATTTCATTTTATTATTCATAAGGCTTCAATAAAAAAATTGAAATCTAAATGTGGTAAGTGCAAAATTTTAATTTACATGATGATGAATGCAAACACAAAAAAAATCAAGCATCTACCGCAATAATTCACGTCACCATTAATAAAAATCTCATCGTACTCGGCGATAGGTCATGCCAGTTAAATTTGTCCGTTATACTTATTTATTTGCGTATTTTTTCATGCATACATGCCTTTAATGGTCTCACCACGATAAGAAAATAAATACGCCAATAAATTAAAATCCTTCAAGCCGTTATTATTTTGGTGGTGGTTTGTTATATTTGAAGTAAGTATGTTCTTTCTTTATAAAAAAAAATATTTGTTTTATTTATTACAACATTTACAACGTCATCTATCTTTAGGGTCTCTATCTCTTTGCGAAATCATCCGGCCAAAACGGTTTGAAGGATTTTAAATTTGGATATTGATTGGATATCTAAACATTGTTATATAGGGTGCTTCTTATCCATCTTATCCGATTACGGTAAAACATAATAAGGGCTACGCAGATGAAGGTGCACCTTCTATTATACTAGCTTTTTCCCGCGACTACGTACGCGTGGAACTTGATAAAAGGGATTATTAAAAGCGCCTAAGCAAATGTAAGAGCAATTGTGCTTTTGGTCTAATAATTACATTTCCTACAGGGTCACCGCACCCCAACAGAAATGTTCACTCACTTTTCAATCTTTTTAGGTATAATTTCCAGGATGAAAACTATCCTATGTCCTTCCTCGTATCTTAAACTATCTCTATGCCAAATTTCATCAAAATCGATTCAGCTGTTTAAGCGTGAAGAGGTAACTGACAGACAGACACACTTTCGCATTTGTAATATCAGTATGGATTTTGATATTTGGGGAGCGGCAGGTCCTGTGACACGAAATCACCTTGGTCGAAGTGTTACACGCCATTAGTTTATCATGTCCCCTCAGGTTTAATGAGGATGTTGGTCCCTCGGCAGGGGCTCCGTGATCACAGCGGAGGGGACGGCAGCAGGCCAGCTGGTTATTATGAGTACATTAATACATATACAAAGCTATAATAATAATGATGTATATCAAAGCTCAAAGATTTTTTTTAATGCGTAACCTGGGGGATGAGACCGGGAATTGAACCCGGTACCTCTGGATTACCAGTGGAATGGTTTAATATAAAAATTGTGGTATGTATAAGTACCCACATAAAAAATGAGACATTACTTGTTTCATAAATTTGGTTATTACGAGTACGAGTATGAGGTCAAAATCACTATAGTGTGGAAAACTTACGTCAGCTAGTGGCTAGTCGTGCTGAGGCCGAAATCGGTCAGGATACGATGATGATAATGAGTACCTATGGAAAAAAAAATGTCGGCCCTGAAGAGAAACTGCCGTACATTTTACGTAAAGGAAACGTTATTTTATTTAAAAAAAGAAACAAATAGCTTAGCTCGGGCTGTGTAGTAGTAAAAGATAAGGGATCCGTGATGGGCCGAGCCGTTCGAGATGCGGCTACGATCTACACCAAAAGCATTAATTTTTTTATCTTTCGCTTCAATATAAAATACTTATAATCTTCAATTCAAATTTCATTATTTTTGACCGAACGAGTGAAGCGAGCGAAGCGTCTCTGGGTCACATTGGACACAAATGATTTCGTGTGACCGTTTGCGTCCATTTAAACAACGTCGTGTACAGTAGAGGTCGCATTTCTCAACTAATTCTCGTGACCTATTGAGTTTTTTGTCAATTCAGTTTTTCGTTTTTGTTTTTAAATGGCGAACGTATTTCAGCCATTTTAAACTCATTCGCGAGGTCTACAGATTAAACAGCGCCTACTGTAAGCAATTCCTGTGCGTGTCATGAACTGACAGGTCGTCACAACTCGCTGTTTAGGCCCATTGTTAATATCCACATCTGATCTAGATTTGTGTGCGTGCGCGGCAATATTTGTTGATATTATACTGACAACCTAATTTAGAATACTTATGCGTAACTTATTTTGTCCTACGACTTCGCCCGCAATATTAATACTAAAAATAGCACGGGATACAGACACCTGCACATTTGCAAACTAGGTTTAATCTATTTCTAGCTAAAACAGTTTGTAAGACGCTTCTATTAGGCAAGTGTACTTTCTTTCACAAACGTCAATTGCTCATCAAGACCTATGATATAAGCATGATGGGTTTATCTTGTGCTGTTTAAGAAGTTCCTACAACCACCTTCCGTCTCCATCATTTTAGCTCCAAGATGCCAAATATTGGAATATATAACTGGAACAATCCAACAACAACGTTTGCTACATAGATACAAAACTGTCGTGGTAAAATAACACAACATTTTTGTATCTATAATACGAACGAAAAATTGTTAGAAATACTATAAACGGTAGGATTGATGTAGGTTTGTGATTGAACCATATTATATTATACTTATGCCTCATATTATACGCCTCCGGCCTCCAAGTAATGCATACGTATCATCCCACCGACAACCGTACCGTAGACATTGAAGGTAACGGCTAGGGATCAGGCCTCAAAGCCGGGCGTTACTGCCAATATGGGATCTAATAGCCTCAGGATTTGCGTTACGCCTCCATAGGCTCAATAATAAAGCGTTTAATAGAATGTGGGTGCTAAGGTGCGAGTTTTCCGAAAGTTCATCAGTTACACTTCTGAGTTTTTAGCACTCGTCTACATTTATTATGTTTTAAGTCATTAAATTTATCAAAAGGCTATAGCGACGCGGCTTCGCACGGGTGCAATGCTACTAAATTATGCATGTATTATCCATAGGTATACCTACCTCTTGAATCACCCTATCTATTAAACCGCAGTTATATAAAGCCGCATCAAAATCAGTTGCGTACTTTTAAAGATCTAAGCATACAAAGGGACAGACAGACAGACAGACAGCAGGAAGCGACTTTGTTTGTAGTGATAGTGATTTACATTTCTCAGGTCTCCACACCGAGCAAAGCGCTGTACGTGTCGCGCCTGCATCACACTGCCACCGCTGAAGAAGTGACGCAGTATGTTCGCCAGAAAACCGGCTACTCGCTAAGGGTGTTCCATTGCATTCGCGCCACTGCGTGCACTTCAGCTCGTTTGTAGTGCGCGTGCCGCAGCCGCTCCAGGAGACCATCGCGTGTGCTGATTTCTGGCCGAAAGGTGTCGTGTTTCGTCGGTTCCGGGCCAACCTACCAAACCCAACACCCGAGATGTCGAAACAACGGGGCCACGCCGTTTCGCCGTCAAAATAAACATTGTTCGGTTCATGACGCATTGGTGTAAACTGTAATGTTATGTAACCTGTTTTTCAATAAATAAATAAATAAATAAAACATACTTACTGAGAAAATAATAATTTAAATTTAACTTACATCTAACTAGGACAGGGTATCATGCAAAAACGTAATCTTATCGCGTAAATTACCACCCTAATACGGTGTTTGATGACGGCTCAAATCAGCTATACTTACTCTGTGTGAAACGTCAAAAACGATCTGTTAGTATAAAGTTGCTATTAAGATGTTTGTGATGTAATAAATATCAGTAGTCAAAATACGTCTTCTTTATAGTTTTTATCCAATTAAAAATAGTATAACGTCCAAAAGTAAGTGGTATTTTAATGTTCCGTGTATTTTTGAGTATTTGTTTAGTGGTTACAATGATACAATTTATTTTCACTAGGTATAGTCAAATACCGTATTGGGTTATTGCGTAGAACGGCTAACATTCGTTCATAACAACGTGTTTACGTACTAATGGGGTTAAACGGTAAGCGACAACTAGGGTGTCGGGTTATTGGACACATCAAAGGGTTTTAGGGTTAGTGTACCCAACTAGTAATTTTAGTGCCTTATCTAACGCGTAGTAGAACGTTAACATTAACCCTTACGCTAATGCAGGTGGAGCAGTATCAATAAAATTCTCCGCTCGACAGCACGCAGGCTCATAACTAAGAATCACGAATCGATTAGAAATATGTCGAGTCGGGAGTGATATTATTTGACTTGAACGGCGTGAATAAGCCCATTTTATATGTATTATGATAAAACAAATTGTAATTTTTCTACCAGTCGACCTTCGAGCAAACAGTTACGTTAGGTAGGTATAAGTACCTACTATATGCTTTTCACGACACTGCTCGAAAATATGGTTATAGATTACCTGAATCCAGTACACAAAACTGCTTATATATGTTCATTTGTAAACTGTATATCTATGTTAGCTTCCAACACGACAACAATGTTGGACCTTACGGTAACAGTTCGTATCTACACTTGAATTTCATAGTCAGATACGACTATTTAGAAAATATTTCAGACTAATTTTCTCGGCCGGCTTAAACGACCATTTAACCAATCAAAGCTTAATCGTCTGCTGCATGTCAAATTAAATTGACCAATGAGAATGCGTCATTTATGAGGTGTATTTTTTTCTTAAACTTATAAATCCCCACAAACGAGTTTATTTTCTTAAGTAAGATAATACTCCTTAGGTTTACTTTTTAATAAGTTTTTGTTAAAAAAGGTTTTACTCTGAAAATCATGTACATTTAAATTTTAAAATTAGTTATGGAGTAAAACAATTTCCTAATTTCTACAATTACTAATTTCTCAACAAATAAACAGTTTTCAACAAATAAACACTTTTAATTACGTATATAAATATTGAGTTAAGTAATAGTTTTTTTATTCCGCTGAAAAGCTATGACTCCATTGCGATGAGATGCGAAGCGCGCATGCGCTACGGGGCAGCCGGCCATTATTAACAAAAAAAACAAAATGTTTTGTTTAGTAAATATTAAAATCATGTACTTAGGTATCATAGAATTGAAAAAAACCATTCACAATAAGCGACATTCCTCACATTTTTAACACCTCTATTTCATTAACAATCCCACACCTAACAACTTTATTAATGTGAATACCTATTTTTTCAATTGTTCAAAGGTTAACTGGAAGAGATCCCTAATAGGGATAAGTTCGCCTTTGTACACGTTTTATTTGTTACGCATGTATTCATAACCAGTTGTGATGTACAACAAAGTGTTTACATAGATACTTTACACAGAGAAGGTGACGGTATGAGATCATTGCTCAATGCCTGGAATTACTAGAAATATGGGGATAATATCGGATATCTAATGGGCTTTGAGGATTGCGATATATCTTCATGGGCTCAATAAAGCATTTACCTAATACTCGTAGAATGGGGACTTTACGCCGCGCAGTAATTCAGAAACGTCAACATTAACGGAGATAAATTTAATGCAACATTTTAATGTCTCATTCTTTATCAATGTGGGTACGCACTACAATTTTTATATTAAACCATTGATAAATCACGCTTGATTAAATCACGCTAAGGTGTAAAGCCTCTCAAGTAAACAATGCAAAGTTCGACACCCAAGGCGTAAGGAAAAATTCGAAAGGTTATCTGGCTTTAGGGTGGTGAAGAGGTTAACACTCTGGACCGATAATCCAGAGGTACCGGGTTCGATTCCCGGTCGCTCCCGCCAGGTGCTTTGATCTTTATATCAATGGTTTAATATTAACGAAGATGCCACGACTGCGCGACAGCGGCAGCGGTGCGCGGTTCGTATGTCTCGCTCACTCGTATGGCCGCCACACTCGGATCTCTCACTCAACCGCTCGCCGCGCCGCTGGTCGCGCAAAGTCGTGACATCTCGGTACTTCAGCACCTTTATCCTCGAAAAGCTATAAAACACAGACATAATGACAAACATACATACAAATATTTACACAATTAGCCTGTGGGTTGAAACATCCATAAGTACTTACCTGTGCAAGTGTATGTACACTGAGAAAAAAATTTGATTACATTAATCAAAATTTTGATTGTTTTAACAAAGTAACTTAATGTATAGGGAGCAGATAAAGTTAACTGATTGCAGCAATCAAGTTGAAAAGATTGAAAAAGGTAATAAAGTAACTTTGTAAATCCAGTCATGACTTAAATATAAAAATCATGTTTGTTGACTACTATAATCAAGAAATCCTTAATGAAACCCATCAACGTCTTTACAGATACAATTAAAGAAAATGTTTGATGAAATCAAGTAAAATGATTAAATCAATCAAGTCTACTTTATGAAATATATATAGTGCACAATTCAATTAATCAAGTCTACTTTATGAAATTTATATAGTGCACGATTCAATTAATCAAGTCTCCTTTATGGAATTTATATAGTGCACGATTAAATCAATCAAGTTTCCTTTATGAAATATATATAGTGCACGATTCAATTAATCAAGTCTACTTTATGAAATGTATATAGTGCACGATTAAATAAATCAAGTCTACTTTATGAAATGTTTATAGTGCACGATTAAATCAATCAAGTGTACTTTATGAAATATATATAGTGCACGATTCAATTAATCAAGTCTATTGTATGAAATGTATATAGTGCACGATTAAATAAATCAAGTCTCCTTTATGGAATTTATATAGTGCACGATTGAATCAATCAAGTCTACTTTATGAAATGTATATAGTGCACGATTAAATAAATCAAGTCTCCTTTATGGAATTTATATAGTGCACGATTCAATTAATCAAGTCTACTTTATGAAATGTATATAGTGCACGATTAAATCAATCAAGTGTACTTTATGAAATATATATAGTGCACGATTCAATTAATCAAGTCTACTTTATGAAATGTATATAGTGCAAGATTAAATAAATCAAGTCTCCTTTATGGAATTTATATAGTGCACGATTAAATAAATCAAATTACTTGATAGTTATAATTAATGAACCTAATTGAATGGTACAAGGGTAATGTTCTATCCAAGCATTGAACTTGTTTATTGCAAACAATTACTGTAGTTTATTTCAATCAATTATTATTATCTATTTCAATCAAGTAATTTTAATTGTTTATTTGGTCCTATATAGCCACTTAGCCAGTGCAGTATTAATAGCAAAGATGTAGTCTCTAACATTGAAATGCTTGCTTTTTCTTTCGACAACTATCCAAAAAAGTAAGTTTCAATTTTAGAGAATGAATCTGGGCTTGCAATACTGCGCTGGCTAAATGGCTATATAGGTACAAATATACATACTCAATTGACTGAAAAAGAAAAAAAATCTGATGAAATACAATTAAAATTTAGACAGCTTGGATATCCCATAAATAGAGCGGCAAAAATAAAATAAATAAAAGACAAGTATTTTTAACCATATTTATTTTATTCTTAACTTAACACCTAGGTACACTGGTATTTTATTAAATAATGCGAATAAAGGAATGCTCAATAGTTACACAATTATTGCAGTAATATGATGATCCGACATATAATTTTGAGCAGCGCCAATGACAGTCATGTACTTCGGAAGTTCCTAACAATATTAATTTGTTGATAACTACTTTACAATGGAAGTAAACATTTTCGTAGTGAATATTGAGATCATCTGATTTAACATAGGAAGTCAGTTGTATTTTATAGACTATTGTAGTTATCTGAAATATTTCGCGTCTTTTATTAACATGTGCCTTGAAATTGGTAAATATCGTTTGTTAGACAATAATTTAATGCATAAAAGTATCCAAATATTTACGATAACTTCGCGATAAATGACCTACCTAGCAGTTATCGACAAATTAAAGGAGTGACCACACCGGTGCTTAAAAAACGGTGACGTGCCGTAAGCGTCACATTTTTACCGCAAGCTCTCAGCACGTTCGCGTCACGTCTTTTTCATACATTTGACGTCAGCGTATATTGAGCAGCGGTGTGGAGAGCTTGCGGTAAATACCGATACGACACGTCACTGCGATTCCATACCGTCACCGTTTTTTGAGCAGCGGTGTGGTCGCTCCGTAATATCGACAGGCAGTCCCTCTAGATAAATGTCATCCCTGCTTCTAAAACTTGTACATTTAATGATAATGTATCTATTTTAATCAACTTAATTAAGTCTAATAAGTTACTAATAATATCCAATAAAACACACTTTCCAAATACGCTGTTGAAAAGTGTAAAAAAAGTCGCTTAAAGGCTAACTTAGCTATTCAACTAAATATACGTAACTTAATTTTTTTAATCTTTATTTCATCTTACAAAGGACTTCGAGGCCCTAAATGCTGACTGTCCCTATAGTCTAAATATTAAAAAAGTTAAGTTACGTATATTTAGTTGAATAGCTAAGTTAGCCTTTAAGCGACTTTACATACAAACCCGCATGTCTAAACAAAACTATTAAGTAACAAAAAGACTACTACCACCACCAAAGATCAGGTGTTGAAAGAAATGCTTATCACGTTTCGCTGATTGAAAAATAATAAATAAAGAAAAAGTAGATTTAT
Organism: Apotomis capreana; assembly: GCA_947623375.1. Lineage (NCBI taxonomy): Eukaryota > Metazoa > Arthropoda > Insecta > Lepidoptera > Tortricidae > Apotomis > Apotomis capreana. Next base: position 14,290,347 of record OX392513.1, on the reverse strand, counting down.
TTCATATATTTGGCAGAGTGTATTTCCGGGCAAGTGTTAGATAGAAACTATTAGCTGTGCTGTTGAAAGTACTTACTATTGGTGTGAACAAAAGCTTTACACTAAAATTAAATTTTTGACAAACTTTTTTAATTTCTTATATTGTAAATTGTTTTTTGCAATGTCTGTGAGCCTCAGTCCTCTTCACATCAGGTATAAAAACATGTAATATTTGGTTTGTTTTAGGATATACAAGTTTTGCCGCTTAATGATGAATCGGAAGCAATGCCATCACATACAGTGTTCGTCACATAATTAATTACTAATAATTTCCATTAAAACACACTTTCCAAATACGCTCTTGTAAAGTGCAAAAGTCAAATTTTAATAGTATATTACAGACGTCTAGGGTGGTGAATTCGTAAATGTCCCAGATCGCAGGTGTTTGTGGCCCGACCCGAATAGCTATAGGCAAATTAATTAGCCAGGTTATCAACCTTAGGAGGAGGTACCAAAAACTTGGTGTACTTAGCCGTAGAGAGAGGGATATTCAAAGACCTAAGAAATCTAACGTGAGTCTAAGACATATTAAAATGTATATAAGACGGGTTTCTTCACGTCGTGAAAGTCGAATTCGCTCGACATGTTTGGAATCGATCGCGATTTTTTATCAAGAGCGACGACCAGTCGCAAGGGCAACTAATCGATCACTCACAGCGGGCTGCCGCTCTCTCCGCGCAGCTGCTAGAAGAGGGTAGACTTTCGCCGTCGCCGGTGACGTCCGTATCTAGCAGCCGCGCGGAGAGAGCGGCATCCCGCAGTGATCGACTAGTTGCCGGCCTGATGAAGAATGGACTTTAAGGACGTGAGTAAACCTGTGTTAAATACATTTTAATATTCAAGGTCCTGTTAGTCAAGCCTTTCAGTCATCACGGCCATGCCATAATTTACCGACTACTGCTGATAGCGACTTTGATGACAATAAACCGGAAAAAACACCTGATTTGGCTTAAGAATACATCCGAACCTTGGACCTTGGTATTATCAAAGTGGGAGACTACGTTGTCTAAACGTTTAAAGGATCTTAAAGAACCTGCGAGTACTGTAGAACAATACTTGGATCTCTTCCCTGCTTTGAAGAAACCGTTGGGAGACAACCTGGTAATGTATTTTCGTAATGTAAATTATTAATTGTATTACTTCATAATACTGAGAAAGACAGATTTTGTATTTGTTTGTTTGGGCTAACTAAAAAGAGACTACCACCACCACCAAGGATGATGTTAAGTTGTTAATAAGTGGCTCAACACAAACTAAAGTTATCTGGCCGTCACGAGTTAAAGTTTCTAAATATATTTGTCATAGACGAAAGTTTGGAGCATCATCTTTAATAAATTATGTCGGTGGAGTATTGCCGAACGAGTGTGCGTCAGAATGATTGGTTGACTGTTGAATTCAGCATTGATTGCATACGTAAAAATTGCTACCTATTTGCTACCATTTACCAAATAATTGCTACCTCAGTATAATAAAAGATATCACATTTTTTTTTTGACCAGTCATTCTGACGTCAGGATGTTTGGACAAAGTTCATATTTTGCGAAGGACGCACAACTTTCATGTAATTTACTAACCAAAATTTGCTACCTAATTGCTACCTACATTTAGCTTAAAATCAACTCTGCAGCGTAACAGATCAAAAAGTTTCGCGTATAATTATTTTTTGGACTAAATAACGGAATGGAGTAAATAACATGAAAATTGTGCGTCGTTCGCAAAATATGAACTTTGTCTCCTAATATTAAGCCAAGCTCGAAATACACTTTCCCCTCGTAACCTGGAACACTATAGTAAATTCCGTTTTCGCTGAGGTAATTCAATTCGTCTATAACACGTTGAAAGATTACTTTATTTCCGAAAGAGACTCGATCCGATGAATGAAACAATAGACAAAGAAAGATGTTATTTAAAATTGAAGACCTATATGGAGGTAAGCAAGGAAGAGAAACATATACGGCGCCTAATTTGTGTTGCCCGGCTCGACTTCCCAACACGTTGCCTGTTTCATAGTCATCAAAATAAAGAAATAATGGCATAACGACATTTTCTCCGTGGCGTTGCATGACAGTTTTCCAGTAGGAGCCTTGCACAAAGTTCTCAACTGCACCAGATGGTGACTGACTGTTATTTTTTAAGCTAAACATGTAGTTTAAAGTCTCTACAAGGATTCCTTCAAGGGAGAAAAATTTTTTTAATACTAGTCTTAGGCTAATAAAACTTTGCTCGCACGTCACAGGTATTAGTCTTCTTATGCCATTTTTTTTTACATATTCCAGTCTTTCGCCAATAACTACTGATTCTGGTTTAATATACGTATTGTTGTTTTCGAAATATTGCATTCGTTTATGTTCAGAATCAAATTTCTGCAAAGGCAAGGTTATTGTAGATGTTAAGTTGTTAATAAGTGGTTCAACACAAACTAAAGGTATCTGATCGTCACGAGTTAAAGTTTCTAATGTATTTTTCATAGACGAAAGTATTGACAGTGAAATGCTGTTAAAGCCACTGACTAATGTATCAACAACATTTCGTGGTAAATTATGATTGGCGTATAACTTGGCTATAAGCATAGACATGGACTTCTCAAATGACTCATGATGTTTTCCTGGTAAATTATTTGATAATTGATTAGGTACAAAGACAGTATCTTCATAATCACACGACAATGGTGTAACACTGCCGCTCTCAGATGCGGTGAAACCTTCTATTTGAACATTTGACAGATTGTCAGTGTTTTCTGAAGCATTTATGGTCTCATTATGACTTAATACGTGTCGTCTGAACGAATTAAAAAGCTGATATTTTCTTCCGCAATTTGGTTCAGCACACGTGAGTACTTTATATTCTGAAGAGTTGTGATGTAAGTATAAATGAGCTTTAAATGCTTCAGGTGTATTACATTCTTTGTGACAAAGGAAACAGACAATCATCACGTTTTGAGAGGTAAATTATAGATTAAATCAAATTACAGTCTGTTAGTAGTGACTCCACATTAGTTGAGCCTTTATCGTATGGGCTTACTAGTTTATAAAATCCTTTTTGGATGAAAATCCATGGTCCATAGCAGTCAGCTGAATATTCAAGGTTCAAACTCCAAATAATTTTGAAGCATGTGTCTATTGCAGACAAGATACTTGGCAGATTATAGAAGACTTTAGGATTCACAACCACAAAATATGATTTGATGGTTTGCAAATTGGGGCCTACTATCACAACATATGGTTGAGGGGATAGTGCCTTTTGGATATGTTTTTCATGGCGTTTAGTGATGGCTAATGTAAGGTAGCTATCATCTTTTATATGAGAAATGAAAGATTCCCGGTACTCAGCTTTTGTTGGCTTCCATTTTGTTCCTTTAACTTTTCTCTTCTTGGCAGGTTGAGGGTCCTTATTACAGGCAGAAGTTGTAGCAACATTCGATGCGATGACACTGGAGTTTATCAGTTCCGGTAAAGTCAAAATTGCTGCGAGATTCCTTTTTTCTTCATCCGTTTCTGACAAAGAAAAATATAAATCTCAATAAAGGAGAATAAACTGACCATAACAGACATGAGTTTGGTGGACTATCATTTATACAAAGAAAATATTTGTTAAACAACTTTTAAAAATATCTTATTAATAATTTAAAACTCTAAAATAATGTTTATTTAAAGAAGCAATAAATGACAGCTAAATCAATGCTAAAGCGTTGTCAAAATTGAAAGATTCTGATCCAAATATATATATATTTTTTAGACTTTTTGGATGTTTTCATTAATAAACAACTAACCATTAGACAATTCAATAATTTCAGTTCGCACCTCGTCCTTGGTGGTAGTATTTTTGTCATTCAATAGTTTCAGGAGTTTTGTTTTGATATGAGGAAAGTTTAAGTGCAAATTATCCTTCTGGTCAGTATTTAAGGCGTCGAAGTCCTTTGTAAGCTGAAATAAAGATAAAAAAATATAAGTTACGTATATTTAACTGAATAGCTACATTGAAGTGTTTAAGTGTGAACCTAGCCCAAACAAACAAATAAATAATCTGTCTTTCTCAGTATTATGAAGTAATTCAATTAATAAGTTACAATACGAAAGTATATTACCAGGCTGTATCCCAAGGGTTTCTTCAAAGCAGGGAAGAGATCCAAGTATTGTTCTACAGTACTCGCAGGTTCTTTAAGATCCTTTAAACGTTTAGACAACGTAGTCTCCCACTTTGATAATACCAAGGTCCAAGGTTCGGATGTATTCTTAAGCCAAATTAGGTCTTCTTCTGATATGTTGTCATCATAGTCGCTATCAGCAGCAGTCGGTAAATCATGGCATGGCCGTGATGACTGAAAGGCTTGCCTAACAGGACTTTGAATATTCCTCTCTCTACGGCTAAGTACACCAAGTTTTTGGTACCTCCTCCTCAGGTTGAAAACCTGGCTAATTAATTTGCCTCTAGCCTGGTGCGTGGTCCCTTGCGCCGTGACGCAAGGTGCAATGTAATATGATGTTATCCTCTCTTTCGGAAAAATTTGTTTTATTTCTTTACACCACTTATTGTAGACGAAAGAAGTGACTGGTGCATTTTTGCAGGTCTTCAAAATTGCCTTACTAATAGTTGATGCCAGTAAATTCCGCGCAACGTCGTTCGGCAATACTCCACCGACATAATTTATTAAAGATGATGCTCCAAAATCTTCCGACAGCAACTTGAACAAACCCTGTAACATTAAATAGACATGTGTTTCATGTAACATGATGGTACAAATTGGTCTCAGAAATAGCTAAACTGGTCGTAGTAAGGTATAAAGGCCGAGCCACACCGCACGCGTGCGGCACATATGCGTCGACGTAAAGGTCAAACATTAGCGAACCTTGCCGGATCCCATGCTGTACACAAAGTTTCATGTTATTCCAGCATGCTCATTCAGTTAATACTCGCCCACAAAAAACAATACACATGCAAACGCAACAACAACCACCACCATAGGCAAAGTATTTGAAAGGTACAATTCCCGGCGCCCCGCAGTCTCGCCCGCTGTTAAAAAGTAGCCTATGTGTTAATCCAGTATGTCAGCTACATACATACCAAATTAAATCAAAATTGGTCCAGCCATTTGAGCGTGAAGAAGTAACAAACATACACACACACACACTCACAAACTTTCGCATTTATAATATTAGTGTGATTCATACAAACTAGTAACGTAGCTTGCAGTTTGCGGTTGCAGTTTGTGGTCTGCAGCCCGTCTTGGAATTGTACCTTTAACCTCAACGTCTTTACCTGTCCACCTACAAGGTATCATCTGGAGATGGTGGATATGTTGCGAATCCACAATCCAACAGTACCACTTGATACGGAATTCCGCAAATTAACGCCTGTTGCAATCAATTACATATGTTAATAGTTACTGCTGCTGGTATGTTTTGAATACAAAATGTATGAAATATGGTTTGGTTTACCCTTGTTTCATCGACTGTTTCATTTCATCGAAAGCATTTTTCTCTGAAAACTTTAAATATTTTGGATTGTTATTAAACAAACCTAACCCAATCTATAGGATGACATTTTCAAGATTTATTAAATATTTATGACTTCAAGGGAAAAAATTGTTGATAACATGAAGCATTCGATGTAACGTTTGTCGATGAAAGAAGAGGATACCATGAAATATACAAAAGGTGTTAATTAAATACTTACATTTTGCATGTATTTGTCTGCACTCTCTGTCGTATTTAAGTCATCTTGGATCACCTTAGGAGTGGTACGTGTCTGAAATTAAAATTTCTTTTTAGGTTACATACCTAATGGTAGAGTAATTAGCAACTGGAGGGATTAGTAAATTACGACTACTGAAAAAATTGAAAACCGGCCAAGTGCGAATCGCCCGCTGTTAAAAAGTAGCCTATGTGTTAATCCAGGATGTCAGCTACATACATACCAAATTAAATCAAAATTGGTCCAGCCATTTGAGCGTGAAGAAGTAACAAACATACACACACACACACTCACAAACTTTCGCATTTACCTACAAGGTATCATCTGGAGATGGTGGATATGTTGCGAATCCACAATCCAACAGTACCATTTGATACGGAATTCCGCAAATTAACGCCTGTTGCAATCAATTACATATGTTAATAGTTACTGCTGCTGGTATGTTTTGAATACAAAATGTATGAAATATGGTTTGGTTTACCCTTGTTTCATCGACTGTTTCATTTCATCGAAAGCATTTTTCTCTGAAAACTTTAAATATTTTGGATTGTTGTTAAACAAACCTAACCCAATCTATAGGATGACATTTTCAAGATTTATTAAATATTTATGACTTCAAGGGAAAAAATTGTTGATGACATGAAGCATTCGATGTAACGTTTGTCGATGAAAGAAGAGGATACCATGAAATATACAAAAGGTGTTAATTAATTACTTACATTTTGCATGTATTTGTCTGCACTCTCTGTCGTATTTAAGTCATCTTGGATCACCTTAGGAGTGGTACGTGTCTGAAATTAAAATTTCTTTTTAGGTTACATACCTAATGGTAGAGTAATTAGCAACTGGAGGGATTAGTAAATTACGACTACTGAAAAAAAATGAAAACCGGCCAAGTGCGAATCGGACTCGCGCACCGAGGGTTCCGCACAAATTATACCCTAAAAATCACGTTGTATGGGAGCCCCACTCAAATATGTATTTTATTCTATTTTTAGTATTTTTTGTTATAGTGGCAACAGAAATAAATCATCTGGAAAAATTACAACAGTGAGCTATGACAGACAGACAATCACGTTTGTTGTATGGGAGCCCCACAACATTAATTTATTCCATTTTTAGGGTTCCGTAGCCAAATGGCAAAAAACGGAACCCTTATAGATTCGTCATGTCTGTCTGTCCGTCCGTATGTCACAGCCATTTTTTTCCGAAACTATAAGAGCTATACTGTTGAAACTTGGTAGGTAGATGTATTCTCTGAACCGCATTAAGATTTTGATGCAAAAATAATAATAAGTATTGGGGGCTCCCCATACTTAGAACTGAAACTCAAATTTTTTTTTCATCAAACACATACGTGTGGGTTATCTATATCTATGGATAGGTCTTCAAAAATTATATCGAGGTTTCTAAAATATTTTTTTCTAAACCGAATAGTTTGCGTGACAGACGCTTCCAAAGTGGAAAAAAGTTGGTCCCGCCCCCTCTAACTTCTAAAATAAGAAAATGAAAAATCTAAAAAAGACATATGATGTACATTACTATAAAAACTACCAACGAAAATTGTTTTGAACGAGATCTAGTAGTAGTTTTTTTTTTAATACCTAACTGCACCTAATTTATATGGGGCGCTATACATACCAGGTGCAAACTTAACGGAACCCTCGGTGCGCGAGTCCGACTCGCACTTGGCCGGTTTTTAGTATTTGTTGCTATAGCGGCAACAGAAATCTCTTAGTTATAGGGTCCCGTTTTTACCCTTTGGGTATGGAACCCTAATAATAAACTACAGGCATATGTCATCGGGGCACTATACTCGACCAAGAAAACAAAAAAATTACAATGTTAAAACTTACATTATCATTGAATTCTTCTACTAATGCAAATGTTATTGTTTTCGGCTGTGATGTTTGTGATGGCATTGCTTCCGATTCATCATTAAGCGGCAAAACTTGTATATCCTAAAACAAACCAAATATTATATGTTTTTATACCTGATGTGAAGAGGACTGAGGCTCACAGACATTGCAAAAAACAATTTACAATATAAGAAATTAAAAATGTTTGTCAAAAATTTAATTTTAGTGAAAAGCTTTTAAAGCTGACTGGACTTTTCTTCGAACATCCATCAATTTGCTCCTGAGATAATTCTAAAGAGCCCAAACTATTGGATTACTATTACGGAGTTCCTAGGGCTACCTTCCGGCTCCATCATCGGACCAGCCCCATGGTACCATATTATTGTATTGTCATCCAAGTTAAATAAGTATGTAAAATGTCAGCTCAATCGGTGGAAGATACATCTGCTTTAAAATCAAAATTCAGTTGAGATTCCACCCGAACAAACATACATGACCGTACATACAAGATGCATTTAAAGTTAAATAAAAGCTTGTAAAAAATAAGTTGCTTTCTGTAGGTACTTAAAACTTGTGGTGTAAAACTATGTAAATATTAAAGACTAGATGCGCCCCGCAGTGTTACCCGCGGTTAAAAAGTAGCCTATGTGTGTTAATCCAGGGTGTCAGCCACCGCCATACCAAACCGTTTGAGCTTGAAGAAGTAACAAACATACACACACACTCACAAACTTTCGCCTTTATAATATTAGTGTGATAACGGTCAAGATAAAAAAAAACAGCAAAAGAATTCACTCACACTTAAAGAAACATTGCAACTAGGCAAGTTAAAGTCGTTCTTCCATACATTCCAGGTCCTTACAAAAAGGGCCCTGGGGCCAACTTGGGGTATCAATTCTTTCACATCGTCACTACCAAGTGCTGCCAAAGCGTGGATGTTTATTTGGTTTTCTGCAATAAAAAAATATGACATTGATTATGAACACTGCTTGTTTAAAACTGTCCTTTTAAACAAGCAGTGTTCTGTTTAAAACTGTCGTTTAATCTGTTAGCACATGCTTCATTTACACTACCCCTGTACCTACTGTACAATACAAATCCTCTTTATTGCACGCACACCTCAAATACACAGGGATACTATAAAAGCCATGTGGATACATTTCCTTTCAGAATCGTCAAATTATGGAGATTCTAGAGTCACACACACACACAAAGTAACTAGACCCATTTCTTATCTAAATGTAAAATATGGCTTTCATCAAAGATATGATTTCGCCCAATGTCGAGTCTGCTCGTAGTGAGTTAAACTATACTGAGTTCGTTGGTTCACTGCACAATACACTGCGTTGAACAACCAAACTGACCAAATAATAAATAAATTTATGGAACACTTTCACTACCAGACGAACAATCTAGACTTTACTCATAAACCGACAGAGCCCTAAAAGATTACGAGTGCCTACCAGGCGGGATCTCGGTTGCAAAAGTGTAAAAGACCGGTCGCCATTTTGACCACGCGGCCACGCCGTAAATTTTTTTGCGAACCCGAATCGCTGCAATTTCTAGAAATCCTTTTAAAGTAGTCTCAAGATCCTAGCATTGCATTAACACTTAATGTACCTAGATGCAAAAACATCAATTACGATGCAAAAAAAACGTTCAGAGCCTTTTAAACTATTCAGGTTTACTTCCGAATTTCATTGTATTTCGCGTTAATGTACATACGTATAGTATACGTATACGTATTAATAAGTGTACTCACCCTTAAATATAGGCACAAGTTCTGGTAAACCCCACACGTTGAGCAAATCGTCTACCTCATCCATGTTTATTTCTTTCACAGTTCACACCAATAGTAAGTATTTTCAACAGCACAGCTAATAGTTACTATCTAACACTTGCCCGGAAATACACTCTGCCAAATATATGAAATAAATCTACTTTTACTTTAGGTATTTATTTAATTTTCAATTAGCGAAACGTGATGTGATAACCAAAGCGCGCGACAGCGAAGTGAATTGTGAACGTGTTTCAACGAGTTTATGCGCTTTGCGCTGCTGTCGGACAAAGTTATTTTTGCATGTGGCCAAAAATGGAACTAATGATTATCCGTACAGTTACATTAACAGTGACGCCTATTCCACGCGCAAAATTAGATTTGTGGATTAAATCCGTCAAGTTGATTTCATAACATTAGTCAAAAAAATTGTTTAATTTGATTAAGCACAAGATGAAATTGAAATAAGTAGATTATTTTATTTAATAATATTTTCTGTTTGATGTAATTAATTACTTTTGATTGAATTAATGACTTAACTTAATACATGTGATTAGGTTCAATGGTACCATTAATAAACTGTACTTAATAGATTCAAACAATTTCATTATGGACTTGATAATTTTAGTCAAATACATTGTTTGATTAAAATAAGTTGATTATTTATTTAAATCTCATGTTTGTTTGATTTAATTAATTGCTTTTAATTAAATGAATGATTTAGGGCCAATCAACTTTTTCTTATTTTTTGACAAAGAACAAATCAAAATATAAAGTTAGTTTTTAGGGTTCCGTACCCAAAGAGTGCCCACGGTGCAACGGTACCCTATTACTAAGACTTCGCTGCCTGTCTGTCTGTCTGTCCGTCTATCCGTCTGTCACGAGGCTGTATCTCATCAACCGTGATAGCTAGACAGTTGAAATTTTCAATGTATTTCTGTTGCCGCTATAACAACAAATCCTAAAAAATGTAATAAAATAAATATTTAAGGGTGCTCCGGCTCCGATACAACGAAAGGGGGCTCCGCTGCGGACCATTCCGGGAGTAGTCAACGTGAAATAAGTTTCTGTCAAAAATTTCATTTTTATGATAAGCTTTTATGTTTGACTGTACTTTTTTGAAACATCCATCAATTGCTCACCAAGACGATTCTTAAGAGCCCAAACTCGATACGATTGCTTTATTTTAGTGACCGACCGAAACATGATTTTTTGCCGAAACCGAAACCGAAACCGAAGATTCGGCTTTGATTATAGTTTCGGCCGAAACCGAAACCGAACCTTTTATAAAGGCGATTAAAACGTTGGATAAAATATCAGTGAGCCGTTTTTTTCCAGATATATGCATAATGAAACATCTCACTGGCCTAATATTACAGGGTTCTAGGTTTCGCTTTTCTTATATAGTGACTAAGGTGTTTCATATTTCCAAAATTTTGATTTTTATGTAACCGCACGCACAAAGAACGCACTTACCCAAAAAGCCGCTCTGTGCCAAATTTCAGCTTAATTGAACATTATATTGAAATAATGAATTGAAATAATGAAACAAGGGCACTTTTACATGTATGAGAGCCTGATTGAGGTTGCGTAACAGTGTTGAATTTAAAAGAAATGCGTTAATTCTTGAACATTATTCAAATACGGATTTCACCCTTCGTGGTATATTAAATATTAAAACAAAAACTAAAGAAATAACTCACAAGAAATTTAGCCTTAAGTAAAACTTTTACTAATGAATTTCTAGAAACTTATATACACACACTATAACAAAAAAAAAACTTGCGATTATATGTCAACATCTGCTAAGAGCATGAAGAAAGGAAGATATGTAACAGTAAAATAAATAAATTACTTATAGCTAAACTTTTCTACGACTAAAACTTTTTTGTCCAGGAAGAGGTTTTTATGATTAACAGCAACAGCGTAAAAAAGATACAATCAGTACTTGAGAAATATTACGAATTTTATGATTTTTTGAAAAAGTTGTTAAGTTGCGCAACTTCTAAACGTCCTCAAAATTTCTTTAAATTTGGAACAAAAATATATTTTATTTTAGTGACGACCGCAAGCGCATTGGAAAAGTCACAATTTATTTTTTAATATTTATTTCTCGGTTTAAATACATTTATTTCTAATAAGAAAAACGGTTCCGCTTACATGATGAGAACTTTAGAAGCTGGCGCTTGGCAAGGATTGAGTTAAGTTGAAGGTGGCCTTAGGAATAAATAAAGTAGTGTCCGACCGAAGTTTCGGTTTCGGTTTCAGTTTCGGCCAGTTTCGGCCTAAAAATTATGTTTCGGCCAAAGGTTCGGTTTCGGCCAAAAAACAGCCGAACCTTTCGGCCGCGCCGAAACTTATTATATCGTGCTTTCAAGTCGCGTCGGCTGACGGCGGGTGCACTCGCTGCCTCAGTATTACAGTTAACGTAACATTTTTACTATTTAGAGTAGTTTAGTTTAGGTCCAGTGTCACTATTAGGGTTAATAACGTCACTATTTGGGAAAATTGCTCTTATAGACACAAAGATCAACACACAAAAAAAAATTGCTCTCATAAGTGGTCAAAATCGTTATATTTGGATTGCCGGCCCAACGTCTTAAGACGACCGACGTACATATATGGCAATTTGATTAAGTGCGGTGTTATTTTACCCACATTAAAAACGGTACTTTTACTTTTACTTTCAACTTAACTCAATGCTTGCTAAGCACGAATTAACTCGTTATTTCTATAATTAATGTTTACCTAGCTTTTAAAGTTCTCATGTAAGCGGAACCATGTTTCTTATGATATTTTTTACAAAAAAAAAATATCTTGCGTTTCTTTCTGTTCATTTCTAGAAATTCATTAGCAGAAACTTTACTTAAAGCTAAATTTCTCGTATGATTTTTCTTTTTACATGTAACAAGTGTTTGTTTTCATATTTAAAATCCCACGAAAGTTGAACTCCGTATTTGAATAATGCTCAAGAATTAACGCATTTCTGTTGCTATGCCACCTGAATATAATGTTCAATTGAGCTGAATTTTGCCACAGCGGCCTTTTGGGTTAGTGCGTTCAAGGTGCGTGTGGTCACATAAAAATCCAAATTTTGGAAATATGAAACAAAACAGCCTAGTCACTATATTTAACTATTAAAACAAAACCTAGAACCCTGTAATATTAGGCCAGCGCGATGGTTCATTATGCATATATCTGGAAAAAAACGGCACACTGATATTTTATCAAACGTTTTAATCGCGTTTATAAAAGGTTCGGTTTCGGTTTCGGCCGAAACTATAATCAGAGCCGAACCTTTGGTTTCGGTTTCGGCAAAAAATAATGTTTCGGTCGGTCACTAGGTGAAAGTAAATAAAAGCTTGTAAAAATGATTAACTGTTGGAATGTGCAGGGGCAAAATGTCCAGATGGACTGGCTGTCTATGTGACAAAAAGTATGAACGTCATAATGCCCCAGTGTCAAAATGTACATTGCATCATGGTCACAATGGTTTTTAGTGACAAATGGTACACATCTCAAAATGCAAGTACAATAAAGGGTGTGATAGACAAAATGCTTGATTGATATGACGTGATGAAGTTTAAATGAATAACTGTCAAAAAGTTCAATGTCGTTGTTGTGTCATGGAAAATTGTTACGCACATTATTACTAGTGGCTCTGTGAGCTGTAGACCTCGCTTTGTTTCGAAATATGGCAGAAATTTGACTTTACGGTAGTTCAAGATACAGTGGACGGAAAGTAAAATGGTACGAAAACCAGTCAACGCTGACCTCTAAATAACGGATGTATTTTTTTACGTTTTAAACTCCCATATCTCCGCCATTTTTGAAAATTTCGAAAACAATAATATATGCGAACCTACTTACAAAATTTCATGAGAATCGGTTGAGAAATACGAGAACTCTAGGCGAGAACAGAGGGGAATCCTAGCATCTGGACATCCGGACAACAGGAAAAACGATTTATCGTCCAAGCTGAAGCAGAGACGCTTTGCTTACTTCGCTCGCTCGGTCAATTATTAAAAATTACTTTATTTTAACCTCAGACTAACAAAAAAAGATAGACATGGTTTTGACAAATCAGACACTTCACACACATGATTTTTTTGTATTTGTAGCGCGTGAACTTGGCTTTGGAATGGTTTTTGTGGCCTCACTAGATTGTTCGTAATCGTAATGTCATGTCATATTTTTTTGTTGGTCTGAGATTTTAACTTTTAAGGTACTTACCGTGCTACGAACATAAATCAACTAAGGATATATCGCTTAAGATAGATAAGCGACTTCATAGTCTCAATAGTAGTTTAGACGACGCGGTGAGCTGGCGGTCCCAGGTTCGAATCCCGGCAAGGGCAAATATTTGTGTGATGAACTCGAATATTTATTCCTGGGTCATGGATGTTAATCTATATATGTACTTAAGCATTAAATACAAAGATCAAAGCTTAAAGAAAAATTGAAAAAGGAGCTACCTGGGGGAAGAGACCGGGAATCGAACCCGGTACCTCTGGATTGCCGGTCCAGCGCGTTAACCATTTCGCCACCCTAGCTCCCTAGCTATTTGTATTTAATGCTTAAATAAAAATTGTGGTGTACCTACCCACATAAAAAAATGAGACATTATATGTTTCATAAATTTATATATGTACTTGTTTTTATTATACATATATATCGTCGTCTAGTACCTACTCATAACACATGCCTTCTTGAGCTTAATTTGGGGCTAGATTGATTTGTGTTAAGTTGTCCGATATTTATTTATTTTATTTTAAGTGCTCGATAAAAATGGTACCAACTGATGAAGAAGCCGGTATTAGGCACCGGATTTCTGTAATAAAATAACGTATCATAACCGTGTGTTTGGACTTGTTTGAATCGACAAGAAATGTACTTTTACGTAAAGAATGTAAAGATTAAGTAAGAAGTGTGAAATAAGTACCTAAACTTTTTAACAAAAAATAAAACCGAATTCGTGTGATTATGTTCAATAATTAACTTGATAATTTAAGTCAAATGCATTGTTTAATTTAATTAAGCGCAAGAATAATTGAAATAAGTTGATTATTTAACTTAATCTCCTGTCTGTTTGATGTAATTAATTGTTTTTAATTGAATTAATGATTTTACTTGATTCGTGAGACTAAGTTTAAGAATTAACTTGATAATTTTAGTCAAATACATTGTTTAATTTTATTAAGCGCATGATTAGTTGAAATAAGTTGATTATTTAATTCAATCTCGTTTATGTTTGATGCAATTAATTGCTTTTAATTGAATTAATGTTTTGACTTAATTCGTGTGTTTAAGTTCAATGATACCATTAATAAACTGACTTAATAGATTCAAACAATTTCATAATTGACTTAATAATTTTAGTCAAATACATTGCTTAATTGAAATAAGTTGATTATTTAATTTAATCTTCTGCCTGTTTGATGTAATTAATTGCATTTAATTGAATTTATGATTTTACTTGATTCGTGTGATTAAGTTCAATAATTAACTTGATAACTTTAGTCAAGTACATTGTTTTATTTAATTAAGCACATGATTAATTGAAATAAGTTGATTATTTAATTCAATCTCTTTTATGTTTGATGCAATTAATTGCTTTTAATTGAATGAATGATTCAAGTTAATTCGTGTGATTAACTTCAATGATACCGTTAATAAACTGACTTACTAGATTCAAATAACTCCATGTTTCGATGAGTAAAGTAAATGATTAAATTAAAAGTCAATTAAGAAGTTGATCAAATGAAACATTGTTACATAATTAAACCTTTCGATCAATTTAACTTTGTTGTAGTTACAAAGTATACCTTGTGTATATGATCAATTAAATAATTAATTCAATCATATTTTTTCTAATCAAGCAAAAAGTCGACTTGATTAAATCACTTTTTTCTCAGTGTACTTACTTTGAATTATAAATAATTTCTAAACCGTACCAAAACTAACATTCCTTTATTCTTTCTTCTTCTTATAGTGCCTCTCCAACTAGTGAAGGTTGGCAGTCAGCTCCGCATATTTCTCTCGGTCTTTGGCGAGGTTAAAAAGCTCCGCTACACTGGTAACTCCTTTATTCTTTAATCAGTATTAATCAGGCACTGCCTACTAAAGCACATTTTAATATTGCTGGTTCATTATTATAATTACGAAGTAAATTGATCACGCCTAGAAATTAAAATTTAGTCGTGATTCGTATTAATTAATAAAATTAATGAGATTTTTCGAATCAACATTACATACCTTCTTATTGACCCAGGCATAAGTAATAAAACATGGATCGAAAAATAATGAAACACTTATTCGTTGTTCACAAGGTGAGGTAGACATGATCACAAAACATTAGGTACTTAGTATTAAAATGGTCTCTGGAAATCAGTGCTTCATTTCAGCAAAAATACTGCATCTAACGGCCTTATTGATATTTGTAAAAGTAATACAAAAGATTCCCAGCCCACGATATTAAAGAATCTCAAACGCATCGGATTTTATAAAACCGTTAAGCAAACAATTTACATAAATATCAATTTGGTTTGATCCAAATGGCCCTCTTAATATAAACCCAGGATTGGATTCGTGCCTCCTTTATTTGCCGCTATTGAGTATCAGAGGAAATGTACCAGAAAGTTAAAACATACCTACGACTACATAATTATATATTCTATTAGATAAACTAAAAAGTAATATAGGTATGTATTTGCTTTACTGTGAAGAATTAGGGGCTTAAGTAGTCAGCAAATCCTTGAATCCAGTAAGCAATTTAAAAATGAATGCACCTTCAATGTGCACATAATTTTAAAAGAAATGCTTGCGTTTATTGACTGAACGAGCGAAGCATCTCTATTTAAGCTTCGCAAAAAATTCTTTCGTATGAACGGATGTTTGGATGTTCGTATTTTTGGATTTTCTCGCCTACAGTCCACATTTTATGAGTTTGATAAATATATTATATATTATTTTTCGATTCAGTTTTTCGAAACCTTACAAAATGGCGGAAATGTGGGGATTGAAACTGTAAAAGAAACAATTTTTCAGTTAATTTGGAAACAAATTCGCGTAGTCTACAAAGCTGACAGAGCCAAGTAATAGTATTTTTTACCGCTAAAACTGTAACAATTGAATTTCTTTTTATATTTTATTCTTTTAAAACATATAATTATGAACGTGCATATTATATATGTGCACATTTGCACAGTCATAATGAAAATTACATACTTTATTTACCAAAATGTTTATAAATAAATCAGACTAGCCCGTATTTCGTCAAGATCTTCAGATATTACAAAAAACAATCCTTGTGATGTCTAGGCCCCCGAATTCCTTAGAATAAAAACGTCTCTCTCGCCAATCCTATCTCCGCACGAATTTGGAGTTTTATTATGGCAGACGGTAAATAACGTCACTTGTTCACTTCTAAAGAAAAAGCCCTCTGATTATTGTTCACGCGACGAAAATGTATGGCATAAAATACTGGCGACAGGGTTTGATGTAGGTACTGTTTATACAAACGTTACGTTCTTAAGAATTGTGCACAAGTTACAAAAAATGCCACTCTATTGAAACTTAGCGGACAATTCAAGACATGACTTTGTCACGTAGATGACCGGGAGGTAGGTAAAGAAGGAAAGCAGGAACGGAAGAAGAGACAGGATACAGGGCAGGAGAAGGTATTTATTATATAAATTAATAAAGGCACCTGCGAACAAGCAGACACAGACTTAAGTTCTAGATTTAAGTTAAAGAGATATTGACATTAAAACGGTTATAAAATACATGGGAACTTACGTTTACGTGCCTTGTCTTTAATTTAATAATATATTTCTATCCGACAAAATCCAGCAGTTAGAAAATCACAGCACAATAGCACAGTTGACTTTTGATAAAATTAGGACACTCTTGTGTGGTAAGGTAAATTATAAGACTGCTAAATATAATGAATTGATGATGAGCAGGATTAAAAAATCGACTTGTAGATATAAAAAAATAAATAAAATAAAATAAAAAGCGTTTATTTCGGACTAAAATTATCCATATGTTGTTAGTATCACGTGAAAACTTAAATAACTATGTTAGTGCCTAAACTAAGATGTTGAGAGGTCCAGTACCTGATTAAAGCACTGTCCCATCTCTCCGCCACAACTGTCAGGAGGCTGTGGCGGCTGCCGCGCACTCTGCGGAGCGTCGCGGCGCAGCGCTTGCGCAGCGTCGCGTGGAAACAATCCACATGCGCGTCCGCGAACATACCGGACGCGCTGCAGTATCGCGGCAGCCGCAACAATACCCTGAACGCGTCGTTGTATTGTACACGCATGGCATTCATAGCGCGCTGCGTGTACCTCGTCCAGAGGCTACAGGTGTACAGCGAAGTACAGTAGGCTTGGAATAGTGTTATCTTAACTTGCGCTGTACACCTGGAGAACCTCCGAGCGATCATGTTGGCCCTGACGGCCAAAGCCCTGCGTTCGCGCTCCAAGTCAGCATCATCGCGCAGGTCATCGGTGACCAAGTGCCCCAGATATTTAAAATTGAATACCCTTTTAAGTGGTACGCCATTCAAACAAATGGGTGGTATGTGAGATGGGCACTTGTTCCCCGCCCTGAACACCATGAACTCACTCTTACGCACATTGTAGCGCAGGTTGTGGCTTTGAGCATAGGCCTCACACTTCTCAATCAGCACACGCATACCACCGACCGAGGGGCTCAGCAGTACCATGTCGTCAGCATAGCTTATGTTATTAAAACAAACCCTGTCTATGTGACACCCGACATGCGTACTGCTAAGCTCGCCAATCAGGGCATCCATGTACAGATTGAAAAGCTTAGGAGAAGTGAGACCCCCCTGCCTCACACCACAATCAAGACCATATTCGTCAGACAGCACATCACCCCAACGCACCGTATTTCGTTGGCTCGCGTACCAACACCTAAATATGCGTGTGAGTTCCCTTGGAAATTGCACTTCGTCAAGTTTTTTCCAAAGCAGGTCATAATTAACGAGATCGAAGGCTTTGGAAAGGTCCAAAAAACACGCATATATAGGCGTTTTCCGACGAGTATAGTACTCCACAGCCTGTTTTAAGCATATGATGGCACTCTCGGTTGATAAACCGGCACGGAACCCGAACTGCGCGTCATTTAATTTCAAATGTTTTTCTAATTGACTATTAAGCAGGCCGTCGAGTACCCGCGCCACAATGGTTGCCAGCGAAATAGGTCTGTAATTATCCTTGTTAGCTATGTCACCCGTCTTGTTTTTGACAATAGGTACAACAATTGTTTTTGTCATAAGAGGCGGTAAATACGCGTGACATATGCAAAGATTATAAAACATCGCTAACAATCGGGGCAGGTGGGAACCGATACCTGAGATATCTGTTCAGCTCGAAAGCTCTGAATAAAATGAATCTTTTTCACTTGAAACGGACAAGTGTGGAATTTAGAATGAATTTTGAATTTGAATGTAATTTTTTAAGAAAGAGTGTGTAACCAGACAGTCCAAAAAGTTATCAAGAACGAGTTGTAACGCAACACGTTACAATACCCGGCCTGCCCTGGAAGAAAAAATCCTGAGGGGACCTAAGTCCCAGAGGGATTTTTTCTAAAAGAAAAAGAAGTTAGAACTAATGATGGTGAAGTAAGGCGTGATGTGGTAATTTAGAAGATGGGGATGATATGTACAATGTTTATATTACACGAGAAATGGTTCTCATACATGCTCCTGTCATTCATCCCATACATGCATCAATCTTCCAAAATTTTGGTAAACTAAGTAGTTCACCCAAATTACACTTAGTGAGTTATCCGATAGTACATGGGTAACTCGTAAAAACCATTCTCAATTGGTAGTAAGGCTTATGTTCAGTTACCATCCGCTGATAATGATGATTACCTAAATAAATATGTACAAATATAGCCTCTTATTTCCAAGAAATGTAGTGTTCCATTGTACGGAACGATTGCATTGTATGCGTAAGTAAGCGATAGAGTTGTAATTAACAACCAGAAATATGACAGCCTATAGTGTCGGAGAGTATAACTCGCAGGAGTTAAGGGAAATAACTTTCCTGCGAAAGAGAGAATAAGTATAGGATAAACCGGTCACTTGCCTATGGCTAAGTATCGGTAATAATATGTACAAACTAAATTAATAGAACCGAAGTAAGTAAATGATGTTATAGGCCAAATGGTTTGATGAGATGATTATGAATTAAAATTAAAAGGTATAGGTATATTTACAGTAATTATATATGTACATTATGTTCAGGAGAATTAGGAGAAAAGTAATAAGTTGAAGTTAATGTCTCATTAAAATGCCGAAATATTATGTTAGAACGACGGTGTTCTTATTTTTGAATTTTGGGAATAGGTTTTAAATCGCGAACGTGCCATCGTCCCAATGGTTTGTTAGTCATGTCGGTTAGAACATAAACAAGTGGTGATATTTTCTGGGCAACTTTGCATTTGACAAATTTAGGAGCAAGTTTGGCCGAGTGATATTTGCCTGCGTTGCTTATGGTATAGTTATGTTTCCAGACTATATCACCTACATTGAATTCTATGTGTTGATGATGTTTGTTATACGTTGATGAGTTAATTTGATGTGCTTTCCACAAACGGGCCTGAACTTCTGAGAAGACGGGGTGAAGGTGTCCCAGGTTCTCGGCAAGTTCATCTCTTGGTGCGAAGATAATGTCATCTGTGAGATCAGTGCTATTGTAAACCGACCCACATGTGACTAATTCACGACCAAAGACTAAGAAAGCTGGAGTATATTTGGTAACCTCATTCACGGCTGTATTAATAGCAAATTGAATTTTGTGGATATTTACGTCCCAAGTTCTGTGGTCGTTTTCCACAAAAGATGCGATAGCTGTAATAATTGTTTTATTAAACCTCTCCACTGTATTGACTTGTGGACAGTATCGTGGTGTATAATGAACCTTAGGTATTTTGTAGGTTTGGAATAACTCAACAACTTCTTGACTCGTGAATTGAGGACCATTGTCAAGAATGACAGTTTCTGGTACTCCGTAAGAGAGAAAGACTAACTGTTCAAGTATATGTGCGATTACGGAAGCGGTTGCGCGTTTAATCGGAAAAATAAGGCAGTATTTTGAAAAACAGCATGTTACGACGAAGATATATTTATTATGTTTGTATGTTGTGGGAAAAGCTCCTATTAGATCGATAGAGATGCATTGGAATGGACGTGAGCACACTTTAGGTTTACCCATGAGTCCGATTTTTATTTGATTTTGATGTTTGTAAGTCAAACAAGTTTCGCATTTGGAAATAAAGTTTGAAATGTCTCTGTACATTCCTGGCCAGAAATATTTCATCTTTATTCTTTGGTATGTTTTAAATATACCAAAGTGTGCACAGGTCGGAGTGGAATGATTTTCGGCGATAATCGGGGTTCTATATTCGAGAGGAACTACTTCCTTCCAATTGTATTCGGATTGGAGTAATGAAGTTGTTTGCGCGTATCTATATAATTTATTATCATTAATGATGTAATTGGGGGTGGTATTAGGATTGATGCTACATTTAGAATAAATATTGTTATACCAATCGTCATTTGTTTCTGAACTACTGTAGTTAATGATACTTATAGGGACTGAGCGTGATAAAGCATCTGGAACCAGATGGTCTTTACCACGTTTATGTTTTATTTCGAAGTTAAAGGTTGAAAGGCGAATACTCCAGCGAGCTAAGCGTCCAGTAGGATTATCAAGATGCAAAAACCATTGAAGAGCGGAGTGATCCGTATAAATAGTGAACTTGAGACCATTATCAAGGTAGCAACGCCAATGTTCTAAGGATAAGATGATACTTAATAACTCTCTTTCTGTAATTGAGTAATTTTTCTGGGGACCAGTGAGGGATTTACTCATGTAGGCTATGGGTTTTTCAACTCCGTCAACCTCTTGAGTGAGCATTGAGCCAATTCCAAAGCTTGAAGCATCACAATGGACTGCGAAGGGCTTTGTAAAATCTGGACAAGCGAGAATAGGAGTGGAGACTAGAGCTTCTTTAATGGTTTTGAAGGCATTGTTTGCTTCAGAGGTCCATTTAAAGGGCGGGGCTTTTTTGGAGGTAGAAGTAAGTTTTGTAAGCGGCGCAACCTTAGTGCTGAAATCAGGAATAAACCGTCTGTACCAACTTGCAGTACCTAAGAATCTCTTGACTTCACGAGGACTGGTGGGGGCAGGGATATCGAGAATAGCTTCGACTTTACTAGGGTCAGTTTGGAGTCCTGACTCATTGACTATGTAACCCAAATATTTGAGTTCCTTTTTAAAGAATGAACATTTAGGGAAATTTACTGTTATGTTAGCTTGTGCTAGCTTCTGTTGAACTTTATTTAGTAATGTTATATGTTCATCAAATGTGTTACTGATGATAATGATGTCGTCTAAATAGGTGAATACTGAGTTATCTAGGTTCTCTGATGGGAATAATGTATCCATGAAGCGTTGCTGGGATGCAGGCGCATTAGAAAGACCAAATGGCATAACGCGGAACATATACATTCCACGGCCTGGCACGTGAAAGGCAGTCTTGGGTCTATCTGACGGACGTAGAGGAATTTCCCAAAAAGCTTTGGCAATATCAATGGACGAGAGATATTTAGCGTTTTTGAGCTTATCGAGGATATCTGAGATAAAGGGAAGTTTATAAGCATCTTTGCGTGTAATTGAATTTAATTTTCTGCTATCAATGCAAAAACGCCATGTTTGATCTTTCTTAGGGGTGATTATGACTGGATTCAACCATGGACTTTCACATGGTTCAATGACATTCAGCTTAAGCATTTCGTCAACTTCGTGACATAGGGCCTTCTGTTTTTCCGGTGAAAGTCTATAGCATCGCTGTCTGATAGGTGGATGATCTCCGGTATCGATGTGGTGTTCTACGAGGTGAGTTCTACCCAAGGGTTTGGATTCTGTTGAGATGTCTTTAAACCGTTGAATAATGGTATCAGATATTAGACGCTGCGTATCGGTAAGCGTATCATAATGGCTGATATGATCAGAAGGTTTATTAATGACAAACGTGTCAATATGCTGATTCAAAAATGATGTTAATGTATGAAGTATGTCTGGAGCTAAGTTGAACATCTTCCAGAAATCAATGCCGAGGATAAGAGATTGTTTTACGGAAGGTATGACGTGAGCAGTTATGATTGCTACTTTTTCTTTAAAGAGTACAGGCAATTCTATGGTACCGATGGAGCGTATAGCTTGACCATTAGCAACTGTACCTGTGATCGTATGCTTATGGTTAAGCTTATAGCCATGAGACAACAATATTTGATGAGAATTACTCCCTGGATAAATTGGGTTTTAAATGTTTGCCAATCAGTAAGCGTTAATTTTTTAGCTCTATACCAATCTAGAGGGGTTCCCGATAATAAATCGTAAATACAATTATGTAGTTTTTTATGATCGATATTTCGAGCGATTGCGAATTCTTCGACTTTTTGAATGAAATCGCGCGGGCAACCGTCACCTTTGTAATTAAATCTTTTGAAGTCTGTTTGACGATTATCGGCAAGGTTTGATAATTTTTGTGCTAATAAATCGAAATCTGTACGGGGTGAATGTAAAGAGGTCGCAGACTCGTATGTCGACGTTGATGTTGACATTTGAGAATAATTGAATTTTTTCTGACAGTCTGTCAGTTGTTCGCAAATCTGTTTATATTTTTGTAATAAATTATTAGTAATTTCGGTCGTGATAGATATACGATTTATTCTTGCGGAAAGATGTTCCAAATACGTGGAGATACGGTCGTTATGAATGGTCGTCGTGGATGATAGAAGAAGACGAGAAGATACCATGGTGAGGCATTTGGTGACCTCGTCCATGTCTTGTTCTAATTCATATGGACTCGTTTCAATGTGGCACGGCTGTTCTAGAAGCGGACTTAGTAGTTGGCGATAGTCTTCAGCGGTAGCGGAAGGAGGAAACTGGACAGAGCGAAGTTTGAGCTCGTACAGCAGTTCGGGTTTATTTAGAAGAGCCGGCTGCATTGTGATGAAGATGAATAACTATTAGTGAACCTAATGTAAAGTGATAATTATGAGTGAAAGTGATTGTAATTTTAAAGTCTGATTAAATGATTTAAAAGCGTAAGTTTTATTTATTCAGTAGTAAAGAGTATAGGTAGGCTGATAGGGCATATAGGGTATATATAGGTAGGTTGTAGTTTGGTTTAAAATATGATCCTAAACGAATAAAAGTGATAAGAATAATAAGCGGTAAATAGTTATGAAACTGTTCGTTATAATTAATGGATTAAATGATTATAAAGCGTAAAGCTTGATTATTTAAGTATATTAGGGTTTAATTTAAATATTATCTTAAGTGTGCTTTTTAATAAGTGTGTGTTAGGGCGATTGTGCACTACAATGAATTTTACTGTCCGGCAGTCCGATTTTTTACGGTCCGATATGGCACGCCTTAAATGTATATAGTAGTTTGTGCACTACACGTAATTTTACCATCCGACATTTTACTTTTCCCCATTCCGGACCGTTTTTTTCCGCTCCGAGATGACAGCTATGAAAAACATATTTATGCTTGTGCACTGCGTCTGCGATCAGTATTATTCATGACTTTGCCGGGCGGGGCGGGGCAAGGGGGGATGTCTGTGTCGCACGCAGGGACTGAAAAGGTACCTTTAGAAACGGTTTTGACCGGTCTGTTTAAAGGTACCCGACCTATACTTGAAACAGTCAATATTAACAGTACCGTTTTAAAAAGGTACCTATAACATTTCGACGACGCGTTTGGCTCGGTTGGTAGACACCTGCCTACTGAGTCGGCGGTCCCGGGTTCGAATCCCGGCCGGGGCAAATATTTGTGCAAATATTTGTTCTTGGGTCATGGATGTTATCTATATATGTATTTATATATTATGTATATCGTCGTCTAGTACACATAGTACACGCTTTGCTTAGTTTGGGACTAGGTCGATTTGTGTATGATTGTACCTTAATATTTATTTATTTATTTCGGTACCGTTACTGTTGGATACCTTTTCAATACGGCATTTGACTATAGAGAATATAAATTGTGGCATTGAAACCACTAAACACACATTAAAAAATACGCAGAACCAAATAAATTATCACTAACTTTTGACATTATACTATTTTTAATTGGCATGTATTTAACGCGGCGACAAATTAATCTGATTTAGGGATTTATAAAAAATTAAAGGGGGTAGCAAAAATAATAAGTTGGCGACTAATTGCCGAGACTAGTATAAAGTAAAAAGTAGCAGCTAAGTAATCAATTTTCGGCTTTGTTTCAATATAAACTATCATCGAATTTAGGCGACTGAATTAACTAATTAAGCGGAAACATGACAGCGGATAAAAAGTTGAAAATGGCCTACTCTAATTGTTCAATGGAGATTGCATATAAAATAAATCAAGGTCATAAAAAAAAAAGGAGCGCTTTTTAGGGATATAAAAAAAAAACCAACCTAACCTAACCCGGCCGAGTCGGATCTTCTGCTAATATTAGTCGCCAAGTCATTATTTATAGTACCTCGCCTATGATTTCAGTAATCTTGTTTATTATTTCTGCTACCTTAAAGTAGCTGCCATTATTTGAATTTTAAAATATCCTTAGTTTAAAGCTCATTTAATATAAATGATTGCCAAAATATTTAATCGCTGACAAGTTATTATTTTAGTTGCAAATAGTTTGCTGCTCTTTAATTTTTCTGTCGCCGCGAAAATAAAAAGCCTTTTTAATTGTACAATAACTAAAAATAATACGTGTTTTGACTACTGCTTTTTATGACGTCACATTCATACACAGATCGTTTTTGAAATTTCATAAAGAATAGGTGATTTGAGCTGTCATCAAATACCGTATTGATACCTTTATTTAAGGGTACTGGTCTTTTGCGGTATCTTTCACTTATAAGGGAATGAACCCCAAATTCCTTTTGTCTTCTACGTCTTCGCACGTACAGTAATAAAGCAAGCAACTGCCGTCGTTCCAAGAAACTCATCGTTCTTAGTATAATTACGATTGCGTGGCGTGTAGTTCCAAAGAGAGGTAACCGAAAACTGCGCCGCACCTGCGAGTAAAAAGACGGACGAGTGCACAAGCTAAATCCGTTTTTTTCATGCCATATCGACCATGAAAACTCGGACTGCCGGACAGTAAAATTCATTGTAGTGCACAATCGCTCTTACCGTTTTTTTCATGCCATATCGGACCGTAAAAAATCGGACTGCCGGACAGTAAAATTCATTGTAGTGCACAATCGCCCTTATACCATCGACCAGTCTGGAGACCTCTAGATAAGCGACCTCGAAGGTCCTAGAAAGGTTTCTTTTCCGGTGTAGGTATTATGTTGGATACACTGAGGGTATTCCCCAACAGCACTGCCGTAGGTGGTTAATGACACATCTTCAGGTGACTCGAGACGAGTTTTAAAAACACCCGAATTTGTGACAAGATATGATGGTTCCTATGGAAACCGCAGATAGTGTAAATGTCTGTAAATGTTTTGAGTATAATTTTGTAATGTGTATTGTAAGTGTAGTGAGACTAACTGGACGACGATACGTTAGTGGTTTAATAATTTTGGGCTCAAGAGCAGGTTAAGTAGAAAGAAAGTATGAAAGATAGGTATATGAGGAAGTTTTAAATAGGTAATTTGGTAGGTTAAGGTTAAAGAATAATAAGTAGTGAATTTAGGCCAAAATAAGCGATCGAATCAGGAAGTGGGGTGATAGAACCTTTCAGAATTTGGAAAAGACTTATAAATAAATTAAATACAATACTAATAATAAATAAAATCTTGTTGTAGAAGTGGGTCCGATCTTGAAGAGTTGGGTCCGGGCTTGATGGGTTTCAGGGTATCCAGGGGTAGGGTTCAACCACGTTGGTGCGCCAATTGTCACGTAGATGACCGGGAGGTAGGTAAAGAAGGAAAGCAGGAACGGAAGAAGAGACAGGATACAGGGCAGGAGAAGGTATTTATTATATAAATTAATAAAGGCACCTGCGAACAAGCAGATACAGACTTAAGTTCTAGATTTAAGTTAAAGAGATATTGACATTAAAACGGTTATAAAATACATGGGAACTTACGTTTACGTGCCTTGTCTTTAATTTAATAATATATTTCTATCCGACAAAATCCAGCAGTTAGAAAATCACAGCACAATAGCACAGTTGACTTTTGATAAAATTAGGACACTCTTGTGTGGTAAGGTAAATTATAAGACTGCTAAATATAATGAATTGATGATGAGCAGGATTAAAAAATCGACTTGTAGATATCTGTTCAGCTCGAAAGCTCTGAATAGAATGAATCTTTTTCACTTGAAACGGACAAGTGTGGAATTTAGAATGAATTTTGAATATGAATGTAATTTTTTAAGAAAGAGTGTGTAACCAGACAGTCCAAAAAGTTATCAAGAACGAGTTGTAACGCAACACGTTACAACTTTAGTCTCAAGTGTTATTTAGTCACAAAATTGTACGACGTGTCATTGTTTGCTTGATACTAATAAAAATACCAACTATGATTACTAAAATACTAAACTCAAAGTAAAATAGCAGTTATTAGAGCGTCAGTCTCGCAGGTCTGACGGGCAGGTTTCCTAAATATTAGCTGCGTATACCTTCTCGATTGATATGACAATAATTTGACCGAGGTTCGCGCCAACCACCAAACCTAGTGCCGCCTACGCGTGTTTTGTTCAGTTTAAAAGTGTATCGTTATAGTTCACTTATTTATTTACAATCTTAAGATTGTTTTCTTTTACTTTTAAAACCTTACCTAGGGTGCCACTGGCACCAAACTAGTGGTGGTTAGGGCTACAGAAAGAAGAATCTCCTGCCGTTGATGCGCTCGGTGTTTAGGAACACCGGTTTCTACTTCTTATACTTTTAGTTTATATAAAGATTTTGATTTTCTATACCTACGCTCTTTAGCCTGTCTCATGATCTGAAAACAATATTGAGTGGTGACCTAAATAACTTCTTGTATTACAGGGTAGTCACATAATTGAATGGGTGACAAAGACGGATATTATTACCCAAATTATATTATTATTAGTAGGCTGTTAATAATTCTCAAACAAGGCCTGAAGTTTAAAACCTACAAATTATAGCAAATTAATTTGATTGTTATTTGCTCGCCCCAGCATCTTTAAATTAGAAGTTTAATGGGACGATTTGATCGAACAATAGATCGGAATCCATTTTGAATTTGGGTCAGCCATTCTCTTGAATGGTCTCATTCTAAAGTTACAATGTGCCTAGTAGCCTCCTAGTATTTAATAGGACACCAATTAGAATAATTTAGGAGAATAAAATTATAGAGTACCTATATATTGATAGCAAGAATAAAGTTTCATAAATGGTTACTATAAAATTAAATTAGGTATACACCCGTTTTGTTTGTTAGAAAATGATTTAGAATCTGTCGTTTCCTCAAAGTTGCACAATTAGTACCTTTCCTCTCACCATCTTTTCGTAATAATTAGTAAAAATTCCGATTTATTTTACTCATAGTCATTACTGATATTATATTTATACTCGTATGATGTTTTGAAGAATGACATATTTGTGACCCGCCCCGAATAATTGTATTGAAAATCAGTTTTATATGGAGAGGCATAATGACCCGGACTTATGAACAAAAAAAAAATTATATAAGTATACATATGTAGCTTATAGGACTTTCATAAAACTGCGTATTTTATTCCTACAAGTACAGTGCGTAAGCTGACAGAATATTATGAATCGAGTTTTATATCAGTCTCGCTCGCTCTAACGCGATCCAGATAAGAACCTCTCAGTTTTCACCCAAACCCGAATCCCAATCTGAGAGCTCATGGACTTATAAGTACTTTCATGTCATCCGCCATTCATTAAAATGTAAAGGAATTTTGGTAGTTTTTCATTATTTTTTCAAGCATCTAACTATTGAAAATCGATTCTACATCAAATAATTAATAATTTATTTTTAGGAAAGACCGTGATATAATCCCACTATAAATTATATAGATGGCTGTTTTGAAAAACGTTGAAAATAGTTCACCACAATAGTTATTTGTTATGCAAGGCTGCAAAGTTGTTATTTGGCGCGAGTGTTGAAATTGAAAGCTGAGCGTAGCGAAGCTTTCAAGACACGAGAAGCTAAATAATTTTGCAGCCATGCGGAACACACAACTTTTCACCGCACTACAGCGAGGAAAATGGAAGTTCAAGAAAAACAATTAAAACATAAAAATAATCATATTTAATTTTGCCTTCTATTTAACACATCAAATTTAAAACATTAACACACTCAAATCCAAACCAAATAAATACGAGAGAAGCACACATATTAAAAATATGGCCGTAATTTGTATTATCGTCGTGTATATCTTATCGTTGATTTTTTCTTAAGCACTGTTATATTATATTTGTATTTGAAACTACTTGACATATTCGTTGCGAATGTGGGAGAATGGCATTCTGGGAAGGATTAGTTGGCCACTCGGAAGTATTTTCCATAACACTTGCTTTGGAAGTTATTGGACGATGGGATCCCCACAAGATTATTTCGGCTTTGTCTTCTTTAAAAACGCCAATAGTTTCGGTAAATTACTTATCGTCTCCAAATATTTATAACAAATCCCCTTTCGTTTTAATGCAGGCTTTTAGCATTGAATAAATACTCCAAATTGGGCTTAACTTTCTTGTTTTCCTTATTTCCATAAAGTAAGACAACAGTATGTATTCTCCACAGAACCAATTTACGTTGTTTACGTGAATTGTGAAAACTTCCAACTTTTTAATTATTTATTTTTTTCTCGGGTGCGTTCAGAAATTACACTCGTATGTTCCAACTTTTATAACAAATAAATATTCAAATTTGTGATGTATTTAATATATTTTCTAGTCAAAATATGTAAATAAAACTGAAATACTTACTATTAATATATATAAACATATTCAACATAAAATAAAGTGTAGAAAAATTAAAACTAAAAAATCTGTAACCACAAACCAAGTTTCTGGACGTGATATTGTAGGTGTTTTTTTTTAAAAGAAGTATTCAAACGTACCTACGTATGATTTTAGCCGGCCAGACCAGATCGCCCTTTATTTTAGCGTGCGTTGGCCGTTGATTGGATATTCGAAGATTTATCGACTGATGAAATCAGTCACGCGTTGAAGGAGTCTTAAATATAAAAAAGTTACATGCACCACAGAGAATCAAAATCGTCGTGTTCGAAATTCAAATGACTTTTGCACGCTAGCGGATAAAATAGACTTTTGCACGCAGATTTCGCCCTATAAACGGAGGTTTTCCGAGCGAGTGAGGTGAAAAGAAAATTGTTTACCTAAGAAGCGTATTCAAATCACAACAAAGGAAAAAGAGCAATCCAGGCGTTCGAACTTCGAAATACAAAAATGCGTTGGCTGTTTTATTATGCTCAATGGAAAATGTTATTAGATAAAAAATATATTTGCTTAGGACGAATGGTAATGGGAAACTTCAGATTTCTTTCTAATATCTTCAAAATATCTTTTTAGTATTTGCCCACATCTAAGAACTAAGAAAATACATTAAATAAATAATAAATAAATATTAAGGGACAATTTGTACAAATTAGGTTATAGGTTAGGATTTTAGGCAAAGAAAGACAATTTCACCTGTCCTAATTTTACCGACCGACCCAAGCAGCTTGTCAATGTGAACCATGCCCAGACATTATGAAAAATGCCCAATCTATCACTTGGTCTACTAAACATTATAATAATACACATGAAGAGTGAACATTACTTATAATAAAAGCTTGAGATTTACAGTTACAGATCGAAATATTTATTTGAATTTAATTTAAATATCATCGAATATCGTCAATGTGCATTTAAGCTATGAAGTATATATACGTTCGTAGTTAGTCGTAGCAGTGCGCACACGTTGTTTGATCACGTTGCCACTCCCAACGCCCGCTGTGTCGTATTTTGCACAAACAACCAACAAAATACAGTTCTTAAGCTACGCTAGCGAATATCAAAAGAACCAACTACTTCTAGTGTTCTGTGGTAAGTATTTAATGTTTTGTTTTGCAACACGGAATTTTTATTTATTACATCCTGATTTATTCATCGCCTGACAAGTTGCAGTTAAACCCTGGGATAGTTGCTCCACAAACAGCGTTTATGTGGCAATAATATAAAACGACATGTAAATTAAAGTTAATTAAACGTAGTGGAATATTTATTTAGCCCTATTATTTTCTTGAAAGAGAACTAGTAAAATAAATTAGTGCCACTAAAAGCCCGCAATATGGCAAGGGCCCAAAATCAAGTCGGGCTAAATCAATTTTCTACGTTGTAGCACTTGTTGTCCAGTTTCCACATCGGTCTACGTTGTTTTCCTACGGTTGCGAACGGTTTTGTTAACAAACGAATGCCTGGAGGACAAAAACACAGTTTTAATAGTTTCCTAAATGGAAATTGTTCTCCATCTGTGCGAGGTAAAAGTAAACTGGAATCAGATAGAACTACTCTAATTAAAGTTAAGTAGGTATTATGAATATTGAGACAAAGGTAAATTATGAAAGAAACATGTAATGTGATCCACTGCAATGTAAGCAGGACTCGAACCTGCGACCCTACGTTTCCGGCGTAGTGCTCTCCCAACTGAGCACGCATAAGCATTTTAAACACATATGACGCAGAGGGCGTTCCTGTTGCGTAATAGAATTATGGAATAAGGGATTTGGTGTGATTGATGTGACGATGTGATAGCTAAGTTGGGAGAGTACTGCGCCGGAAACTTAGGGTCGCAGGTTCGAGTCCTGCTTACAATTGCAGTGGAACACATTACATTTTTCTTACATAATTTACCTTTGTGTCAATATTTATAAAAATAAAAACCGGCCAAGAGCATGTCGGGCCACGCTCAGTGTAGGGTTCCGTAGTTGCTCATCCTTCACAATAAACTGCTGTTTTAAGCCCGAGGTTTACGTTAAGAAAGATTTTAATCTGTATAAAAAGGTCGTAAACGCCCTAGAAACTGTAATCACTTATTACCTTCTGGAAAACAACTTACGACCTTTTAAAGAAATAAATATGAAATTTGGCGATAACTCAAAAACGGCTTAACCAATTTTGTTCAATATAGTTTTCATTAAAAGTACTTATAAGGCCTCATTAACATGAATTTTCCCGAATTTTTTGACCCGTGGTTGAAAAGTTAGAGGGAGGGGGACACTATTTTTTTTTGTTTTTGCAGCGAATATTTACAAAACTGCTGACTTTATCAAAAAATAATGTTACAAGACCCCTGTTATTTTTACAAGACCTATTCAACGACACCCCATAAACCAGTATTGAAAAGAAAAAAAAAAATCACCCCCACTTTAGGTGTTCGAGAGGTACCCGAAAAAAAAATTTTTTATTAATTTTATTTTACCGTTCTGTCGGCGTTATACATACACATACTCATACCAAATTTTAGCTTTCTAGTACTAATGATCACGGAGCTAAGCCGCGGACGGACGGACGGACGGACGGACAGACGGACATGGCGAAACTATAAGGGTTCCTAGTTGACTACGGAACCCTAAAAAGTGGTATTTCCACATTAAAACCAAATCGATAAAAATATTAAGTAAAGTATTGTTTTATATTCATTATGTTTTACGAAAAAGCTCTCAATTCTTATTATTTGATCATACGACCATTACGACCATAGTAACTTCAGGTCATACCTATGCTAAATATGATTTGTATTAGGTGTATTTTTTATTTCTGTTAGATGGAGACAAAAATTATGTTTTACTTATCTAGGTATTTTTAATTCTTTCTAGGTACCACAAGTCGACGCAACATGGAATTGTTTTGTGCCTTAACTGAAATAGTATATTGTCCAAAATCTCTCAAACACATTGTTACAAAAACCACGAGGAGCAAAGACTGGGTATTTTTAAAACTACACCACTGTTATACTGTATCACTAACTCAAATTAATTTTATTGGCCGAACAGATCACAAGGGGCCTATGATGGTTGCGTTTATGACGTGATAAATAAGTGACGAAGCATCTGTCACTCACACTCGCAGTTTGTCAAAACATGACGGATGCTTTGTCACTTATTTTATTTATCACGTTATAAAAGCAACCATCATAGGCCCCACATTTTAGTTATAATCAAGTTACAAGATTAAATCTACGATAACATTTACAAAAAATCACAATCTGAATAGATTTACTTAACACAATTTCAGAAGCAATGTCATATAAAACTTTTTAAAATAAATACTCAATTTCATAAATATATTCACTTACAAATTAAACAATAACATACTTATATTTAATTTTAATAACAATAACATAGGTGACTGCATTACGTATTGTACTTGAAATATAAAATTTAATATGTTATTGAATTGTCCACGAGGTCACATTCCAGGAAACATAAATAAGTAGGAAAAAAAATACCAGTGATGAAACAGATTATTTCTAGTATTTTATATTCAAAGGTTTTTGAGGTCCCATCGCGTACAAAGTCATTTATGTAAAATAATTTTGTAATTTTGTGAAAACGGAACATAACCTAATTCCAATTTACATAAACAAACTAATTTACATACATTTGACTAATTTGAATTAAATTGGGTGATTGTTCGTGTGTGAAACCTTTGGAAGAGAAGTGTCATGAGTTTTGATATTACCTCGAGTTTAATTTAAATTGAATTAAAAGTAAGTAATATATCGTATTTCTTAATATTATGTTGTGTCCAATGAGGATAGGATCTAAATGAAAATTACCAAAGTGTTCAATATAGGTATGAAAAAAAATATATATGTTTGGGATATTCCTTATAGTTTTATGTGTGGAAACTTCCAGATAGTACTGAATGTGAAATTAAAAAACGCGTACTAAAAAAAAAGCGGACAATGTCGACGACATTGATTTGAGGTAAGATGGGGTAAGACTATTTATTTATTTAAATTTTATTGCACGAAGTATAGAAGTAAAAGTACAAATGGCGGACTTGATGCCATGAGGCATTCTCTACCAGTCAACCACAGCCAAACAGAGACATTATTGGTGCGGGAAGGGTGTACAACAATACGTGTAAGCACACGATGCAAATGTCGAAACAAAATACACTACTATAAATAAATACATATTTATTTACCATATTTTTTGACTATCACCGAGGGATGACTGCCACAGTCCAATAACTAGATTATCTGTTAACCTTACCCCATTAGACAATAAACTATGTTAGTCTTACTCACCTTATCTTCACTATATAAAATTGACGTTTTATTTGCTAAAAGTGACCTGCGAGGTTAGTATTTTGTTTTAAAACCGTTTGCGATGATAAATACATCTTGCATACTAAATACATAGATAATGGTGATGGTTTTTTTTACCGCTACTGTAATATCCTTAACGTTGACACGCAATCATAACACCAACTTAGTATAGTAACTATAAAATTCTCTGGTGTATTTAACTATTCCCTAGATGCGTCCAAATCATCCTGAACGTGAAACGTACACAAGTAAAACAAATTTTTCATATTTTTCGTTCCTGTATTAAATAAAAAACTATATCAAAACGATATAAATGTTTGCTGTAACCATTTGTTTAGGAGCCAGTATGTTTCGTACGCTACAAACTTCCATCATATATTTAAACTGAAAAGTTGGTACTACACACTACAGTCATAAATATGCGTTGAACAAGCAAAGGGTAAATTGGAAGCAATAATAACCTCGTTTAATGGAATTCACGATAAATCTGGCTATTTATCATGGCACGAGAATTTATTTAGGGCCTGCCAATTACAGAACGTTTGTGGAATAACAATGCACTGGGATAAGGGCGGAACTTGTCGGGTGTCGGAAATTAAGTATTGGCAAATGGGCAAATATATGGGTTTCACTAATTTATATATTTGCGGCTTGCAAAGTGGATAGTTGGAGACACTTGGTTCGTGGACCCCAGGCGGCACACTAGAAACTTTATGATCGTACAGCCTATGGTACCTACTTAGAAACACAGTTGTTTGTTGCTTTGTTTCATTTAAATCGAGCTAGTAGTTTTTAAAGTTACTATATTAAAACGAATGGCCTAACTTGCTACTGGCGACTCGTTCTGCATGATAGGACTGTATTACTTGCTGACTGGGTTACACAATAAAAACATACTGTTTCTTTCTTCATAAGGTGAACTGGAGCGAGATGAGAGCTGGGCGACGCTTGCTGTGACACTAATCTTATTTTTGCGCCCGCCATCTTTATTCCGTCCTTGATAGACCGAATCAGAGTTATAAGATGTGCGGGGGCGTGGTTTGTTTGCGCGTGCGCTCATCTAACTTGTTTCACTCATTTATTCAATAAAATATTCATGTTTATTTAGGTACATACAAAATGTTTACATATGTATTTCAGTTAGTCAGATCTCCAAAGTGGGGAATAATAGATTCATGTTATCAAATGTTTATTTCTTATAAATACCTAAAGCTTATATCTAGACCTGAGATCTGACAACTTTTATGATTATCGCAATATTCTGGCTATGCGTATTGGATTCTAATTGGAACTATGATATTTTCCCTTAGTTACGTAAGCAACATGAAATGTAGGTCAACAACATTCAAGGTCACTTTCATGGATTACGTAAGTAAAAGATACGAAAGGAGATAAGAGAAATAGCCAGATTAGCCTATGGTTAGGAAGTGGTTCAACCTATGCTAATTTGATAATCATACTTAATTTTATAATGTGATTTTACTTAATCTATACCTATTCTCTGATAGAGTAATTCACTTAATTAAACACCTTAAAATAATTATAATATAAAAATAGTTACATAATCAGTAACGATACCCGGAAGTCATGTTACACAATAACTATTGTCCTTTATCTGAACAAAAGGGTAAGTAATTACACAATATTACGTCATTACGTTATCTCGTTATATAATCATGTAAAAAATGGGTCATCGTTATCTTAACCTATATTAAGCAATTATAATTATTTATTTATATTGTAAGGGTCTGTATTCAACATTCCCCCCAACGTGTGCAAACACCATAAACTAACGTGTGTGAATTACGATGAGACGAGAGGCTGGGCGACGTATTAATCCTGCTGTCGTTCTAATCTCGGTTACACGAACTCTGCCATCTGGTCCGGGATAGATTTTTACGACTTCGCCTCTCGGCCATGAACCTCTGGGCATAGTGCCATCTGCGATTATGACAATGTCGCCGATCTTCACGTTATTAGTTGGGGCATTCTTGACTACTCGTGGGCGTAAAGATTGTCGATATTCTTTTACCCATCGATTCCAAAAAGAGTCTGCTAGTACTTGCGCTGCTTTCCATGACTTTTCGTTTAGTGTTATGTCGCTGAAAGACCCGAATGGTGACATGGCGTTTGACCGGCCCAATAAAAAGTGGTTGGGGGTCAGTGCCTCTTGTTTACTGCACGGCATTACGGGTATCAGGGGGCGCGAGTTTACAACGTGCTCGGCCTCTAAAAGCAGTGTGTGCAAGACTTCTTCTGGCGGCGATTTTTCTTTCAATGTAACACGCAAAGCGGTTTTCACCGACCCGACTAATCTCTCCCAGGCACCTCCGGCCGATGGGTTCCCGGGCGGTATTCGTTTGAAAGTTATTTGCTTGTTTTCTAAGTAGGCTCGCATCTCGTTGTCGATTGTTTCTGCAGCATCTTTTATCTCTCTCTCGCTGCCGATAAAATTTGTGCCGTTGTCCGAGTAGAACACCGTCGGAGTGCCGCGTCTAGCCATCATACGGCGTAATGCTAGTATCATTGACGATGCCGACAGGGATGCTGCGAGCTCTAAATGTACTGCTCTCGTGGTTAAGCAAGTAAATAAGACTCCCCATCTTTTTTCTCTCCTCCTCCCGATGGTTATGTGCATGGGACCGAAGTAATCGCAAGCTGTCGCCGTGAACGCTGGTTGATTAACTGCGAGCCTTTCTGGCGGTATGTCACCGAGAGGTATGTTCGGAGTCTTTCCTTTGTATACTCGACACCATTGACATGTGTGAGTTATGTACCTCAAAGCGCTTCTCAGTCCTATTATATGAAACGATTTTTGCAACTCGTTCATAACGGTAGCGTGATTGCCATGATTAAAAATAGCGTGGTAATGTGCTATAATTAATCTCGTGAATGACTCTTTGGCATGTAGGACTGGGATACTCTCGCTTCGGTCGATTCGCCCGTCGAGCAGTAACGTGTCGTGTCTGTCGATCTTTACTGCTAGTCTGTGTAACGTCGATTTTTTAGGGATTGGCCGCCCAGCCTTAAGACGCTCGATGTCTTCGGAGAACGACTCGTACTGGCTTCGCTTTAAGAGCAATAATTCGGCAATTTTAACGTGTTCGTTATTCACACTTTTGTCAACGTTACATTTTAACAATTTAGCCTTAAACATTTGGGCGGCTAACAGGATACGAGCAGTGACGCGTAACAGGCGCAAGTACTTCGAGTACTTGTTTACATCGGGTAAGTGAGCAAATTTATCGCGCCTAGTTACGACTAAAACCTTTTTTGCTATTCGTTCCTCACACGCGTCTGACGTTTCGACGGACGCGCATCCATCAGTTGGCCATTTATCTGTATCCAATCTGATAAACTCGGGTCCGTGGAACCATCTATGATTTTTATCGAAATTTATAGGTACGTTTCTAGTTGCGTCGTCGCTGACGTTCAGCGCGGTTGGCACCCAGTGCCACTCGCTGGGCAGCGTGCTGTCCTCTATTTCTGACAGACGGTGCGCGACGAAAGACTTGAACGTCCTAGGGTCCGACTTGATCCAGGCTAGAACAGTTTTCGAATCTGTCCAGTAATGACAACTCGTTACGTTATAACTAGTCTCCTTTTTAACCGATTGAGCTAGTCTACAACCTAAGACTGCCGCTTGCAGTTCTAGTCTAGGTATGCTAATTTTCTTTAATGGCGTTACTCGAGCCTTCGCGGCTACTAACGTAGAGTATTTTTCGCCTTTTTCGTCTGACCCTACCATGTACACGGCAGTTGCGTAGACTGTCTCGCTACTATCACAGAATGTATGCAAAACTACCTGCCTAGTTGGGGCTATGACGTAACGCTCTATTTCTAAGTCGCGTAACTTTTTTACGTTTTCTATGAACGAACGCCATTTCTCGTTTAGCTCCGGTGATATGCATTGGTCCCAATCGATACCTAAACGCCACATGTCTTGAATTAATGTCTTGCCCGCAATGCTGACGGGCGAGACGAGACCGTTCGGGTCGAACAGACCCATTACACCGCTAGTTACTTGGCGTTTCGTAGGTATTTTTTGGCCCTCTACTATCTCCGGAGGTAAGTTTCGAAAGTTTACATTGAAACCTATCGTGTCGCGAGAATTATGCCATAACATTCCTAATGTTCGTTCATAGTCACACTTGCCTAAAAGCGTAGCTTCGTCCTTTTTAACGTCGACTACATCGCTTAATACTTCGGGGTCGTTTGACGCCCACCCGCACAATTCAAAGGACGCCTCCTTGAATACCTTACTCATATCGGCTACCAAACGCTTAGCCTCCTGCCTGTCATCGAAACTAGCTAACAGGTCATCGACGTAGAAGCTATTTATAGTTTTTTCATATACGAGTGGGTATTGCTTCGCGTGACTCTCTGCGTTTCCGTTCTTAACGAATATCGCTGATGTCGGGCTTGAAGAGCCGCCGAAAAATAGATTTTTCATGCGATATTCTTGGACTGGGCCTTGTCTATCATCTCCCCGCCACAGAAACATCAGTGAGTTCCGGTCAGCTTCAACAATTCGTATCTGTAAAAACATCTCGCGGATGTCCGAAATAACGGCAATACGACCCTCCCTAAACCTTATAAGGACTCCGAATAGTGACTGCAATAAGTCCGGTCCTGTTAACAAGGCGTCGTTCAAACTAACACCGTTATATTTGCAAGCCGCGTCGAAAACAACTCGTACTCGTTGCTTTTGCGGATGTTTTACAGCGAAATGCGGCAAATACGACGTTCGTGAAGAGGTCGAGGCGCTTTCTACTTTCTCCGCGTAATCTTTATCTAATAAATTTTGTATTTGTTTAGAATACTCGACCCGTAACGCTTCGTCTCTATCTAACTTTCTTTCTAAACTGTACAACCGGTTGAGCGCTTGTTGTTTGTTATTCGGCAAAATTACGTCATTACTTGCCCATAACAGCCCTATTTCGAAGCGGCGCTCATTTGGTACCTTTTTGCATGTTGCGTTCAGAATATCTAATGCGCGCTGATTGGGGTCCGATTTAGGTATTCGCGGCTCTATACCTAACGACTCTATGCTAAAATGTTGCTTTATCAAGTCGTACATGTCCTGTTCGTTACTACACCTCGCGTGATTTACATAACCTATCAGAGACCTAGGTATAGACATTGAACCGTGCACGCTAAAACCTAATCGACCCTCGCTAGCTATCAGCTGCGATTTATTACCGCTTAGAACATTCTGTGTCACTAATAAGTGCCAATTGTCCTGGCCTATTAACAGTTTAGGCGTGCCTTCATCATAGCACAATTGATCACTTATAGGTAACAGGTGTGGGCAACTATCGATCAACTCTTTATTTACGCGTTGAGTACCTAAGTTCAAACTATCAATCGTACATACATTTATTTTCTCAATGTTTCTACGATATTTGCCCTGTATTGTTAGTTCTAAACGGTATGACTCGCTTTCGTTTATTACGCATCCACCAACCCCTTCAATAAGGAGTTTCTCAGTCGCGCCGAGCGGAGCGATTCTTTCGGCTACACTGCGCTCTAAAATTGTTAAGCTACTGCCGTCATCCTGTAGACATAAGATTTCCTGCGATCCTAACGGGCCGCTAATAATAGCGGGTACTATTTT
This sequence comes from Apotomis capreana, assembly GCA_947623375.1. NCBI lineage: Eukaryota > Metazoa > Arthropoda > Insecta > Lepidoptera > Tortricidae > Apotomis > Apotomis capreana. The sequence goes on along the minus strand of OX392513.1, from coordinate 14,251,034 downwards.
TAAATAAGTCGCTGGTCGCCTTACGTGATTAATTCTAGCTACGTTATTCGGCGCGGGAGTGTCCCGTGACACTCCGTGTAATAACTTATTGTGACCTGCCTCACAACCTCCGTGTCCACACGGCACGTACGCACACTTGTACGGCTTTTTATGAGCGAAATTTAAGCATCTAAAACACAATTTAAACTCTTTAGCCTTTGCCCAGCGATCATCTACGGATAATTTAATAAAATCCGCGCACTTGGCTACTGTATGATCGCCGCTGCAAATGGTGCATTTTTTACTCGAATTATCGCGAGACTGTGCCGGTGCGTGCTGTGTGGGTTTTTTCGGTCTGCTTTGCGGTCTACTATTTATCTGAGCTACTGTGTGCCTAGGCTTATCGACATTTTTCCTATTATTTACGACTCTATGGGTGTTAACGCTGTGATTGACGTCTGATCCTACACTATCCCTGCTTAAAGATCGAGACGACGACCTTGACCTACGCTGCGCTAGCCTAGTTGCATGGACCGGGTTGCGCTGTTGTCGCGTTATCGGCCTACGGGTTAAACCTGAAGCTCTACTGGTGTCGTTTAAAAATGTCGATAATGCTACTAGAGTAGGTATTGAGGAGTTGGCCACGCGATATTTATTCCATTCGTATCGCAAAATGGGATTTAGCTTCTCAACTAACCTACCTACTAGTTCGGGGGCTAACAAGTACTGATCCTGTTTCAACGCCTTGATACATGAAACTACATTAGCTACCTGCCCCGCGAATGAGATAATATTGGCGCAATCTTCGGTTAATTTAGGCAAACGTTTGACCTCCTCGATCTCGGCTAAAATAATAGCCTCAGGATTGCCAAACTGCAATTCTAACAAATCCATTATCTCATTCGGGTCCGATACTGTATACAAAATTGATTTTACTGCGCTTCTCGCGTCGCCTCGTAAGCTACGTCGTATTCTAGCTACATTCATGACGTCTGTGAATAGCGACTCGGTGTCTAAATATTCGGCTTTAAAGGGAATCCACTCCGTGAGTGCCCCAGAGAAATGCGATAGCTCCGGTACGTTCCGTTGAATAATTGGTGCGTTCTTACGAGTGACCGCGGTCTCTATCCTGTGTGACATCAACTCAAGGTCCTTGTTTTGAAACTGACCGTACGTGTTCTCATTACGCGGCTCCCTAATGCACACCCCGGGCAAATTAGTGACGTTTTGTTGTTGAATCCAACCCTCTACACGAGAATTCCTATCACAGTCCTGCGACGTGTTGCTACTAGACCTAGCTGCCTCTAGCCTGGCGATTTCTAGTCTAGTCTGAGCTTCCGCCGATACTGCCCTAGCCTGGATCAACTCCGCCTTCCTTAATTCTAATTCTGCCATAAGCACAGAGATGCTTGCATTATCCGTGGCTGGAGGAGCCTCTTTTTGCGCGTGAGTTACGTTTTTTGGCGTTAATGTTTCCTGACTCGCGGTGGCCTTTGCCCTTGCGTCACTGCTCGTATTTTTATTTGCACTATCAACGTCCTTGTCCCAAGTATTCGTTTCATTTGAAGTAGTCAACCCCGACGGAGGGGTGCCGCTAGCCGACATGTTGACTGGAGACACCGAAGGTGTTCGCTTTCCCGAGCGCAAAACCCTTACGTTAATCTCTGGTACGGACATTAACACTTAAACAACAAAATAAACAAAACGAATCAACTTGGGCTCACTGACTTGATTACAATAACAATTATAAAACAAAAAAACAACACTTATTACACGGATTAATCAAACAATTTCAATTTTCATACACAATTATTTACGCGAATTTTAGACACTTGTTTGCGCGAGAATTTAAAAAAATAAAAAATATAAAAAAACACATTTATACACAAAACACAATTAAAACACTTATCCGACCGTATGTCCCTAATGAACCACTTCCTAACGACCTAGCAACGGTTCCAGCCCCCTGATAGGCTGGCTCCGTGCGACCTACTGGGCCCTGTGGCCTAACTGGACACACTATGTGGGGAATCCAGCTAGGACTTGGGGAAGTGTGGAACCGTATTCACGGCCGGACTGTACGATCCACCACCGTGGAAAGGTGAGCGCGTCCGATAACTCACGAAGTACGACACTCTGTGGGTTTAACACCGCAAGGTCCACTGCCGCTTGTTTTGCAACTGACCCGCCAGTTTTCACTTGAGAATTAGCTGGACACCAGGTGCGCTGCGCATTCTCTTTTGAAATTAGGGGGTACGGTGCATGAGTGTCTACAGAGCGTCGCCCAATACTCTATAGATCAATAGCTGAACACATTTAAGTGAGCTGCTCACGTTCTTTAAGAGTACCGACAAGGCTCGACCGTCACTCAGTCTGTGTCGAAGTAAAGGGCTGCCTGCGCTCGAAAGCACTAGCCTGCACGATTACGAAACGACGACTGCAATTTCAACTTTTACTAGCGTTACTTATTGAAATGCAGCATAACCGCAACTAAAGTTGCGGTCCGAATTTCTCTGTCAGACAGAGACCACTTGGGGGTGTCGCGAAAATTCGCAAAACACTTGGCGATTGACGTAATTATTGCACTAATTCTTGATCCGGCTACTCGAAGGGACCATTAAAACGAATGGCCTAACTTGCTACTGGCGACTCGTTCTGCATGATAGGACTGTATTACTTGCTGACTGGGTTACACAATAAAAACATACTGTTTCTTTCTTCATAAGGTGAACTGGAGCGAGATGAGAGCTGGGCGACGCTTGCTGTGACACTAATCTTATTTTTGCGCCCGCCATCTTTATTCCGTCCTTGATAGACCGAATCAGAGTTATAAGATGTGCGGGGGCGTGGTTTGTTTGCGCGTGCGCTCATCTAACTTGTTTCACTCATTTATTCAATAAAATATTCATGTTTATTTAGGTACATACAAAATGTTTACATATGTATTTCAGTTAGTCAGATCTCCAAAGTGGGGAATAATAGATTCATGTTATCAAATGTTTATTTCTTATAAATACCTAAAGCTTATATCTAGACCTGAGATCTGACAACTTTTATGATTATCGCAATATTCTGGCTATGCGTATTGGATTCTAATTGGAACTATGATATTTTCCCTTAGTTACGTAAGCAACATGAAATGTAGGTCAACAACATTCAAGGTCACTTTCATGGATTACGTAAGTAAAAGATACGAAAGGAGATAAGAGAAATAGCCAGATTAGCCTATGGTTAGGAAGTGGTTCAACCTATGCTAATTTGATAATCATACTTAATTTTATAATGTGATTTTACTTAATCTATACCTATTCTCTGATAGAGTAATTCACTTAATTAAACACCTTAAAATAATTATAATATAAAAATAGTTACATAATCAGTAACGATACCCGGAAGTCATGTTACACAATAACTATTGTCCTTTATCTGAACAAAAGGGTAAGTAATTACACAATATTACGTCATTACGTTATCTCGTTATATAATCATGTAAAAAATGGGTCATCGTTATCTTAACCTATATTAAGCAATTATAATTATTTATTTATATTGTAAGGGTCTGTATTCAACATATATTATACATCTCGTACGGCGCGCCATGCGAGCCTAATAGGTACTCATAATATCTTTAATGCGTTATACATTAAGTGAATCTTTCAAGTGACGAGCTGTGAAACTCCGCGCCCTACTAAATATTTCGGAATGCTCGGATCGATATTTACATCAAGTTGATAAAATCCTATTGCTATCTCACTCATACGTCAAACAAAGCCACCGCCAAAGTTTAGGTAAATATCGATCCGAATTTCCGAACCCTGAGCATAACGTAAGAGGCTTTATTCCTTTTAAAAATTTTTTTTTTCATATTATGACAAATATATTGATAATTTCAACCAACTTTTTGAAGTGAATTATACTTTTCTCTGGGTTCTAGATAGTAACATACGAGCCCCAATGCAAATGAGTTCGTCTGCCAGGGAAAAAAATATTGACCTAACTTCAACATAAAATTCAGGGAGACCTGGATGTTTAGTAGAAAATGTAACATAGAAACCATATAGATTATAAATAAAGTTTTATTTACTAACAAAAAAAATAATAACTTTCCACAGCCATAAAAAAAACATTATTTTGCAAAATGTAACACCCGCAAAAAAGTTCGTCTTCAGTTCAAACGACGCAGAATAGAACGTCTACCACTTGGTGGCGTCACCTTTTGCATCCAAAACAGCTTTGATCCTGAACGGCATTGAATCTACTAACTCTCTACGCTGTTCAGGGGTTCTTCCATTCCAGACACAGGTAAGTTTCTCCTTAAGATCAGCTTCTGACCTAGAAGGGTCCTTTCGCAACTTCTTCTTCATATTCTACCACAAAGTTTCTATGGGAGACAAGTCCGGGCTGCTGGACGGCCATGACATAGTAGGGATTTTTTTGGACTTCAGCCACGCCATCGTTGTCTTTGCGGTGTGGCATGAGGCACCGTCTTGTTGAAAAGTAAATGCATCTCTAAGTTTCAACTTCGGTACTTATAGACGGCAGCAAACTCTCTTCCAAGATACTTTTGTATTTCTCGGCATCGACGGTACCATCTAAAAGTTGCAGACGGCCTACACCCTGTGCCGACATACAGACCCAAATCATCAAAGGTGCCGGAAACTTCACCTTTCGCTTAAGACAGCCATTATGAAATGCCTCTCCTTTTTCTCGAATGACTTTACTTCGTTCGTCGCCAACTGTGACGTCGAATTTCGATTCGTCGCTCCATATTATTCTTCGCCACCGATCGGCAGTCCAGTTTCTGTGTTCTTTAGCGAATTTCAACCTGTTGGTTTTCTGTTTTTGAGTAAGTAACGGTTTCTCTTTAGCTGTGTAAAAACCGTAGCCCATTTTCTTCAGTACTCTCTTGCAGGTATCGACTGATATACCTATTCTTTTTAATTGCGTCACGTCATAGTACGGTAAGTTTGCCTGCTCTTGCACGATGATTTTTCTTTATGATCTTCCTCAGAATCCTGTTTTCTGCTTTGCTGGTTATTCGTGGACGGCCAGTTTTCTTTAAACAGGAGACTGTTCCGTGTTATCGATGATGCTCGATGATCGTTTGAATTGTAGATCTTGGCAACGAAAGGTCCTTGGATATTTGGTACGTAGATTTGCCCTTATTGTTATTAGAAATGATAACTTTCCGCACTTCTTCAGTCAGTGGTTGTCCTCGTGCCATTTTTATAGAAAAAAAAAAGTGTGTGTGTCAGCTCCGACGCACGACTGGAGTTTACTCTTCAGGCCAGGCGCGCACCACGATTTTTTTTAGTCGCGCGATAATTTTGTCGCAGAAATAAGCTTACTTATGGGTTTATGAAAATCGTGGTGCGCGCACTCTTATATAAATAAACCCATAGACGCTGACGGAACAATTCTACGGGTATGGCTACGCCGGGATTAAGAGCCGTCCAGGCCGTCAAAGCATCGGAGGCGTAAGGAATGATAGCCTGTCACCATCAAAAGATAAAATTTGAGTGACAAGGTCCACCACCCCACACGCCGAAGCCAGGAAGGCCGGGAGGCTCACATTTCGCGCGCGACGCACGCCCAAACCACCAGTTCGAATCGGCAGAGAAACCTGGTCCCATTGACCTTGGTTAAGGGAGACGTTCAGCACCTTTTCCAAACTCTCCTTCAACACGAAGTCAAAGGAGTCTGTCTGGACAGGGTGCAGCCAGGCTGGCACGGTGCACAAGAAATATGTCAGCTTAGGCACGGCAAAGCAAACTCGCAACATAACGAGGGCTACGTGAGCCGAAAGTTCATTCAACCTCTGCGCAGCCATCAGCAGAAGCAGCTTTCTCTCCTCGAAGGCTTCAGGAATGGCTTCTGGGAATATTGGGGACCCCAAGAGGTTGAAAGATCTCGCCGACAACACTTTCAGTCCGGGGAGCAGAGCACTGAATAAGGGGAAAGAATCGTGTGAGTTGGTACTGCAGGGGAAAAATTCGCATTTGCTGAAATTAATATCTAAACCCAGAGCTTTTAAACGAGGCAGGAGCATGAGCAAGTCTTGTTCCACTTCTTCAGGTTTACCACCTAGGGTACCGTCATCTAGGTACCAGATACTCAATGGGGATTTAACCTCTGAAATTACCTTTTGTATGGCCAGACAGATAACTAAAGGGCCTAGCGGATCCCCCTGCTGTGCACCAACTTGGGAAAGAACAAGAGGACCATTGTAGAAAAGATTAGAAGCGGAAGAATATACGAGTACTTGGAAAATGAAGGGGTAGAGTGATGGCACTTTATCCTTCACTTCGGACAGTAAAACATCACGCTCCACTGAGTTAAACGCGTTTATTAAATCAATTTTAATTAATAATAATAATAATGAAATAATGAACTTTATTCTGCAAGTAGGCCACAAGGGCACTTTTACATGTCTGAGTCTACCGGAATTTCACAAGAGGAGACCACTGTTGAGAAGAAACGCCGAAAGAAACTCAACAGTCAGTCATTTTTTCAGAAAGCATAAGTACTTAACTATTACAATGATATGAACTTAACTATACGTATTAAAACGGATTCTAAGTTTTTGCTATCTACCGAAAAAGCCCGCGTAGCGTGAATTGCAGCCTCGCAGCCCAATCTTGTGCCAAACCCTAATTGGCAAGGTTGCAGATAAGCTGCCATTTCTTCTCTCACTGCACGGCATCCTAGCTTTGCCGTTAAGCGGCGGAAAGCGCTGCCTATGGCAATGGGTCTTATACCACCGTCTTTTTTTGACAGCGCACATAAGGAAGCACCATAAATATAGGAGCAAACTTCAGGGTTTAATTGACCACTGAGCAAAAAATTACAAAGCTTGGCCAGATGTTCCAGAAGCCGAAAATCGGCGTCTCCCGCAGATGCAGACGTAAGCTCCTTAAGATGAACAGGGCGGATACCATCCAAACCGGCGGCCGAACTATTGTTGAAAGAGCTGAGTGCCTGCACCACTTCCTCCGGCTTAATAGTTAAGGCAGAAATAGATATGTCAGGTTCCGGTGGAAGTACCAGCGGCCGGGACGGGGCTGGATGCTTCGACTGCAGCGTAGCTAAAGTCTCAGGGCTCGACGGCGCCACGCCCTCATCCGTCATAAGCACTCGCTCTGCACCTGAGATCCCCTTCATGTACTTTACGCTCAATTGTCTTCAGTATGGAGTGTGATCTCAAAGGCGTGGTCTCTGCACCGATGTTCCCACTGATATCAAAAGAAGCAGAGTTAATATTTCTCTTAACTTTCGTGGTTAAATTGCCCGTGGCCGACGCTTCAGGCGATTTGAGTGCGGAATAGGCAAAAGACAGTAAACTAAACCATTCGAGAGTGCCATTGGAGTCGATACACTTATCAATGAGGTCGCTCAATTTGGCCGCTGCCAAGTTTCGCGCCCCTTTGGGGATATGCCGTAACACACGTACTGACTGCTTTAACGTAGCTAGATCACCAAAATCTAGATGAATGGGGTTGTTACCATGAGCTTGCTGTGAAACCGACAGTCTAGGGTTGGAGGGGATGACTTGGGGAAAATGTTTATGCATGTGCCCTATATGCACTTTAAGTCCATGAGGGATAAAAGTTCGAGTTGAGTTGGGACAATGGGGACAGCGCAAGGATGAAGAAGGATCACTCATATTTATAACTAACACTTACAAATAAAAGTAAAAATACAAGCAATTATAATAAAAAAAGATACAATTTAAAAGCCAACATCAAAAACATAACAATTTCGATTTAAACTTCATAGCTTCTTGTCGGTCGGCAAGACTCCCGTCTAGAAAATGAATGGCTCGGTTGTGTTGGATCCTTGATTTATGTATGTATTTATCCTGGAAAGTTTCACGAAATCAAAACCATTCTGCGGCTGAATGCAGGAAAATGAGAGCAGTGGTGATGGAAAAGTATTCACGCCTTCTCTATTTCTAAGCTTAAAGCTGTGTCACAATTAAAGCGGTCTCTCTCTCTACAGCAAGACGTCTTCTTCAATCTTAGCACCATACAAGCACGGCTTATTAAACACCAAGAAAACACGGTCTTTGCATTGCACGTTATAAAAGTTGTAATCTTGGACATCACAAAAATTCGTTAGGTTTGTTTGGGAGCTGAAACGAACACGTATCTTTTAGCCGATTGTGTGACGGGCGCTATTGTTTCAAAAGCAGCACATTTTACCCGTTAAGCGTAGATTTGATTAAATTTTATTTTATTTATAAAATTTTGTTGACACTCGACATGAAGTTGACATTGACAATTTTATAATTTGTTTATGTGAACATAATGGTAGTTTAAAAAGTCGTATCTCAGTATACGATCGGGGTAAAAATACGACTTCTTAATTTAGCAGGTTATGCGACTAAGATCCCGATATAAAACGACCTTCACCGAGATGTTTATTTGATGAATGTATTTTATATTTAGTTTAATATGTCAATAAATATATTGCATATGGGTTGCCTAACAATTTTTAGTCCAGGGTATGTTTAGTAAAAAATAAAAATATATATTTTTTTAACATTTTACCGATTTGATTATAAGATAAATTCATAATTAAATAATCTTTAATTTTATTCAGTTTCAATTCAATAATCAGACCGTTGCAAAATGCTAGTAGGTATAGATTTACCTGTTTATACCTGGCTACCCGATAGTTGTGACGGGAAAAGAATAGGTAACCTAACGTTTGCATATTCTATGGGCTTCATACTTTCGATTGGTATAGAATTTATCTAATATTAATCAAACCGGTGAAATGTTTAAAACATTTTTTTTTATTATTAATTAAACATACCCTGGACTAAAATTTGTTAGGCAACCCATATGCAATATATTTATTGACATATTAAATTGATTATAAAATACATTTCATAAAATAAACATCTCGGTGAAGGTCATTTTATATCGGGATCTTAGCCTATAACGCGTAACGCATAACCTGCTAAATTAAGAAGTCGTATTTTTACTCCGATCGTATACTGAGATACGACTTTTTAAATTAGCACGGCAGATACGTTCGATTTTATACCCCATATTTTTCATACCCCGGGCTTATATATGAAAATCGATTCTTAAGGAGTAAACTCCAATAATGATTATGAAGTAATGATAAATTACTTTTAATTTGGTTTTTTATATAGCCCGTTGACATATTAGATGACAGAGAATATTCTATAATAAATTTGAAATATTAGTATTGCAGTTTTTATTTAAATAACGACGACCTGTTTTGCGTCAAATATGAACTAGACGTAATTTTTTGCTTACAACTTTATGATAGAATTACATTAAGTTCGTTAAAATTATCACACTTTGTACAACACAAGATTAAACTAGGTGAAATGACCTCGTGTGTAGCGTATTCCATTAATCATCAAAGTCAATCAGAGATTAAATATCAGTCTTACAATTAAATATCGTATTTTAAAGTGCAACTAGATGACCTATTATGCATTGGGGCTCGTAGCTATTTCATGCTTTCATTGCGTGCAGACGAAAATAGGTAAGTTGAAAAAGAATAGTTTTCTGCGCGAATTTTGTCAATTTCGAGTAGTTTTTGAAACAAAAATTATCAATGAAAAATTTAAATTGTAGGTTTCTAATATATACAAATAAATTGCAATAGCTTTGTTCTAAGTAGTAACATTGATATTATGTTAAAACATGTTTGGATAAGGAGCTGTAGGTAAGGTAAAAAATCCAAATATGGTGATAATATCTATTATCATTATTTGATTTCTCACTCGATGTCCTGACATTTAAGTACTGAAGAAGCAAAAGGTCGGGGGGTGTTGCGTAAATGCACGTCTTAGAAGTATGGTGAATGCGTTAATGATTTAAAAATAAAACGTAGTAAAGTGGGTGCTTTTGCAAAATATATTAATGCTTAGTAATTTTACGCGATGCGCGTGATCTTGCGGTACCTAGCTCAGGGGTTAGAGCCCTGCTCCGGATAAGCAGATGTCGTAAGTTCGATCCCCGCCTGCAGTGTAGAAGATCGCGTAAAATTTTGTATTTATAATTATTTAATGAACATTGATACTGATATCAATGTTCATAAAAAAGGTACTTAATTATTGATGAGTAAAAAAATAGTACTTAGACTCATTCCTAAGCCAATCAGCATTGCAATTCAGCGGGGAGAATGTAACCGGTCTCATAGGCTTAAAGTGCCCAACTTTCGATTTTATTCGGGCGCTTCGGATAGATTAGATGCATCGCCGTAGCCACTCGCAATGGCGTAGGTATCCGAGCCAGTTAGCCGCGTCAAAATAATTTTTACACAAACAACCAAGAAAACACAATTCTAAAATGGTTCTTGCGAAGATCAAAAAGAAAAGAAAAATTTATAGTGTTTTATTTTGTGCTTTGAGTTGTAGAAATAGGTAATTGAAAGAAATATGGAATTTGCCGCAACATAAGGGATTCTAGTTAGTCTGATTTCGAAACCCTGTACGTTTACTTAATACAAATGTTTTTACAGACACGCTGTTAATCAAATAAAATAATGAATTGAACCTTATAAATTGAACAAGCGAAGCAGAAGAATATTAATAGGATTGTTAAATTCCTTCATTTTATAAACTGAACGAATGTCCATCAAGATAATGAAAAATGTTCACAACCAATCTGCCAATATGGCTAACGATCGGAAAACAATTAATGAAGCACTTTAATTCATCGCCCGTGGCTCGTGGGGTCGGATTACCAGGTTTGGATAACTAATAGGCGAACTTTGGGGTTCACGACATATTTCATTAAATTATTGCTTTGCTGAAATCTTCTAAGTTCCCGTTGATTTACTGTATTGGATAATTTTGCGAGTAAACTAATGCGTAATTGATAATGAGAATCTCGTGACACGTGTTAAAAGGATTCCGTACCTTAATCGAAAAAAAAAAACGAACGATCTCGAGAACGCGTGGAGGTATCGAGTTGAAATTAACGCCATATGCCTACTCAAGTCTACGGTCCCTTGAAGCTGTGAAACAATCCAACTTCTACGTTAACGTGAAAAAAGATACGGCTGTTTATGTCGCAAAAAACGTACATTTCGACACTCTCAAGGGAATCAAAATGATAGGGTACTTCCTGATGATCTAGAACTATGAAATTTGGCAAGTATTATCGTCACGTACTACAAATACTTATAAAAATCTGAAAATTATACATTTGTAATAAAATCAAAAAAATATAGTCCTTTTCAAACATCATATTTGGAGAACTCGGTTGCGTTAAGTTTACACCTCGTTTGTATGCAGCGCCATACATTTCAGGTGTTAACTTAACTCAACCATGCCAATTAAGATGGGATAAGTGAAAGTTCGTACGGAACCCTCGGTGCGAGTCAGACTCGCACTTGACCGGTTTTTTTTATTCTTACTGTATTGATATGCAAATTTACGATTCTTTTAAAGTTGGCTAAATGTTACATATTAAAAGATGACTGCACTAAGCCAAATATTGTGTTCCACGCAATGGGGAATATGGACGAAAATCTTCCAAAAGCTTGAAATTTTTGTATAAGTATGCTAATTGCTAACCCCCCCCTAATTCCTGGCCAAAAGTCACAAAAAACTCTGTAACTTTGTTCAGGGTGCCTGAACGTATAAAAACATTCAATGTTTTTGATACTGATCCAGTTTCCGATCAAAAGCATCAAACCAATTCGGGTCAAACCAATGTTAGCATTTTTCATTTTTTGCCAGCAAAAGTTTAAACGGCAAAGTTTATTGCTACGAGCTTGAAAAAATAGAATGGCACGTTTTCTGCTTTTGTTTTTTCCTAAAACATCATAGACGAATGAAAAGAAAACTTTTCGCATTGTATACCCGCACGGTTATTTGCGTTATACGTAGGTAGGTACATTCAAATGAGTCAAAATCGAATATTAAATAGTGAAACTATGTTTTATCGGAAATGTTTCTATATTTATATGTTGAAAGGAATTGGGATGTACCTACCTAAAAATAAAGACCCTATTTTTTATTTTTCTCCTTAGTAAATTTGGTAATGACGTCACTATTGCCCTGACTTGTACTTCAAAAGGGCAAGGACGAGTGAAAATTGAAAAAAACCGGTCAAACACTTTCCATCCTTAAGTGGTTAAGTTAAGTTTGCACCTGGTATGTATAGCGCCCCATACAAATGAGGTGCATAAGTTAACGCAACCAATCCCGTTTGTTGTATGGGTACCTATCCCTTAAATATTTATTTTATTTTATTTTTAGTATTTGTTGTTATAGCGGCAATAGAAATACATCATCTGTAAAAATTTCAACTGTCTAGCTATCACCGTTCTTGAGATACAGCCTGGTGACAGACGGACGTACGGACGGATGGACGGACGGACCACAGTTTTTACCCTTTGGGTACGGAATCCTAAAAATTAACAATTCATCATATATTCTTATTACAATCGAATGGTTTATTACGCTAAAAGATACCTATTCCCACAATCTATCTATCAGCCACAGACGTCCACTGCTGAACATAGGCCTCCCCCATGACTCGTAACAAAGTGCGATCCTGTGCAGACCGCATCCAATGATTCCCCGCTACCCTCACGAGGTCATCCGTCCAAATATTCCCACAATGGCGTTTGAAAAAAAATACCTCGGCCGTAAAAAAAAAATGTATATCCCAACAGCAATCATGCGATCAATCAATAATAATAACAAGGTGGCTCCTATAGGTCAAGCTTTTTATTTTAAAATTTCTTCTTTGTATTTTACTGTTCGGGACACAAACCTGCAGCTTGGGACATTCACGAATTCACCGCCCACCCTAGTAGTTCAATAAAATTAGCTGAAAATTTGGCATAATTAAATGACAACTTTTATCTATCAGGATATGTAGATTGTAGGTTATAGAGCAAAGTTAAATTTCACCCCCCCGCGCCCTCGAATGTGTCCCTTTTCATAAATACATTTTTCATAAAAAAAAAATACTTTGCTCTATAACCTACATATCCAGATAGATTAAAGTTGTCATTTAATTTTTCCAAATTTTCCATACATTTCAATCTAATTTTCTTTAACTAGAGGTATGTAATATTAATATTAATACTGTCACGATTTTTTTTTTGCGTGAGGGCCTTATTATTATTACGGCCTTATCACACTTGCGATTTGCGAGCGACTTTTGTATGAAGGCGATCACGCAGCGAGCTCGCCGCGTCGCTTATTTGTATAGAAAACTCGCTCGCAAATCGCAAGTGTGACAAGGCTCTAAGGGTTAATTGCGAGCGAATTTTCTATAAGTGTACAAATAAGCGTCGCGGCGAACTTACTGCGTGATCGTCTTCATACAAAATTCGCTCGCAAATCGTGTGTCGTGATAAGGCCGCAAGTGTGATAAGGCCCCTAGAAGCAAACTTGCCTGAGCCACAGAATTCTCGCACTCGCAGTATCAGTCTCGAATATAGTCGGCAAATAGCAAGTTGTAGAATTCCCTGCGGGAGATTTGGCTGTTAGGAATAAATCACTTCGGTAAATCAAAGTTTGGATCGGTCTCGTTCTAATTAGTGATGGGCAGCTAGTAAGATTCCAAATAGATACTTTCATGCCAGTTTCAGTACGTTTCCGAAGTGAAACTTACTCTTAAATTTCATATAAGTTGCCGTAACTTACATACTGCGCTGGTAGTCCTGATTGCAAATCCCGGCAAGGTCAAATATTTGTGTGATGTATTCGAATATATTTTGTTTCTGGGTCACTTTTATTGGTATCTAAAATTTAAAAAAATCAAGACGGCAAAATAAAACTTTATGTTATAAGTATTATTAACGTTTGTATGATACAATTATAGGTACACATACTATTAAAAACAAATAGCCGATATATGTAAAAAAAAGAAAAAAGGCGCAGCTCGACATGGTTTTGAACTGACGTCCATCCTTAAACAACCGGCTGGGCTGGCATATCTTGCCGCGACTTCGCTTGTCGCACGAGTCAGCATCTCCTGTCTTGCTCGCGCGGTATTGAAAGAAAAGTGACAGGTAGTATTTTTCGCGCGACAAAGAGTCGCGTGTTAAAGTTATGCTATGACTTGGCTACGCGACTACTGCCAGTCGTTGTGGAAGTTTCCGATCACAATCCCCACCACTGATGTCAGAGGCGAGGAAATATTACATGAAATTTAAGTGAAATTTATTCTGAAACATTTCTTTCAGAGACATTTACTGTGAATATTGTAATTTTTAATAGTAGAAATATTTCACCTTTAGGGAAATATACCTATGAAATTATTGTATTAAGCAGTTTACACTACACTCACGTGAAATTGTCAGGAACGGCCCGACATGTTTCGAACTCGTATGGAGCTCTTCATCAGGGACGGCTGCCCGCACACCGCCGCGGCAACTTCGTCACTCAAACCGCTTAATACAATAACTAAATATGTCTCACGAAAGTTTTAATAAGATTAATATATGAAATGTTTCAGAAATTGCCCACCACTAGTTCTAATCCCCACCGAAGGCTGTTTACAGGAAAGTGAATTTTGCGGATTTGTTGCACGGATTTACGAATAAAATATTTTGTTATTGGCCGAGCGAGCGAAGCGTCTCCATTTCAGCTAGGTCCAAATTATTTCGTGAATTTGAGTTAAATATTTATTTTGCTCAAGAAAGTGGCTAACCTAACCTAACTTAAAACAAAAACTTGTCATGAATTATGTCTTAAGTGTACTCATGGTGATAATGATAAGTGACTTTTAATTTACTCAGCTGTCAATATTTGTTGTTTGCGTAAAATATGACTTAATTGGTCTGGGTCGTATCGTGAGCAACCGCGTGTGCGTGTGACTGCCTACGAACGCGCGCCGGGTTTTCGGAGTGAAAGCGGAAAGTGGAGCCGCGTGGCAGAGTACGCTCTGCCGTGCTAAACGTAAAGTACGTACTTACAGTAAGTTCATTGAGAAACCTTATTCACTTGCTGTATTTTAGGTTCTGCAGAAATCATGCTTATGAAAAGCTATATTCCCTAAAACTATTGACACAAAGATCTGCTCGAAGAAAAATTTAAATGCGTAACTTGGTGGAAGAGACCTGGAAAATCGAACCCGATACATCTGCACCTCTAGCATAACTGTCATACGCGACTATTTCTCGCGCGAGATACCTACCCGTCCCTTTCTGTGCTGTAATGTGAGAGAGTGACGGGCAGCGCTATGTCGCGCAACAAGAGTCGCAAAGGAACCCGGTCCAGCCCGTTAACCTTTCCGCCACCAGGAAACCCTTTCGAATTTTCCCTTATGCTTTTTGGGTCAACCTTTGCATTGTTCATTTGAAAGGCTTTACACCTTAGCTTAGCCTAGTATATACCTTCTTTAAAATTCTCACGCTCCGTGTTTTCACATTTACATTAATGGATACTTTCGTCACACCACTTGCGGTCAAATCTAATTAAACTTTCGCGAATCAATCACTAAGCCGTACGAAACTGTGACATTATTCACAACGCCCAAACTTTTAATAGATTTCCTTTGGTATGCGGATCGGCATATTTTTACGGAAGGAATTTCGATAAGGTAGGAGTGATTTGGAGTTTTTACTACGACAGGTAAATCTACATATAAAATGTTTTGGAAATATACGCCCTTGCTTGAATTTGTTTTAAATCGTGAAATAATGATAGAGAACCACGACTTTTGGAAACAAGTGGCAATTAAAATACGGACACATCTTACTAGCCTAGCCAAACACGGTCACTTGTTAATAATAATAAGTGAACGTATTTGACTTTAAACGGACAGAAAATGTCAATAGCTAAACTGTCTGGCTTTTACTAAACTGTATAGCGTAATTTTACTTAGATTTAACTTTAAATATAAATACCTGTAGAGGTAATTGTTTTATAATAATGTCTGAGATTTCAAATGACACCTTCAAGAAAAGTCGTCTAGAACTTACAGATTCGGCGAAACAAGAAATATTTATATCGTCTGAAGTATACATATTATATTTACATATACAACGTGTCCTCGGCTTCTGGATAAATACCGAAATCCCGAGAATAGTTATGGTTCAGGTAGGGAGAGTGGGGTTCAGTGGATCATGGGTTAGAGTGGATTGATTGCTATAGTTTTGAATGTATTGCACTCACACACGTAAGCGCGCGCTATGTTGCCGCTCTGTCATGCCTTCGCCTTCGTTCGCCAAACCAGTGAGCCGCGCTGTATGGAACCGGGGGGTCGCGTCGCGAGCGCACCTTCAGTAGGTAAGTCCGAAAGTAATTTTTTACGTATTTTTCCAAAACGTTTAGTGCCTCATTGAGTTGGTTCTGGGTTAGGTGGGCTACATTTAAATATTGTCGAATGTATGAAAATTAATGTAAATGGTCTATTTTTGAATCAAACTATTTCTTTTTTTTTGTATATTTTTTTCATAAATTAACCTGAATGGGGAACAGCGAATCAAAATGGTTTGGGTTTCAGTGGATCAAGATCCACTATGAGCCACAACAATTTATTGACCAAATTTTATTAATTTAGAGGAAATGCTTCGGAACAGGGTGTTTTCACCCAGACCAACATAGGCCTACACAAGGAGGCCGATATACGAGCTGCCTTATAAATGATATCTGGGAGTCAAATAATTAGAGCTGTATCAAAATCAACCAAAATCCCTTTCACGACTGTGAGACTGAGTGAAGGTTAAAAATAAAGATATTGAGTGTTTTTTTATTGTTTTAATACATGTCATATACTCAAAATTCAGTGAGCCTCATATGATTCACAGTACCCCAATACTCTGATTAATTGTAACCCATAGATGGGTCATAGTGGATCAGTTTCCCTTTTTTTTTATAAGACAGTTTTAAGTCGTTTTTATGGGCTTGACGCCATTTGTGTCATTGATTATCATAATTAGATAATTGTCCTAGAGTTTTATCGAAAAACTAGCCAATTAGAAGATAAAATGTGGCCGCTATATCACTTAGAAAAAAAAGTGCTCCACTGTACCCCACGTTACATGCTCTAATAATATTTATTTGATTAGATAAAAAGAAAAAATAAATGACTAATTTAATTGAGCCAAATCAACAATAAATAGTAACATATACTGTATCAGTTGTTTGCCGTCAATAACGCTGAAATTAACGATGACACTAATGACATGACATATCAACTACAATTGATTTACATACAGGCTGTTCCGAAGTAATAAATCGTAAATCAGTTATTTATCCGTTTGGCATGGGATTTTGTACTAAGGTTAGAAATACCCTAATCAACAAGTACCTTTCATGTCTGTCCAGAGGCCAAGGGCACGTTGTATTTCATTCATGTATTACGTCTTCAAAACGACTATTTTCAGTGAATTCAAATTTACTTGATCGTAATATTGTTTTCGTCACCCTACCCCGCAAGCGAGATTTCCTGCCCGCTACGCGGGGAGAAAATGTCACTTCCTGACCAAAGCAAGACTGTAAAACTTTAGACAAACCACGGGCGGTTATTAGTAAAGCCCCAGATCGCATATTTGTGGCCCTCACCTTCGGTTCGGGCTGGGACTTTCACTAATTCACCACCCTAGGTATGTAATGCACTATTAAAACCTTAAAATAGCTAGCAAGTGTTTAGACGTGGCATGGCGTGCTTACAACCCGATTCCCAGTGGCTTGCTGAGTTTTTGTTTAACGCCACGCGACTGCACTCAGTGTTTAAGGCGAAGGGTAATGCGAAACTAGCGCCACTTTCGATTTTTTTCTTGTACCTTCATAATCTGATATTTTTTTAGAAATAGCTGAAGTCTAGGAGCTAGCAAAACACCTTTAATATTAATTAAATCACTATATACAATTTGTTCACTGTAGTTTACCTTACAAAACTTGTTCACGTCAAAAGCGGCCCCAATAGTTTTGGGCAAGTTTTTAGAGACAACTAAAGAACAAGAAATTGAGTATAATGATTTAATAAACACTAAAGGTGTTTTTCCAGCTCCTAATATCTTGCAATTACTGAAAATTGATCTGGTTTGGAAGATATAATAAAAATTCGTAAGTGGCGCTAGTTTCGCATTACCCGTCCCCTTAAGAGGCTGGGAACGAGTGGCATCTGCCAGCACAAATACATTAAATGCCAAAGTCAAATAACCATGATTATTATCTTATGAGCTTGCTTCACCGATCTCCCAATATTTAAAATCTAGCGGTATCGCGAAAACACCCAATATTTGTTTGTATATTCCTATTTTTCTCCGAATCAATGTTTCCTGGGTCTGAATTATTGCGACCCAACATTTTACTTATGGTTGGGAAATTTCGGGTGCCTTTGTCGCCGCGCTCCAATAATCTCGTATGAATATCGGCTGTCCCGGCTTCTTATTTATTTAATCCGGTGACGTATTGGTTTTATTAAGTCTGACTGGTTTTGTATTGATTTGGATAACTATTTAGGACAGTTCAGGGCTCGGAAGAGAGCATGAACACAATAGGTAGGCGCCCAAGTAGCTGCATAAGTGCTTAAACAGCTTAAATTTAAGAGTTTTAATGTCTGCATAGACATCTTTGTCGATTTTATTGTTTTATGCATTTGGATACAATTGTAGGGTATTTCGTCTCAGAATCCTGACCTCCAGGAGAAAGATGTGTAATGTAGTAGGTATGAGTGTTAAAACTCAATTTTAATATTATAAAATTAAAAGCACACCGAATGATACCTACAATAGCGAAACACACAGTTTATCTGATAATTATACTTAATTAATTATACTCGTACAATTTTTTTTTACCGATTTCCGATGGCCAGTGCGTTATTATTGCTTATGTACGTGGTTTTGATATTCTTTTCTTGATTGTTCCTGTAAAATGATATATCAGTATTACTTTTCAATGTTTTTTTTTCTCATGTAAGTGAATTAATGTTTTTTTTTAGATATACCTAACCTTTAAACTGAAAATGCGGCGCATGAAACGACCGGCAGACGCCCGAAAGCTGGCGCACGCTACGACTAGCTACGAATGAGTTTTGGTTTCGTCTGTGGAGTGACCTGTGACTGTGATAGTCTCGTTTGTCAAAGTGACAAAGTGATACATTTTAGCCTCAATCAATAATAGATTTTTCAGAAATAGTTTAAAATTGTGTTAATATAGTGTCATCTATTGCGTCGCTAAATAACCCAAACACAAATACATTCCATTGGGCAATTTGTGAGGTTAAAATAGGACACGTAAGAGCATAACAGAATGAGCTAAACTAATTTGACCCAATTCATAACCTAATTTAGGTGCAATTAGAGGTAGATGGCACCTAAGATCTCAATTAGAGTCAAATATCACCTAACATACTCACTCAAGGCGTATTCTAATTCACTCGGCGTTCCTACTATTACTTACCGAGAACTTACTCCAATCAATGAGTATTCATTTTAATTGGAGAGTTTGGTATCTATACATTTATAATCTCTTCTATTCTGGTCATGCAACTAGTGTATAATATGCTAATTACCTGTACCTACCAGTAAAGTAGAATAAAATACTATGGAAGGGTCCTCTCTCTTGCAGGTCTTTACAGTTATTTACGTTTTCGTCAAAATAGTTTTCTTGAGACACGCTTATATAGCCGATTGCACTTTCTCACACAAATATTAATTTCTCGTCAAGGGGCATTTTTCAAATTAAATATTTGATACAAATATCGCTGTCCCATGACTTTTGACTACTTTTTTCTAAATATTGTTCTAAAGTATAATGTTTGTTTGTAAAAATTATAAAGTAACTTATCTATATATATAAAACTCAAACGTGACTGACTGACTGACATAGTGATCTATCAACGCACAGCCTAAACCACTGGACGGATCGGGCTGAAATTTGGCATGCAGGTAGATGTAAGCATCCGCTAAGAAAGGATTTTTCAAAACTCATCCCCTAAAGGGGTGAAATGGGGTTCCAAAGTTTGTATGGGGAAACAAGATTAGTTAGACTATTTTATTCGAAACTTCACAGGAGTATTCCTAACGATAAATGAGTAAAAACGTGTTTTAGGTTTTTGAAAATTTAACCCCTAAAAGGGAGAAATGTGGTGACAAAGTCTGAAAATCAGCATGGGTATTGTTTTTATGGTTTATCGGTTCGCTGATTACGAAAACCGTAACGATTTTAAAATCCAACGTGGCGGACGTGAGTTACCATTTCCCCTGTTGGGGTGAAATGGGGTTGAAATGTCTAAATACTAAACCGCTGGTTCTAGAGTTCAAATTTGGCACGTAGGTTCCTTATAAGGTGTAGGGGTGCACTAAGAAAGGATTTTTCAAAATTTACCCCCTAAAGGGGTGAAATGGGGGTCCAAAGTCTGTATGGGGAAACAAGATTAGTTAGACTATTTTATTCGAAACTTTACAGGAGTATTTCAACGATAAATGAGTAAACACGTGTTTCAGGTTTTTTGAAAATTCAACCCCTAAAAGGGAGAAATGTGGTGACAAAGTCTGAAAATCAGCATGGGTATTGTTTTTATGGTGTATCGGGTCGCTGATTACGAAAACCGCAACGATTTTAAAATCCAACGTGGCGGACGTGAATTAACATCTTCCCTGTTGGGGTGAAATGGGGTTGAAATGTCTAAATATGAGTATGCATTTTTATGGTTTGTTGGGACGTTCATTACGAAAATGCCACCAATTTTGAAATTTTATTTGTGGTCATGAAAATTCTTGAAAGCATTTGTGCCAAATTGCAATTTAATCGGTCCAGTAGTTTTGCAGAAAATCGGTTGTAACAGAAGGACTTACAGACAGCTACACGTTATCCTATAAGGGGGTTCTGTTTTTGCTTTTGAGGTATGGATAGACCCGCGTTATTCTAATAGATTAAAAGAATAGTATTTGGTGGCATCTCGATCGTCGTCAATCGGTACCTATAGGCGGGCGGCGCGTTTGGACGGGAGGAGTAATGATCGGGAAACTTCCTGCATCCGTAATAAATACATTCAAGCTTTTCAATAATTATGTTAAGTCATTTCAGAATTCTGAATTACGTTTATCTGGCTCAGAATAATACATTTTTCATTCATCAACGAAGAGAACCTCAACATCTTACAATAGAACATGACGTAACTTAGAACATGGCTTAGAATCATTAAACCGATCTCGAATATCCCAAGTCGATAAGCGGAGGCTCGGGACATTATAAAAGCTTTATACAAATAAAATGCACATATATCCCGGTGTCTTAGCTTCACTTCGAGTTATGGATTTTGAAGTGAACTTTATTTGGTACAGTAAAAGCTGAGATCGTTTGATTTGAGTGCTTGAGTTTTCGGTTTGATTTGATAAAGTGGAGTTATGATAAAATAAAAAGTATTTCCCAGTAATATTAGAAAAGCGAAAGTCTGTGTATGTTTTGTTGCTTCTTCACGCTAAAACGGCTGCTGCAACTGCAGATTGCAGATTATACCCTAACTTAACAAATTAACCTACTTTTAATCCTGAAAAAAGGGCATTGTTCCCGTAGGATGATGTATATTGTATAGGCACGCGAGCAAAGCCGCGGGTGAATGCTAGTTTACTATATAATTAGAAGACCACGTTGCCTAGACTATGTGATTCTCGGTAGTTTCATATTAACATAGATAAGCATGCAAGGAATTTTATTGACAAGGAGAATTCTGTTAAATGTTGGTGTGATATTTAATAATATAAGGTTTACTTAACCCATAGACTTAAAACGAATATGTTGCGCTCCATGGCTCGCTGGCAAACCCCAAGTTTGGACCTTTGAGCTTTTGTCAAAGACCAAGTTGAACACCGCAGTAGATGTTCATGAGCCTCCGTTTCAGCGATAAAGGGAGGTTAAATTAGTTCTATTTTATCTGTATGCAATTTCTATAATTAACATAAATATATTGATACCTTAACTTTCAGAATCCATGAGAAAAGTAGTCATGGACCTGCATTATATTCTGACATAACAGGTATGTTGAGATTTTCCAATACAATTAATAGGTCATTAAAGCCTAACAAATCGCACAATAACAAGTTGACCGAAGTTAGCCGAGGCGAAGTTGATTCGCGAGTAGTGTGAAGCCGCAATAGAACTTGCACCTGCTACTTACATACCTACTTATTTTTATGTGACATTTATTAAAAGTTTAATTCAGAAAACAAAAGAAAGTATAATGGCGGACTTAATGCCAAGTGGCATTCTCTATCAGTCAACCGAGGCAAAAAAATATGCACTAATTACCAAAAGACGCATAAAATTTACCACGTGGACAAGATAGCGGGAAAACCTTGTCACAAGGAAAAATTTCAAGTTTTTAGTTTTGAATAAGATTAAAATTTTGATAAAATTTTCAAGTGCGCTTAATGGACTTCAACCTGGTAATAAAATAAAAATCAACCTGTTCCAACTAATAGCTTCAGCTCATTTTCGTCACGTTGAAGTGTTTAAACGAGTTCGAATAAATTTAATTATATCCTAAGTTATATAGGATTCCTTAGGAAAAAACTCTATCGTGAATCCTCAACAAATTAAATATATAATGTTAACTTTTTCTTAGGAAGATAGTGTCGCCCGTGTTCGTGGTATTTCGTTGTGCGATAGATAAAGCAATTGTCGTTCCTAACTTCACTCATGGTTAGTATCGGCATATTCTGTGGTATCGGCAAGTGATTGATGCATATTATCCAAGCGCGGATAAGAATAATGAACTTACGAACATAGTGGCTATTTTTTATTTTATTTGCAATTTTGTACCCTCGCCTCAAAAATAAAAAAAATGGTTTTATCATATTTAACTATATGGTGGTGGTTCCCATCCCAACTCCAACTAGTGAACAACTCTGCGGACCACTAGTGTTAAACGGAAGAGGCAGATTTGTTTACATTTGGTCACTAACCAAATAAGGGAACAACTTTATTTATGATAATATGACATCCTCGAGCACAAGAATTTATACCTTGACTGCAATTGTACATTTAGTTCGCTCCTTTAAAAAAAAACTACGTTGCTAGAAGTCCTCTAATAACTGAACTACAATTTAGACCATTTATTTTCTCTGTCACAGATTCAAAACGTTCTTAATTCAAAATAGACGCAAAAGAAGCGTTAGGCAGTAAAGCCGGTAAATTACCTATAATAATTGGAAAGTCTTTATTTCCCCAAGACTTCAGTTAATTTCAAGTTTGAAGTAAAAATTTACGGAACCCAGCAACCGAATATACGACGCAAAAGAATCTGATCAAAGTCAATTACGAAAAATTCTTAATTGACTTTGTAGAAAATCTATGCTAATTTTTAAGTAGACGTTTCATTATTTTTTACTGCAGTATAGTTTCACTACAATTGTGCCAAGAGAATATTAAAACCCACCAAAAACATTCTGTAAAAAATTAGCCAAGTCTCGATGGAGCTGCTTGTTTATCTCTAAAAAGTAATGAAATCTAGACAAAGTCGTACCAAGTCTAAGGTTCCTTACTGCGATTTCTTTATTATTATAGTTAATGTTGTGTGACTTGGCCGTTGAAGAGTACACAAGGGTACAACACCAGGTGCTCCATGACACCATTGCACCAATCTGTCCCCAGAACCGCTACAAGTCAATTTTGTTTACACGTAATGTTATATCTGTTGTACGAGTAACTACCTATGTTTGTTAAGCGAGATAATAGCCCATACTGGTATTGGTAATTTGACGCTAGTGTCTCATTTTAGGCTGTTGTTGATTGTGCAGCACATGCATTCAGCATTGACAATGCTGACTTCTGCTCTCTTCTTTTTGGAGCGTCAAATCGACCACCGATCTAACATAAAATAGATGTACAGACGGACTTCTATCAATGATTAGAGGTAGATGAATACTTTTTATACTGTTTGTTTCAGGCTTTGGCTGCGTATTTCAATAATACATAAGTTTTATTGAAATACGCAGCTTTATCAAGCCTACAATTGACTGGTTATTGAATCAACGTTTTCCAAGTGGCAATTTTCCATCGTCAATGGGTAGCGGTTCTGGCGACAGATTGGTGCAATGGTGTCATGGAGCACCTGGTGTTGTACCCTTGTGTACTCTTCAACGGCCAAGTCACACAACATTAACTATAATAATAAAGAAATCGCAGTAAGGAACCTTAGACTTGGTACGACTTTGACTAGATTTCATTACTTTTTAGAGATAAACAAGCAGCTCCATCGAGACTTGGCTAATTTTTTACAGAATGTTTTTGGTGGGATTTCACTTCTTTTTGTAGAAGCGTGGGCATATTGTTTTATAACAACCTGCTAATTCACTTTAGCAAACCTCACGAAATAATAAGCGAAATCAACGAAATGCAAATAATCCCTCCTAATCCCTAGCAAACGTTTCCGAGCGCAATAGAAGAATGTCGTAAACGACTGTAACGCGGCCGGTTGCCACTTCGCCATATAAGATTATCGGAAAAACAAACGTAGGCGCGTTTCAAAATACAGTTAGCGCCATCTAGCGACGTGTGCGGGTATCACCGCCACTCTTAGTCCAATGCATTATATTTTGACCAAATTTTGAGCAAAATTAATATTTTGGTGTAATTTGTTTATTTAATTTGTGTAATGTTCGAGTAGAATAAAGTTAATCGTTCGACTATTTCTTCTTGTAAACTTGTAAGGTAAGTATAAGTATAAAAGCCAGTCTAGTCTTATCCAGAGTTTTCCTTTAATTTTATTTATATGCGTATTAAAAGCAGAAGGGGAGGCATTCGCCCAGCGGGTACGTATTACAATACCGAAGTTCAAAATACCGAATTTCATAAGACCTATGGACGGAAGGCCGAAAATTAAAATTTCGAATGTTTATTTGACCGAAAGTTTAAAATCCCGAAAGAACGTTTGATCGAAAGGATGAAATACCGAATATTATAATCCCGAAGAATGAAATCCCGAAGACTGTAATCCCGAAGATTATAATCCCGAAGACTATGATCCTGCCTTAAGGTTGTAATCCGGAATATTATTTAAACTTTCGAGAATTATATTTCTGTAGTCTTACAGATTCTAATGTTTATTTTATACAAAGAATATTAACCTAAATTACGTAACCTACTTGCCTACTACTATACTTACTATTTATACGTGAACTCTTCTGTGGAACCGATCTGCTCCGGCGCTGCGGGATGTGCAGCTCCTCCGCCCTAGTACGTTAGTACTCTTTATTACTCGTATACTGTGGCCCAAGCGTTAGAAAGTGCGGGCATCAAGCGAGTCGCAGCAGCTGAGGCTGGTCGCCGAAGGTGACCAAAAAGCCGAAGCTGCGGAGGCGAGCGTTGACAGCTTCGGTTCCAGACAAGTTCGGTTCGGTTGGCGGTCCATGACAGAATATTTTATCATAATATCGAATATTTAGTGTCATAATTTCCCACTTTCCCGGACTCTTTCCTTTTCTTAATCGACTTGCCACAGAACCGAAGCTGTCAACCCCGATTCCACGTGGTCTTGTCTGCCCTACCCCTAGAGTGTATATAAAAGGCCGGAGGCGCGGAGGGAGGGCAGCCCCCGGCCGCCGTAAGAAGGCGAGCGTAGGTGCCGCATTTTCTTACGCTAGGGCGGAGGGGCTAAATATCCCGCAGCGCCGCCGGAGCAGATCGGTTCTACGGAAAAGTCAGATTAGTTTAGTGTCCTGACACTTTTAAAGTGCTCATTGACTATCGGGATTATAAAATTTCGAGATTTTAAAAATTTCGGGATTATGAAATTTCGAGATTTTAAACTTTCGATTTTCTGATAATAGGTAATTTGAGCTTCGATTTATCGAATATCGGCTTTTTGAACTTTCGGTATTTTGACCATCGGTATTTCAACTACTAGGTATTATGAACTTTCGGGATTGTAATACGTAACCCGCCCAGCTGTGGGACGCTATAGGCTAGATTAAATTAGAAGATGTGGGTACACATCTACTACGCTGGATTTTTTCAATGACAGTCGATTTTTTAATGTACCAATAGTAGAAGGGGGCATTACCATATCTCTAATACAGCTGAGACCAGCTGAGGGTTCTTCACCAAATAAATAATAAATAAATAAATATCAGACAACCTCACACAAATCGATCCAGTCCCAAATTAAGCTCTAGAAGGCTTGTGTTATGGGTACTAGACGACGATAGACATCCTTATATAGATATACTTAAATACATAGAACAACCATGACCCAAGCACAAATATTCGAGTTCATCACACAAATATTTGCGCTGGCCGGGACTCGAACCCGGGACCGCCGGCTCAGTAGGGAGGTGTCTACAAACCGAGCCAAACGCGTCGTCAAAATACTTCAGACCTTGGATTTTTGACATCAAATGAAGCGGCCCACTAAGTTGAATATTAAAATACTTAAACGGGTTTACTCACGTCGTAGAAGTCGAATAACGCTCGACATGTTTCGAATCGGTACGCGATCCATCATCAGGAGAGATGATCAGTCGCGACGGCGGCCAACCGAACACAACAACAAGTTGAATATTTTTTGTAAAGGCGGTATGTCGATCTCTAATAGTTTGGTTGGGCTCTTGTGTTTTCTAATCAGAGTACTCCAGATCTTCGATTATCCTAGTTTTTAGGGTTCCGTACCCAACGGGTAAAAACGAGACCCTATTACTGAGACTTCGCTGTCCGTCCGTCCGTCCGTCCGACCGTCCGTCTGTCACCAGGCTGTATATCACGAACGGTGATAGCTAGACATTTGAAATTTTCACAGATGATCTATTTCTATTGCCGCTATAACAACAAATACTAAAAATAAAATAAAATTAATATTTAAGGGCTCCCAAACAACAAACTTGTTTTATAGTACGGAACCCTTCATGCGCGAGTCGGACTCGCACTTGGCCAATTTTTATAGTTTTCGCTTTATGTGGCCATTAAACCCTAACTCTGTACCAAATTTCAGCTCTCTGAATTTATGGGAAGTACTAGTTCTTTACTGATGATCATGAGTGAGTGAGTGAATGAGTGAGTGTCGTAAATGCGAAACTTTGCTTTCGCGTAACTTCGGAACTAAATGACCTACAGACTTGAAATTTTGGATTTTAAGTATGTGATTATAGCTTACTGGATGACAAAAACTTCTGCGTTCTGGTCTTATCCAGAGGTGCTCAAATAGGGGCCTGAAAATGCGGCGAAATGGTTCCAGTAAAGGATGGTACGGCAGTGTTTGCTTCGCGCTCGACTTGGCGGGGGCACTGCCGTGCCCCCCGATTTGCTACTTTGGAGTTTGTTGTAACTGAGATATGACAGACATCAAGATTTGATAATTAGGTATAGTGACAAACAAAACACGACCAGTAAGCAGTTGAAATTAAAACGGATTTTGTAAAGTTATACACGAGCTCTCGAAGTTTTTGAAAGCGATGCTTTTAATATTCGCTACTCTACAAGTGTTGCACCCTATCCATCTCCATTTATGTGTTCCGATATCCATGCTAATGGTAGCATAGGTGATATTTACTCCACAACTCCTCTTTCTCTATTAAAAAGGTGTTTTAATAGCGACCGCCGGATGGAAACCGTGATCCTGCACCTTTAGCATACTTAATTTATGTTATGTTATTATGACACGCCACTTATCGCGCTGACAGAGATTGCTATAATATATTTCCTATCAATAATGTGCAAAGACGGGAAATTTTAAATCACGCGATATGAAAAGTCAGTGAACTTTATAACGACTGATAGGTCTGTACGTTAAAGCCGTTATATTTTCATTTTCATTTATTTATTTCATAGAACAATATCAATTGTGTTTGAAATAATACATAAAAATTAAACAATAAAAAGACCTTAACTAAATTACGTGTAGGTAAAGTACATTGCAAGAAGTCAATATTCTAAACATGTCAAACAAAATCATTATCAAAATTAAAGCAAAGATATTAAAAACGTTTCATAATTACCTAAATTATAAAGTTACAATTCCAAATTAAAAATACATGTCCACAGTGCTCAATAATATAAAAATAACAATAATATATTTAAAAAGAATAATAATAATAATTTACTACAAATAAAAAACAGCAAAGTCATGATGTATTTTAAAGCCCAAGTATATACATTTTAGTTTTCCACCTGACAGTTTGAATTCTGACAGAATTCCTCAACGGAGTAGGTTAGTTAGTAGAGAATTAATAAAATTCCGATTAATCTGTACAAATGTTTAATAAAATAAAATAAAAGATAATAGAACCGGTCTAGATCGTGGGTAATTTAGTTTTTAAATCCGAGCTGAGTACACTTTAGACGAGACAAGTCCTTGTTAGGAGCCACTTCCCTGCAGACGTCGTCTTCGTCGCAGCAGTAGCAGTAGAGCGCGGCAACTCGAACACGCGCAGCAGGCTGAAGGGTAGGCTAGCAGCTTTCAAGCTAGGTTAGGCCTAGATATCCTGGTAGTCTGAGTAGGGCAAACTAGCCCCAGGCTGGTAGTTCTGACGGAGTCCTGGTCAAATAGGTATTGGAGCCGCGGAATAGGTATCGCGGCCCCATGATTGGTCCCTGGAAATCCCGTACACATTACATGAAGGTCGGCATTTGACTGCGACATTTTGATTGCTACGCGAGTTCCGTAGGCTGGTTAATTGAACTCCTAGGCATTTTACAGTTATCAATGATGTGGCAGTCACAGTAGTAAAATAATAGAAAGACAAAGAAAGAAAATAAATTAAGAAAATTTGATCATTTACAGGCCAAAATCAATTAAGGAACGATAGAATATCCCCTAATACACGAATACATTAATTAGAAACTAGAATTACAATAGTTTGTAACCATTTCATTTATAACTATTGTATTTAAAAAAAAATATATTAAGCGATATCTAGAATCTTAATCTATGTAAGTATAGTATAGTTTGTACGGAAACACACCCATCTATTCCCACAAAAGAAGGACAGTACCAAATATAACACAAGATCCAAAAATCTGCTCCAAATGCCAAAGTCTAAACTTGTAGTATTTAAAAACAGCCCTTATTGTCGATGTGTACAAGTTTACAATAAAATTCCAGCAAACATCTTACAGACTGAAGACGAAGCCCAGCTCGTAAATAAATTAAAATCAATATTAATTAAGAAATGTTATTATTCGATAGGGGACTTTTTTAATGATAATAATTTTGAATGAACACTTGACATTGAAATAATTAATAAGTATTAAGATAAATGTAAAATTTGAATTTTAAAATTGTAAATAACCATTTTAATAATATTATTGTGATATGTGTATGTTTATGTGCTGTTCCTTAGATTAAGTTAAATGAGCTATACCCTAACAGGGTCCATGATGTACCTTATATAATTGTAAGACCTTGTAATACCATGGTTGCTATAAATAAATAATAATAATAATAATATATAAAATATATTTTCCTATTATCGTCCTATTATTATTATGCACCACCTACTAATTTCAAACATTAATTTTCAACTACTCCGCTACCTAAAGGTTGTCTGGAAGAGATCGCTATTTAGCGATAAGACCGCCTGTTGTTTTAATGTATCTCATGTTGTGTTGTATATTCCTTGTTGTTGGAGGTGTGCAAGAAAGAGTAGGATTTTGTATTTGTGTTGTATATTCCTTGTTGTTGGAGGTGTGCAAGAAAGAGTAGGATTTTGTATTTGTATTTTCGCAACACTGACCCGTATCGGGAAAAACACAGCAGCTTATTTACGAATTACCTAACTGAGAAATAGAGCAAAAACTGTACATAAAAGTATTTGTTGTAATATGTTAATTTAGTAACAATACTGTCAGCGTTATATATATATTTAATACAGTTTATTGTTATTATTTGATGTCATTTTATAAAAATAAGGATTCATTGTTGTTTCAACCTTGGCTGTACCTAACTGTTCGCGCCGTTGCCCAATCAGGCTGACCAATCACAGCGCTGGCATCCAGCTGATGCAGCGTTGTGATTGGTCGACACCTGTGGCGGGAAAATAGAAATATAAGACTTTAAAAAGTAATAAACGGAGGTTGGATAATTGTGCACGACGGTCATTGTTAATAGACATTGCAATATTATTTTATGGCGTTATTTAATGCAATTTAGTGAGTAAATTGTATAAGAAGTGGAAATATAAAGTGTAAGTAACTATTTTATATGTTTCATTTATCTCCACCGTATACCTTGCCATATTTAGTATAACCAAAATTATCAATAATCTTTGCTCATTTAAGTGGTTGAAGTGTTTAAGTTTATATGCTTCAACATCACATTTTGTGAAATTATTAAAGCATGTACAGTATATACAATCAAATAATTATTATTGGAGCGGAGCGAGCGAAGCGAGCGAAGCTCCCATGGATCGACTCTCGACGACCTAGTATATGTAATCTCCATTGAACAATTAGAGTAGGCCATTTTCAACTTTTTATCCGCTTCATGTTTCCGCTTAATTAGTTAATTCAGTCGCCAAAACAATAACTCGATGCTAGTTTATATTGAAACAAAGCCGAAAATGTATTACTTAGCTGCTACTTTTTACTTTAATAGTCTCCGCAATTAGTCGCCAACTTATTATTTTTGCTATCCCCTTTAATTTTTTATAAATCTTTAAATCTGATTAATTTGTCGCCGCGTTAAATACATGCCGTTTACATTTTAACTCGCAACAACATCGTCATTCCCGCGTACGCCGTGTTCCTTTATTTTCCATCGTTTTTTCAATGAGTTCTTTTTCGGCCAGTACGTAGCTTTTCAGCCAGTGCCGAATAAAGAGGTTTAATTTATTAAAAAATTAAATAGTTTATAATGTACTAATAAGTATTTATATGATCAGTTTTAATTTTTTATTTAGGATAGTCTTTTTAGTTAATAAGATTGTATTGTTTTTTTTTTTTTAATTATTCAATAAAGTGGGTAAGATTGTATTGATTTAGTTTTATGAGTAGTTATTAAGAGGTATTTACCTAGAAGTTTAGCGAAGAACCGTGACAACAACCGTATCAATCAATCAATCAACTTCGCTAGTCCCGTGAGCCATCAGAATGAGCTAAAGAGAAGCCTTAAGAGTTGCCAATGCCACCTATTTGGTTCTGCAGCTCCAGAGTAGCTCCAACTAAGGATAGTTCTTAACAACAACATACAGTAATTGTCACATTTCATATATCGAGCTATATAAAGATACGTAAGGGGAGATGTCTAATATAATCTAATTACATATACCATAGCATCCATACATACCATAAGTGGGCCCCTTTTAAAATACAATTGTATAGCCAAATTCCACCGTACAATGTTTAACCGTTTTCTCGATTTCTTTAGATTTGTATTCACTCGCCTTTCCTTTCAGATTTGTCGATTATCACCTCATTGTATTCTTAATCTAAACAGCTTTCCCTAAAAGTACCATTCTATAGATATCCTTTTAAAAAGGCATTTTTCCGATAATACGCTATTTCTCCTTTTAGCCTTCCCGAAGCATATAAATATTTGCATTTAAAACATAAAATTAGGCTAAAAGCATTGACTATTGGCGAGAAGATCTCTTTTTAAAGTATTGGCACGGAGAATGCTTAAATTTTACATGAGATAATGTCGAAAAGACGCAAG
Organism: Apotomis capreana; assembly: GCA_947623375.1. Lineage (NCBI taxonomy): Eukaryota > Metazoa > Arthropoda > Insecta > Lepidoptera > Tortricidae > Apotomis > Apotomis capreana. The sequence goes on along the minus strand of OX392513.1, from coordinate 14,219,505 downwards.
TTTCATCCTGTTCAATGGTCAAATTTGCATAATAACAATGAGCAGTTCTTTTTTACAGCATTGGCGCATTTCCAACGGCTAAGTGGATATGAACGCCGGTCCCTGGAAAACTTTTACGAAGCGTATTGGCAATGGTTTTCTTGGTAGCGACGCGATATTGCTAAAACATTAGGTACATATTACGAAAAAGTGTTAGAACTTGCATAAAAAAGAGGCATTTTGCGAGAGAGACCTATTTACTGTGTATTGTTTATGATGTGTTGTTGTGTGTGTTTTTTTGCCAAAAACAACGGCGCTCAAAGTATTTAAATACTTGAAAACCTTAAAGGAATTCTACGGCCCGGAAGGAAATCCAATAAATCCAAAAGCACTTACAGAGTCCATCAATTCTGGTTCATACTTTAGCGATGGGAAGTTATAATAGTAAGTACTACAGATTGTTTACATGATCAAAATTTTGCAACTTTAACACAAACTCTTCTTGAATTGATTTACGTAAGGATTATAGGAGGTGATTACTAAGCATGTGAGTTCCTTCTTTTGTCACTGGTTAATATATTACAGGGTTACGACACAGGGGTTATTAATAGAGAAGAGATGAATGACCACATATGACAATAAAGTACGAACATCCAAATTTAGAGCGCGTCCACAAATTCCCTACCAATTAAATTACTAGCGAGACACACTACAAGACGCTTTATTAACATACAAGTACGAAGGTTAAGAAGGTATAGAATTCGGGTATAACAGGAGCCTGTGATTAAAATGAGGGAGTAGCCACAAAGTTGACATACCGTTCGAGAAAATCAATCTATAGAAAGGCTCAACCTTACAGGATTAGAGTTAAGGGTGATATATTAGATAAAACAGTGGTTTATGATGCAAATGTTAATGTTGCTGAAGATCAATCAATAATTCATGAAAGGACAAAGGATCGTGTTATTAATTGCTTTATTATTCGAACTCTGTCCGCGGCTGCTTAACTCGAATCGAGAGATGTCGAGGCTTCCCCTTCTGCGTAAAGTTCCGAAAACATCGGACTGATTGGAAAGGGTTTTATTACTATTATTTGATTTTGATTGCTTTAAGTTAATAGATTTTACTGCTGAAGCAATGAATAGACATTGAGTAGCTCTTACATTTATGATGATGATCAAAATGCAAACCTGAAAATAAATTAGTTTATGAGGAACGTACTTAAATTGATTACTGATAAGGTTAGAAGAGTTTAAAATTGTTGATGGAATTAAATAGCGTTTACATTAGGAACTTTGAATATTCCCTTTTTTCTGCCAGACCCATATTTGATTAAACAACCTTTCCGTCTAACACTTTATACTCTTGCAGTTTGTCCAAAATAACTTTCTTTCTTGAGTAATATAGGTCAGCGTTATAATAGAATTTACTCCTGCTAATATGATTAGGTTTCTTAGGCACTATCCATAATAGGCAATATATCTATGAGTATCTCTAAGTGGCGCACTCAGAAATCCACCAATAGGAGCGCCACTCGGTACAGCTCGCTAAACTAAACGCTAAACTTCGTAGCTTAGGTAGTTCTAGATAAAAATCATCCTCTAATATTCTGCTACACAGTTATATTTATAATACTGTTTATTTGTTACTTTTTGAAATCCTCATTAGGAACTATGAAAGTTACACATATCACTACGGGTATCCCAAGTGTTCACTATTTTTAACCGACTTCAAAAAAGGAGGGGGTGCTCAATTAGGTTGTATTTTTTTTTAAGTTCACGTGTCAGAAGCACTAGCTATTTTCTAGATAAAGAGTATATGAATTTATTTAGATATATTTACATGCAATTAAAGTTCTAAATTGGCAACAATACAGAACCACTGAACCTTAAACCTTTAGCTGTACATATTGTAAATGTATTGGCAAGAATTCCTAAAATACCAGTGCTTAATGCAAGTCTAGTGGATTCATTGAGGCGCGTCATTCTAACGTACGTTGGCTCCGCGTTGACCCTCGAATAACTCGATACATATGTATGTTATGGCATTTTCTATTCGACTGTGTCTTTTGTTTATACATTACCTAAACCTACCTACAAATTAGACTCGAATAATTTTCGTATAAGTCATTGTCAAGAATGCTTTTCAATGAAATCGAGTTTCAGTTTGGTTTAGTCGTTTCTATTCTCCAGTTTTTTTCAAATCCCGTTAAAAAATAGAGTTATGAGTTTAACATGGTGTATCTGTATGTCTATGTATCGGTATATCCGTGAGTCTGTGGCATCCTAGCTCCCAAGCGGATGGTCCAATTTGAATACGGGTTTTTTATCAACAGCCTGCAGAGTTATCGAGAACCATGTAACCAAATCGCACATTGGAGACTACCTTAGCGTACGCACCTGGGTGCTCCTCTGTACAACGTCCAATTGAGTCTTACCTTGCCTATTATAAAATTGAAAGTTTATGATTACGTTCTATTTAAACGCAAATCTACGTCATGTATTTTTAAATGGGTACTATTTAAACAGGCTTCTTTTTAATAGCATTATTCGCCTCAGAAAATATAAGTTACCTTCTAAATTACTAAGTCAGCCACAACCAACCCGCGTCTGAATAATAATATCTCAGCCACTAGTTATCTTCTTTGTAAGCCACTGTAATTGTAACTTAGCATGGTGATTATTTTTTAGCATCTAAATTTGAGGCATGCATTCAAATAGCAACCTTCTAAAATATTATTATATGACACCAAAATAGTAACTCTATTAGCTTCTAATTTCATAACTTAGTATGTTTAAAATGTAAGTCATCCTACATTAATCGATCGTAAAATTTACCTAAAATTGTCATCAAATAGTATATTAAAGCCACTATTATTACATATGAACTATTGAGGAGAGAACAAAACAAAATACTTAAATCTCATTTTAGGTTAGGGTCGCAGTTCAACCTAACACTCCTCCTCGCTTCGCTCGTCGGCGTACCTAACCTAAGCCAAGTCGGACCTGCCTTAGAACTAGATTAATGGGTTACGTACCGTTATGAAATATGTTTTTTTTTTTTAAGGGTCGCAGTTGAACCTAACACTCCTCCTCGCTTCGCTCGTCGTCGTACCTAACCTAAGCCAAGTCGGACCTGCCTTAGAACTAGATTAGAGAGAACGCAAATGAACCTATTGCAATATGAACGAACGAATGACAATAAACAAACACGGGCGGGTCGGTCGGTACAAGAATCGAATGGCGCTCTCTGATTGGTGCAAATGGCCGTGGCTGTCATGGCGCGCACTCGCGCCAAATCGTTCCTACAGTGGCTATTTTCATGATAAAAGAATATGAAGTATTATTTTAGATGTTAAGTTATAATATATGATGCTGTCTATTGAAGCTCGAATATATAATTTTTGAGGAGCTTGTATTGAAGCTGTAAAACGAAAAATGATGATGAGTTGCAAATTCCGTGGCTGAGTTAGTAAATTAGATGGCAATGTATAAATCAGAAGGACAAGTAATTATAATTGTTGATTATGACTTGATGCTTTCTTTAACATTTTTAGATGGCGTTGTAAAGAAGATGAATTAGTTTATTAGAGGCTATCTCATATTCCCGATGCTTAGTTATTAAATGAGAAGTTCGACCAAGTGGCCAAAAAATAAAATTGCGGCCGGATTTATTATTTCTCTTTTTAAATTTCCAACAATATACCTTATACTCATGAAATCTAGTTTCCATATAAAATACAAAGAAAGCAACAGTAAATCAAATCTTAAACTAAATAACAACTATGGCACGAAAATTCGAATTGAAACAAATTTTAACAGTTACACCCCTGCAGCATGGCAAATACCTAATGCTTGCAGCATTTCCTCGCTGAAGGAGATGTCACAATTTATAAGAATATTAATTCATTAGAAGGTTAAACGGGAGTTAATAGTGTATATGCACATTTCATTCTTCTGCGCGAGCAAACCCGCGGAGAAAAGCTAGTATTTCAAACTTGTAAAACGATGCCACTCTCTCACATCCACAAGCAGTGTCTATATCCGTCCAATATATTTTTGCTTACGACTAGTTTAATAAATATGGAGATGGATTATTCAGTGTACCGTAACTCTCACAAAGATACTGTATAATCTACGTGAGATGTCACGTGATAAACAGTCAGGCCAAAATTACAGTTGGCATTACGACACATGTTACTTTAAAACTTTATAATACATGTGACGTTTTTACACCAAGAATGCACATTATTAGTTCAGCAAGCGATCTCCAGGGTGGTTCATCATAAGCTGACCTCGTATCATATAAACAAATACTAATAAGTGTATACACATTTTTAATTTCATATAGAATTATGAGAGCTAAACGTGTGATGAATATATTATGATTGATTCTACAATGATAGAATTAGATAAAGATAAGATTCGAGTTTGTGTGTTGCTGAATAACAAGGCAAAATGCGTTACAAAATGTAATATGAATTTTCATGTTTACAAGATACTTATAAATATTGCAATGAAGGTATTATAGATATGTATATGTTATGCCTTATTTACCTTCATACTTTTATGTTAATAACGTGACCTGGCGCCTCAAATAATTATCAGGAATAATAGTTACACTAAAGAAATCTGTCAATTCTTCATGAAATCCATGTCATGTCATCTCAGTTCTAATTATAATCCAACCATAATCTTCAAAACGAAAGAATCGATTCATAACATATATCATTACAGTTATGTAGTAACTTCAAAATAACATATGCTTCAATGAAAGATGCTCCTCTTTTTTGAAGCTAGTTGGAAAACTTGGGTTTTATATTAAGAATAGATACTTACATTGAGAGCACTTCTAAGAGTGTGGTGTCTGTGTGGTGATATTGTCCACAAAAATGAGAATGGCTTTATTGTCGAATAATAATTACTACAGTAATAGCCTGGATCGGACCCAAATGTCGATTAATCCATTACCCTCCAATTTCCTCCGAACTAAATCCAACTAAATATTAGACCGCTCCAATTCGCGTAGATAAATATTAAATGTCCACCAAATTTCCTACATAGTATGTCGTAAATAGGGATATAAATTTAGTTTACACCGTGTTGCCGTCTGCTAAGTCTGTACTTATAAAGGATTAATTACCTTTGTCACTTTATCTAAGCTTGTTACACAAATTAAGCGATGCTGAAGATTTTTAGGTACTCATGTGTGAAATTTGCCGGGTAGCCCCTTAAATATATATTTTATAGACACGTCTTGCATGATTTAGGTTCGACGACGGATATAGCTTAAGATCTCGTTAAATTTCACTACAAACATTGATCTGACAAGAAGGTGCACACATAATTCGTTCGCGAATGTGTGTGCACTTTTACCCACTTTACCAAAAATAATCGCCTCCCGATGGGTGCCTGAAAAAGGTCACTCGGTTGCTTACCTACCACCGGTTTTGTAATATTACTATTATATTAGAGTGCAATATATATTTTTTTTCATATTAAGTATACCAAAATGACGATTGAGCAGCTTTGAAAAGTGCCCAGACACAAACAGGCAAATATGAGGCACAAGTCTTATATGTATGGAAATTTGTCTGAGATTATTTCGACCGCAAATGGTCGTCGAGACGAGGTCGGGTAGGCTCTTAACTCAGCTTTAACATATAGGCTAACCAGCTCGAGAACAACATCGAGTGGCATTCCATTTAATTTAATTTACGCATATCTACATGAAAGATATACACATATTTATTTAAAAACTACTTTTTTACGATTTTCAGTAGTACGATATGATTACAAGTTGTGTCGAAGCATCAGATTAGATCAGATTACAAAATAATATTTATTTCATAATATAAAATATCAATCTAAATTACGCAATGATTAGGTACTATGATCGTTATAAAAATACAAATGTGATATTTAAGTTAAGTATAATAATAGTAAAAAACATAAAATCATGGGCAAATAGTACTTTGACACATTTATTCAACACTTTCATGGACATTGGTGACGGACTACGCCGAGAGGCGGAAATTACGAACATTGTGATAAAGCATCACGTCTGTGTACTGTGACTGTTATCTTCGCAAAACTGCCACTCCGACTACAGCCGAATATTTCTCATTATTATGTAAAGGCAAATAATGGCTGTATGGAATAGCAAGGAGCTACACTACACGGGCGGTTCTACAAGGCCCTTACGGGGTCCGATTTAGATCTGCTCGCCTCGGGGATCTCTTCGGGGAAACCGGAGGTTTTGTCTGTGCAATTTCGGACGAAGTAATGATGATGAACAATTACCGGAGATATATCCTGAAGGACGGTACGGTCGACATTTGTCGGGCATGCCGCCGTCCCGGTGAGTCACTCAGGCATATTATCTCCGGTTGTTCTCATCTTGCTAATGGCGAGTACTTGCACAGCCAGGATCATTCTCCAGCAACTTGCTCTTCGATACGGTCTTGTGGGGTCTGAGGTCCCGTACTATAAGTACGCACCGATGCCAGTTCTTGAGAATGGTCGTGCCACGCTCTATTGGGATCGATCTATCATCACGGACAGGACTATTGTAGCCAATAAGCCTGATATCGTTTTGGTAGATCGATCCAAGCGCCAGGCAGTGCTCATCGACATCACCATCCCCCATGACTAGAACCTCGTGAACGCTGAGAAGGACAAACTCAGCAAGTACCTTGACTTAGCTCACGATGTGACCGCCATGTGGGATGTTGACTCGACGATCATAGTCCCGATAGTCGTTTCGGCGAACGGTCTTATAGCGAAGAGTCTCGACAAACATCTTAAGAGACTCTCGCTAGATGGCTGGATCATGGGCCAGATACAGAAGGCGGTACTTCTGGACACGGCGCGCATCGACAGGAGGTTCCTCTCTCTGCAGCCCTAACCACCGGTAGCTTGGGCCCTGCCACGCTGCCGGCGGCACCCTAGGTTAGGTTTCTTATAATGTGTTTATATATTTTGTAATTTCTTTATTGTATTTTACTTTTTATATACATATTTTGTAAAAACCTAGCCTAAGAATAAAAAAAAGGAAATAATAATAATATATTATAAAGGCATAAGTTTGTGAGAGTGTTTGTGTGTTTATGTGTATGTTTGTTACTTCTTCACGCTCAAAGGTGTAGGGTAGCTGACACGGGATAAAGACATAGTCTTTTTATCTAAAAAAAAATGTGTTCCCGTGGGATGAGCGGGTACAACGCGCGGTGCAGTTAATTTATTATGGTTACAACCTCTTATTTAGCTTCGTACATTTGTAAGTTTGTTTTTATTTTCATCAACCAATTTTTCTGGAAAATCTACTGACGACAATGCAATAATAATGATGTAGCTACCTACGTCATTTAAAATATTGTTTTTAAAATTAAAATTTTGATAAGTATACAAGGCACTGTTGGCACAAGCCAAACAATTGGATTTATCTTAGAGTTAAGTCTTTGTATACAAATACATAGTAAATACGGTGTAGTACTTTTGAACTCTACATTGTATTTGTATCTTTTAAAAATGTTCATGTTCACAAAGAAAAAAAAATTGCTAACAAAATTAATACTCTACTCCTATTATGGATACTAAAAATCGACCAAAAGGGAACATCCAGAATAGTTTATCGCCCATTATTAAGCATCTAAAACCCACCAACACTTCATAACCACTATTTCCTTGAACCCAATACAGTGGTGCGTAGGATTTGAATTATGGCTAGGATCCTCCATAAAGACGGTCCTTAAATATTATGACGCATTAATATTGATGTTTCAATTCCGTTATTTACCGTAATGTCTAGGATGCGTGACGACTAAGCTGTTAGGAGGTTTTGGCAACAAACATGTATACAAATGGAACGAAAAATGGAACCCCAGTTTTGGCAACCGCTTATGCGATTAAAAAGCGGTTAGTGACCGGACAGCGCTATGTAGATCAGAGATTCAAACGATGCCAAATAAGTTTGGTGAAATATTAACTTGCACTTAAATTTAATGATCTCTGATTATTATCATCATCATCTACATTATTGCAGTTCAGTGGTGACATAGGTCTCTCTAAGGGTGCTTCATGGAGCACGATCCTCGGCCCCTCTGGTCCAGCATGCGAATATCATCACTCCACCTTGCGTTAGGACTTCCTATGCTTCCTTTGCTGAGACGCAGTCTCCACGTCTGCGCCATCGGTTATCAAGTTTTTTAGCAGATTTGACCAGACCTTTGCCATCTCAGCTTACTGATTCATTAAGATATGCCAGTCACTTTGGTTGTTGACATGCTGACTGACACACCCCACAGAATCAATAATTGATCAACTAATTTCTGTTACGATCGCTCAAAGAAAATTCTGCAAGTAATTTATTATAGTCAACCTCAAGTTTTTAAGATTTCAAGCGCGTGGCGGCTTAAATTGTTTAAGTTATCATATTGACAGGTGGAAAAATGTATAAAAATAGCTTATTCATTAGGGTGGATCGCTCTTGTATGAGAAAAAAAAACCTTACACATTTAACTTCTAATAGTTCTTAAAAGTTGTATCATAGTATAAAGATGCGAGACGATTTTTTTTATATTTATAAAATAACTATTTTTCGCCTCCGCATAGCAGCTGTTAAAGAATTAAATAAATGTGGAAATAAGTACAATTTTAAAAAAATCACTGAGGTGAAATTATTAGCCTAATATGATAACAAGGTTAAAAAACATTATTAAGAGGATATACACTTATTAAATTAACAGTAAGAGTTATTCAGAAACTATTATTATAAAACCCATTCATATTATTATTATTTTGCCTTAAAATCTCTCTTACACTCATTTTTCTTGAGGTTTACTTTGAAAGAATCAGGCCTTCTTTTAAGTGTATCTAATGAGAATAACTATAGTAAACCTCATATATATAATTATAAATGCTGTTAGAGTTTTGAAAAATTTGGGGCTAGTATAGGTTTTTAGGAAACTTCAACGACCTTGCGGAGGCAAAAAACCTATTCCGATTGCTATCGTGTAGAACTAAATCTGAATCGTAATCCACTAGAGCAAGTTTTTATTACTATTAGAATATTAAATTCCAAAAACAAAATTTTTGATCCACTCTATTATTCATCTCAGTTTAACACTGATTTTTCAAGCAAATATGCGAATATATACGAATGTGGTATTAATTTTTGTATTCATAATTTACCCTCCAATATTAATATTAAGGCAGCTGGGTAAACTATATAGGTAATCGTTGGCACAACACATAATCATCATCATTAGTTTTTGCTGGGTTAGCACTAGCCTTAAAAGTTTTGCTGATATAGTAAATTCAATAGTAAATATATCCCTTCTCGTTGATATCTTTTAACTGCCAGCAACTTAAAACTTCTAAACTTAATCGTTAGAGCGTCCTTAATGTAACTTATTTAATAAATCTTCAAGTTAATTATGAATAGTTTTACGACAGCTGACTCGTGAACAAAACTAATTACCACTGTCTCGACTCGACACGTCACAAATCTCAGGCGTTGGTGTGAAATTTCACCCGCCGTCGGATTATCTCTCTCGTTCAAATAAATTAATTTTAATTAAATTAAGTGCATAAACTAATAATTTATTAGTTATAAAAAATAACTCACCATTGATACAAAGATCAAAGCACAAAGAAAATCGAAATCTGTAACCCGTCCAGCGCTGCGTGTAACCTCACTTCCATCCTAACGCCAGATTACCTTTCGAGTTTTTCCTTGTGCGGCTGTACACCTTAGTTATTTTTTGTACATTGATGTTGTACAATCGTTCAATATAAAATAAAAAAGTGTGTGTGTCAGCTCCGACGCACGACTGGAGTTTACTCTTCAGGCCAGGCGCGCACCACGTTTTTTTTTTAGTCGCGCGATAATTTTGTCGCAGAAATAAGCGTACTTCTGGGTTTATGAAAATCGTGGTGCGCGCACTCTCATATAAACCCATATCTTGCATTTATGCGACAAAATTATCGCGCGACTAAAATTGTGGTGCGCGCCTGGCCTTAAGAACGATTATAAAATATATACTCAATACTCAATACGTTTATTGCACATAATGATTAGTAAATAGTTTAAGTATCACATTATGTACCCTGTTGGGTGCTGCAAACAAGAACGAGAACGTAGGCACTTACATAATATTAATATACGAGTATAATATACAGCAAAATTACAATATTTTACAAGGAAAATTTACTTCCGATTCATTTTTAACAAATTGGAGAGATCATGAGTAGTAACTAAATAAGGAAGCGTGATGTAAAGCGCCCTCGAGCGGCTAGTTTAGTTACTACAGTCTGAAGTGCTACGGAAAAGAAACCGTATCTTACTATGAAATCCATACAAAGATACGACCTTTCTACCGTAGTATCGCAATACTTTTTTTTTTTAATCTATTAATTAAGGAGCTTTGATCATTTTTATGAACATGCCAGCTCCAGCAGGCCTAATACACAACATCATTCATCAAAAGACATAGATAAATAAAAACATAAACCGTATAAACTTAAAAATAACATGTACACGAAAACAACTAAATTTGTATACATTATTTACATTAAAAAAACTGTATACAAATTTAGCCGATTCCGATAAGGGTTCCGCCAATATTGAATTGAACATTACATTCAAGAAAGATCTGGTATTAGACCTAGCCATTTACATTAGACAAAAACAAACGTACAAAATCACCTTCCTTAAAAAAATTCTTAAATAAATCCAAAATCTCCTTAACAACAACTCCAAACAGCGTTTTGAACTTCTCCTCCCAACTTTCGGTAGAAAACAAAATATCTTTCGTCTTCTCAACCAGCCTTTCAAAAGTAATACGTCTCTTCTTCTTGTCCTTATTTTGTCTTTGATCTTCCATATCAGCCCGCTCAATAGTAGGCTGATTGACCAATAGACACTCGGACCTCTTCACATCTGTTACTCTTTTTGACTTCCGCGGCTTACGAACCTCTTGTTGTGGCTCGCTCTCTAATCTGTACTGACTTACTGATCGCTGGCCCTCAGCCTGACTGACAGAATCTTCAGACTCTTTAGATTGTAACGGCTTCGACAAAACAGCATCTCTATATGACTTTCCAAAACTTAAGTCATTCTCAAAAACAGATGGCGCATCCTGACTACAAACATCCGTATCCTTTTTTTCCTTATTTTGCATATACAACCAAAAAGCCCGTTTATATATACATCCCTCAGCAGACTGTAATAAACTTTGCTACCTCCCTACATATAGCTATACCTATCTCTATCTAGAGCCTACCCTATCTATGTATATAATATGTAACCTACCTAGCACTATCTTATATACGACCTAAATTAGCTGATATAAAGGACCCCATACGTTGTGTGTATTTCCTCGAAATAATAGTGGCCAGAATAACGTTTGTGTGATCGTCTAATTTCAATATCTCATATTATCACTCACCGATTCATCTTGTATCATGGTCACTTAACTCGCAAGCGACGGTCTCGGCGTCACCTCGTACGAAGTGCAGCGCTCCAGCGTCTGCGAGGCGACTCGGCGTGGCTCTTCAGCGAGCGCGACCACAGCGTCAGGATCACGACGTTGCTCAGTCTCTCGAACTTTCTCTCCTAATAGTTCGGGTCGTAGCGCACTAAGGTCACTTCCTAACGCTTATTTTTACTATGGTAGTTTATGGTTGTGGCGTAGCGTAGCACAATTACTTGACGCTTACTTGCTAAACTAATACAAGAGACTCGACTAAATGAGGAGCTTAAAATCAAAAGATCAAAATTAAATTCAAAGCGTTTATTCTGCTTTTGTTTGAAAATGAGTCTACCGGCGTTTCCCAAGAGGAGACCGCTGTTGAGAAGAAAGCCGAAAGAAACTCAACAGTAAGTCATTTTTTCATCATTGTACTTAAAACTATTACAATAATGTTATAGCTACGTACAACTATGTTACGTCTAGATATTAGCTAACGAATTTATTAGAAAACGCCGGACTCAAAACTGGACCCCGTGTACCTGTGGGAAAAGTGCCTCCTGCCTAGGCAACGCGTCTGCCAAATCCTGTACAAAGCTAATTTAGCTAAGTTCCAAACCGTCACTCAACACACGTCGATGTCTCTCATGAATATCTCTCTTCTCTTTAGTTATACACCAGTATGCCATTGAAGTGAAATTATCTTAGGAAAGGAATCACAGATAGCGATACCAACCGCACGCACTGTCGCAATCGACAACCAGAGCACAGTCAGCATCAAGCCACGAATCCCGAGTCCTAAAGGAGGAAAACGACGCCAAATTGCACGCTTCGTGTCAGTGCCTTCGACACGCGAGCACAATCCTGCCGTATCCTATAGCAGTATTTGAATATGAGTAGTGGCCATACTGGTGTGTAACTTCCTGTCACAATTAACTATTTGTCCTAAAATTCGACGGAAATAGTGTGCGATGTCCGCTCCGATGCTGTTCCGCTCCGCTACTGCTCCAACTCAAAATAATTAAGGAAATTAATCAGGAAGATAGTTTATCGCCCTCAGCTTCATGCTACTCGCCGCAGCTTCAATCGCAGAACACGTAACGACATAGATGATCAACTCTCACGCCCTCACTCCCCTAGACTAGCGAAAATAATGTTAGTACTTAGCTTAATTACTCGTAACTTAAATAAAACTACACAGTCTATAAAGTGTTCTTCTCTTAAATTATAAGTGCCGCACTGAAGTTAAAGTTATTGTTGTACACTTAATTCACAAATTGCCCATATGTACTCGTAAGCTTAGCGCTTCACTGAATTTAATTCCAATTTACACTTCTGTAGACTGAACTGAGAACAATCACACTTGGCGTACGCGGGACACTATTATCTCGAGGTCAGTTAAGAGTTACCTCCTCCTTCGGAAACCAAACCTTGACTGTCCGTCATCCCCTTATCCCTACTCTCACGCAGTTCCTCAAAATCCCAGATTTCATTGCCTCTAAAAATTCCCACGACTAAGTCCTTTTGTTCTATTGCTCGTTTACTTAAAATTGCTTTATGGTACCGAAATTATGCCGACACAGGGCTGCACGTGTAAGACTATCGCTATTCAGTTGAAAAATTATCTTGTTTGCCTATTGTCTCAATATCCACGCCGCGCTGTGTGCAACATGTGCAAGATATTTTTACGTAAAGCACAATACATTCGAGACTCATATTTCGAACCTAAACATTTAAGTAAACGTTTGCAATCGATTCTTATTTCTTTTGTCCGTCGAACTTTCCAAAAATATTAGGGCCTATTGTTTAATTTATCGCTTCCTGCCTAAATCCAAAATCTGTTTGTAGTGGAACCCAGCGAGTGTTAACTGTAGTACTTATATACATGAGTACATAGGGTACCTAATGGTAACATTTGTTACAAGACATAATCCTGCGAATTTCTTACTCCTTCACAAAAACCGGGCACGACTTATCTAAGGCCATATGGCTGCCTTTACAATTAATGCATCTAAAAATAGTCGTTTCGCAATTGGCATGCTCCCCGCCGCATTTCGGACAAGTAACTTTAGTAGTAGGACAAAACCTGCTCAGATGACCGAACTTCCAACATATTGAACATTGGGTAACCGGGAAAGTGTACAGATTTACCTTAAATCGGCAACCGTAGGCATAAACATATGGCGGTAAAGAAGTTCCCTTAAAACACAGACGAATAGCTTCAGCCTTAACCCAACGCCCATCATGATCCAAACGGTTCAGTCTACATATTGACAAAATGTCTTCAGACCCTTCAATATTCTTTAAAAATTCGTCTTCCTCAACCTCCAACTCAACCTGCCTTATAATTCCATAAGTGCAGCATGCCATATTAGACCAATAAGAACGTCTCGTCTCATTGTTAAACTCCTGAGAAGCCAGAAGCTTCTCCGCATCATCCTTAGAGTTAAACTGTATGCGAACTTTACGTGGACCCATAAACTTGACGGATAAAATTCCTTTTATACCCTTAAATTGCAGCAACTTTGCCAAACCAATCTGTTTCGGTAAATCTTCTTTTGACACTATATAAACTTCAAATAGCTTGTCAGGCACACCGTCCGGCTCCAGCTGCGTTTTGGCGGTTGCTAAACCCCGCAAGCGTTTAGGTTTCCTGCCTATTGTGATAAAACTATCACTACTCCCACAGCTTTCGTCGCTCAGACCACACAAGCACGCTTCACCGCTATATGCCGCACATCCGACATGGACTCAGCGTCCGATACAATATCCGATTGACTCGGCCCTGCCTTATTATCAAACTCCATTTCAGATAGCCACGACGGAGCTGCCCGCTGCCCACATTCTAAAAGTGACGTATCACTCACGACACCTCGACTTGACTCACTCATCGCAAAAACAGCGAAAAGGACTCTAAAACTGAATTAACTTATAAATAAAATAAAATTTGATAAAATTTTCAACCGTCGCCTTTGACAACCAAACGTCAATCCTCGCAATACTTATATTTTTGGAACGTATTTGCCGTGCTAATTTAAAAAGTCGTATCTCAGTATACGATCGGGGTAAAAATACGACTTCTTAATTTAGCAGGTTATGCGTTAAGCGTTATAGACTAAGCTCCCGATATAAAATGACCTTCACAGAGATGTTTATTTGATGAATTGTATTTTATATTTAGTTTAAAATGTCAATAAATATATTGCATTTGGGTTGCATAACAAATTTTAGTCCGGGGTATGTTTAGTTTAAAATTATTATTATCATTTTTTTACATTTCACCGATTTGATTATTAGATAAATTCATAATTAAATAATCTTTAATTTTATTTAATTTCAATTCAATAATCAGACCTTTGCAAAATGCTAGTAGGTATAGATTTACCTGTTTATACCTGGCTACCCAATAGTTGTGACGGGAAAAGAATAGGCAACCTAACGTTTGCATATTCTATGGGCTTCATACTTTCGATTGGTATAGAATTTATCTAATATTAATCAAACCGGTGAAATGTTTAAAACAATTTTTTTTTTATTAATTAAACATACCCTGGACTAAAATTTGTTAGGCAACCCATATGCAATATAATTATTGACACATTAAATTAAATATAATAAAATACATTTCATCAAATAAACATCTCGGTGAAGGTTATTTTATATCGGGATCTTAGTCTATAACGCTTAACGCATAACCTGCTAAATTACGAAGTCGTATTTTTACCCCGATCGTATACTGAGATACGACTTTTTAAATTAGCACGGCAGATACGTTCGATTTTACACCCCATATTTTTCATACCCCGGGCTTATATATGAAAATCGATTCTTAAGGAGTAAACTCCAAAAAATGTGGTGTATCGTGTATGTATACATATTTCACTGATTTATAAAACAACTGACGTTAGTCGTGCCTTAATGTATTAGAAGTTGTCTTGATTTCTTCACGATCCTATCATCAGATCCTGATCTGACACCATTGTCATGACGGGTCCCATGACCAGCTAGAAAATATACCCTTCCAAAAAAATAAATCCAAATCGGTCCAGTCGAGTTCGAGTAACCGGAGATCATACATGATGATAATTATGGTAGTGACCCGTATTATTTGTCCGTGAGTGTAGTTTTACGACAGCTGAGCCGTGAACAAAACTAATTACCAGTGTCTCGACTCGACACGTCACAAATCTCAGGCGTTGGTGTGAAATAACCACCGTCCGTCGGATTATGAACCCAGGATTAAAAACAAAAATAAAATGAAATATGCGGCTGGTTTTTCGTTAGTAAAAACTCAAAGAGGATCTCGTTGTTTTTGTAATTTGGATGTAATTAAAACACTGGTGTTTTTTTTTTACTAATATGTTAAGCAAATTGTGATACTTTTTTCGCTGCGTGAAAAATAAAGCTTTTTTATAAATGGTTTTTAATCATGATTTAAATAGGTCCGTGCGATATTTTACGGTAAATGAATAATGTTTTATACCTGTCTCGGTCGCTCTTACCCGATCCAGATAAGAACCTCTCTATTTTCACCCAAACCCGAATCGCAATTTGAGAGCTCACGGACTGTAAAGCATTTTTTCTCACTTAACGCAAATGTTACATGTTACTGCAAATAAGAAATAGCATAATAAAAGCTATTGAGCATCTTTTTAAAAATCTTAAGAGCACATCTGAGTCCTTCGGGTACTTTAAATGCAAAGCAGTATCATTATGGAACGTACATTGCCACGTACTGTGGCCAGTTCACTCTCTTAAACTCTAAAACGTGTAGTTTAGATACAATAAGCTTTTATAGGCGACTGTCATTTTTAGGGTTCCGTACCCAAAGGGTATAAAACGAGACCCTATTACTAAGACTCCGCTGTCCATCCGTCTGTCTGTCTGTCTGTCTGTCTGTCTGTCTGTCTGTCTGTCTGTCTATCTGTCTATCTGTCTATCTGTCTATTTGTCTGTCTGTCTGTCTGTATGTCCGTCTTTCACCAGGCTGTATATCGTAAACCGTGATAGCTAGACTGTTGAAATTTTCACAGATGATGTATTTCTGTTGCCGTTATAACAACAAATACTAAAATCAGAATAAAATAAATATTTAAGTGGGGCTCTAATACAACAAACGTGATCGGTTGCGTCAATTTTGCACCTCATTTGTAACCGGCGCCATACATACCAGGTGCAAACTTAACTTCACCCGCCCAGTTAGGATGGGATAAGTGTTTATACGGAACTTGGGCGGTTTTATTTAGATTGATGTTTAATTCATTGTAGCTCAAGACAGATTGAATCATTTAAAACACGATGGGGTTGCGTCGTTTTCTTAAAAAGGTCCCATCGCCACCATACAACCTGGAACAAAAACTTGCTGAATTTGATTGCAGACAGACAAAGACTAAATAAAAACTTGTAAACACTAACTAAACTACAAGATAATACAGTGTTTATTGAAAAAGTGACCACTGGAACAGCTCCGTTTACTTTTCGCAAAGAAAGGAAGTATGGGCGTGATTTAGGTGTCCGGGTTTCCTAAAAGTTTAAAAATAATCCCTAGACACAATGAGGATCATGATTTATGTAAAAACTTTGTACAATGCCTCTTGTCAAGTCTTCGTTATGGATATTAATTGTCGTGGACCCTAAACATTTACCAACATAACAAGTTACATGGCATAGTGCTTGATTCAATTAAATAAGTTTATTCTCCGGCTGAAACGAACTATTGAATCCAACCGCCTTTCTAATATCGTAAATCGGGCCAAGAGGCGTGCCTTGCGAGATCGTGGTCGGTAATATCGTTTACTTAAAGTAAAACTTCGCAGAAGTGTTATAGTATAGTGCATGGAACAGATTGTCAGGCGATTAGTAAGTTACGTTGCGATTCTAACATAATCCATTTATGTTTATGAAACTGTTGTATAATGAAATGATTTAAAACATGAGCGTGGTTTTATGCAGCAAGCCAAAGGCGAGTTTCATAATAAGATTACACGAGTGTTTTAAGACCTAGTTATGTACAGTTGTTATACACCAGTGGCTCTCAAAATGTGCTCCGCATTGCCCATTACACTAAAAGTAAAACGAATAAGGTTCCACGAATTTCCTATTACCAGTTTTCAGGACTTGGTAGCATGTAAAACACAGTAAAGCCGATTTCAGGAATGAAAAGGACGTGTCGGGCAAAATGGTCGGTATTTTCCTCGTAATTACCAAAGTTCTATTGAAGTTAAATAAAAATCATAACGGTAAACCGCCCCGGAACGGCCACTTCCGTTTACGAAATTCGGTTGACCGAACCCTCGGAGATGGTAGAGGGATTAGGGTGAGCGAAAGGCATGTTATTTTTTATCCGAATTAGCATTTTGTTTAAAGAAATTATTGAAGGGTACGTACTCTATCGTATTTAAATTTATAATACATTTTGAGATAATTAACTCGCAAAATAGCTGTAACAAACTGTTTTATCACACTAATCTTATACAAGTGAAAATTCGTGAGTGTGTTTTGATATTTGGTATCGATCACGCTGTGGAGTTTTCCTGAAAGTGTGGTCAACTATAATAATATACCTTATATTTTACCCCTTCATTCTAAATCCAATCAAGATCCAGCCAAGAACTAAAACTTCTGGGAAGAAACCAGGTAGCCTGACACCCTGGATTAACATTTAGGCAATTTTTTATTCCTAAAAAAAACTGTGCTCCCGTAACACCGCGCGTAGCATCGCAGCTATCACAAATAATTGTGTTGACCACTGTTGCACAGACTGATGTTATAAGATGTAATTTAACATCCAAAATTAAAAATCCTTTAAAACTAATAGGTACACCGTATCAGTTTCTAGGGTTCCGTAGTCAAATGGCAAAAAACGGAACCCTTATAGATTCGTCATGTCTGTCTGTCCGTCTATCTGTCCATCTGTCCGTCCGTATGTCACAGCCATTTTTTTCCGAAACTATAAGAGCTATACTGTTGAAACTTGGTAGGTAGATGTATTCTGTGAACCGCATTAAGATTTTGATGCAAAAATAAAAAAATAATAATAAATATTGGAGGCTCCCCATACTTAGAACTGAAACTCAATTTTTTTTTTCATCAAACACATACGTGTGGGTATCTATGGATAGGTCTCCGAAATATGTTATGTGTGTTGTGTTAGGTTGTTATGGATAGGTCGCGCAGCGTGGTGCCGCGGGGCGCAGCGCTGTTGTTGATGGGTAGCAGTAAAATTAGTGCAGTATAAGTAATCATTTAAGTAAGTAATTTATAAGTGGTAGCACACGAAAATGTTTGTGAGCGCTTTATCCGCCAACAAACTGTCCTCAGTTTGGCGGAATATAAATGTTATACATACCACATAAGTTTTTTTTATGATAAATAAATTAAATTAAATTAATTAAAAAATGATATCGATGGTTTTAAAATATTTTTTTTAAACCGAATAGTTTGCGTGACAGACGCTTCCAAAGTGGAAAAAAGTTGGTCCCCGCCCCTCTAACTTCTAAAATAAGAAAATGAAAAATCTAAAAAAAAACATATGATGTATACATTACTATAAAAACTACCAACGAAAATTGTTTTGAACGAGATCTAGTAAAGAAGTTTTTTTTTAATACCTAACTTTGCACCTATTTAATATGGGGCGCTATACATACCAGGTGCAAACTTAACTTAACCACTTAGGGATGGAAAGTGTTTGTACGGAACCCTCGGTGCGCGAGTCCGACTCGCACTTGGCCGGTTTTTTAAACAGTACTTTGTCCATATTCACGAGACTTTCAAGAATCTTAATCAAAGAAGAAAACATATTAAGTCTTGTTGAAAGATTCCTTTTCAGTAATATAAACCTGCAACGTGGTCACAGATTATGTTCCAAATAATAAAATAAAAAAAGTGGTTTTAAGTATATTGAAATATCACCAGTCATTATCAAACTACTCGTACATATTAAAGAAATGGTCGACAACTGTTAATTAACTGCCGCGTGCCGGCATATTTCGAAGTAAGTATACGATACGAACTGCACTGCGGAACGATCCAGTTAAGAGCTAATGTACGATACTCTGCTACGAGGGACTTTAATGTGCAATTTCTGCGCTTAAGAACTGAAATGTAGTCGTGGCCTTACGAGTTTTTAATTTAATATCTTCGCTTCTGCACTAGGGCTTATAATCGCGTTTTTGTATGGGGAGCCCGAGCTACCGGGATCTTAATTTGTACTTATAGAAAAACTTAGCTGAAACAATAACTTTATCTGAATGTTGCTATCCAGGATATTGTAAGTAAAATACAATCTTATACTTAGATCAAGTTAACAAAGATTTTGACTAGACTACGTCACTTAACGGAGTGACGTAGCGTTTTTCGCGCTTATGTCCGTCTCTTTCGGAATATCGTCGTCGAAAGTTTTTACCTTTTTGAAGTCGGGACTGCTCTATGAAAATTAACTATGGCAGGATTCGAAATATAAAATTTGGAATCTTCGTGAGCTGTCAAGAAGAAAAGTCAGAGAAAGATTTGAAGAGCTATGATGGATAGTAAATTTTTACATATTTTCGAGGATTAATAGCCGGAATAATGAAAACCGGTAATATTAGTATTTAAAATACCAAGGACGAGTTAAGCATGGTTCGTATCAAGGATTTGGATTGTTTTGAAGGAAAGAAAATAATTAGTTGAAGTGTTAAAACCCTAAAACTATTATTTGCAGGGAAATTGTTGTTAAAAATCTAAGATAAGAAAGGGAGCAGATTCTTCGGCAGCAATTATGTTTAAGTGTTAGCGGTGTGCCTGAAATATGGTTACTGGGAGGCTGTCTTCACGGACGTAGCGGGTAAGGACGTTTAAAGATAAAAACCCGTGGACCCTGTGATAAAAGAACTGCTCATAAAGTTATTCCTTTCCATTTTCAGGTGGGACAAATAAATGATATACAAATAAATGTTAAATTATAAATTATATACATTAATACATTTCATCGATTTCTTTGAAGACTCAATGGAGACTCTTCAGTAGAGGTCCTTTACAAGATCTGCAGGACGTTACAGACTTCAAACCGTTCGTGATTTCAATTTAGGAGAAGACGGGAGATTTCTCTTAAGATACGGTTTGACAGCGATTCCTGTGAGTCAACTAAAATTATTTAATACTGTAGAGCTATAAAATTTCATATCATTCTTGGCAGTATATTCGATCCACGAATCAACACAAAGCGACCCTTATGGTCTCATGTTTTATTTCTTATATTTTGGTTTATATCTCAAATTATAAAATTAAATTAAAGCTCTCTGTGAACCACTGTTAAAATAGTGTTAGCTTTCTTTATACAATATATTTTTGTATACGTAAACTGGTTGGTTTGATTTCCTTCCTCTATACATCTCTGAATTAATTCCTTTAACAAAATAAATCTAACAGATGTTATACAAGCTTACATTGGCGCCCACTGAGAGAATATACTGTCATTTTGATATCTTTCAAGCCGAGGAATCAATAAAAGAAGTGTTTTGATACACTGGTTCCGAGGACTTTTTAATTTAAACATAGTTTAGACACTTACTGTTGTTGTAGCTAGCCAGAATTTTATTTCAAACCTGCCCCTTTACTTAAGTTATTTTAAGTCTTTAAAGTTATGTGTCTTGAGAAGTTTTCAAAACAAATTAATTGTTATTAACATTTAAAACTGGTTAATAGGTAAGTTTTTAGGTAAACACAGTTTGCTACCACAATTCCCATGTTTTAGCTTGTCGGTTAGGGTATTTGTCCTTTTCTGAATTTATAAATAGATTAGGGTATTTGTCATTTTCTTAATTTGTAAATTGATTAGGGTATTTGTCTTTTTCCTAATTTATAAATTGGTTAGGGTATTTGTCTCTCTTAATTTATAAATTGGT
Organism: Apotomis capreana; assembly: GCA_947623375.1. Lineage (NCBI taxonomy): Eukaryota > Metazoa > Arthropoda > Insecta > Lepidoptera > Tortricidae > Apotomis > Apotomis capreana. The sequence goes on along the minus strand of OX392513.1, from coordinate 14,198,169 downwards.
TAGGGTATTTGTCTCTTTTTTAATTTATAGATTATTATTCATTAACATAAATGCAGCATCACAATATATAAAGTGTGCTTCATATTTTAAAATAATATGCTCTTTAATGGTGAATACTAATTGTCACATTTGTGCTTATTTTCTCTGTGTTGACTAGAGTTGTCACCCAAGAATTAAGGTACAGCCACCTTTAGCTGTAACCTTTAGCAATACCATAGTCAAATATAATAATTTATGATAATAATAACTTAAATTATAATATCTAAAATATTTTGAGGTATTTGCATTTTTTTCAATAATTGTTGATAAATAATTAATGAACATTTTAAATGGTTCTTAACATGGTTTTTATCATTTAATGATAAAAAATAATATTTAATGATTTTTTTTAATGACAAATACTAAAATGTTGTTGAGATTTATCACCTTGTGGTAATAGTAAGTAATATAGATACAAACTGTTTGTCATGAGTGATAAGTAGCACTTTCAAGTGGATATAAAGATTTTTCCTAAACGGTAAACAATTAATTGTGCTTATTTCTTATTGTAAGTAGGTTCATACCTTTATAAACATTAGGGAAACTTACTTGTTTATTGAATTACTTTTGTTTAGCATATGTTAAACGTCTGTAGTGCGTTTGAATATATTGCCCGTTTGATATTTTTCTTAGAGATTTGAATTTTAATTGATTTCAAGGTACAAGTTAAATCTTTTAAGTTAAAATGGATTTAAAGAGAATTTATTACCACTCCTTACTTAAGGATGAGTTAGCTTATGAAGTAATAATTAGAGCAGAAACTCCAGGTGACACGGTTCAAAAAATGAGACAACAACTTAAAATTTTGAGCTTAGAATTCCTACCTGAGGAAATTGTAGGCGAGGAAGTGAAGGCTGCTTCCGAGTTACCCATTATTTCGGAAAAATTGAGAGAATTGCAGGCGAAGGTGACGTTATTGGAAAAGTCCCGAGATAAACGTGCCTTAGTCCGTGCAAAGGCGTTGTATAACCATCTATATTATAGAATTTACCGGTTGGATAGTGTCGATACCGCGGAAGACAGAGAAACCTTAATTACTGTAAGAGGTATACTTCAACAGAGTGCGGCGGTAATCAGGTCGTTCATACCGACTACGACTAGTCCAACTACAGGTGGGGAAACTTCGGATAGCGTGTTTGAGGAACCGAGAGAGTCATCGAGTTTCAACATTCTTAAGTTTATAAACTATAAATTTAATGGCCTTACCAGCTTCCATGCGTTTCTGGAAGCAGTCGATGAGCGCGCGCGTGCGTTTAACATCAGCGATGAGCAGTTGTACAAAGCGGCTTGTTGTTTGTTTACAGACCAAGGTTTGCTTTGGTATAGGGGGAATAAGCATAGATTTTCGTCTTGGAATCAGTTAGGTATTCTATTGAAGCAAGAATTTGCACCGATAGACTTTGATTATCGTTTACTACAGGAGATTCACACGCGTACTCAAGGTCAGGATGAACCGACTCATATTTATTTCGCGGTTATGAGCGGAATGTTTTCACGCTTGTTGAAACCTTTAGATGACAAACAGCAGTTGGAAATATTACTTCACAATATTAGACCCACGTTTTCAGAGCAGTTGGCGTTGCAGGATATTTCTAGTGTCGAATCTTTGAGGCAATGTTGTAGGAAAGTCGAGGCGGCTCGGCAGAAAAGTAAACTGTTTTCGGAACCGTCAAAACAGTCTGCTTTGGATTCGGATTTCGCCTACAGGTGTAAGTCTGTAAAACAGGATGTCGCGGTAGTTGCAGGTACTTCTCAGCAGCAGCCGTTGCAAGCGCGAAGGAACTTTGGGTCGTCTTATGGTTTTCGTCAGCATGGGCAACAGCCACAGACGTCTAATTTTCAAAAAAAATCACCACCTAGTGATAAAGTTTATTGTTGGAGATGCAAGGTTGATTCGCATACCACTAAAGCTTGTAGGGATAAGCGAATTTTATGTTTTCAGTGTGGAGAGGTAGGTTATACATCACGGTCATGCCCAAAATGTAATCATAACACGAAATCAAAAAACTAGATAATGAGAATCGTAGTGTTCCACAGGTGAATAAAGTCGTACCACCTGATTCAAAATACTGGATGGATTTAGTAACGAAATATTTTAATAACAATTCCGTTACTTCGGTTCTCTTTAAGCCAGATAATAACGACGTTCGGCCATATTTAAATGTAAACATACTGGATTTGACAATTTGCGGATTATTAGACTCCGGCGCGGCAATTTCAATATTAGGAAACGGTGCTCACACGCGTTTTATTCATTTAGGATATTCATTGATAAATACTAACGAAACAGTTACAGTAGCTAATGGTTCTGTTTGTAATACCAGAGGTACAATGTTACTACCTATATCTTTTAACGGTGTTACCAGGCTAATTAAGTTTCACGTTATACCATCTATAGTTTCAAACGTCATTTTAGGAGTTGATTTTTGGAAAGAGTTTGCATTGATGCCTGAGATATTTGAAAATATTACGTACATAGAAAAGCCTTTAGATTTTATTAGTAATGCCGGGATTGACATGCAAATTGAAAAAATTATGTCTTTTGAAAATTTAACTCCGGAACAGAAAGAATTAGCTGCGGAAATGGTTAGAAAGTTTGAGGGAATTTCATTTGAATGCAAGGGTTTAGGTAGAACTCACTTGGTAGAACATAAAATAGATACAGGTGATTCTCCGCCTATTAAGAGTAGACCTTACCCCATGTCACCTGAAAAGCTAAAGGAATTACATAAGGAGGTGGATAAAATGTTGGATATGGATGTAATCGCACCAAGTGAGGGAGCTTGGAATAATCCAACCCTTATGATTCCAAAGCCTGATGGATCATGGAGGTTTTGCTTGGATTGTCGTAAATTAAATGCGGTCAGTAAAGGTGACGCTTACGCAATTCCATATATCCCTCAGATATTGGATAGTCTTAGAAATGCAAAATACATTACTACTATAGATTTTAAAGCTAGTTTTTGGCAAATTGGCTTGGAAGAGTCCTCGCAGGAAAAAACAGGTTTTACAGTGCCAGGAAAGGGTCTATATAAATTTAAAGTCATGGCTTTTGGTTTAACTGGTGCGCCTGCGCGACAGCAGAGATTAATGGATATGCTTTTCGGAATTCCATTTTGTAGTGATGTCACAAAAGGCTTAGTATTTTGTTACATTGATGATATTATCGTTGTATCCGAGGATTATGATACACATATGTTATTGTTAAATAGATTATATCAAAGAATCAAGGACGCAAACTTGACTATTAATTTAGAAAAGTGTAATTTTTTCAGAAAGTCATTGAAGTACTTGGGATACATTGTAGATGAGAATGGTTTACGTACGGATCCTAGTAAAGTGCAGGCAGTCATTGATTTTCCTGTACCCAAAAATCCAAAGGAGGTAAAAGTTTTTTTAGGAACATGTTCTTGGTATAGACGTTTTATAAAAAACTTTTCTTCGATTGCTGCACCACTTAATGCTCTCACAAGTACGAAAACCAAATTTGTTTGGACAACAAGTGCTGACGAAGCTTTTAAAGATTTAAAAAATCGTTTAGTATCAGCACCAATTTTGATTTGTCCTGATTTCGAGAAACCATTTACGGTCCATTGCGATGCGTCTAGTTATGGCATAGGGGGAGTTTTAACTCAGAAAATTGATGGTAACGATCGTCCTATTGCATATATTAGTCGATCTTTGAATAAAAATGAGAGGAATTACTCTGCAACAGAAAGAGAGGCTCTCGCGGTTGTGTATGCTGTTGAAAAGTTTGAACCATACCTAGGTACTAGGCCTTTCACTGTAGTGACAGATCATGCGTCGTTAAAGTGGTTCATGAATTTAGAAAACCCGACAGGTCGTCTTGCCCGATGGGGTTGTCGTTTATCGCAATATAGCTTCACTATCGAACATAGAAAAGGGAAAGATAACGTCATCCCGGATGCTCTTTCTCGCTTGATGAAAGTGGACGTGATCAACACAGCTCCGCAGTCATGTGATGGTGATATGTGGTATAAGAAAGTTTATTCAGGTTGTCAATATTATCCCAGGAATTACCCGAATTATAGAATAGAAAATGGAGTGTTATATAGGTATTGTAAAGGGAAATATTCACTTACCGACGAGTTTGACTGGAAAGAGGTTGTAGCTGAATCGAATAGAACGAAGGTCATTACGGAGAACCACGAACCTCCTACATCAGGACATATGGGAGTTTTCAAAACACACCGAAGATTGAGTTTGAGGTATTTTTGGCCCGGAATGTACCGTGATGTAGTACGATTTATTAAACAATGTGCAACGTGTTCAGCTTATAAGCATTCAACGACTCTTACACCGGGACAGATGGGTAAACCAAAACAATGTTATAAACCGTGGCAAGTTATAAGTACTGATCTTGTCGGACCACTGCCGAAATCACGATCTGGTTATGTCCATCTATTAGTTGTGACTTGTTGTTTCTCGAAATATACTATGTTGTTTCCTTTAAGACGCGCAACAAGCGCTAATGTGGCAAAGAACATTGAGAATTACGTTATTTTAGCACATGGAGTTCCTGAAACAGTGATTACCGATAATGGGGTTCAATTCACTGGATCTGAATTTCGTAATATGCTTAAATATTACCAAGTTCCTCGTGTTCACTTCGGCCCAAGGTATACACCACAAGTAAATATGGTGGAAAGATATAATAAAACTGTCATGACCATGATTTCGTCTTATGTTAAGGATGATCATAGGTCTTGGGACCAGAATATTTTTAAAGTTCAGTTTGCGCTCAATAGTGCAGTGAATGAAACTACTGGTTTCTCACCATACTTCTTAGTCCACGCTAGAGAACCAATTATTAATGGCTCATTTTATAAAGACTCAAGTGATACGGAGTATGCGGTAGCAATGCCCAGAGAAGAATATGCCGGAGAATTTGGGAAACTTGAAGGTATCTTCACCAAGGTACGAGAAAACCTAGAAAAAGCTCACGCTACGAATACAAGATATTATAACTTGCGTAGACGTGATGTGAAGCTAACAGAAGGTCAAGAAGTCTGGAGGAAAACGTATACTCAAAGTGATGCTGACAAATATAAAGCGTCAAAGTTAGCGCCCAAGTACCTGAAATGTATAGTGAAGAAGGTATTGTCTCCGTTGGTTTATGAACTAGTGGGTTACGATGGTAAACTCTTAGGTCAATGGCATATTAAGGATATCAAAGTATAATACTTTGATTAATGATCACTTGAGAATTGTTTTAATAGGTAGTTAGTTCTCAACTTTGTTGACATGTAGTACGTGTTAGTGGTAACATAGCTTTACCACTAACGACGCCAAGGTGATGTTAGTCGTCTTCAGCCGTAGGTCGTATTACATGAATATTGTGGTGACTCCTTAGTCATTGTTGTTTAAGGTGTTATTTTCCAATTCGTCGTTAACCCGGATAGGTACTACGAATTTGATTGTTAGTTTAGTTTCGAATAGGTTTCTAGAGTAACGTTGTGCTGAACACGTTAACTCGGCTGTAGGGTTTGTTGAGCTGCACTGGGATGACAGGAGCAACTCGGGATTCTGTATGAGTGTAGGCAGCATTCAGTATTTGGAAACTGATGCTTCAATATGAAAGAGAGGTATAAAAGAGGAATTTTGAAATTGTGGGGGAAATCTTCTTTAACTATTTTGCTTGACTGTAGGTAGATTGTCATGTACAGTATTACTAAAGTCTTCGAAGTAGGGACTTGTTGTTAATTTAGTTTACAGTTAGTCTAATATAAGCGATTAGTAATTAGTGTTATTTGTATTATAAAGGTTTTTTTCACAAATTTTTAGTGGTCGAGATATGTTCTTAGGTCGCTGAGGGCAGCGCAGTTTCTTACTTCGTGTCGAAACTTTTCATAGGAGGGGGGTATTGTGACGTAGCGTTTTTCGCGCTTATGTCCGTCTCTTTCGGAATATCGTCGTCGAAAGTTTTTACCTTTTTGAAGTCGGGACTGCTCTATGAAAATTAACTATGGCAGGATTCGAAATATAAAATTTGGAATCTTCGTGAGCTGTCAAGAAGAAAAGTCAGAGAAAGATTTGAAGAGCTATGATGGATAGTAAATTTTTACATATTTTCGAGGATTAATAGCCGGAATAATGAAAACCGGTAATATTAGTATTTAAAATACCAAGGACGAGTTAAGCATGGTTCGTATCAAGGATTTGGATTGTTTTGAAGGAAAGAAAATAATTAGTTGAAGTGTTAAAACCCTAAAACTATTATTTGCAGGGAAATTGTTGTTAAAAATCTAAGATAAGAAAGGGAGCAGATTCTTCGGCAGCAATTATGTTTAAGTGTTAGCGGTGTGCCTGAAATATGGTTACTGGGAGGCTGTCTTCACGGACGTAGCGGGTAAGGACGTTTAAAGATAAAAACCCGTGGACCCTGTGATAAAAGAACTGCTCATAAAGTTATTCCTTTCCATTTTCAGGTGGGACAAATAAATGATATACAAATAAATGTTAAATTATAAATTATATACATTAATACATTTCATCGATTTCTTTGAAGACTCAATGGAGACTCTTCAGTAGAGGTCCTTTACAAGATCTGCAGGACGTTACAGACTTCAAACCGTTCGTGATTTCAATTTAGGAGAAGACGGGAGATTTCTCTTAAGATACGGTTTGACAGCGATTCCTGTGAGTCAACTAAAATTATTTAATACTGTAGAGCTATAAAATTTCATATCATTCTTGGCAGTATATTCGATCCACGAATCAACACAAAGCGACCCTTATGGTCTCATGTTTTATTTCTTATATTTTGGTTTATATCTCAAATTATAAAATTAAATTAAAGCTCTCTGTGAACCACTGTTAAAATAGTGTTAGCTTTCTTTATACAATATATTTTTGTATACGTAAACTGGTTGGTTTGATTTCCTTCCTCTATACATCTCTGAATTAATTCCTTTAACAAAATAAATCTAACAGATAAAATACAAGCTTACAACGGGATTAAATACTTAAATAAATACGATACGTCGTAATAATCGAAAACTAAAAAACGAATGATCATGTTTACCATTCAAATAAACTTTTCTTTCTACTACGACGGTGACAAACAAGCATGCGGCTGGCCTGATGTTAAGCTGTTACCGCCGCTTATGGACGATTGCAATTCCACGAGCGCACACGCGCCTCGCCGAACCTTTAAGAACCTATTTACTCCCCTCTTGAAGAAACTCTGTAGCCCCCGGGGAAAACCTCGGCACGGAGCTCATTCCACATGCAGAGTGTGGAATTAGGGAAATCGCGTGCCATGGGAGAGGCCTGTGTCCAGCAGAGGACTGATACAGGCTGATGATGATATAAAGAGGAAGATCATCAACAGACTTTAAACATTTAACTTACAAGGAAATAGATGACAGAAGTATTTAAGTATGTAGGTATGTGGTTAGATTGTTCATACGAAATGGCGTCAGTACCAAAAGTTAGTCGTAAGCTAACCGTCACTTGCTACACATAAAATTTAAGCTACCTGATTGTGGATGTGGAAATATATAGTTCTAAATAATTTATGTTGGGTGTTTCCTTCAAGACCTGCGCCGAACACTGATCCTTCGGACCGGATCTGAACCAGTGACCTATGGATTTAGAGTCTGACAACAGACTTTAAATACCTCATATCAGATGCTCACTTGAATAGTATTCTTAGTGCCAAAAAGTTTTCATCCTTCCACTCTATTGCGTTTTCATGGTAAAGTGAAACTCGATTCCAACTGTGCCTCACTTTTGCTGCGATAAAAATATGACAGAAATTGTCAGTACCTCTTCATTTCTTTTGCCGTGATTTCCCAAAAACAGCTTAGTTTCTTGCATCAAAAGGTGAAAATTCCTAAGAATATACAGGAATATACAAGAATTTGAGGTAGTAAGTTAAACTTGCACGAGGCAAATGGAAAGCAATATTGCTGGTCGTCTTGTAAAAAGAATCAAATAAAAATACGAGGTACAGTCAGCTCCAGCATTATTTAAGTCAAGGTTCTCAATTTTTTTTTGTTCGGGGCGCACTGGTTTAGGATTTTTAGCTCAAATAGCATAGTTTTGCTTTTCGGAGAATAGTAAATAAATAAATAAATATCGGACAACCTCACACAAATCAATCTAGTCGTAGATAGGTCTTGAGTGAAGTTGGGCCTGAATATTTGTGCTTGCACAAAGTTCATCACACAAAGCGCTTCACGGTGGGCACGACGAGGTGGGCACTGTTACTTAGTTATACTCTATACGGCACATCAGAGCGCCATTGCGCACAGTTTGAGAATTCTACATCTTTCTAAGTAATTAAATCGATTTAGCAAAACGGCAATCGATTTGGCTTCTGGGGCCGATCCCCAATACAAACACGGCTATACCCTTAAATGGAAAATTTTCAATAGCACATTATTATATCGTCGTTCCAATGCTAAACTAACATAACTGCCATTTGGTCAAAATTGAGTTTTTGATGTAAATCTGTACCAAATATAACCCCGCACAATGTCACAAATTTATAGAGCTCTAGCTTTAAAGGTTCCAGAGTTACAATATTGTGAATCTGCACTTTTATTTTTTTTCCCCCATGGTAAACTTGCAAAATGTAGATAAGGCATTTTTCTTAGCTCGAGGAAGGAAAAACATCTATGGTCAACTAACGAATCTGACATTTTGGTTAACTTTTTATGGTCATAATTATCACTAGCCGGTTAAATAACCAATAGCAAATTTGCGAATCTGCCAGATTCGTTAGTTTACTATGGTGGCTATTATGACTTGCTCACATAAGTAGCTATAGTGAACTTGCGAATCTGCCAGATTCGCTAATTTACTATGGTGGCGATTATGATATACCCACAGCGGTTGCCTATAGACATTTACGAATTTAGCATTTTCGCGAGTTTGTCATTGTGACTAATGCATTTGAAGTAGGTGAAACTAGAAGTAAATGTGCGAATCAGGCATTTTCGCAAATTAAGTATTGTCAATTCATTATAAAAAATAAAATTCATGCGATTTGCGTTTGAAAAAAGGGATAAACATATCAGAGGGGAAGCATATAAAAGCCTAAATGGTAAAGACGTTGAAGCAAGACCGATGAAAGAACCCAAATTTGTGACAAAACTCATCCATTAGAAGGGTAAAATGGGAGGTGAAAGTTTGTATGAAGAACTTGAAATTCTTCGAGTAACATTTCGAGTATTCTTATTTTCTTCATTAAAAACTAAGAAAACAAGTTTCAGCATTTTTTTAAATACATCCCTGAAATGGAAATAGAAGGATTGTATAAGAAACGTGGCCTTCTTTGTGTAGTGTCGTGTAGACTTCGTCAAATAAAGATACCTAATACTTCTTTATACTTTGATAAGATTTAAGAATTTTTTGAGAACCCCTGTCGTAAAATGGGGTAAAATTCGAGTTAAAAGTTTGTTAAACAATTTTTAAGAACTATTATAATACTGAGCCATACCCGGTATTTCGAACAAAAATAGATGCATATTTTCTTATCTCTCACCGATTACACTGGTAAGTAGAAATCGAAATGTTTATTTGGCAGAATACGTTACAACAAATTAGATCTTACGATATTTTATAGAATCAGTATTCAGTCGACATGCAAGTCAACATGCAAAATAAATAAGTTTTAATACCACATTTATGGTAAAATCGTCATTATCAAATTAAATCTAAAAAATAACTACACATTAAGACAAATGATAGCAATAACGGTTACCACTATAATTATGGTATTGCATATTAGTGACATATTATCTAAGCTTTGGTAGCAGAAAATATTGTTTCTGAATATTATCACTCTTATTACGAAAGTATCCCCAACTCGGAAGTGTAGAGTTGGACTACATTAACTCTTCCAAGCAAATGAACTGTCAAACACATAAAAACTAAGTATGGCAATATTAAGCAAAGAGTAACCAACAATCTTAGTACTGGCATATTTTTATTTCGAATTGACTCGTATCTAGTTTGTAAATTGATACCGTGATACGAGCTTTGTTTTAAGTAGGTATTTGTTACTTAGTGAGTTTTGATTGCCAGCAGACGATTTGAAGTCCGTAGTAAGTGCCTTTACCCATACAAATTTTTATCTTGTTTTAATCCCCTTTGAGCCCTTAGAGTACGAATATCAATAAACTGCAGTAAAAGAGAAATACAGTATGTGAACTTACTTAATCGTAATCTTAATACAACGCAAAAGTCCTCCGAAACATCCTTTATAAATATTTTTATAAGCACAATAGTGATCAAAGCATAACTTACCAAGATCTTTTTTTATTTATATAAAATTTGATAGAATCTAATACTAACGTTCTAATACTAAAATCTAAAACTTAAAGATTAAGAGTAATACACAAGTATCAAGACTAACTACTACTAGACTAGTATTTCAGTGCTGTCATATACCGATTTACAGATAAAAAACTTAAATTGCTGGGGGAAAGATATTTTAGCCAGACTATATACCTACGTAATAGATAGCCTACCAGAGTTTATATTGTAAGGCTGCCTAATAAGTAAATAAAAACTATATTTTCGTTTAATTACTTAATATCGGTATCAATTACCATTAAGTATAAGTTAACGCTTGTAAGTAGTTAATAAAAACATGAAGTCATCTGTCATTATTAAGTTTACTAAACATAAGTTGAAAGTAAATCATAATTATATTAATATTTTTTACAATTTGTCAATCAGATACAATTTAACTGCATTTATTGACTGACAGGTATAGAGACAAATATACTTATGTGACGTTTTCAATTAAAAGAGTCCACTGTGCCACTTACCATGAGCGCGAAATTTGTTTGCATGTTTAAACAAATAACTTGTCAACCGCTTGAACCGTCATATTTTAGCATTTGAACATTATTTATAGGTCGAATGCGATAAGTTTTAGACTATATACAATAGTATTATGTAATTGGCAACAAAAATATGTGCAGATTCGCAATCTATTATGATAGCAAATGAATGGGAAAGCATTAACATTCACCAAACGAAAACGACGAATGTGGCATTTTCGTAACTTTACTTTGGTTTAAAAATAAAAAATGCAGTTTGAATTTGCGAAAGTGGCACTTTCGTAAATTTACTATGGTGAATAATCTTACCTTTTTGTTCCTTTCTATGGAGTAGCCAAATTGCGAATGTGCCTTAATTTCTAAACCCAATGAATTAATACATATCTGACACATTGATAATATAAAACATGCATTTTAAAAACACTGTGTGAAAAGGTTCTATTATAACTACAAAAACAACCGAGAAAAAAAATATATAGATTTTTAACCAACTTAAAATCGCTCCCCTGTAAAATTAGTTTTTTGCAGTTATGTTAGTTTAGCATTGGAACGACGATATTAACAAAACCCGCAGATGATATTTACATCACTTCTATATACTATTATAAAATTCTAGATTTGTATTGAAAATCAGTTTTTCTATGGAGAGGGGTCATGATTTCAGGAAATATCTTAATAGCGTGATGCAGGATCGTGATATGTTTTGTTAAGGCGCGCCATGCCAGTCTGGCATGTTGGGCATAATTTCTAATTGTCCTCTGATCACGCCGAAACGGCTGGACGAATTTTAGCCAATTTTGGTACAAAGATAGCTGGACAAAGATGGCTATAGGATGATTTTTGTCAGGCTACGGTAAAGAAAAAAATACGCGGACGAAGTTACAGGCGCCTCCTTGTATATTTATGTATGTATACTGTTTACCCTAGTATGGTAAAAGCAAACGCAAGGATTATGGCAATATGCAAACTAAGTTGTGGGTTTCTTCTAGTCCGTAATAAATTCCAAACTTCATCGCTTTAGTGCGTTTAGTAGGATTGAATTCTGGTTGCCTCAAATAGATACCATATTATTGCCGAATATAAAACGGACTTTCTGTGCTAATTCTTTGTGATTGTGGCCTTACCCGTAACGACAGCCTTCGGGTCTTTGATTCAATATCCGTATCCCTCAAATTCAATGACACCTTTTTTATCAAAGCGACCGTTGTACAGTTCACTGTAAAAATTGCTGGTATTTTTTTCCTCTCTATTATAATTTATAACGTTTCAGCAGTCAACGCTAGGACGGGACGCGTCAAAACCCGTATTTCTTTTCAACTCTATTGATTCATATTTTGTGATTCGTGAGTTTCGAGCCCAATAAAACTTAAATAATTAATAAATATCGAGTTTAGTGTTGACACTTTACATAATCGATAATATCTTGTGCCTATAGGCTTGTGTAATGGTAGTTAGACGACGATATACATACTTATATAGGTAAGTATATATTTAAATATATAGAAACCTCCAACAAGTTCTCGAATCATCAGCCGATAAATGTCCCCTGCTGGTCAAAGGCTTACCCAAATGTTCTCCACAACGATCGGTCTCGCGCCGCCAACATCCAATTTCTGCCCGCAATCTTTACCAGGTCGGTTCACCATGTTGGAGGCCTCCCACGCTGCATCTTCCGGTCCGCGGTCGCCACTTAAGAAGCTTTCTGCCACAACGGCTATCGGTTCTACGAGCAATGTGCCCCGCCCACTGCCACTTAAGTTTGGCGACTGTCTGACCTACCTATATCTACATTCTACAACTTTCGACGCGGTTGGCGCAGTGGTTAAGCAACTGCCTACTGAGCCGACGGTCCTGGGTTTGAATCCCGGCAAGGGCAAATTTTTGTGTGATGAACTTGTGCCTGGGTCATGGATGTTATTTGTATTTAAGTATGTATTTATCTATCCATACTAATATTATAAATGCGAAAGTGTGTCTGTCTGTCTGTCTGTTACCTCTTCACGCTTAAACCGCTGAACCGATTTAGATGAAATTTGGTATATAGATAGTTTCAGTCCCAGGGAAGGACATAGAATACTTTTCATCCCGAATAAATTTAGTGTTCCCGCGGGATGAGCAGGTAACACCGCGGGGCACAGCTAGTATAAGTATATTTATCGTCGTTTAGTTTCCATAACGCAAGCCTACTAGAGCTTACTGTGGGACTAGATTGATTTGTGTGAGGTTGTCCGATATAAGATTTGACGGCGCGTTTGGCTCAGTTTGTAGACACCTGCCTAACTGAGCCGGCGGTCCCGGGCTCGAATCCCGGCCAGGGCGAATATTTGTGTGGTGAACTCGAATATTTGTGCTTGGGTCATGGTTTTTCTGTGTATTTAAGTATATATGTGAGAGGGAAAGATGAAAAGAAGTAAACAATATTTTAAATATAAAATATCGGGTATATTTCCAGCAATAGTAAGCACTAATTACAACAATTTGACGATAAATATCTTAATTTGCAATTAAAAGTAATCAAGCAAAAATATAGCATAAAAGAACCATAGTGTTATTAATTTACCTTAATTTACTCTAGAATATAACACACAGAATTATTATTACAGTATTTTATAGTGACAATAATATTGGAGATAAAAGGTACATAATTTACCTGACAGTTCAGAGCACAAGTCGTACTGTGTCCAAGGCAGGACAACTTCTGATCTGCCGACAGGGGGGGAAGCCATTTTATAGACAGCTCGATGACGTCGTGGGAGAAATCGAGTGGCGCGATGCAGCGCCTTCAACAACAAGTTTTCTACCCTCTTTTGTAAATTTTTGATTTAGAAATATCGAATGATAGTTTATTCTCCCACACGGCCATTCTGACGAGCAGCCACTTGGCTCGCGAAAACAATCATCAACTTAGAACACACAAGTATTATGATATAACTTCATCCCATGGAGTCATCAACATAAATCATCAGTGAAGCACACAGTTACTGTTAAATCGTATCTAACACTGGCAAATTTTCATAACCTTAAACTAATAAAATTTGAATGGAAAATCACTAACAGTGGTCAAGTCATATGACCATAAAAACTAGCGCCAAATCACAGTGGCAGTGCTCAAATCACATGGCCATAGAAACTTATTGCCAAATCACAGTGGCAGTGGTCAAATCACATGACCATAGAAAATAGTGCCAAATCACAGTGGCAGTGGTCAAATCACATGACCATAAAAACTAGTGCCAAATCACAGTGGCAGAGATCAAATCAATTGACCCTAATTAGATCGGATGTCAAATCATTGCGATTGTTTACGGTATAATTTGGTTTACCAATAAGACCGCTTATACACAGGATTGTTGGCCAGACAATCACAGTATACACAAGCAGCTATTACAAGTAAACACAAAAATAATTGTAATATCCTAATTCAATTAATCATCAGCTAATTATCATCATTTAAATAGGTCATATCACAACTCATCACTATTTAAGGAATCAGTTAATTCATGTCCCATTTCAGGAGACATTAACCGTAAATTTTCATGAGACACATACAATTCATTGCCAGTCTCGTAGACCCTAACGGTATATCTATCATTGTCACTAATATGTGTGATGACGCATGGACCTCTATACTTGCTATCTAATTTATTAATAGCACGCGGATTCTGTTTAACCAAGACAATATCTCCGACTTTAAATGGAACAATTTTTGCTTTTGTTTTATCAAACTGTTTTTTTTGTTCTTTAGCACGCTCGTCCATCCTTTCCTTCGAATCTAAACGACAAGTATCCAGGTCCAGGCGTTCCACGTTATCTACTAAAGCTGATATAGCTGGAGGCGACTGATCACAACCGATGAGTAGTTGGAAGGGTGTGCGACTGGTGCTTTTGTTAAACGTACTATTTATAGCTAACTATACTTCGCCAACTGCATCCTTCCAACTTCTCCTAGAGGTGTTCTCAACAATTGTAAAACAGTTTGTCAGAACTTTCATCATACGTTCCACCTGTCCATTCGCACGACTGACGCCACTAGCTATAAAATGTAATTCGATGGACCATAATTTGCAAAAAGCCGTAAATTCCTTGCCAGTGTAAGAAGCCGCCTGATCACAAACAATACGCTTCGGTGTGCCAAAAACATAGATAAATGATTTTAAGCAATTAACGGTTGCCGCGGCCGTAAGATTGTTAACGGGTTGCATGAAACAATATTTCGTAAAACCATCAATGAATACGACGGCATATTGCTTAGTGGGTTTATTCCCACTCAGCTTTCCCGTCGTATCCATATGCAATGTATGGAATGGCACAGGAGGTTTGTCAATAGGATGAAGCGAAATTTGACGTGAACCAGATTGGCTCTTATTTAATTTGCACGTAAGACAGTTCTCAACAAATTTTCGAGTACATTTAGACATATTCGGAAACCAAAACCGTTCACGAATTTTTTCAAGTGTCTTTTCCCATCCGAAATGTTTAAGGGAGTCATGGTAAATTTGTATTAGATGCCAACGATAGCTTTTGGGAACAAAAAGACACTTTTTGGTTCTTTTGTCTTTTGTTGTAAAGATTCGGTACAATAACCCATCATTAATTTCATAACTAGACGCTAAATCTTTATCAATTGTGCCACTTGTAATTGATTCGATGATGGCTTTGGTTTCGGAATCATTGTTTTGCTCTACCTCTAACCAATCGCTGTAATTTTGAATGTTGTTCACGTTCAAAGTGGTGGGGTTGCGACTCAAATAATCTACGTGTGGTATGCGTTCTCCTTTGCGATATTCGATTTCAAAGTCAAATGTTTGTAAGTATGCCCACCACCGATGGACTCTGGGAAGCAATTCCTTCTTATTGCGTGACGCTTTTAAGGAATTGCAGTCAGTAACTACTTTAAATGGGCGTCCAAGCAGGTAGTGTCGAAAATGTTTGATGGATCTCACGACTGCAAGCGTCTCCAACTCGTAAGAATGGTATCGGCTCTCGGTTTCGGTGGTGCGCATACTAAAATATTCTACGACTCTTAATTGGCCTTCTCGTTTTTGAAAAAGGACGCCGGCTAAACCCGCAGAACTGGCATCGGTGTGGAGCTCGGTAGTTAGCGTTGGATCAAATAACGTTAGAATCGGTTCTGATGAAAGATAACGCAGGATTGTTTCTCTAGCGAGCTCATGCTCCGGTGTCCAGTTCCACGGAGTATTGTTACGAGTCAGGTTATACAGTGGGATCATCGTTAAAGAAAAATTGGGAATAAATTTCCGAAAATACCCGGCTAGGCCACAGAATTGGCGGACCTGCTTAACTGTTGTCGGGACTGGAGAGTTTAAAAGGGCTTTTACTTTACCCGGGCTTGGTCTAACCTGGCCATTGGAGATTATTCTGCCTAAATACTCAATTTCCTTTTGCAAGAATCTACACTTTTTGATATTAAGTGAAAACCCAGTGGCCCGCAAAGCATCGAGAACTTCCATTAGGTACTGAAGGTTTTGTTCAGGCGTTTCTGAATAAATGACCACATCGTCGATATAAATCAGTACACATTTATCTATGAACGGTTTGAGTGCAATATTAATTGCTCTTTGAAACACGGACGGAGCATTGCAAAGGCCAAATGGCATGCGTAAGAATTCATACTGCCCGTCTGGTGTCACAAAGGCAGTTTTTTCGATAGAGTCAGAGGCTACGGGTATTTGATGAAATCCCGCAGCCATGTCAAGTACGGTAAAATACTTAGCTTTGGACAATTTACTAATGTGGTCATCTATTAGAGGCAAGGGGAAGTGATCGCGGACCGTGTTACTGTTCAGTTCTCTGTAGTCTACACACATGCGATTACTTCCATCCTTTTTACCGACAAGCAAGATTGGACTTGCAAAAGGAGAATTGCTGTCGCGGATTATGTTATTATCTTTAAGATCTTGTACGAGTGCCTTAACATGTTCTCGTTCCGCCGGGGCTAAACGGTATGGCCGTCGCTGGACAATTTTATCCGGATTTTTTAACCGAATGTTTAACTCACCGGTAGTGACTTGGGTTACTGCATTTCCCGTTGTAAACATGTCTGACCGAGAGTTAAGCATTTTATAAAGCGTTTCTACATATTGGGGATCAACGTGTTCATTAATATTAAGCAAATTTGCATCGAACTTTTCAACAATATTTACGTCATATGAATCACGTGATACTTTTACGCAATCTTTCATAAAAGTGACCTTAATTCCAGGTATATCAAACAAATCTTGTCCAAGCAACATGTCATACTGAATATACCTATCGGGTACGAGAATAAACTCTAACGTAATATTCAGACCGTCAACGCCGACTACACACTGCTTTTTCCGTGAAGAATAGAAAGCGTTCTCTCCTACTCCTCGTAATAAAGTCATCTCATAGATTATTTTGCCTTTAACTGAATCACCTACACTATCACGCATTAGGGAACATTCGGCACCGCTGTCCAATAAACATGAAAAGTCACGACCATCTATTTGCACAGTGTTGCATTTACTGTTATTCATTATTAGCGTGTTAACGGACTTTTCATCTTTATTTTTCTTATTCAAACGTTGAAAACAGTTTTCAAACGTATGCCCCTTTTTATTACAGAATGTACATGAAACTACCGGGGACTTCGTTTCTTTTGCAGTAAATGGAACGGGTTTTTGTACTCCGGGGCTAACGGAATTTGAGCGGCAATCCTTTTGTATGTGACCAAACTTGTGACATTTATGACAACGCTTTAACTGCTTATTATCAGAGGTATTTGGTTTTTGTCGTTTGGGTGGGATGCTGTGATCAGTGTCTCTATTGGGCCTTTTTCTCTTATAAGAATTAAGACTTTGAATCAACTGCGGCAAGCTTTTTGGCGTCAATCGTAACAGGTCCGAACGTATACGAAAATCTGACATACCTGAGATTACAGCCTCTACTAGTCGCTCCTCAGTCACCGCCACACCAACCGCCTTTTTCGCCAGCTCCCATTTCCGTGTCGCGTATTCAGCCAAGCTACTAGCCTGGTCGCTGGTGTACTCCATAAATAGCACCAGGTCGTCGTAGTATCGAGCTTCATCTGCAAACGTTTCAATAAGCCGGTCTTTAAGTTCTGGCCAAGTGGTTAAAGAGGCGTAATTACGACGCGCCCATTCGGCGGCACGCCCACGCAAGTGTTTACGAGACAAGTTTAGAGTTTCGCGTTCAGTTAAATCAAATTCAGTTTTGATATCGTCTAGGTTACGACACCATATTTGAATTGTGTCAGTTCTATCATCGGGGTCGAACGCGGGTACATAAATATGTTCCAAGTTGCGAACACGCGGAACCGGTTTAGATATTGGAGTTCCAAATGCACTGGCAGTGGTTTGTATAAGTTTAGACATCATTTCTTGCATCATATTTTGCATAAAATCAATTGGAACGAAACCTGTCCTTGTGTTTTCATTCCTGCCGGACGAACAGCCGGCCCGCCCGAGGACTGGTGACGCTGTGCGAGCCCGAAGCTCAGGTTCGGCGCTGCATGGCGTTTGGGGCTCAGGGTCGGCGCTAGACGCAGCACGGGGCTCAGGCTCGGAGCTGGAAGGCGCTCGTGGCTCGTCCGGTGGTTTCATACTGCTCATGATCGTATCACACCTGAAACATTATATTTTACAAGCGTAGAACGTGTTTACGATCCCACTTCTGATGTGAGAGGGAAAGATGAAAAGAAGTAAACAATATTTTAAATATAAAATATCGGGTATATTTCCAGCAATAGTAAGCACTAATTACAACAATTTGACGATAAATATCTTAATTTGCAATTAAAAGTAATCAAGCAAAAATATAGCATAAAAGAACCATAGTGTTATTAATTTACCTTAATTTACTCTAGAATATAACACACAGAATTATTATTACAGTATTTTATAGTGACAATAATATTGGAGATAAAAGGTACATAATTTACCTGACAGTTCAGAGCACAAGTCGTACTGTGTCCAAGGCAGGACAACTTCTGATCTGCCGACAGGGGGGGAAGCCATTTTATAGACAGCTCGATGACGTCGTGGGAGAAATCGAGTGGCGCGATGCAGCGCCTTCAACAACAAGTTTTCTACCCTCTTTTGTAAATTTTTGATTTAGAAATATCGAATGATAGTTTATTCTCCCACATATACTTATATATATAAGTACGTATATCGTAGTCTAGTACCCATAACACAAGCCTTTTTGAGCTTAATTTGGGACTAGATCGATTTGTTTGAGGTTGTCCGGTATTTATTTATTTATTATTTAAGATTCCGCGTGGTTGTCACACGGAATTTGCTTTAAATTTCAGTTTAATCCGGTGAAATTTAATCCAATTGGTGTCTAATCAATTTGTTACCCAACAGAACAGGCAGGATTACTATGCCAAAGAGGATTCCAGAGGACTCCGTTTTCGAGTCGACTTTAGATTGACAGATGGCTCGATTTAATAGTTCAGACACAGACGAAAAGCCTACTACGGACTGAGGCTTCGGTTCATAATTAATAGCGTGCCGCTGTATTCACTCAAATTGATTTCCAGACAAACCAATTTAAAAATTAACGCTCATGCAATGTGTTTACGTAAATAATTAGCATTGCTATGATTTTCATTTAAAAAATTGTGGCCAGCGAGCATACGTACATATCCCAACCTTAATTAATTTCCGTTGTTTGATTTATTAAATTGCTGTTCTAGAGGTGTTATACCTAAGTCTATAAAATGTTAGGACTGTACTTGATTACTCCCCAAGCTATTATTTACACGTACTAAACCTGGTCAGCGTTCAATAAACCACTTTTAGTGTTCCGTAAAAAATAGTAAAAATATTAAAATGGAATAAATACTCATTGGTTCATGTACCTACGTAAGTTCTCTAACGTTTCTAAATTTTGCTTTTGCTACACACAAAAACCTTTCACTCCTGCATATTACACAGAGTGTCTTCTGAATACAGAAGACGCTGCTATGCTCAATAGAGCACAATTGTAGAATAAGTTTTTCAATTACTCATGGTTATGACAAAAAGATACTTATAAAAAAAATACTAATGATAAGTTGGTATTCTCCATAATTATATTCTCTAAATATCGTGGAATAAAACA
This sequence comes from Apotomis capreana, assembly GCA_947623375.1. Classification (NCBI taxonomy): domain Eukaryota; kingdom Metazoa; phylum Arthropoda; class Insecta; order Lepidoptera; family Tortricidae; genus Apotomis; species Apotomis capreana. The sequence goes on along the minus strand of OX392513.1, from coordinate 14,178,202 downwards.
ACGTAAATATGATAAAACCATGAGAAGTTACGGACTCATGTGAAACTGATTGACATTTAAATCAAATCATAAGACATATTGTGCTAAACATTCAACAACAGTTGATACGATTTGTTTTACAACGTTACTTTGCAAGTTCCATGTTAAGTTAAGATGCAAGCCACATCCATCCATACTAATATTATAAATGCGAAAGTGTGTCTGTCTGTCTGTTACCTCTTCACGCTTAAACCGCTGAATCGATTTTGATGAAATTTGGCATAAGGATAGTTTAAGATACGAGGAAGGACATAGGATAGCTTTCATCCTGGAAATTATACCTAAAAAGATTGAAAAGTGAGTGAACATTTCTTTTGGGGTGCGGCGACCCTGTAGGAAATGTAATTATTAGACCAAACGCACAATTGCTGTTACATTTGCTTAGGAGCTTCTAATAATCCCTTTTATCAAGTTCCACGCGTACGTAGTCGCGGGCAAAAGCTAGTAGCATATAAACGGAGATTGCAAGAGTCGCCGTCGTCGGACTCGACGAGGAATCTTCTAAACTTGTTTAGTGAAATGACAAAATGAGCTAGTAGTCTCATCTTGCATTGCCATTTCCCAAGACAAGATTGGCGGTTTCACTTAACCAGTTTGGCGATTTGATCAAATCCCTGAAATTTAGCAGTAAAATGGCAATACAAGTTACCTATCCAATTTCGTAATTTCACTAAACTATAGTCTAGCGATTTGATCAAATCCCCATATTTGTTTAGTGAAATCACAAAAATCGGTTGCAATTTCGTCAGCTGCCGTGGATTTATCAAATCCCTTCCAGATTTGACCTAATCCCTGAGTTTGCCCTTTTACTGCGAAATATTATATAAATTACGATTCCATAATCCATGTGTCACATAGTTTTCTAGCAGTTAAAAAAACGTTGAAATTCAACGGAATCCATACGCGAGCCGACTCTTACTTGACCGATTGAAAACAGATTACCCACGACCCACGAAGAAACACGATCATTTATCACGAAGCGCTTCAGTAAATTGAAAAGAATAATACTTACAGGCCACTGAAGCCTCAATGCCTATCTCAATTGATCTCCTATTTTGTCAACCGGCCGTTTGCGCTGTAATTTTTCATCCCCTCTGGAGGGCTATTTTCGTAATTCATGGTTTTGAAAATGTTCTTGTCAAATTAAATAAATAAATAAATATCAGACAACCTCACACAAATCGATCTAGTCGCAAATTAAGCTCAAGAAGGCTTGTGTTATGGGTACTAGACGACGCTATATATACTTATATAGATAAATATATACTTAAATACATAGGAACAACCATGACCCAAGCCCAAATATTCGAGTTCATCACACAAATATTTGCCCTAGCCGGGATTCGAACCCGGGACCGCTGCTCAGTAGGCAAGTGCTTGCAAACTGAGCCAACCGCGTCGTCAAATTATTTCTATAAATACCATTAAATGTGGAACTGAAAAATTTGAGCAACGCCTTTACTATTATAATCACTATCACTACATAGCATAAAACAAAGTCGCTTTCTCTGTCCCTATGTATGCTTTGATCTTTAAAACTACGCAACGGATTTTGTTGCAGTGTTTTATAGAGTGATTCAAGAGTAAGGTGTATATGTATAATAAGTACATGCATAATATCAAAACACTGATCATTTTAGATGTTTCTAATGTGATTTTGCGCTTACATTGCAAACGCTGGCTGAGCCCTACGAGATAGATCAAAATAATGTAATACAGTATGCACACCTTAAAAAACCGGCCAAGAGCATGTCAAGCCACGCTCAGTGTATAGGGTTCCATAGGTAGTTCTTCACAATAGACGGGCTTAAAACATCATTTAGATTACGCGAAAGATTTCAAGTTCTATAAAAAGGTCGTAAACGCTAAAATAACTGGAATTACTTATTACCTTCTGGAAGTTACCGATATCACTTACGTCACTTTAAAGAAAGTTATGAAATTTTGCGATACCTCAAATACGGATCGAACGATTTTATTCAATATAGTTTTCATTGAAAGTACTTATAAAGCCTCATTTTAATGAAATGTCCTATAATTTTTAGACCAGCGGTTGCAAAGTTAGAAGGGGGGGGGCTATTTTTTGGGTTTCCGGAGCGAATATTTACAAAACTGCTGACTTTATCAAAAAATAATGTTTAAAGACCCCTTCGTATTATTTTTTAAATACCTATTCAACGGCACCACACACTAGGGTTGGAACGAAAAAAAAATCACCCCCACTTTAGGTGTACGAGAGGTACCCGAAAAACGTTTTTTTAATACAGTTGCTCAAAAAGTGGTACTTTTCGTAGCTGCAAATCGTGCGAAAAGTTGGTTATTTCGAACTAGTGCTTTTTACTTTTCAATTTTTTTTAATTTTCTGTTGTACTAACACGTCATGTCTCATACATCCAAAAAAGGTCAATCACTTTCCGACTTTATTTATTACGTCATACAGCACTGCAAGTGTATATCTTATAATTATGCTTAAAATATTTAAATTGCATATTGGATCAATCAAAGGGTTATCTATTAAAAATATTCAAAAGTGGTTTTAATCATTTGTCTGAGTGACTATTATTTAATGAGCAAATGAGTATTATGCGTGACCTAAAAAAATTAAAAAGAAAAGTATTGTCACAGATTAGAAAATTCAGTATTAAGCGTGACCCACGCGCTGCTTTATAAATTAATAATAATTATGAATAATCGCTAATTTTGTGTCTAAAATAATATATTTATATAATAATATATATATAAAATGTAAAGAACTAAAAACAGATTCACGATGTTTATTGTTTCGAATCAATTAAATTACTGTGTAACATTATCATATCTCTTCTGAAATATTAAAACTATTTCTTTTGATTTGGCTGAATGATGAAAGCCGAGGCCATCTTGAAAAAAAATATTACAATTAAAAGTAAAACTTTCATTTTCATTCAGTATTGTTTTAATTATGTGTAAAATTTACACATAATTAAAACACTGTAAATGACACGTAAGATTTATAAAATAAGAGTTTTTGATAGAAAATGATGGATTCTGATGTTATCAGAATAGATTTAACACCGCCCTAAATTTGTATTATTGCAATTTTTCGCAAATGTATTAAAAAACGTTGTTTGGTACACGTGTGGAAGTGTCATTTTAACTCGTCCCGAGTCTTGACCCTCGCCTTGCGGCTCAGGCCAAGACTCCTCGGGACTCGTTCAAAATGACATACTTTCCACACTTGTATCAAAAACTACTATTTTAATACAGTTGCTCAAAAAGTGGTACTTTTCGTAGCTGCAAATCGTGCGAAAAGTTAGTTATTTCGAACTAGTGCTTTTTACTTTTCATTTTTTTTTAATTTTCTGTTGTACTAACACGTCATGTCTCATACATCCAAAAAAAGGTCAATCACTTTCCGACTTTATTTATTACGTCATACAGCATTGCAAGTGTATATCTTATTATTATGCTTAAAATATTTAAATTGCATATTGGATCAATCAAAGGGTTATCTATTAAAAATATTCAAAAGCGGTTTTAAAAAAAAGTCCTTGTAGATTGAATAGGTACTAATTAATTGAACATTTAGATTACTATTATTATCTCATTGTTGACATATTATTTATTAAATTAATTCTGGCATTTTATTGATGTTAACATACTAAAGTTTATTAAGACATTAAGTCAAAATGTGACATGTTCGCGTTCGTAATTAAGTACTTAATAATAGTTTCAATGTTGTAACTTACACTATAAAATTATTTGCATGCCGGATTTCCGGCTGAATATGTACCCTCTATTCGAAATGTATGATTTACGCCTGTACAACTTCTACATATTCAGCAAATAAATATTTCATTTCATTTCATTTCAATTTGTCTGAGTGACATTTATTTAATGAGCAAATGAATATTATGCGAGACCTAAAAAAATTAAAAAGAAAACTATTGTCACAGATTAGAAAATACAGTATTAAGCGTGACCCACGCGCTGCTTTATACATTCATAATAATTATGAATAATCGCTATTTTTGTGTATAAAATAATATATTTATTTACAATTATATGAAATGTAAAGAACTAAAAACAGATTCACGATGTTTATTGTTTCGAATCAAATAAATTACTGTGTAACATTATCATATCTCTTCTGAAATATTAAAACTATTTCTTTTGATTTGGCTGAATGATGGCAGCCGACGCCATCTTGAAAAAAAATATTACAATTAAAAGTAAAACTTTCATTTTCATTCAGTATTATGTGTAAATGACACGTAAGATTTATAAAATAAGAGTTTTTGATAGAAAATGATGGATTCTGATGTTATCAGAATAGATTTAACACCACCCTATATACGAGCCAAGGCAAAAATTGCTAGTAAGAGTGTTTTACCCGCAAAATCGAAAGAGAAATAACATTGCCGTCTATGAACATTTTATTGGCTGGAAACGAGAAAAAGAGAATTATTAACAACTTGAATAAAACCTTAAATTTACCAGCAAAGGCCTTAAATGCGACCCTTCACAATTACTCTAAAAATTGTAGGTATTACTCTTAATTTTTATCAGACAGAAATAAATATAATTGCCCCATTCAATTACTGTTTTAAATTTGTATTATTGCAATTTTTCGCAAATGTATTAAAAAACGTTGTTTGGTACACGCGTGGAAGTGTCATTTTAACTCGTCCCGAGTCTTGACCCTCGCCTTGCGGCTCAGGCCAAGACTCCTCGGGACTCGTTCAAAATGACATACTTTCCACACTTGTATCAAAAACTACTATTTTTTTGTTTTTATTTTACCGTTTTGTCGGCGTGATACATACTCATACCAAATTTCAGCTTTCTAGTACTAATGATCATGGAGCTATGCCGCGGACGGACAGACGGACAGACGGACCTACTACAAACCTGTCAATTCTGCTTATTTTTACAAGCTTTTATTTAACTTACATTGTATATATGTTTAAAGTATGTTTGTTCGGGTGGAATCTTGCAACTCAATTTTGAAGCCATATATCGTCAACCGATTGAGCTGAAATTTTGCATACTTACATAACTTTGATGACAATACAATAATATGGTACCATGGGGAATGAAGAACCTTACGATCGATCCGATATAAATGAAATACGCATATATACGGATGGGTCGAAGACACAAACAGGTACAGGAGCTGGAATATACTCACCTGAAATAAACGTAAACATATCAATAGCCTTAGGAAAATATAGCTCCATCTTCCAATGTGAATGTCTTGCCATCACACAGGCTGCCAAGGCAGTTGCTTCGCGAGGTATCAAAGACCAAAAGATACGTATTGTTTCCGACAGCGCTGCAGTTTTACGAGCTCTGGAGAATAAAACAATCAAATCCGGGCTCATACTAGAGTGTCACTCAGCATTGCAAACGATCGGCATGAATAATCGGATCACGTTGCAATGGATTAAAGGGCACAGTGGCTCTCTAGGTAACGATGCAGCCGACCAGCTGGCTAGGAGAGGATCCGATCAATTGGCAATTGGCCCAGATCCTATGCTCCCCTTGGCGTTTAATCAGCTGCGTACATGGCTTCGTCACAGAACACGATCACAACACGCCGATCAATGGGCAGAAACCAGTACATGCAGGCAGTCCCGGGAAACAGTCCCATACCCAGACACACGCCTGACAAAGCGCCTGTTATCGCTAAGCAGGCCCGCCCTGCGAGTAGTAGTAGGCACTATCACTGGACACTGCACACTTAACAAGCATTTATATGTTATAGGAATGACCGATAGCCCCCTGTGTAGGGGATGCCTGTCGGCCGAAGAAACAGCTACCCACGTGATCCTGGAATGCGCCGCCGTAGCTAAGCAACGGGCTGAAATCCTCAAAGCACCGAGGTCACTTCGTGAAGCCTGTGGAGACACAAGGAGAATCCTGCGCTTCTGGACGGAGTTAGGCTGGCTAGACTATTAGCCGGCAAATCTGTACGCACAATGGCCCGAACATACACGGGCTAAGTGCGGAAAGCGGAGCCCATAACCATAACCATATGGTACCATGGGGCTGATCTGATGATGGAGCCGGAAGGTGGCCATAGGAACTCTAAAATAGAAAAAGCAATCCTACCGACTTTGGGCTCTTTAGAATCGTCTCAGTGAGCATTTGATGGATATTCAAAGAAAAGTACAGTCGGCTATAAAAGCTTGTCACTAACTCGACAACTACATTCTTGCGGGCTCTTGCACTCGAGACATTGGGCCCATGGTCAACTGACATGAAAATGTTCATGAAGGCCTTGTCGAAACGGCTTCTCGACGCGTCGTGCTTACCTCTGCCAGAGAATCTTTCTGACTATACAAAGAGGTAACGCCGCCGCCGCCAGCATACTGGGGACCATGCCTGTATTATTTTTATGACCCTTTTTGAATTGTATTATATGTTATTTAGAGTAAGGTTTTATGCATTTTTTTTATGTAATTAAATAACGTACAAAAGTTAATTTAATAAATCATTTTCGGCATTACTACAGTGTAGTATTAAATATAGGTACACCCGGTATAAAACATCATAAATTATTATTTTCAAAATCTGAAACTGGTTAATTCGTTGTTATTCGCGAGAAGGTCCATAACAAATAAAATTGTTGAAATATCAACCTACAAGACCTTATCAAAACTTTTAATGAAACGCCTACACGCATTCGAAATTAATAGGCAAAAGTTTAATTGTTTTGTGCTTATTTACTGTAAGTATCGACTTATGTTGTATTTTATATACTGCAAAGTTATATCGTGGTGAATTAGGAAGTGACAACAAATTAATTGACTTTAATGAACTTTGTGGGAGTTTCTTCAACTTAAATTTGAACCGACGCCAGGTTAAGTTTCCGAAATGTGTGTGTAATTAAAGAATGTTACAATCGCACAGACTTTGGGGTTCCTTTCCATTTGACAGCTCAACTTTTTATGAATTTTAAGTTAATTAATTTAATTCTAAATGGACTTTTAGCTTTAGTAAATAATTACTAGGTAGAACGACAAAGTGCTAATGAATATGTCCAATATTAAGTAAAAATATGTCCATAAGATAATAGACTAGCAGAAATATAGGCAAGATGAAAGGGGGAAGATGAAAAAGGAGAGCAACAGTGTGTGTTTTTTTTGCGCAAGTATAATTTTGACGTCTACGATTTAGTTGCGATCAGCCGATCAGTCGCCATTCGCGGCTGAAAGTACGTGGACACGTGTTAGGAGTTAATTTTTTAAAAGTACCTATACCGTTGCTTCCAACTCTATCTTCCAACGCTATCCAACTCGGCTGGGCAGCGTTCGGGAAACTACGCAATGTCTTTTCGTCCGACATACCTCAGTGCCTCAAGACGAAAGTCTTCAACCAATGTGTGTTACCAGTGATGACTTACGGCACCGAAACGTGGTCTTTCACTATCGGCCTCATCTCAAAGCTCAAAGTCGCTCAACGAGCAATGGAGAGAGCTATGCTCGGGGTGTCTCTACGTGATCGAATCAGAAATGAGGAAATCCGTAGACGAACTAAAGTGACCGATATAGCTCACCGGATTAGCAAGTTGAAGTGGCAATGGGCAGGCCACATAGCACGCAGAGCAGATGGCCGATGGGGCCGAAAAGTGCTCGAGTGGAGACCTCGGACCAGCAAGCGCAGCGTGGGACGTCCACCTACAAGATGGACAGATGACCTTATAAAGGTTGCCGGAAGGCGCTGGATGCAGGTCGCTTCCAACCGGTATATATGACAAGTCCAAAGGGGAGGCCTATGTTCAGCAGTGGACGTCCTGTGGCTGAGATGATGATGATGATGACCTATACCGTTACCAACTCGTCGATTTTTTATTTTACTCCAGTCACCGTATTCTATAGGAGGACGTAGGTACTAACACAGTATGGCGTAAGTGGAATTGGACAGGAAACTTCTGTCGTAGGCATCTGGATAGATAACAACAACATGGCTACCATGGGGGTCTTAAGATGAGCAATGACGACGCAGTGGGCTCAGATAAAGATGGCGGCTTAACTTGAGCGTATTCCTCAGCATCTTGTCGGAGGAGATCGGAAGAGGGTAAAGGCAAATGACAAATGGCCACCAGTGATATACTCTCTTAGAAGCTAATATACAAAATAACTCAGCCTATCACGTGTGTGTGACACTTGTAAATCACAGTGCTTGAGAAATATTGCCAATAAATCTAAAACAAATCTTAAAAAATACGAAACCTTGCTGTAAACAACTTGAGTCCTGAAATCTTTTGAAAACAATGTTCATTTGTCCGCTGGTTCTAGAGAGTTCAAATTTGGCAAGTAGATTCCTTGTAAGGTGTACGGGTGCACTAAGAAAGGATTTTTCAAAACTCACCCCCTAAAGGGGTGAAACGGGGTTCCAAAGTTTGTATAGGGAAACAAGATTAGTTAGACTATTTTATTCGAAACTTTACAGGAGTATTTCTAACCATAAATGAGTAAACACGTGTTTCAGGTTTTTTTAAAATTCAACCCCTATAAGGGAGTAATGTGGTGACAAAGTCTGAAAATCAGCATGGGTATTGTTTTTATGGTTTATCGGGTCGCTGATTACGAAAACCGCAACGATTTTAAAATCCAACGTGGCGGACGTGAGTTAAAAGCTCCCCTGTTGGGGTAAATGGGGTTGAAATGTCTAAATACTAAACCGCTGGTTCTAGAGAGTTCAAATTTGGCACGTAGATTCCTTGTAAGGTGTACGGGTGCATTAAGAAAGGATTTTTCAAAACTCATCCCCTAAAGGGGTGAAATGGGGTTCCAAAGTTTGTATAGGGAAACAAGATTAGTTAGACTATTTTATTCGAAATTTTATAGGAGTATTTCTAACCATAAATGAGTAAACACGTGTTTCAGGTTTTTTGAGAATTCAACTCCTAAAGGAGGAGAATATGGTGACAAAGTCTGAAAATCAACAAGGGTCATGTTTCTATGGTTTATGGGGTCGCTGATTACCGAAACAACAACGATTTAAAAAACAAACTTGGTGGACGTAAAATACCGTCTCGCCTGTTGGGGTGCGATGGGGTTGAAATGACTAATTATGAGTATGGGTGTAATTTTTATGGTTTCTTGGGACGTTAATTACGAAAATGCTACCGATTTTGAAATTTTATATTGTGTTTATGAGAATTCTTGAAAGCATTTGCGCCAAATTGCAATTTAATCGGTCCAGTAGTTTTGCAGCAAATCGGTTGTAACAGACGGACTGACAGACAGCTACACGTGATCCTATAAAAGGGTTCTATTTTGCTTTTGAGGAATGGATAGAGACCCGCGTTATCCTAATAGATTAAAAAAATAGTATTTGGTGGCATCTCGATCGTCGTCAATCGGTACCTATAGGCGGGCAGCGCGTTGGGATGGGAGGAGTAATGATCGGGAAACTTCCTGCATCCGTAATAAATACATTCAAGCTTTTCAATAATTATGTTAAGTCATTTCAGAATTCTGAATTACGTTTATCTGACTCAGAATAATACATTTTTCATTCATCAACGAAGAGAACCTCAATATCTTACAATAGAACATGACGTAACTTAGAACATGGCTTAGAATCATTTAACCAATCTCGAATATCCCAAGTCCATAAGCGGAGGCTCGGGACATTATAAAAGCGTTATACAAATAAAATGCACACATATCCCGGTATCTTAGCTTCACTTCGAGTTACGAATTTTGAAGTGAACTTTATTTGGATACAGTTAAAGCTGAGATCGCTTGGTTTGAGTGCTTGAGTTTTCGTTTTGATTTGTTAAAGTGGAGTTATGATAAAAAAAAGTATTTCCCAGTAATATTAGAAAAGCGAAGGTCTGTGTATGAGGGAAATGCAGATTGCAGATTATACCCTAACCCTAACTTAACAAATAGCCTACTTTTAATCCTGAAAAAAAAGAGCATTGTTCCCGTAGGATGATGTATATTATATAGGCACGCGAGCGAAGCCGCGGGTTACTGCTAGTAATTATATATAACCGTTTATTACAAACAATAATATTTATTAAAAACGAGCACTTCGGATACTGGCTGGAGTGGAACCCAGACATTCTTGCAGAGATCTCTTTATAAAGTATCGCATCATGACGCACTACTCACTTTACATGTTTGAGGTTCTAATGTACGTGAGAAATAATATGCCAATGTTTGCGCGTGTTGAGGTATCGGGCAAACAAATTAGATCCACAGGAAGACTCAGGACAGTTCCGCGTCGCCTGGCGCTTGCCTGTAAAAACCCGCGCGTCATCGGTCCCACGTTCTATGAACGTCTACCCGCGGAATTACGAACCGAGCCATCTGACGACAGTTTTAAACGACAATTGAGAAACTTTTTATTGGATAATCCATTATACTCAGTAAATGAGTATATGGAAACGTTATTTATATTTGTATAATTGACATTGTTTTTATTTATAAGTACTCCAGTTTTGTTAATTATGACATAATATACTGACAATACCTAAGTTCCTGTTGACCTTATTCCTAATTATTGCCTTATTTGACTTTGTTATTTTCAGTGTTATTTTTATCGTGTTAATTCTTGTATTTTGACAATCCATTTATGAGCTACTTTGACATTTCTATCTGTTTGTTTAAAATTGTGACATGTAATTATTTAATCTGTTTTATTATTAATTCCGCTGTTTTTACTATCAATTTCATCACATTTTATCTGTTAATATTAATATATGACGATCATAGTATAAGTGCATGTAAATTGACTTCGTGTAATTTATATTGACATTTTATATTATGAAATAAATAAATCTAATCTAATCTAATCTTTCAGTAGTTTGGGGTCTATAGAACCTGGGAATCTCGGTTTGCTCACTTCAGCACGAATTACCATCGGATCGTTACTGAAGACAAAGGAAGCAAAATTTACCCAGCTTGCCCTGATTTTTTGTTTCACGCCTGGAAAATTCAATAAGAACATGTACACATCTGAATATAAATCGTCGACCGTAGGTTCAATTGGGGTAAGGGACAAAATACGATTTTTCAGGAGAGGCTGACAAAGTTTTTTTTTAACTAAATCGTTCATAACTTTTTTGTAGTGAACCTTTTTTGGGCCTGATTTCATACATAATCTTGTATTTTAGTGTTCTGTCTATCTATGTAGTGCTCGTTTTAATAATTTAGATATTGTAGAAAATGGCATGTCCCTTACACCAACTTATTTCGCTGCTGATGTCCCATACAGACAGAGTATTCTGTAGTCTCGTAGACAGTATTGTGTAGTCCCTTACCTTAAATTTACCTATTCATTGTATCCACTATATTGATGAAGAAATGGCGTAAGGGACTAGTTGAGATTATGTGTGAAAGAAAAAATAACGTAAAGGGATCGTTGTAAAAATAAATAAGTACATACCTTTGGCGTAAGGCGTATCTTAACACCGGAAACCTGTAAAACATTAATGTAAGCGGTATATAAATGTATTGAAACCTGTAAGCATTTTTTGAGTGTCCGTTACATGCAATATTTGTATCGTTACACGTAACGTTTCTATCGAGTGGAATAAACCACATTTTAATTATTATATTGTATATTCATTTAATTTCTTAGGTTAAGTTTTTTTACAATAAATTTATATAAAAAGTAAAATACAACAACGTAATTACAAAATATAGATACATTATAAAAAAACCTAAACTAGGGTGCCGCCGGCAGCGGGGCGGGGCCCAGGCTACCGGTGGTTAGGGCTGCAGAGAGAGGAACCTCCTGACGATGCGCGCCGTGTTCAGGAGTACCGCCTTCTGTATCTGACCCTTGAACCAGCCATCTAGCGAGAGTCTCTTAAGATGTTTGTCGAGACTCTTCGCTATATTATTATTATTATTATTATAACATTTTAATTTATGATATCTTTTTTATTAAAATCACATTAATTATTTCTCAGCCTCTATGATCGAAGACTGAAATAAACAACCAATTTAATTTATACAGTAAAATTATTAACAGTTACAAAATTAAATACAATTCAGAAATAATCATTTTACATTTGTACTTTTTTAGGAGTCCTGTTAGATAACATAGTAGTTGCTCACAATTCAGTGCCTCCAGTTAATAAGGGGTAACTAAAAAACGGCACTTTTCAGAAGAGACAAAAAACTATTTTTCAATAGTAGATTTATTTAGAACTTGAACTATTTAAGATTTTTTTATATAAGCTATAGTGTAAGGCTTTCATTTTATAAATAAAGAACTAATGCATTGACCCTATAAATATGTTTTTTTTTGTAGTTATAGCTTTTGTTCGCGAGTATTTAAAGACATAGGTACTAACTCAATTTATTTGCACCAATTTTATCCTTATGAACGACGTACAGTAAGCTGCAGAGAAACCTGACCCACCCGCCATAGTGATTAATATGGCGGAGGGGTCAGGTTTCTCTGCAGCTTACTGTACATAAACGAAAGAATACGACTTGTACCTGTGTGAACGACATGCATAAACGAAGCGAAACGACTTATTCTATAATTTATTATGGTATTTTATAAATTATACTACTTGTCAAACTTGAAACTTGTTACCTAAGGAGTCAAATGAGGCTGTATAATAAAATGACCATAAGAGTAATGTACTTGAAAAACATCAATGAAATGAAAAGTTCTTGTTTATAGCTATGAAATATAATCAATATCAACATCAATGTCAGTCAATGAATAGCAAGAGCTCTAGTTAGATCCTTTTATTTCTCAACACTTATCGGTAGCGGAATTTCAGATAATGAGTATTAAAGTGTGTCATACTTAGGAATGCCTTTTAATTGACAGTGAAAATTTTCCTTTGCAATTCATCAAGTACCGAGACGTTTCTAAGAAGCCCAAACTCATAAACTCATAAACTCATAAACTCATTTATTGATAATTATTCAATTACATGTCAAAAAAATTTATACATTTTTAATTTACATTAAAAAATTCATCTACTGTGTAGAATGTTTGCTCGATAAGCCATTTTTTTAATTGCGCTTTGAACGACGTTGCGGTGGACGCCGATGTGACCACCTCGGGCAGTCGGTTGTACACCGCCGGCCCCATGACGTGCGTTAGCTTCCGTGTCTTTGCTAATTTTCCAGGGAGCGGTGTTAGTTTTTTCGCATTACGAGTCGGATATGTATGTACTTGACTCCACGTCTTGTACGTTTCTAAGTTTTCGCGGACGTAAACCGCTACCTGGAAAATCAACAACGACGGCAGTGTAAGAATTCCTAGTTCTCTGAAGTATGGCCTGACGCTGGTGTCGCGCGACACTCGCACCATCGCCCGCACAGCGCGCTTCTGCATCCGGAATGCCCGCTGCCAGTCGGCGGCGCGCGCCCACAGCTCCGCGCCGTACTGCAGCTGCGCGTGCACGGTGGCGAAGTAGCACGCTCGCGCGATGTTTGTTGGCACCACCCGACTCAGCCGTTGCAGGGCAAAGCAGGATCCACCAAGCTTTTTGCACAGTTTATTTATGTGAGCTTCCCATGTCAATCCGCTGTCCAACTCAAAGCCGAGGAAGGTGGTGACTTCAACCTGCTCGACGTTTATTCCTTTCGAGTACACCGAGAGCTGTCTCGATGGCCGCCCTGACTCAGTAGGATTACCTTATCGTTATCTATAAAGTTCTACCCATGTCGACTATCCGGCCTCATATTACCTAATTTCAACTCAGCTAGTCCTCGGAAAGTCAATCTAATCTTCCTTGAGATATTTTTAAACATACAATGTGTAAAGTTAATTCAAAACTTTTAATAAAGAACGTGTTAATACCTCCTCCAGTATTCCATTGGTTATTGCTTTTTTCGACAATCTTAGCCCACTTTTTTAAACTATCCGCTTAACAAAACACTTCACTTGTAGAATAACAATCACGAGCTGTCGACAAAGAGTTCAGTACTTACTGTTGTTCAGAGACGCCGAACTGACGAATTATACCTAATAACATAAATAGACACTTACATTTCTCGGTGGATTAATTACTAAATTTGAAATTTTCTTACCAAATTTATTTGAATACCTTCATTTATCGTGAAAGTTTGCATGGAAATAAGTCAAACTACGCTAGTAGTTTCAATGATTTAGTCAAGCCAAACATTAACATCCAGTTTACACAGATACCCTTATAAACAAAGGTTATTAAAACTGATGAAGGTATTTTATTGCAACATAACACTTTCTTTATTGTCAATAGATTAAAATAATATGAAGTAAGATGTGTTTGTATATAAAGGTAACAGGGATAAGTAATTCATTGATTCTCACGAGAAAATTAGCGTAACGGACACGGAATCTAAACATAAATCGGATCAAACCTAAATATCGTCTTAACTAAATTGGTGTTAGGTTCACACTGTTAAAAATATAAGATGGTAAATTGGGGTAAGGAGCATTTTTTTCAAAGCTCGTGCAATCATTTTAAGGCATGGGTGTTATTTAATCATTAGCAAAAAAAACATTAGTGTAAAAGCCAGTTTCATAAGATTGTCTTCAAAAATAAGTCATGTAAAGGTAATTCCTTAATTGGAAAGACGTTTACCTTATTCAAAGTGGATTGGTGGCAGTAGTTACCCTATTTGATGTTGCTTTATTAAAATAAAAAACAGATACATAGTTTTTGTGGGTCAGATTTGATTTTGAACCCATAAAAATCAGTAGTGTAAGGAACACTTTTTTCAAGCTAGATTTTTTTTTATATACACCATTCGATAGAGCGGAAAATTCTGAACAAAACTGTATATTCAACTCATTTTGCGTATTCTGTCCCTTACCACAATTGAACCTACGGCCGACGAAATATTTTTCTTTAAATATGACCTTCCATAATTAATTGTATCAAGCGTTACTGTGCGGAAATCCATATTAATTAAAACAATAATATTGCTTTGCTATTCCGAGATATAATACGTACAATTATTGCTCGTTATACTTATTTGCATGAATACATGAAAAAAACACTAAGTAGTATAACGTGTTAGCACTAGCCACTAATTGACTGGCACGTTAGTAATAAGTATATCGCGGATTAGCAAAGCAATATTATTGTTTAAATTTATAACCTTGCAAACAATATTTTAAAGCATGTCTTCACAGACGAATAAATAAATCACATCGCTAAGCGCGTCGTAAAGTCGGCGGACCGCGAGTCCTAACGACGCCCTGTACTGAAATAAAATCCGTCTTTATTGGCAGACGTTTGTTAAAATAGATCGCAAACTAGTGCAAAAACCAGGCAAGCAGAAAATTATACTTTTTGTCATAAAAATATGGAAAACAAGATTTTTTTGTGCACTAAAACACGCTCACAATAAATAACAAAATAAGAAATTAGAACACCCTTATTCTCTGTATAATATAGAGCATTGTGCATATAATTTTGACCACCTGGCGTGCGTAGTAACTTCGGCTGCTGACCAACTACATAATAATATCATGGTAAGGTTATATTTAAGTACTAGCAATATTCGTAAACGTGGAGGGAAGGACAAACATGGCGAAATCATAAGGGTACCTACCTTGATGGGACTCCGTGCCTTCAACTCTCGTGCGCTACAGGCGCGACAGCGGCCTATCGGTGTAACTCGGGCGTCGATGACCTTGTAATGCCGAATCCTTCGACAAGGCATTCATGTGAATGCCTTTCCCCACCTCGCGCGTCCCACGCTCGCCCTTCGACACGCACACATAGCTGCGAGTTTTGTTACTGCACACAAGTGTCGCTGTCGTTTCTTTTTACGTTAGTAGGTATATATATTCTTTGCCGCCGCATAGCTTACAAACATTCCGCATCAGATGAACTACCTAATCAAATCAATGGTAAATAAAATGGTAAGTTACAAAACTTATTATAGGAGGGCAATTGACAACATGTCATATTTATAACAGGTGGAAATTAATATAGAGATCGACAGGGCTTTATGTCGTGTATACCTTAAAAAAAAATCTTGGAATTTATTCTTCTGTATTTAAGGAAATATAAGAAAATACATCAAATAACTGCAATCTAAGACAATACGGGCTGAATAGGGTTGTTGTCTAAACCAAAGAGCGAAAACATAGATTTTTTTTTTATTTGACGTTGACAGATGATAGATGCATACCGAGTTTTATTAAGTTTTTTTTAATAAGAAAACCGACTAAAGTAACCGTTCCATTAAGTTCTGGTTTTGGTGTTGCCACATTTTAAAATGAGTATGTTTTTATAAATTAATAATAAAATAAATAATCATCTCAGAAAATAAATAAAAACAGAGATTACTTCATCTTTTTAAGCAGAATTCAGAAAAGTAATAAAATGATAGTCTTAAAAATATGAAATGTTGTCAATTACCTATAAGTAGAGGGCGTGTTGGCGCCTTCTACGCGCATCTACGCATGGTGATGCGTTCACATTTATTGGCAATTCAAAAATGAGTTACAGCCATTTGTTTCATGAATGCGGAACGGAACCCTAAAAACGTGACTCCTTTAAGAAACGTAAATACTTAGGTACTAATTTTAGCTACACTTATAATAATGGAAATCCTTACAAAACGGGATCAATGTTTTTATAGCTTTAAATAAAACCAACTTCAAAAGAAACCAAAGTAGAGCATTAACAATATTCGTAAAAACGAAGCCGAAACAAACGTTTGATTTATCAAACGAAAACATTTCCAAAGGTCCAAAGCAAAATATGTTACTTGGGCAAAATAAGGTCACGAAGTAAAAAGAGAGAGAAAAAATACTGTTACCGGGGACTATATGGGTGACAGAATAATGCAGCGAGGTACATACGTTACATACCACATGCATCGTATTACTATATTTTTTTTACAAATAATAACCGAACTTCAACGAGAAGAAATCCTATTTCGTGTATTTGTCAAAAGATTAATTAAATTACCTTGTGTTGGTAATCATCCGACGTTTCAGCCAACCAAGATGATTACAGAATATGTATAATCGTTCGGTTCACGTTGTGTCATCATCATCATCAGCCAAAAGACGTCCACTGCTGGACATAGGCCTTCCCCAGAGAACGCCACCATGACCGGTCCTGCGCCTCCCGCATCCAGCGGACTCCAGCGACCTTCACCAGGTCATCAGTCCACCTTGTGGGAGGCCTACCCACGTTGGCCTGGCGTTGTGTACGATCTCATAAAAGAATACAGTACTATAGTGTGGTTTTGGACCTCGTTATCGTATGTCATAGATAAGGTGTCATTTTGGTGGATTACCAACAGCCAAGAGCTGAAAAAAATAATTAAAAGAGGTCTTTGGGAAGAGAACCTTAGGTAGTCAGGTAAACGGGATTAATATTTAAAGCAATTTTAACACTTGGCAGCGTAGAGTTGATATTCCACTGGATTGACACCTTATCTATAAAACACGCTTCTCTTGTATGACGATAATGAGATCGTACACGACTCCTATCGAAGGACTATAAGTAGGTATGTACTCGTATGTAAACGCAACAAGTTCCGTTTTCATTGTGGTAACCTAAATCGTGTACTTACCTAAGTTTAAATCATTATGTTTACTTGGCGGGTTTTGATCGAGTGCCCAAAGGGTACCAAAGTCTAAACCTTTTCGCCCCTCAGGAATTATCTGTTCCCCTTTATTTCACTTAAGCGGGCGGCCAAATTAAGTCAACCTTGAATTATACGCTTCGTTAAACAACGGGGTTTTATTTAATTAGCCGCTGAATAGATACTCTTTGGAGTAGGTAGTCCTCTAGTTGGCACGCACTAAAATCTGTAACCACGCTTTTTTTAATGTCATTTCTTTCCTTAATATGTGTTTGAATATTTAATAGCTTTTCCCGAGACTCTGTCTGCATAGAATTAGTACTTTACCTTACAATCTTCCAGCAGTTTTTTTCGGGGTTGAAACTAGCCTGTCATTAATCCTTTCTTTGGTTATTAATTTCCCATATAAACTTCCACTCCCATTTTTACCCGTTTGACCCGTCGGATGAGACCCGGGATAAAAGCTATCCTTTGCCCTTTCTCAGGAATCTCAGGACTCAAACTTTCTCTTTACAAAATTTCATGTTAATCGGTTCAGACACACTTTCGCGTTTATAATATTAGCATGGATTTATGTTGATACCATCTTGATCATTACTGACAAGTACAAAATCAGGCATTCTCAACAAAGATGTAGGCATTTTAAACTAGTCCTAACCATTCGAGCGGAGAAATAGTATTTTTTTTTAATAGCTTGTTTAGGTGTCCCATTGCTGGGCAAAGGCCTCCCCTTCTTTTCTCCACTCGAACCTATCGCCAGTGCGGTTCTGCCATTCTCTGCAGAACGCGTCCAGAACGTCCCGCCATCTCCGTCTAGGTCTACCGCGACTTTTGCAATGTTAATCCATATTTCCTTGAAAAGTCAAGAGGTGTCATTTAATGCTGCTTGAAAAGCAAAAATCACGAGATATAATAAGTCTGAAGCATTTTTCTAAATAATACATATCGACTACCGGCTTGAAGATATCCTAGTTAAATATACTTAAGCATCACCAGTTTTATATTATGACAATGATTTGATCTCAAATACCACTATTTAGTGTTTACCAGAGTTATCGGGTTGCTTCCCTTGTAAACTAGACATCAAATAACCCCGCTAACTTAATCACTGTACGATAACCAATACGAAGTAATTTGGGACGAACGCGTATCTCGCATACTGATCATCTTGTACATAATCTGTCTTGTCAAAATAAGGTATAGCTAATTCAACGAGGCATTGTGATATCACTAATTAAGCTATATCTCACTTTTACGACGGCCCAATGCATGGACAGGTTTTCAAGGGAATAAGGTTGAATGTATTAAAATAAGATGTATGTGTCATTTGCCAATAAGCAATATGACCCTATGATTTTGAATTTACGCCTATCAAAAATTCAAAATAAATATACTCCTTATGATCGCGTTTACCACGTAATAAAAATGGAATTGCGACCCATTGTTACTGAAAGGCAAGTAAAGCTCATAAGCAGAATCAATTGCAACTGATGACATGGCATCATGAAAAAGACTAAGTTGAAATAAGTCAAAAGGTAGTTTATTTGCTTAAATTGTTCGACTTGTTCGTAACGGTGGCAGAGCGTAGCAAAGTCTACGCTGCTACGGTGCTACGAGGAAGCGATCGGTATACCTTCGCTTGCCAGAATTTCATTTAGAATATTTTTTTTAACCCGAACCCGACATTTAATCATTGTCCGTAACATTTACTTACCATAAAATGAGATGCCAGAATTTTTGTACATCATAATAATCATTTACTAGAATGATCAATATTCATAATACCATAATATCAAATTCCATATAGTTTACTTTCGAGAATCAACTGATTCTATAATTATTTTCATGTTTTCAGTTTTTACGATTTTCGTTTTTTTGCATATTTAGGATCAAAATACTTATATCTACATGCATTCTACATGTTATAAAATTTTTATGACAAAATTACTGCTAGTTTTCGAAATAAAGTGACGTATACTTATACAACTAACACCGTTTTTTAATTTAGAACATCGTATACTGAGATAAGTCGCTTGTACCACTATACGCAGTACACCTATCGGGGAAGGGCGGGTCGGGCGTGGCACAAGTGGCAGTTACCTCAGTATGTTTGCTCGTCGTCGTTGCGGACGTAAGATGTCCCACTATGCGCGACGGACAGTCGATGCGGCCTACGTCTTTTCTACCTACTACGTATCAAATTAGGCTTACTTTTGGTTATGATACAGTTTTCTCCAATCAGTACCGATGGTTGTTTGGAGTACAATAATAGCTATATGTCGCCATTACCTACGGATAAACCAGAGTCACCACTAGCGCTCACATCCGTCTGGGTTTCCCCGGATTTGTCCTTCCTAGTTTGAGGCCGTCCGGGGGCCGTCCGGGGGCCGTCCGGGGGAAAAAAAGCAATTATTTTTTTAATTTTATTATTTTCGGGGTAAATGCAAGTTACGCCAAATGTCCCGGTTTTTAAGTCTTTGTCCATGTTTGGCGAATTTAGAGATGGCAGCTGCTTAGTTGGCACGACAGGCAATCGTAAAATAAAATGGCAAAAAAGATGTCGGTAACTTACGTGTAATTTAAATAATATGTGGATCAACGAACAAAGAAAGTATAAATCTAATCATGAGTTTAAATAAAATAAAAATACGGGAAAAACAAGCCAAGAAAACAAATAATAAACATGTAAGACAAAAATTACGTTAAATTTTAGTGTGAACGGATTTTTTTAAATAATAAATAAATATTAAGGGACCATCTTACACAAATCGACCCAGTGTCCCAAGCAAAGTAAAACTTGTACCTACTATGGGTACTAGACGACGATATATACATAATTTATAAAGTACATGTAGAGATAACATCCATCACCAGGAATAAATATTCAAGTTCGTAACACACAATTTTGCTGGCGGAAGTTTGAATTTCATTGAAATATATAATTTGTACAAGGAGTGGTTTAATTCTACCAAATACGAAGCGCAAGCTTAGTCTGTTCGACAATACCGTGATATTTTCAGTCAAAATAGTAAGTTGACGCTTGTCACATTTACGAGAATTTGAAAACACCTACTGAAAAACAAACAACCAAACACATTGGCACATGGAGGAAAGAGACTTGAAATAAATAGGAAAAAGAAACTCAAACTTAATAAAAAAATGCGACTGCTGTATTCGACCTTCAAAAACCTTGTCATCTCCTCACGGTAATATTAAGCGTGTTTTATTACAAAAAAAAACTTAAACTGTATAATTTCACAGCATTTAGTTTGGGATTGCTACTTGTTAGGTACTGTTGACATGACTAAATGACAAATTATTTGACTTAATTAAATTAATACTTCAAGATGATGTAGATGAATTCAGGTTTTGGTCTGACAATTATTGTGATGGACAAAATAGGAACTGGAATCTACTATATGTCGGGGTAGGACTGTTTTCGGCCACTGACACCAACAGATGGCACCACAAGCTAGCTGCCAAAGTCGCCCACGTCACAGCGGTAAGTTAGGCTATTGCCGTTAGGTGGCGGTGTAGTCTATTAAGTATGAAGTTAGCTACACTGTTTGGTAGCAACTTCATTCCACTCTGTCAGCTGTGCGATCGATCCAAGGACTCGTTCTTCCCTGCCTGGACGTCGCCCGCGCCGCACGTGCGCGCTGACTGTTCTCGATATTCAAGATGGCTGACGAGCCAAGCGAGGCGTCACAGCAAAACTCCGGTGAGTTCCCAACATATATATAAATGTTAAAACAGTAATAATGTTGATAATACC
Source organism: Apotomis capreana (assembly GCA_947623375.1). Lineage (NCBI taxonomy): Eukaryota > Metazoa > Arthropoda > Insecta > Lepidoptera > Tortricidae > Apotomis > Apotomis capreana. Next base: position 14,156,875 of record OX392513.1, on the reverse strand, counting down.
GCTGTAACAAAGACAAAAAACACCATTCCCTAAATGCGGGCTGTGATTTTAATTACCTTTTAAATAAACGTAATTTTAGTGTAAATTTCCTTTATTTATTGTCTTTCAAAAGTAATTTGCTTAAATATCCTAAATACCAACTTCTGAACTTACTATATTGGATATAACATACAAAATAACCTTAACAGTATACTGGTACATAACGGATTCATTCAGGCGTATACTGGTACAAGTGACAAATCAGATGAAACTAACCGATCAGATCCATCCAAACACGAGCTTTAAGTTTGTTTATATATCTAATAAATGGTACATGTCGCATAATAGGCATAATAATAATATAATTATCCATATTCATCTAATCATAGTGGTAGTTGTCTCAGTATACCCGAAAACTAACTAGAACTCGTAAATTTCACGTATACTGGTATAACTACCTTTTTTACTAAAAGTACAATTAATTTTGAAATAGTAAATATGTAGATTTAAGGAAAATATATTCATTAAAATTATTTGAAAATTTCATTACATTATTTCAACGTATGAGTTAGTTATGGCACTTTATACCTTTGAACAGCCCTCCTGTAAAATCGTGATTTTGCACTTGTATCAGTATACGTAGGAGGTGTCGATGTAGTCGAAAAATCAGTGGCAGAACCGGACTGCTACCATTAAAGTAGATTCATGGGATAGGTTAGGTTAGAACTGCGACCACAACAGCGCGCGCCGAGCGAGCCTGGTAAAAAAAAGGTTGTGAATTATATACACTTCAATAATGTGTTTTTATTTGCTTGCATTATAACTTAGATCGCTAACAAGACGAAAGAAATTGCTAACAAGGCCAGAAATTTTAAATTGCAATTGTTTCTTTGCTTCAAAGGTTAAGAGTTCTTAGCTTGGCGGACGCCGTACGCTGTATGAGTTATTTTTATTTTCCGCCTCATCTCATATCGTCGATAACAAGGTTACGTGTTTGTGAAAAATTACAATTTATTTCGAATTTTCATTTACATGCTGTTGAGTTTTGAAATAAAAATATCTAAAAAAGTAAATGAAAAGAGTTTCATACATCTATTGCTTCGCTTATACCTTCAATCCAAATGGGTCAGAAGAGAAAACGAAAGCTTTAAGAAATATGGAAATCTCTTCTTGTTCTGAGATAGGAACCATGGCGTCGATTTTATATTTAATAGAAACTGCATCCAATTTTTTTTATAAAGCTTATACATGACCGGGAATTAAACATGATTTTTTTTTTAATAATAAGTTATCGCATTTCATATTGTAACATTCTTGACACCGGGTTATGTGTGAAATTATGGATGAGATTTATAAAAAAAAAAAACCGGCCAAGTGCGAGTCGGACTCGCGCACCGAGGGTTCCGTACAAACACTTTCCATCCCTAAGTGGTTAAGTTAAGTTTGCACCTGGTATGTATAGCGCCCCATATAAATTAGGTGCAAAGTTAGGTATTAAAAAAAAAAATTATGGTTTTCGTAATTATTCCTTTATCTATGCTATAAGACGTTGCTTCGTACCAAATTTCAAGATTCTGAGTTCACGGGAAGCACCCTGTAGGTTTTGATTCCCTTGCAAGTGTCGAAAATTTGCGGCATAAACGGCTGTATCTTTTGATTGCGTTGGCTTAGAAGTTTGATTTTTTCACAGCTTCAAGGGACAGTAGACCTGAGTAATTGATATAAATTTCAGCTTCATACGTCCACGCGTTCCTGATAAAAAGGGTCTTGACAGACGGACAGACGGACAACAAAGTGATCCTATAAGGGTTCCGTTTTTTCCTTTTGAGGTACGGAACCCTAAAAACAGTTTTCATTAAATCGCCATGTTTCTTAAGAACAGATTTTCCTATCTCTTATAGTTTCTGATTTCTCCTTACTGACCTATTTGGATTGATCACCCGGTATAATGGTACACTCCATACAGCAAATGCCGTGATGCCAAATAGGATATGACGGAATCAGCTTTTTTTCACTTTTATAATCAAATGCAGGCTTCACTATTAAATCGCAGTCCTTGCTATTGTTGTATACTACACTGGACTTGAAAAATCGGGTCCAAAAAGACGCTCACGTATTTTTTTCTTCTAAGAATAATAATAAGATACTTTCCACTTTGCAAACAATAAGATAATTAAATTAGGCGTGATTCATTATTACGAGCACCAGTTTTAAGGGACAGTGTCTGGGAAGTAATTAATTTGGAATACTTGAGCCACAAAATGATGAGATACGCAAGAGAACCAAGGTTGTAGATATAGCTCAGACAGTCGCGAAACTTAAGTAGCAGTGGGCGTGGCACATTGCTCGCAGAACCGATGGCCGTTGAGGCAGAAATATTCTTGAGTGGCGACAGCGGACTGGAAGTGGCAAGGCGACAACAAGGTGGACCGACGATGAGAGGACGAAGAGAGGGCGGCGCACAACCGATCGTTGTGGAGAACTTTGGATAAGACCTTTGTCCAACAATGGACGTCTATCTGATATTATGATGATGATGACTTAATTAGAGTCACTATCATGATGGAGTAAGAATCTTATACCGCAACTAGTATTTATTATATAATCTGTGACCGCAATAAACAATAAGATTGTATCATATTGATATTGACAGTTAAATATTACTGATGTTTAATTTTTCGACATCGTTTCTATGAAACACAAAATTATGGAGTTACGTTAAAAGCATAATTTGTCATTTTGCTGTCGCTATGTAACTATTTGGCGGTCAGAGCTACTTTTTCACAGGATTGAAATGGTGATGAAAAAAAACGTTGAAATGAAATGAAATGAAATGAAATGAAATAATTTATTCAGTAAGTAGGCCACAAGGGCACTTTTACAACTCAGATTGTGAATCTACCGGCATTTCGCAAGAGGAGACCGCTGTTGAGAAGAAAGCCGAAAGAAACTCAACAGTAAGTCATTTTTTCGTAAACAATACTTAGAACAATTAATTACATTACATTAGTGTTATAACTATAACTAATTATTACATGCGTACACGTATAGGAGATATATAGATACTCCAAATCAATGTTAGGTAGGAATATTAAAATAAAATTTTAACGATCAATTTAAAATATTAAATATACCCAGAGATGTATAAAGTCTCTAGGTGTCACAACATGCAATAAAATATAATTACTTAATTAATTTAATTCCACAGAGATGTATAAGGTCTCTCGGCGTCAATGTGAATAATTTACAATAGACAATAATTATTAAACCTAAATTTCTTAGAGATGTATAAGGTCTCTAGGCGTCACAATATACAAAAAAGAAAAAATAAATAATGATAATAATAATATGCTTATAGTTAAATTTCATTCCTCAGAGATGTATAAGGTCTCTGAGCGTCATTATTCAGTTCAGTACACTAAGTTTATTAGAGATGTATACAGTCTCTAAATAAAATAAAATAAAAAAATAATAACTTCAATCGAGTACAGGATGAAGTCTCTCACGTCAATTCACTAAACGCTGGTAAGCAGTTACTACACAACTAATTTGGCCCTTGCTAGTGTGAACAGACCGTTAATGTTATTACTAGCTAAAACCATGGAAGAAAGAACCTATGGAATTGGCATGTAGGTTAAATCGTACGAAAACCGCTGTCGCCAAACTCATACAAATAAAGGCAAATCGTTACGTTACACATCACACTATTACAACTCTTTTTTCATTGGTTTAAAGTTACAGCAATATCAACAACAAAATGTCACTTAAGTGACGTCAGTTCTAGACTGAAAGCAACTTTACCTCGCTTCATTTGCGATGTAAATTACAATGTTCAAAAATTGTAACATAAGTTTGTTTTAAAAATGCTCGGAAGTCACCAAAAGCTAACATGAAGTCACCAAAATTCTGCTACTCGACAACAGATGACACTGTGGTCAATAATATTTTCAGTTAAATTAAAACGTGATGGTACCTAAGATTAAGTATGAATTATCGATAGTTTCGTCCTCGACAAAACAATATGAAATTCCATTTAATAACAAGAAAAAATTGCTACATTCCAACACATTTATAACTCTACGGTAGTGATATATTTTACGTCATATGTAACATATTCTCTGGTAACAAAAAATAACATTCCTAAGAAGCTTTTTAAAAACAGTCTTGCCAAACTAGCTGCTTCTAGTGATGCATCATACATTTCCGGCAGTTTATGTCTATCCTAACTTGCCTGCAAGGGCCGGTACTGTTCCTTTATCCTAATAGGCGCTGATCAGAATAGGGAGTGCTAATTTACCTGTACTTTGCACGAGGTCGTCACATATGAAGGTTCTAAAAGTATGTCAATAAAACCACATTTAATAAAAAAAACTTTTACGAAACATATTCAACATATAATACATATGTACCTACAATACTTTTTTAGACGGATCCAAAAAGAAGGGTATTTTTATTTGTATTTTTTGTATTTTTTGGGTATATTTGAAGGGGATAAGGCAGCCAACTTAAAATACAAACATTTTTTTGCGTAGACTTAACTTAAACTACAGTAGACGTAACTTAAAATACAAACATTTTTTTTGCCCCTTAATAAATTTTCCATTATTTAATTTCAGTTATCAAATTCGAAATTGGTATCGACAATAGTAGCGATAGTAACATAGCCGCATCCCTACTTGAGTAGCGTTCACTTTGACGTCTTGAATAGCGAATTTTCTCGATTACTGTTTAATGTAGATAACTAACGATAATGAACTGTATTTCTTAAGGAATAAAGTTGTATTCTACTAACGTGATAACTCAAATAACGATCAACCAAATGGAGAAAAAGGAAAATATTGAATTATTATTTAGATAATACTTTAGCGATGATACGAAATGCCTCCTTCAGACAGTTTTTGCCAGGGGTTGAATTGCGGCAGCTTATTACTGCACAACACGGCATGATCAATTTAAAATAATTATTTTTTATTGCACATTTCACACGTCAAATCTAGTCTGCGTTTGACTATAGCGATTGACGGCGGATAGGTGCCACGGCACATATGCTTGGAAACACGGGAACGCCTACTTGCCACTTCCATCAGTCTCTTTCTTCCATGGCTAAAACCTTGTTCAATATAACAATTTAAGCGCCTACTCGCTGATTTATTTGCGCAACATCAAAAATTTATGAGTTCACGTATGATTAACCTTTAAGGGACACAAGGTAATATCATCAGCAGATATATGGCAGATATTTATAATGGCGCATTAATAAAACTCGCACGCTTTAAATTAGCGAACTGGTGGCCATAAACATGGACTGTCCCTCAATACATCATAGAAAATAAGCCTATTAGTGTCCGACCAAAATATACCCAGTAATAATGTTTCACCCAAGTTTTATTAACCGCCACGATTATGACGTTACATGAGAGGGTCGTTTAGGTCATTAGCGGTTGAAAATTAGTTCCTAAGGAACCCCAACAAATGGCGCGACCGGCTCTGTAAACTGTGTACAACTCCAACAAATTGTTGTCATAACTGCCTGGTTGCGAGCCGTGATGAATGGGCCTATGTAATCTAAGAACACATTAGATGATTCGAAACTTAGGGCTTTTGAAGGGCATAATAAATCACTAGCTAAGCTGAAATTACCTTAAAGTTGCGAAAGTGCTACCTAACTTAATCGCCATGTCATCTAATTTATCCGAAATGATTGAGCATATTTCTCGGCTTTATTTGGCAATCAACCTCGATGTGATTTTAATTTATCGTGGTAATATTTTTGTTTAAAACTGGAAAACGCAAATTTAATAGTAGAGTGACAGCTGTTATTTCATTAAAAAAACGTCACATAGTGTACGTAACTTACGATTACAATATACGTTATAGCCTGACTTTGAATAATGAGCTACAGTCTGTACCAAACCCAGCACGTCATCAACACACTATCCAGAAGCTGCTTCATTCAATATCTTTATTGGAATACTCAAAGCTTGAGACAGACTCCATTTTGTATTAAACTTTAAAGTTTATGGTCAAAAATCCATTTCTTGTTCAGATTGAGGTTATGTTTGTAATAAATATCTCATTTTTCATTTAGCTGCAACTCTTGGATCTTCCAAATTTAAACATACATTATATAGGAAGCCTTCTTGACTTTATTGGCCGGCAGCATAGGAATTGTAATTCTTATGAATGGATCTTGGATAAATTCCTTTGTCGGCGACTCATTTTATATGATGTTGTAAAAGCGTTCTTCATATTCATTGTTTTATACTGAAATGTAAACAACATATGGATTAGAGCTTGTCTATTAAGGCATCATTAATTTTATCACAGAATCTTATAAATACGTAACAAGATAGCATTTAGTTATTACTTGTAAGAGCAGAGATGTAGGAAATATAGGAGAACCAATGATTAGTTTGCTTAGGTACAGAAGTTAGGTTATGCAATACAGTTGTCGGAAAATGTTTAGGCTGAGGCATAGAAAAAGGTTTTAGTATTTACTTACCGGGCAAATGTTTTATTTGCAATTATCCAAACAAGGTTAGATATATCGGAATCCTATTAAAAATAACACAAGAGATTTCTTAACTTTTGTTTACATTCGTATCTTTTTAATATTCTATAATCTGTGGGTCAATGTGGGGTAGCCAGGATTTAGCAAAATATTGAGCAAAATGATTGTCGTACTGACAGAATTAAGTGAAATTTAATTTAGATAAACAATTTTAATAGAGAGTACAATTAATGCTAGTATTTATTAAATGAATGTGGTTGTTGAGAATAAGAAATATTTTTAAAGTATGGAGGATTGACTGCAAATATTGAAGGAAAACATTGGGCAATAATCATAGAGCAAAGCAGAGTTTAGCACACATAAACAATATCTAAGATAGTCTATGGAATATAGAATTTCGATGATATAAAAGGTATCTCAAACATTTTATTTCAATGAAAAATATTAAAGATTAGATTTAGAATGTAATATTAATCGTAAAATATACCCTGATTTAAGCTTCATTTATGGGTATAAGATTTATAATTTAAAGTTCTAGTCAATCAAATTGGAATATATTAAGTCGGCGGTTTTAAATTGGCTTGAGACTGTTTTGCTGACGTGGAACCAATTTCCCGCGAAAATCGGGAAATAGCCACGTAGATTCAATTATTAAAAAGTTAGGAATCGGGTATAAAAGGCCATACATTGGGATGGGAGATCATTCAGTCTTCAGCAGTGAACAGTACAGGAACTCTCTCCAGGATCTCGGGTAAGAACTCTCCCAACAATACCTGATACCAAACAGGTGACAACAAAAGTATTGTTGGGCTTTATTTACTTAGTATATTTCCAATATTACTGGAAACCTCACGGTGTCAACGAAAGTAATATTGGGTTTTATTCCTTGTGTGTTTACTTAGAATATTTCCAATATTGCTGGAAACCTCACGGTGTCAACAAAAGCATTATTGGACTTTATTCTTTATGTATTAACTTGGAAAACTTTCTAATAATGCCTGATCCTCACGGTGCCAACAAAAGCATTATTGGATTTTATTCCTCATGTATTTACTTATAAGGGGAGATGTTAAACCAAACGGTGATAATGACCCATCTCCTCTTTTAGGAAGGCAACTTATCTCTGTCGGCTGAAAGACTAAACCTCACAGTTGATGTCTATCAGTCTGGACTTAGAATCCTTGCAAAAAGACAAACATATTTCTTGCATAAGGAAATATGTTAGTCTGGACATAGTTTCCAAAATTAAATAGAAGTCGGGAAATTATAAATCCCATTGCCTTGTCATGCTTTGCGAACTGTTTACTAATGCATTTATTTCTTTTGTATTGTGTTGTGCCTTTTGTAAATGTTCATTCTGTTTTATGTGTGTTCATATCAGACTGCGTTTAATTCTGAGTTCGTCACAAAGATTAAGTTAAAAACAGACTACTAATTGATAATATTTGTTTCGAAATTTATTGTTGAAATTCTATGTTTAGTTGTGAGGACGGATTTGGATACGGACTGATATCTCTCATGTGCTTAATTCGGTTAACGTATTGTAACTTAGTCATATATCGGAGCAAAGTTATGTACATAGATTGTTTAAATGTAGACTACTGATAGTTATGCCATCAAGTTTGAGAATTGGGACTTTGTTGGGTACATAACTTTTATCCAAAGTGATCGAAGTAACCTTTTAGGACCATTTCAACCCTACCCAAGGGATAACTTTGATTATTTGGAATTCAATTTTCACCTGACCTTAGCAGTAGGACTACTGCAATAATGACACTCCAATAGCCACGCGCGCTAATTGAGTAGATTTTAATTGCTGATAGGTCAGAAACTCCATGCTTTTATTAATAGTAAAACAGCCAGAGATAGATTTCAGCTCGGGATTAATGCAATCAGGTTTCATAGTGCAATTCCACAACTACTTCGTCAAAGGCGCTATTAACACAACCCCTGGATGCATTTAATTCCAAGTATCTACAACTGGATTAGAGCCAAATATCTTAGGTCAGATGGACCATGTGGAGTTTCTGCTAATTATTAAACTAGTGGAACCTGGCGGGATCTTGGGGATTTGCAGCGACAAAATACTAATAAAATCAATTCATTAGGGAGACTCTACGCTATCTGATTAAATACGTAAATAACCAAAAGAAGGCATCTGTTTGTGTGGATGAGGTCAGAATCCGCAGCGCAACTACAACTACCCTATTTCATCGAAAACGCTGTTAACACAAACTTCTGATCTCATTTAACTTCAGGTCACTTCAACTAGTTTTGAACTAAATATAATCAGACTTTTGGACTTAGGGGAGACTCTCGATGTCTGGCAGAATCGTAGGAAATTACTGTGAAATAAAACTATTAAAATTAACTCTTAGGGGACTCTATGCTTTTAATACTTGTACATCCAAATGAAAGTTAGACCTGTGGTCGTTGGAATTGGGCTAAGGCGCATTCCCTAACTATAACATGTGAAAAGCGTCTTTGACACAGCAATTGATCTGTTTAAGCAGTTCGATTTTAGGAGCTTAATTCCAAATACCACAGGACTTCAATTGGACCATAACTTAACTTGAAAGCTATTGTTGCTATATGGAGTCTCTCGATGTCTGGCAGAATCGTAGGGAATTACTGTGAAATAAAACTATTAAAATTAACTCTTAGGGGACTCTATGCTTTTAATACTTGTACATCCAAATGAAAGTTAGACCTGTGGTCGTTGGAATTGGGCTAAGGCGCATTCCCTAACTATAACATGTGAAAAGCGTCTTTGACACAGCAATTGATCTGTTTAAGCAGTTCGATTTTAGGAGCTTAATTCCAAATACCACAGGACTTCAATTGGACCATAACTTAACTGTCTAGAGTCTATTGCTGCTATATGGAGTCTCTTAGAAGTGAACTTTCCTCCTCTGCCTATATTAAGGCATTGGCGTGTCATTATGTATAGGGCTAGGAAGAAGTATTTTTATGATATTAATGAAAGACTACATGACAAAATACACTGAAAGGTTACTATGGTACTCTTCGTGAAATGCATTTCATGGTTGGAGATAAGTTAAGCTAATCGTATAGGTATAGGCAGAGCCTATGATGGCTATTCATATTTGTAATAATTCACTTGCTTAATTGTTCAAAATATAATTTGTATTAAGGCAGTCTGATGGGTTTCTTGACGGTTCTTCCCATTACAGTAAGCCTTATAGTGAACCGTTGGTAAAGTTAAATAAAATAAACTAATAAAAGCCCTGCTGGCACAAAATAATTAAATTACAAATCAGGCCTGACGGGCAAAAATAAAATACAATCATACAAAGATTCAATATACATGCTTTATTAACCTATCATTTGTTTCATTGTAATCCTATTCCCTTAATTTTAGAAGCCCTACATCTTAAGCTAGCTAGGAGTTCCTAATCCCACTATCAATCACTCTACTGCTCCAAGGACCTGTTTATGTAATAGAATAAGTAAGGAGGTTGTAGGATTTAATAACTAATTACAGTCGATTGGTTGGTAGTTGAGGGAGGCTATCACTCATCTCAGGCTAATTATTTAGTTCACAAAACCCTAATCTTTCTAACTCCATTACCCATTATATGTAAATGGACTTGAGCTGTCTCTTAGTCAACTTAAAGAATAAGGGTTTCTATGCATAACGTATATAAGGGGTCCTAACCACTAGAAGATCACGCCTTGGCCATTAAAGAAGGAGAAACCATATTATTATTAATTAAAAGGATATAAAAAATCTTTTTAGAGGGGAGGGGTTTTGTACAGTTTAAGAGTACCGTGACCAGAATAAATTAGGGGTATTTATCAGGGGCAGGGGGAAACAATATGGTTTCTAAGTGACCTTTTTTTTTTAGGTCACAGTTTGCTGTTCGTGAAAATGGAGGTTTTCTGAGAGAATAGCTTAAGTCCATATAAGTAAAATTTTGTTATAATTTTTCCACTAATGCATGCATTGCTTAATCTAGGTTTAAAAGCTATTTAGTTGACTAGTGACTGGTTCTTCATAGCTTCGCAGGAATTGTTTAATTTTCAAACTTCCAGTGTAGTCCCGCTTGGCTCCGGATTTATCTTCCGCTGAAAAAATAAAATCAAGGTGTAAACTTTGTGATAATACTTTTATTATACGCTTTGAAGTACTGGTTCACTATAATAGATACCTTTTATAATTATGAAAACTATTTTTCAACATTGCTTTCAGATCAGCCTTTTGTACGCCAGGTAGTGGGGTTGTTCACTATCACACAAAATATCACAGGGAAAGTTAACGGGGAACTTTTGAAGTTCATGGTGGTTTTAGTTGTAATATATCAACATTGACACCTATCATCAGCTTGGCGGTCAAAGGGTTGATCACATGGGGGGCAGATCATGTATATAATTCCATATGTGGGAAAAAGATTAAGATTTGGGGGGCAGTCTTATATAATGCAAACAAGTTCATTAAATGTATTTCTAGGGATTAAAAATTTAGCTAATAATAATTATTGAAAAAAAAAAAAACAATTGATAAACAAAAACAACTTCATCAGATCAGTTGTTATATATTTTCAATGTATTAATGCAAAAATTTAAAACTACTGTTCAAAAGGAAAAATTATTTTTGAGTAAAATCTATCACAGACAGACAAGACAGACACAAAGATATTGGTGAAAATAGGTTAAATAAGTTAAAATATTTACCTGTTGGAAATCTCCTTTTCAAATTTTAAAGTTCTTATCTTCCATCTCGGTTCTCGCTGTAAACAGAAGGGAGAATATTAAATTTTGTTTAGCAATTATCATTTGTCATGAAGTTAGGGGGCAGACAGGAACTCTTTATTTATATATCAATATGTGTACATAAGCTTAACTATATATCAACATTGTTATTAGTAGTTCTAATTAAATTTGACTTACCATGAATAGTTCTTGAGAGAAAAATCTTGACATGTATTGAATGTGTAATTGTTGTTTGTTATATTTTCTCTCACCATTCGAATCTGAAAAATAAAAGGCAAATGTGAATAAATAATCATTTTATATGGGTTATGTCCAAAGCCAAGACAAATTAGTTGTTAACAAGTATATTGTTTACACTATTTTTGTCCATTTTCTTTCTATACATCAAGTATCAACAGACACTTTACAGTTAAATTATCACTTTTCAATATTTCATTTAACATTTTAGAACTAGTAGGCAGTGACAATAAAATTCTAATTTGCCTTCAATGTTATATAATGTATTGATATTACTTCTCCTGGGGCAATAAATAATATTATGTACAATGTGAGTATTATAAATTCACAGTAAAACTAAATCTAAAAATAAAACCAAGTGGGTACTCCTTGTATTCCAATGTAAAAACAACATGTCTTTATTGTCTGTTAGTGATTTATTCATACATAGTTGTAATCTGTTTATTTATAGGTTGTCAAGCTTATTATTTAGTTACATTAGTAACAACTAGGTTTTAGATGCTCACGAATAGCGACTATAATTGTTTTTATAGTGAAATATTCATAAAGCAAAATGTAATATTTCTTTTGCTTAAAATAAATGTTTGTAACCAGAATGTTAGTCTATAACGAAATAAAAGGAGAAAAGTGCTTACCTTGTACATTATAGGCTCCGGGTTTAGTCAATATAAATATGAGGATTGTCACCAAGTCACAACAATTTGTAGGTTAGTTTGATGTCATAAACTTTGTTCTATCATCCATACACCTTACGATAGGAATAATAATTGAAACTCTTATTCTATTCACATATTGTTTAACGATTAACTATCCACTTATAGTCTTAACTTCAAAACATGTTATAAACACAACTCCACATGGTTATTTGTTATGTATAATGTTTTCACAGCACGATAGTACCGGCCGGCACAAACAAACACTCATGTAAATGAATAAAATGTCAACAGTAGATTAATAGGATTAATTAAATGTAGATATTTAAATTTCAAAGTATAGTACAGAATTAAAAGAGATAACATATCACCATTATTGAATTTGTCAAGGTTCTCAGGGTCAAAATAGTGTTGTACTGGTCGATACTATTTTGTGAGAAATATCGATATACGGCGGAATTTGTGAACAGATAATAAATTTTGTCATTGGGGTTTAGTTTGTTCATCGATATTTAACTTCAAATTATCAGATCAGATTTGCTAGAAATTACCAATTAACACTGTCATGCGGAGGTTCAAAATTTTGCACATACTATAGTATGAAGCAATTATTTAATTCATTTTTTAACGCGAGTGTTAGTGTCTAGAACGTATCGGGTGTATGTGTTTGTGATGTGACATTAGTGACAGCCACAGGGTTCATTTACATCCAATCTCAAGAGAGTTGTCTGCAACTACAATGTGTCTATAAATGTGTGTGTGTAATACGTGCTTTAACAAGAAATAAAAATTTACTCGGAAATAAATGTTAATTGTCAAGATCTTCAGAATCATCACCAGTTATTTGGACAAAAAGATCAATTGGGCGATCATCAACGTGATGGATTTCATCGAATCAAGAGGCAAGTTACAGCATAATTAACGCATAACGCTACATGGGAACATAAAATGACAGAAGCAGTAGAAAAGGCTACCCAGGACCAATGCCAAGAGGGCACGACCAAGAAGAATAAACGCCTAGTAACATTGGGTTCAATAACTATCGATACAATACCTTTTCAAACTTGCGCAGCCCTAACATACCTTATCAGTAGTTATCAAATATTCCTGCAGATGGCGCCACTTATGCAGGCGATTTTCTTGATAAGATTTTGATTAGAATAGAATTAGATACCTAATATAAAATAATGATGGGGTAATGAGATTAATATACGGGGGGCAGAGGGACTAGCAACTTAGAGAGGCTATTTTGGTATACCACTGGAATATACAAACTTTGGCTTCATCAAATTAATAGGATGAACGAGGAGGTCGTTGTCAACAGATGATGTATATCCAGCGCCGCGGACCTATACAGGGCCAACAATGTGCAGTTAAGCTTCATGCTGAAATGATGAGCTCTTGTGGAAGGCAGATTTTGGGTACAGTATATAGTAAAATGTCGGGTCAACATTTCATATTGTACTATTAACACTGTCCTTTTTTATGTATACACATAGCTTTTAATAAAAATAAACACCATTTACAAATCCTTTAATTAACCTTTTACATTTTTCATAAGACAGCGGCCGAGGCCTACAACAACCAGGTAGTGGGAGCGCACCCATCATGGCAACAATATTGTGAGAAACGCAGATAACTTTTACTACAATAAAGGTAAGAGTTTGATGTTCATTTATTCAACTCATGGAGTTATTGGAGCCGAAGCAGCTCTTCGTGTGTGACTGCACCGAGCGAGCACTGCATGTACATGGATTGTCAGGGGAGCCACAGCACTGGATAACTTATTTTATGAAAATTGTAAGTGAAATTTGTATCTTTGGATCTTCTCTTGATTTTCATAGGCTTCTGCAGCGGTCACTGATCATTTTATTTTGAGACATCATGGCTATATACTGAAAAAGAAAAATGTATATAAGTATTGTTGAGATTTAAATACTTCATAGATAGAATATTCGACGCTTGTATAGTTATATAAACAAAATCATAGCTTAGAACAAGGTTATAGGAAGGAAGTTTCTTTGGATTACATTTAAATTCGAAATTTTACCTTCGTCATGATTTCGATTTTTGTTATTTGTCTTTTCTATACAGTTAGAACTAGGGCGATTTTGAAAAAAAAGGGGGTCAGTTCGGTTACATAACATTAGCATTTTACAGGTTGTAAATAAGATAAAATAGAAAGTACTTACCAGTGTGATTCTTGCGTAGTTTAATCAGTGGCATGTTTTTCGGCAAGTTGCTTGGTTTATGGAGTGCTGAGTCGCGCATCCAATTACAATGTGCCGGACTGCCAGTTGTTCTTTTAGTTTAATCTGTTGTTCATGGTGGCATTATGTCGATTTTTAGCCATTTATAATAAACGTAATGGAACAGTTAAGAAGATTTTGTAGTTTGACATTGACAATATGACAATGACAATATTTGACTTCGTTTGTTTGACAGTCAAAGCAGAGTGACCATACGCGAAAATATGGGTTCACAGTCATAGCTGGCTAGATTAGATAGAATTTGACATATTGGATGATTCAAATAATCTTATCAGATCGGTTTTGCAATTTGGTCATTTTAGCTGAACGATTGAATCATTTTATCAGAACATTCAGGATATTCTTATAGTTTGGGCTTGAACAAACATTTGACAGTACCCTGTTGATGTTTGTTTGATTACTAATTGTAGCAAAGAGATATTGTTGGTCAAATCTTACGATTATATATTTCATGGTAATCAAATCGAATTTATCGACACTTTATTCCCTAATCTGCATATATATTTCTGGTTAGGTTGTTTAAATCAATGAACGATACGAACAATCTGACCAGATCAGGCTTGAAATTGATTAAACTCTGAATAACTATTTAGACTTGCAATAAGGGTCATGTACTATTATTGTTTAGTTATATTTGTTATAAATAACATTATCATTTAGCTTTGTTCAGATTTATAGAAATCTGCACTCATTTGTTTGTCTCCTTTTAACGTTGCGATTAAGTGGATTACTTGTTAGTAGATATAGTAAAACGGAATTTAATTGTAGTTTTGTTTACGAATAGGGTTTTTTTTTTGGGTGGAGTTAAGGGTTCCTTTTATTAGTGGAGGTTCTTTTGTAAATTCTACTCTAATTGAATTTATTTTTGTTATAGGCAACATTTTAGTAAGTTCTGCATAGTTAATACTCAGCATCTATTCTAGATGGCGCTAGTGTTTGCTTTCATTGTTTATAATCATTTATTAGAATGCGTTAAAAATATAAGACAACGCGCTTTATAACGCTTGCATATACCTTGAGTAATATTGCTTGTAAAAAACTTAACGAAGTTAAGATATCAGAAAACTATATTGATTTTGTAGTTAATACGCTGAGTCCTAGATGGCACTAGTATCGAGCTTTACATGCTTATATCAAGCTTCTGATAAGAGAAAAAAAATAATTGCAATGTGTTTCACGATGTGTGATGGCCTAGTTATTGTTAGAGTTAAAAACAACCATATCTTGGTTGTATATAAAGTATTTACCCAGCTACGCGATAGATGACTCTGTACGCTGCTCATGCATTATTACATAATGTCGTTAAAAAAAAAAAAAATTATCTTGATTTATTGGGGTTCATTGATATATGTGTTCTCGATTTCGATCAGTTAGGGAATTTATGTGCATCGCTCTCGCCTTCACGTGTATGGAGAGGGACGGACTTCGGAACTCACAAATCAGTAGTAGGGATTACCCCGTTCTGGTGCATTTCTGAGGCACACTTTGTTTGTATCTTTTGAAGTGTACTTAGCTCACTAACGCTTCTGTTAATGAATATTAATCCTTTAATTAGATAACTCCTTCTATAGTGTAACACTATCTCAGCATACGTACTTTATACTGTTTATCGGGGTTCCCTCTTCGCGTCAACCGACCCGAATCCTTATCACTCTTGGAAACTTTTTTTTATTACTTGTATTGTTGAATGTTCATATTGGGTTTAGGAGTTTTTTCATTTGATGCAGCAGTTATAGCAGTTAAATAATTTGCAATTCTTGTAAAAGGTTTTAATATAATATCAACCTGGGGTAAGTCTTAATACTACGTACTTATAGGGGAATCTAGGCAAGTGAACGAGACAGGAGAGCATGGGAGGGAGAACAAGTGCACTAAGAGAGAATGTGAAAATTGAGAAAAAATAAAAAAGGGGGAATGAACTAAATGAAGATGGTGCTATTCGAGAGGAGTTTTACTGTAGCGTGGGGGGGGATCTAGGTATTTCAATCTAGAGTTTGCGTTTGTAATTTTGCATAGACCTATGCAAAATTTCAATACGCAGGGGGCAGAGCTGTACCAAACCCAGCACGTCATCAACACACTATCCAGAAGCTGCTTCATTCAATATCTTTATTGGAATACTCAAAGCTTGAGACAGACTCCATTTTGTATTAAACTTTAAAGTTTATGGTCAAAAATCCATTTCTTGTTCAGATTGAGGTTATGTTTGTAATAAATATCTCATTTTTCATTTAGCTGCAACTCTTGGATCTTCCAAATTTAAACATACATTATATAGGAAGCCTTCTTGACTTTATTGGCCGGCAGCATAGGAATTGTAATTCTTATGAATGGATCTTGGATAAATTCCTTTGTCGGCGACTCATTTTATATGATGTTGTAAAAGCGTTCTTCATATTCATTGTTTTATACTGAAATGTAAACAACATATGGATTAGAGCTTGTCTATTAAGGCATCATTAATTTTATCACAGAATCTTATAAATACGTAACAAGATAGCATTTAGTTATTACTTGTAAGAGCAGAGATGTAGGAAATATAGGAGAACCAATGATTAGTTTGCTTAGGTACAGAAGTTAGGTTATGCAATACAGTTGTCGGAAAATGTTTAGGCTGAGGCATAGAAAAAGGTTTTAGTATTTACTTACCGGGCAAATGTTTTATTTGCAATTATCCAAACAAGGTTAGATATATCGGAATCCTATTAAAAATAACACAAGAGATTTCTTAACTTTTGTTTACATTCGTATCTTTTTAATATTCTATAATCTGTGGGTCAATGTGGGGTAGCCAGGATTTAGCAAAATATTGAGCAAAATGATTGTCGTACTGACAGAATTAAGTGAAATTTAATTTAGATAAACAATTTTAATAGAGAGTACAATTAATGCTAGTATTTATTAAATGAATGTGGTTGTTGAGAATAAGAAATATTTTTAAAGTATGGAGGATTGACTGCAAATATTGAAGGAAAACATTGGGCAATAATCATAGAGCAAAGCAGAGTTTAGCACACATAAACAATATCTAAGATAGTCTATGGAATATAGAATTTCGATGATATAAAAGGTATCTCAAACATTTTATTTCAATGAAAAATATTAAAGATTAGATTTAGAATGTAATATTAATCGTAAAATATACCCTGATTTAAGCTTCATTTATGGGTATAAGATTTATAATTTAAAGTTCTAGTCAATCAAATTGGAATATATTAAGTCGGCGGTTTTAAATTGGCTTGAGACTGTTTTGCTGACGTGGAACCAATTTCCCGCGAAAATCGGGAAATAGCCACGTAGATTCAATTATTAAAAAGTTAGGAATCGGGTATAAAAGGCCATACATTGGGATGGGAGATCATTCAGTCTTCAGCAGTGAACAGTACAGGAACTCTCTCCAGGATCTCGGGTAAGAACTCTCCCAACAATACCTGATACCAAACAGGTGACAACAAAAGTATTGTTGGGCTTTATTTACTTAGTATATTTCCAATATTACTGGAAACCTCACGGTGTCAACGAAAGTAATATTGGGTTTTATTCCTTGTGTGTTTACTTAGAATATTTCCAATATTGCTGGAAACCTCACGGTGTCAACAAAAGCATTATTGGACTTTATTCTTTATGTATTAACTTGGAAAACTTTCTAATAATGCCTGATCCTCACGGTGCCAACAAAAGCATTATTGGATTTTATTCCTCATGTATTTACTTATAAGGGGAGATGTTAAACCAAACGGTGATAATGACCCATCTCCTCTTTTAGGAAGGCAACTTATCTCTGTCGGCTGAAAGACTAAACCTCACAGTTGATGTCTATCAGTCTGGACTTAGAATCCTTGCAAAAAGACAAACATATTTCTTGCATAAGGAAATATGTTAGTCTGGACATAGTTTCCAAAATTAAATAGAAGTCGGGAAATTATAAATCCCATTGCCTTGTCATGCTTTGCGAACTGTTTACTAATGCATTTATTTCTTTTGTATTGTGTTGTGCCTTTTGTAAATGTTCATTCTGTTTTATGTGTGTTCATATCAGACTGCGTTTAATTCTGAGTTCGTCACAAAGATTAAGTTAAAAACAGACTACTAATTGATAATATTTGTTTCGAAATTTATTGTTGAAATTCTATGTTTAGTTGTGAGGACGGATTTGGATACGGACTGATATCTCTCATGTGCTTAATTCGGTTAACGTATTGTAACTTAGTCATATATCGGAGCAAAGTTATGTACATAGATTGTTTAAATGTAGACTACTGATAGTTATGCCATCAAGTTTGAGAATTGGGACTTTGTTGGGTACATAACTTTTATCCAAAGTGATCGAAGTAACCTTTTAGGACCATTTCAACCCTACCCAAGGGATAACTTTGATTATTTGGAATTCAATTTTCACCTGACCTTAGCAGTAGGACTACTGCAATAATGACACTCCAATAGCCACGCGCGCTAATTGAGTAGATTTTAATTGCTGATAGGTCAGAAACTCCATGCTTTTATTAATAGTAAAACAGCCAGAGATAGATTTCAGCTCGGGATTAATGCAATCAGGTTTCATAGTGCAATTCCACAACTACTTCGTCAAAGGCGCTATTAACACAACCCCTGGATGCATTTAATTCCAAGTATCTACAACTGGATTAGAGCCAAATATCTTAGGTCAGATGGACCATGTGGAGTTTCTGCTAATTATTAAACTAGTGGAACCTGGCGGGATCTTGGGGATTTGCAGCGACAAAATACTAATAAAATCAATTCATTAGGGAGACTCTACGCTATCTGATTAAATACGTAAATAACCAAAAGAAGGCATCTGTTTGTGTGGATGAGGTCAGAATCCGCAGCGCAACTACAACTACCCTATTTCATCGAAAACGCTGTTAACACAAACTTCTGATCTCATTTAACTTCAGGTCACTTCAACTAGTTTTGAACTAAATATAATCAGACTTTTGGACTTAGGGGAGACTCTCGATGTCTGGCAGAATCGTAGGAAATTACTGTGAAATAAAACTATTAAAATTAACTCTTAGGGGACTCTATGCTTTTAATACTTGTACATCCAAATGAAAGTTAGACCTGTGGTCGTTGGAATTGGGCTAAGGCGCATTCCCTAACTATAACATGTGAAAAGCGTCTTTGACACAGCAATTGATCTGTTTAAGCAGTTCGATTTTAGGAGCTTAATTCCAAATACCACAGGACTTCAATTGGACCATAACTTAACTTGAAAGCTATTGTTGCTATATGGAGTCTCTCGATGTCTGGCAGAATCGTAGGGAATTACTGTGAAATAAAACTATTAAAATTAACTCTTAGGGGACTCTATGCTTTTAATACTTGTACATCCAAATGAAAGTTAGACCTGTGGTCGTTGGAATTGGGCTAAGGCGCATTCCCTAACTATAACATGTGAAAAGCGTCTTTGACACAGCAATTGATCTGTTTAAGCAGTTCGATTTTAGGAGCTTAATTCCAAATACCACAGGACTTCAATTGGACCATAACTTAACTGTCTAGAGTCTATTGCTGCTATATGGAGTCTCTTAGAAGTGAACTTTCCTCCTCTGCCTATATTAAGGCATTGGCGTGTCATTATGTATAGGGCTAGGAAGAAGTATTTTTATGATATTAATGAAAGACTACATGACAAAATACACTGAAAGGTTACTATGGTACTCTTCGTGAAATGCATTTCATGGTTGGAGATAAGTTAAGCTAATCGTATAGGTATAGGCAGAGCCTATGATGGCTATTCATATTTGTAATAATTCACTTGCTTAATTGTTCAAAATATAATTTGTATTAAGGCAGTCTGATGGGTTTCTTGACGGTTCTTCCCATTACAGTAAGCCTTATAGTGAACCGTTGGTAAAGTTAAATAAAATAAACTAATAAAAGCCCTGCTGGCACAAAATAATTAAATTACAAATCAGGCCTGACGGGCAAAAATAAAATACAATCATACAAAGATTCAATATACATGCTTTATTAACCTATCATTTGTTTCATTGTAATCCTATTCCCTTAATTTTAGAAGCCCTACATCTTAAGCTAGCTAGGAGTTCCTAATCCCACTATCAATCACTCTACTGCTCCAAGGACCTGTTTATGTAATAGAATAAGTAAGGAGGTTGTAGGATTTAATAACTAATTACAGTCGATTGGTTGGTAGTTGAGGGAGGCTATCACTCATCTCAGGCTAATTATTTAGTTCACAAAACCCTAATCTTTCTAACTCCATTACCCATTATATGTAAATGGACTTGAGCTGTCTCTTAGTCAACTTAAAGAATAAGGGTTTCTATGCATAACGTATATAAGGGGTCCTAACCACTAGAAGATCACGCCTTGGCCATTAAAGAAGGAGAAACCATATTATTATTAATTAAAAGGATATAAAAAATCTTTTTAGAGGGGAGGGGTTTTGTACAGTTTAAGAGTACCGTGACCAGAATAAATTAGGGGTATTTATCAGGGGCAGGGGGAAACAATATGGTTTCTAAGTGACCTTTTTTTTTTAGGTCACAGTTTGCTGTTCGTGAAAATGGAGGTTTTCTGAGAGAATAGCTTAAGTCCATATAAGTAAAATTTTGTTATAATTTTTCCACTAATGCATGCATTGCTTAATCTAGGTTTAAAAGCTATTTAGTTGACTAGTGACTGGTTCTTCATAGCTTCGCAGGAATTGTTTAATTTTCAAACTTCCAGTGTAGTCCCGCTTGGCTCCGGATTTATCTTCCGCTGAAAAAATAAAATCAAGGTGTAAACTTTGTGATAATACTTTTATTATACGCTTTGAAGTACTGGTTCACTATAATAGATACCTTTTATAATTATGAAAACTATTTTTCAACATTGCTTTCAGATCAGCCTTTTGTACGCCAGGTAGTGGGGTTGTTCACTATCACACAAAATATCACAGGGAAAGTTAACGGGGAACTTTTGAAGTTCATGGTGGTTTTAGTTGTAATATATCAACATTGACACCTATCATCAGCTTGGCGGTCAAAGGGTTGATCACATGGGGGGCAGATCATGTATATAATTCCATATGTGGGAAAAAGATTAAGATTTGGGGGGCAGTCTTATATAATGCAAACAAGTTCATTAAATGTATTTCTAGGGATTAAAAATTTAGCTAATAATAATTATTGAAAAAAAAAAAAACAATTGATAAACAAAAACAACTTCATCAGATCAGTTGTTATATATTTTCAATGTATTAATGCAAAAATTTAAAACTACTGTTCAAAAGGAAAAATTATTTTTGAGTAAAATCTATCACAGACAGACAAGACAGACACAAAGATATTGGTGAAAATAGGTTAAATAAGTTAAAATATTTACCTGTTGGAAATCTCCTTTTCAAATTTTAAAGTTCTTATCTTCCATCTCGGTTCTCGCTGTAAACAGAAGGGAGAATATTAAATTTTGTTTAGCAATTATCATTTGTCATGAAGTTAGGGGGCAGACAGGAACTCTTTATTTATATATCAATATGTGTACATAAGCTTAACTATATATCAACATTGTTATTAGTAGTTCTAATTAAATTTGACTTACCATGAATAGTTCTTGAGAGAAAAATCTTGACATGTATTGAATGTGTAATTGTTGTTTGTTATATTTTCTCTCACCATTCGAATCTGAAAAATAAAAGGCAAATGTGAATAAATAATCATTTTATATGGGTTATGTCCAAAGCCAAGACAAATTAGTTGTTAACAAGTATATTGTTTACACTATTTTTGTCCATTTTCTTTCTATACATCAAGTATCAACAGACACTTTACAGTTAAATTATCACTTTTCAATATTTCATTTAACATTTTAGAACTAGTAGGCAGTGACAATAAAATTCTAATTTGCCTTCAATGTTATATAATGTATTGATATTACTTCTCCTGGGGCAATAAATAATATTATGTACAATGTGAGTATTATAAATTCACAGTAAAACTAAATCTAAAAATAAAACCAAGTGGGTACTCCTTGTATTCCAATGTAAAAACAACATGTCTTTATTGTCTGTTAGTGATTTATTCATACATAGTTGTAATCTGTTTATTTATAGGTTGTCAAGCTTATTATTTAGTTACATTAGTAACAACTAGGTTTTAGATGCTCACGAATAGCGACTATAATTGTTTTTATAGTGAAATATTCATAAAGCAAAATGTAATATTTCTTTTGCTTAAAATAAATGTTTGTAACCAGAATGTTAGTCTATAACGAAATAAAAGGAGAAAAGTGCTTACCTTGTACATTATAGGCTCCGGGTTTAGTCAATATAAATATGAGGATTGTCACCAAGTCACAACAATTTGTAGGTTAGTTTGATGTCATAAACTTTGTTCTATCATCCATACACCTTACGATAGGAATAATAATTGAAACTCTTATTCTATTCACATATTGTTTAACGATTAACTATCCACTTATAGTCTTAACTTCAAAACATGTTATAAACACAACTCCACATGGTTATTTGTTATGTATAATGTTTTCACAGCACGATAGTACCGGCCGGCACAAACAAACACTCATGTAAATGAATAAAATGTCAACAGTAGATTAATAGGATTAATTAAATGTAGATATTTAAATTTCAAAGTATAGTACAGAATTAAAAGAGATAACATATCACCATTATTGAATTTGTCAAGGTTCTCAGGGTCAAAATAGTGTTGTACTGGTCGATACTATTTTGTGAGAAATATCGATATACGGCGGAATTTGTGAACAGATAATAAATTTTGTCATTGGGGTTTAGTTTGTTCATCGATATTTAACTTCAAATTATCAGATCAGATTTGCTAGAAATTACCAATTAACACTGTCATGCGGAGGTTCAAAATTTTGCACATACTATAGTATGAAGCAATTATTTAATTCATTTTTTAACGCGAGTGTTAGTGTCTAGAACGTATCGGGTGTATGTGTTTGTGATGTGACATTAGTGACAGCCACAGGGTTCATTTACATCCAATCTCAAGAGAGTTGTCTGCAACTACAATGTGTCTATAAATGTGTGTGTGTAATACGTGCTTTAACAAGAAATAAAAATTTACTCGGAAATAAATGTTAATTGTCAAGATCTTCAGAATCATCACCAGTTATTTGGACAAAAAGATCAATTGGGCGATCATCAACGTGATGGATTTCATCGAATCAAGAGGCAAGTTACAGCATAATTAACGCATAACGCTACATGGGAACATAAAATGACAGAAGCAGTAGAAAAGGCTACCCAGGACCAATGCCAAGAGGGCACGACCAAGAAGAATAAACGCCTAGTAACATTGGGTTCAATAACTATCGATACAATACCTTTTCAAACTTGCGCAGCCCTAACATACCTTATCAGTAGTTATCAAATATTCCTGCAGATGGCGCCACTTATGCAGGCGATTTTCTTGATAAGATTTTGATTAGAATAGAATTAGATACCTAATATAAAATAATGATGGGGTAATGAGATTAATATACGGGGGGCAGAGGGACTAGCAACTTAGAGAGGCTATTTTGGTATACCACTGGAATATACAAACTTTGGCTTCATCAAATTAATAGGATGAACGAGGAGGTCGTTGTCAACAGATGATGTATATCCAGCGCCGCGGACCTATACAGGGCCAACAATGTGCAGTTAAGCTTCATGCTGAAATGATGAGCTCTTGTGGAAGGCAGATTTTGGGTACAGTATATAGTAAAATGTCGGGTCAACATTTCATATTGTACTATTAACACTGTCCTTTTTTATGTATACACATAGCTTTTAATAAAAATAAACACCATTTACAAATCCTTTAATTAACCTTTTACATTTTTCATAAGACAGCGGCCGAGGCCTACAACAACCAGGTAGTGGGAGCGCACCCATCATGGCAACAATATTGTGAGAAACGCAGATAACTTTTACTACAATAAAGGTAAGAGTTTGATGTTCATTTATTCAACTCATGGAGTTATTGGAGCCGAAGCAGCTCTTCGTGTGTGACTGCACCGAGCGAGCACTGCATGTACATGGATTGTCAGGGGAGCCACAGCACTGGATAACTTATTTTATGAAAATTGTAAGTGAAATTTGTATCTTTGGATCTTCTCTTGATTTTCATAGGCTTCTGCAGCGGTCACTGATCATTTTATTTTGAGACATCATGGCTATATACTGAAAAAGAAAAATGTATATAAGTATTGTTGAGATTTAAATACTTCATAGATAGAATATTCGACGCTTGTATAGTTATATAAACAAAATCATAGCTTAGAACAAGGTTATAGGAAGGAAGTTTCTTTGGATTACATTTAAATTCGAAATTTTACCTTCGTCATGATTTCGATTTTTGTTATTTGTCTTTTCTATACAGTTAGAACTAGGGCGATTTTGAAAAAAAAGGGGGTCAGTTCGGTTACATAACATTAGCATTTTACAGGTTGTAAATAAGATAAAATAGAAAGTACTTACCAGTGTGATTCTTGCGTAGTTTAATCAGTGGCATGTTTTTCGGCAAGTTGCTTGGTTTATGGAGTGCTGAGTCGCGCATCCAATTACAATGTGCCGGACTGCCAGTTGTTCTTTTAGTTTAATCTGTTGTTCATGGTGGCATTATGTCGATTTTTAGCCATTTATAATAAACGTAATGGAACAGTTAAGAAGATTTTGTAGTTTGACATTGACAATATGACAATGACAATATTTGACTTCGTTTGTTTGACAGTCAAAGCAGAGTGACCATACGCGAAAATATGGGTTCACAGTCATAGCTGGCTAGATTAGATAGAATTTGACATATTGGATGATTCAAATAATCTTATCAGATCGGTTTTGCAATTTGGTCATTTTAGCTGAACGATTGAATCATTTTATCAGAACATTCAGGATATTCTTATAGTTTGGGCTTGAACAAACATTTGACAGTACCCTGTTGATGTTTGTTTGATTACTAATTGTAGCAAAGAGATATTGTTGGTCAAATCTTACGATTATATATTTCATGGTAATCAAATCGAATTTATCGACACTTTATTCCCTAATCTGCATATATATTTCTGGTTAGGTTGTTTAAATCAATGAACGATACGAACAATCTGACCAGATCAGGCTTGAAATTGATTAAACTCTGAATAACTATTTAGACTTGCAATAAGGGTCATGTACTATTATTGTTTAGTTATATTTGTTATAAATAACATTATCATTTAGCTTTGTTCAGATTTATAGAAATCTGCACTCATTTGTTTGTCTCCTTTTAACGTTGCGATTAAGTGGATTACTTGTTAGTAGATATAGTAAAACGGAATTTAATTGTAGTTTTGTTTACGAATAGGGTTTTTTTTTTGGGTGGAGTTAAGGGTTCCTTTTATTAGTGGAGGTTCTTTTGTAAATTCTACTCTAATTGAATTTATTTTTGTTATAGGCAACATTTTAGTAAGTTCTGCATAGTTAATACTCAGCATCTATTCTAGATGGCGCTAGTGTTTGCTTTCATTGTTTATAATCATTTATTAGAATGCGTTAAAAATATAAGACAACGCGCTTTATAACGCTTGCATATACCTTGAGTAATATTGCTTGTAAAAAACTTAACGAAGTTAAGATATCAGAAAACTATATTGATTTTGTAGTTAATACGCTGAGTCCTAGATGGCACTAGTATCGAGCTTTACATGCTTATATCAAGCTTCTGATAAGAGAAAAAAAATAATTGCAATGTGTTTCACGATGTGTGATGGCCTAGTTATTGTTAGAGTTAAAAACAACCATATCTTGGTTGTATATAAAGTATTTACCCAGCTACGCGATAGATGACTCTGTACGCTGCTCATGCATTATTACATAATGTCGTTAAAAAAAAAAAAAATTATCTTGATTTATTGGGGTTCATTGATATATGTGTTCTCGATTTCGATCAGTTAGGGAATTTATGTGCATCGCTCTCGCCTTCACGTGTATGGAGAGGGACGGACTTCGGAACTCACAAATCAGTAGTAGGGATTACCCCGTTCTGGTGCATTTCTGAGGCACACTTTGTTTGTATCTTTTGAAGTGTACTTAGCTCACTAACGCTTCTGTTAATGAATATTAATCCTTTAATTAGATAACTCCTTCTATAGTGTAACACTATCTCAGCATACGTACTTTATACTGTTTATCGGGGTTCCCTCTTCGCGTCAACCGACCCGAATCCTTATCACTCTTGGAAACTTTTTTTTATTACTTGTATTGTTGAATGTTCATATTGGGTTTAGGAGTTTTTTCATTTGATGCAGCAGTTATAGCAGTTAAATAATTTGCAATTCTTGTAAAAGGTTTTAATATAATATCAACCTGGGGTAAGTCTTAATACTACGTACTTATAGGGGAATCTAGGCAAGTGAACGAGACAGGAGAGCATGGGAGGGAGAACAAGTGCACTAAGAGAGAATGTGAAAATTGAGAAAAAATAAAAAAGGGGGAATGAACTAAATGAAGATGGTGCTATTCGAGAGGAGTTTTACTGTAGCGTGGGGGGGGATCTAGGTATTTCAATCTAGAGTTTGCGTTTGTAATTTTGCATAGACCTATGCAAAATTTCAATACGCAGGGGGCAGAGCTGTACCAAACCCAGCACGTCATCAACACACTATCCAGAAGCTGCTTCATTCAATATCTTTATTGGAATACTCAAAGCTTGAGACAGACTCCATTTTGTATTAAACTTTAAAGTTTATGGTCAAAAATCCATTTCTTGTTCAGATTGAGGTTATGTTTGTAATAAATATCTCATTTTTCATTTAGCTGCAACTCTTGGATCTTCCAAATTTAAACATACATTATATAGGAAGCCTTCTTGACTTTATTGGCCGGCAGCATAGGAATTGTAATTCTTATGAATGGATCTTGGATAAATTCCTTTGTCGGCGACTCATTTTATATGATGTTGTAAAAGCGTTCTTCATATTCATTGTTTTATACTGAAATGTAAACAACATATGGATTAGAGCTTGTCTATTAAGGCATCATTAATTTTATCACAGAATCTTATAAATACGTAACAAGATAGCATTTAGTTATTACTTGTAAGAGCAGAGATGTAGGAAATATAGGAGAACCAATGATTAGTTTGCTTAGGTACAGAAGTTAGGTTATGCAATACAGTTGTCGGAAAATGTTTAGGCTGAGGCATAGAAAAAGGTTTTAGTATTTACTTACCGGGCAAATGTTTTATTTGCAATTATCCAAACAAGGTTAGATATATCGGAATCCTATTAAAAATAACACAAGAGATTTCTTAACTTTTGTTTACATTCGTATCTTTTTAATATTCTATAATCTGTGGGTCAATGTGGGGTAGCCAGGATTTAGCAAAATATTGAGCAAAATGATTGTCGTACTGACAGAATTAAGTGAAATTTAATTTAGATAAACAATTTTAATAGAGAGTACAATTAATGCTAGTATTTATTAAATGAATGTGGTTGTTGAGAATAAGAAATATTTTTAAAGTATGGAGGATTGACTGCAAATATTGAAGGAAAACATTGGGCAATAATCATAGAGCAAAGCAGAGTTTAGCACACATAAACAATATCTAAGATAGTCTATGGAATATAGAATTTCGATGATATAAAAGGTATCTCAAACATTTTATTTCAATGAAAAATATTAAAGATTAGATTTAGAATGTAATATTAATCGTAAAATATACCCTGATTTAAGCTTCATTTATGGGTATAAGATTTATAATTTAAAGTTCTAGTCAATCAAATTGGAATATATTAAGTCGGCGGTTTTAAATTGGCTTGAGACTGTTTTGCTGACGTGGAACCAATTTCCCGCGAAAATCGGGAAATAGCCACGTAGATTCAATTATTAAAAAGTTAGGAATCGGGTATAAAAGGCCATACATTGGGATGGGAGATCATTCAGTCTTCAGCAGTGAACAGTACAGGAACTCTCTCCAGGATCTCGGGTAAGAACTCTCCCAACAATACCTGATACCAAACAGGTGACAACAAAAGTATTGTTGGGCTTTATTTACTTAGTATATTTCCAATATTACTGGAAACCTCACGGTGTCAACGAAAGTAATATTGGGTTTTATTCCTTGTGTGTTTACTTAGAATATTTCCAATATTGCTGGAAACCTCACGGTGTCAACAAAAGCATTATTGGACTTTATTCTTTATGTATTAACTTGGAAAACTTTCTAATAATGCCTGATCCTCACGGTGCCAACAAAAGCATTATTGGATTTTATTCCTCATGTATTTACTTATAAGGGGAGATGTTAAACCAAACGGTGATAATGACCCATCTCCTCTTTTAGGAAGGCAACTTATCTCTGTCGGCTGAAAGACTAAACCTCACAGTTGATGTCTATCAGTCTGGACTTAGAATCCTTGCAAAAAGACAAACATATTTCTTGCATAAGGAAATATGTTAGTCTGGACATAGTTTCCAAAATTAAATAGAAGTCGGGAAATTATAAATCCCATTGCCTTGTCATGCTTTGCGAACTGTTTACTAATGCATTTATTTCTTTTGTATTGTGTTGTGCCTTTTGTAAATGTTCATTCTGTTTTATGTGTGTTCATATCAGACTGCGTTTAATTCTGAGTTCGTCACAAAGATTAAGTTAAAAACAGACTACTAATTGATAATATTTGTTTCGAAATTTATTGTTGAAATTCTATGTTTAGTTGTGAGGACGGATTTGGATACGGACTGATATCTCTCATGTGCTTAATTCGGTTAACGTATTGTAACTTAGTCATATATCGGAGCAAAGTTATGTACATAGATTGTTTAAATGTAGACTACTGATAGTTATGCCATCAAGTTTGAGAATTGGGACTTTGTTGGGTACATAACTTTTATCCAAAGTGATCGAAGTAACCTTTTAGGACCATTTCAACCCTACCCAAGGGATAACTTTGATTATTTGGAATTCAATTTTCACCTGACCTTAGCAGTAGGACTACTGCAATAATGACACTCCAATAGCCACGCGCGCTAATTGAGTAGATTTTAATTGCTGATAGGTCAGAAACTCCATGCTTTTATTAATAGTAAAACAGCCAGAGATAGATTTCAGCTCGGGATTAATGCAATCAGGTTTCATAGTGCAATTCCACAACTACTTCGTCAAAGGCGCTATTAACACAACCCCTGGATGCATTTAATTCCAAGTATCTACAACTGGATTAGAGCCAAATATCTTAGGTCAGATGGACCATGTGGAGTTTCTGCTAATTATTAAACTAGTGGAACCTGGCGGGATCTTGGGGATTTGCAGCGACAAAATACTAATAAAATCAATTCATTAGGGAGACTCTACGCTATCTGATTAAATACGTAAATAACCAAAAGAAGGCATCTGTTTGTGTGGATGAGGTCAGAATCCGCAGCGCAACTACAACTACCCTATTTCATCGAAAACGCTGTTAACACAAACTTCTGATCTCATTTAACTTCAGGTCACTTCAACTAGTTTTGAACTAAATATAATCAGACTTTTGGACTTAGGGGAGACTCTCGATGTCTGGCAGAATCGTAGGAAATTACTGTGAAATAAAACTATTAAAATTAACTCTTAGGGGACTCTATGCTTTTAATACTTGTACATCCAAATGAAAGTTAGACCTGTGGTCGTTGGAATTGGGCTAAGGCGCATTCCCTAACTATAACATGTGAAAAGCGTCTTTGACACAGCAATTGATCTGTTTAAGCAGTTCGATTTTAGGAGCTTAATTCCAAATACCACAGGACTTCAATTGGACCATAACTTAACTTGAAAGCTATTGTTGCTATATGGAGTCTCTCGATGTCTGGCAGAATCGTAGGGAATTACTGTGAAATAAAACTATTAAAATTAACTCTTAGGGGACTCTATGCTTTTAATACTTGTACATCCAAATGAAAGTTAGACCTGTGGTCGTTGGAATTGGGCTAAGGCGCATTCCCTAACTATAACATGTGAAAAGCGTCTTTGACACAGCAATTGATCTGTTTAAGCAGTTCGATTTTAGGAGCTTAATTCCAAATACCACAGGACTTCAATTGGACCATAACTTAACTGTCTAGAGTCTATTGCTGCTATATGGAGTCTCTTAGAAGTGAACTTTCCTCCTCTGCCTATATTAAGGCATTGGCGTGTCATTATGTATAGGGCTAGGAAGAAGTATTTTTATGATATTAATGAAAGACTACATGACAAAATACACTGAAAGGTTACTATGGTACTCTTCGTGAAATGCATTTCATGGTTGGAGATAAGTTAAGCTAATCGTATAGGTATAGGCAGAGCCTATGATGGCTATTCATATTTGTAATAATTCACTTGCTTAATTGTTCAAAATATAATTTGTATTAAGGCAGTCTGATGGGTTTCTTGACGGTTCTTCCCATTACAGTAAGCCTTATAGTGAACCGTTGGTAAAGTTAAATAAAATAAACTAATAAAAGCCCTGCTGGCACAAAATAATTAAATTACAAATCAGGCCTGACGGGCAAAAATAAAATACAATCATACAAAGATTCAATATACATGCTTTATTAACCTATCATTTGTTTCATTGTAATCCTATTCCCTTAATTTTAGAAGCCCTACATCTTAAGCTAGCTAGGAGTTCCTAATCCCACTATCAATCACTCTACTGCTCCAAGGACCTGTTTATGTAATAGAATAAGTAAGGAGGTTGTAGGATTTAATAACTAATTACAGTCGATTGGTTGGTAGTTGAGGGAGGCTATCACTCATCTCAGGCTAATTATTTAGTTCACAAAACCCTAATCTTTCTAACTCCATTACCCATTATATGTAAATGGACTTGAGCTGTCTCTTAGTCAACTTAAAGAATAAGGGTTTCTATGCATAACGTATATAAGGGGTCCTAACCACTAGAAGATCACGCCTTGGCCATTAAAGAAGGAGAAACCATATTATTATTAATTAAAAGGATATAAAAAATCTTTTTAGAGGGGAGGGGTTTTGTACAAGTCTAACGCGTACTTAGTTAAAATAATATTTTTTTATAGTCACAATAGAAGCAATATCGCGTGAGAGCGTTTAAAAAAATATGGACAAGAATTTTCATTTCGCTAAATTGTTTTATAGGCTCATCTTGCCCTAATTTAGAAAAAACCAATATCTTATATTTTCAGCTTAGACATAACATCAACAACAAATTAGTTATAAAACTAAATGATATCGAGGTACCACAAGTTAAAGAGGTAAGATACTTAGGCTTCATCCTGGATTCTGGTCTCACGTGGTCCCCTCATATCGACCGTATGTGTGACAAACTATCTTCCGCATGCTATGCGCTTTCCAGAATAGCATCGTCCTTGTCACATGTAAATGTGATAAAAGCATACTACGGATATTTTCATTCTGTTCTTATTATGGGTGCTGACCTGTGGGCGACGGCGGCTGACCGAGAAAGGCCTTTCAAATTACAAAAACGTGCTGTTCGTATCATTAGCGGAAAGTCATATGATCATCCTGCAAAAAGTTTGTTTAAAGAGCATAAGATTCTCACTCTTCCGAGTGTTTACATATTTATATTACCAGGGAATTATTCTCTTTAACAAATTGCCCGTTGAAATGAAGTTGATCTCAAGCAGTAACATGTTTAAAAATAAGCTCAAAGCTTTTTTGCTGAAGGGGTGCTTTTATTCTATTGAAGAATTTTGTAATGCCATTAATTCAGGATTTTAA
Source organism: Apotomis capreana (assembly GCA_947623375.1). Classification (NCBI taxonomy): domain Eukaryota; kingdom Metazoa; phylum Arthropoda; class Insecta; order Lepidoptera; family Tortricidae; genus Apotomis; species Apotomis capreana. The sequence goes on along the minus strand of OX392513.1, from coordinate 14,124,780 downwards.
TAATTATTAAGGGACCAGATTTTTAATGTTATGAACGTATGACTTAGAATTAGATTGACATTTAATTAATTGTTAGTAATTTTAGTAATTTGGACGTAGATATAGGTAAATAATTTTTGTTGTTATTATGTCGATTTTAATTTTAATTTAATTTAATATGGTATTGTCAATTTATCACATTCAAACACAATGTATATTGTTTTTTTTGAATAAATAACTATGAACTATGAACTATTGACCGCATGTAAGTATGTGAGGGCAAACGTGGATCAATACGCTACCCATTCCCAGCCTCGTAGAAAAAACCGTTTAATCGTCCCCCGGTGCAGGCTTGCAACGACCCGAAAATCACTTGGGATCTTAGGCCTGCATACTTAAAACGGCCTAAACTGCATACTTTTCGAAAAAAAAAATCAAAACCGAAAATCTAATTTCTTTGAATATCTTCTAAACTGTTACCGATTTTTATTTTCTAAAAAGCCTTAAGAGCTCGCAATTGAATGACACATTCATAATAGAAATAAATAGTTGTAAAAAAACAATAACAAAGTAAATATAAAATATTTTTCATTGTTTGGTCCCTCCGGAACAGCGAACTTTAAGTATTTTTTTCTCGAAAACTATCCATATTTGAACAGGGGTTACTTCTAGACAATTGCTAAGTATAACTAACTACGTCAATCTGCGGGGTCAGTTAAAAATGTCCGGTCCGAAGGGTCTTTCAATCTGCGGGGTCAGTTAAAAATGTCCGGTCCGAAGGGTCTTTGGAATACTGTGAGGTCTATGAATTTGTTTTTGCTTAAATGTAATTATATTCTATTAATAATAATAAGTTTAAGTGACATATATTTTACATACTCCAGAAATGTGTACCTAATTACTAGTACCTATTAGTTGAATTATATACCTACCTGTTAACCTGACTTGTAAAACATTAACTTTTACCAATAAATGTCTTGTCTTTTCTTGTCTTGTCTTGTCTTGTCTTGTCTTGTAATTCGTATATAAATTGAATCCTCACTAAGGGTAATTTAGGGACACTTTCTTTTTGTATGAGGTTTTAATGTTCAAACGATTACGTAATAGGAGCCTAATTAATCAGTTCTCTACAAAAAACGTACCTACTTACTTTGATAAATATAAAATTTGTGGATATACAAACTGACTTGACTAATTAAGCATAAATAGATTCCCCGTATATTGAGCAGTCGGTAGGATACGACAATAATACAAATAGGATACAACAAATCCCGTTGTTTACAATACTGTTGGTGTGTGTACAAAGCTTTAAAATCATCCAAAGGGGATTACAAAGAAATAAGTTTGCAAAGCCGTTTGTGAAGCCATAACAGCAATTAAATAGAGTTAAATACCCTTCCTGATGAAAGTTTGATGGCACAACTTTAGTTAAACACGAGAATTTGGGTCATCGAACGATTAAGAGGCGTTTTCGGAGTGATTAATATGATAGCTGGTTTATTTGCGCGGAGTTTCCAGTCTAATGAAGGTTCTTATGCTCCTTTTATAATGATGCTTACTTTGCCGCTGAATGACGACGATTAGAGATGAAAATTATGTTGATGAATTGGGCTTGAATTAAATGAGGAGGTTTAATCTCTCCATGTTTTGTATAAGTAGTGAAAGGTTTTTGATTATATTTCAACGTTCCCTTTACATGTACCTACTTAGGAATGTTATATGTACTTACATTTTTTTTTGGAAAGCACAAAGCAATGTGAGAAGCCTGGAGGAAGCAACATGGGTGGTGGGTTAATCAAATAAAAAAAATCATAAAACTTAGCTAAGCATATTATGATTCAAGAAACTTCGATAGAATAATATAATATAAGTAGATAATAAAATTAATAGAAATAGAACGTACCTAAATTAAAAAGTATACTAAGTATGCATATGATTAGATACTTGTATCTATTTAATATTCGCCGTCTTAAATTATTTTATAAAATAATAATAATAATAATCATTCCTAATCACGCAGGGCAGCTTATGGCGAGCTGTTGGGGGGTAGCGACCCCACGTACCTGAGCGCTCCTGGGGGATCCTGACGGGGGGTGATGGGTCGGGGCCTCCGCCTCTGTCTTGCCTTCACCGGCCGGGCAGAGTGGAGTCGTGAGAGTTTCGGCTCGGGGGTGGACGTGGAAACGTAAGGGGTTAGTTGGCTTCGGTTTAAAGCCCAGTATTACACCTCTCCGCCCTTAGCCTTCCGCACCGGTGTTGCCCTTAGGCCACTTTATGTGTCGCTATTTTGTGGGGGCCCATCTAGCGGGAGGCGAGTCATCGTCTACCAGTCCCATTTTTGCTTTGAGACACTTTTGCTGGTAGACGCCCGATAGTCTCAACCCATAGCCCAATTAGCCAGTCCTCCATTTCATCCCCATAGCCCAATTTGTATTTAGATTCCATGTCTCCATCAATAGTTCTTGCACCTAGCGGGCGCTGTCTCTGTGTGCGTCCCATGACACGGATAGGGACAGCATCCGCTCGATGTACACCTCGCATTTCATTAAATTGTCGAAAGGGCCTATACGCGTTGGCTTCGGCTCCGTGCACGCCTCCCAAAGGTCCGGGACACTATTTTCCCGTGAGCGGGTGCGACATACAGGAATAATAATAAAATAGTACTTACTCCTGGACACGGCGCGCATCGTCAGGAGGTCCCTCTGTCTGCAGCCCTAACCACGGGTAGCCTGGGCCCTGCCCCGCTGCCAGTGGCAACCTAGGTTAGGTTTTTTATAATGTGTTTCTATATTTTGTAATTTCTTTATTGTGTTTTACTTTTTACAAGCTTTTATTCAACTTGCATTACATACAATGCAAGTTGCTTGCAATGCTGTTTAAAGTATGTTTGTTCCGGTGGAATCTTGCAACTCTATATTGAAGCAGATATCGTCAACCGATTGAGCTGAAATTTTGCATACTTTCTTAACTTTGATGACAATACAATAATATGGTACCATGGGGCTGATCTGTTGATGGAGCCGGAAGGTGGCCATAGGAACTCTATAATAGAAAAAGCAATCCTACCGAGCTTGGGCTCTTTAGATTTGTCTCAGTGAGCATTTGATGGATATCCAAAGAAAAGTACAGTCGGCTATAAAAGCTTGCCACAAAAATTACATTTTTGACAGAAACTTATTATTTACGTGTAATTGTTAAAAACTCGCCTAAAATAGGAAACAAATAAAGATAATTATTTGTACTTATCTGTTAAATGTAGGTAATTTAAATAAATCCGACAAACACAAGCTGTGATACCTACTGTGATTCAGGCTATAATTCACAGAGTAGGTCGAATAAAGAAAACGTGTTTGTAATAATTTATACGTCGGTACAATGCGATACGATGTTAGAATAGAAAATGCGCAGAAAAAACTTATGAACAGTACACTTTTATATAGGGTTCCGTTGCCGGTTTCTTATAAGATAATATAAACTGCTAAAATAATCTTATTAAAACTTTCGTGAGACATATTTAATTATTGTATTACGTGACGAGGTTGCCGCGGCGGTGTACGGGCAGCCGTCCCTGATGAAGAGCTCCATACGAGTTCGAAACATGTCGGGCCGTTCCTGACAATTTCACGTGAGTGTAAACCGCTTAATACAATAATTAAACTGCAAAAAATTTACAAGTAGGTACTTATCTAAATGGACCGAGTTAATATCTCGGCGATAATTATTTTAGATACGATGACATGTGTAGGATTACACAGGATTAATTTTGCAAATTGATGAAAAATTAAGGTTCAAGCCTATGGTAGAGAGAACCAATTGTAAGTAGTAACATTATGTTGACAGTAGATGCATACATCCGATGATTATTTAAATTAAATCATTCAAATCACTCAAAACTATGCCGCTATCAATAGACAGGAGTTCCCTTATTAATAAAATAAAATGTTAGCACCCTTATTGATAAAATTTTTCCTCATAATGTTTTTAACTCGACTAGCTGTACCTTATACATATACAAGTAGTAATTACTTCCACGTCCATTTTATCCAGGACTTATAAGTTAACCTGCGACAAAGGAAAAACAGTCTTGTACTTATTTAACGTATCGTTTCTGGGGTCTACGTAGTTTTTCGATTACACGCCTAAACATAAATAAATTTAAGAACTACCTAACTATCTAGTTACGTGCAAATCAGAACTTTATATATGACCCATATAAAAAAAAACGGTTATTAGACACGAATAAAATTATCATATTCCATGTTCAGAACCCTAAATTACGCATACAATTTCGCTGTAAAATAATTCCACAATTTCAAATTAAACATTGGTTAGAACGTTGTGTTTGCGAGTCTCAGAGACTCCCATTATGTTTTATTTTGTGATATTGTGTTATGATATATTGTGTCCTTTTCTCGGCTAAAGCGATTTATCATGTCGCTCCCGAATCGGTCTATTTATAAAGCCGCTTTGGAGCTCCTGGTGGTATAAACGTTATAGGCATTATGGCAGACGCATAATGTTTATGATTATGATACTTACATATCGATAATATTGCGATTAGGTAATATGAAGGGTACGCGGAAAGAACATGTCTAGTCACTAACTTTCTGAGTTAACTTTTTGAGTTATCGCGATTTGGAAGTTTGGAACAATGTATAGAAACAAAAACATTATATATCATTTATTTAATTGTGCGCTGATTGAATGTTAATATGATCGAAGAGTACCAAATTCATATAGAACTGTTTTCTTAAAAAGTAGCGACGCTACTGTCATTAGGACTAGTGTTGCGACATCTTCCTAATGCATATAGCATACCTATATAAATATGCTGTATGTTGTTCTTTTGTAGTCTGACTTGGCAGCGCCATTTATTTATTTGTATAGTTTTTGTCAAAACCGTTGTTAGATTGAAGTCATTATTGCTATGTATTTTAATTTAATATGCTTATTATAATGTATTAGTTTAATTTTGTTTGATTTGTTTTGTATTCATTTTAGTATGAACCATTATTTTGCTGCCGTTTAATTAGTACTACAGGAAATGTATTTTTTCTTTCTTTTATAAGCCCTCTCTGTTGTGCAGTTCTTATTTTGCGAATTGATTTATTAATAATTCCATAATTTCCAGACAAAGTTCTCCGTAAAGTATAACAGTTTGCTCAATCTCTTTACTGTCCATTTGTTTCTCTGTTATCTCAGCAATGGCCGACAATTACGAGCTAGAATTACAGTCGCAAGGTACGGTTAATTAACGGAGTGCAGACTGCGTACAGTGTTGATGTCGAGATTGTGTTGAAATAGGGGCTTTACTTACCTCCTCCTGTGCACGTTCAAGGCCCGCCAACTTAGTAGTTCGCGAATGCACAAAGTGTTTCCGTTTCAGGGGAATTATGATGGTTGCGTTTAAAACGTGACGGGCGCTTTGTCACTACTTATTTATCGCGTGATAAAAGCAATCATCATAAGCCCGCTGATTGGCTAAAAATCCTTCCGTATGTCCGAATGTTTGGATGCTCGAATGCCCGTTTTTCCGGCATTTTCAATAATATTGTTACGAGCGTGGGGTTCGTATTTGATAGAAAAGCACAAATTAATCCACTAAATAAAACACTCACTTTATTACCCAAATTACGCACTTACAATTCACACGAACTGTACTTAAAATCCACTAATTAAAACACACACACTATTTCACAAATTATGCACTCAGTATTCACACGAACTGTACTTAAGCGCACTAATCACTTAAGAGTCTTTCTCTCAGATTATCCTTGTACTAGCACTGTATCGCAGTAAAAATGTAACTAACTCACGCCGGCCGCCGGTGCCTTTTTATATCCCGCGGAACCGCTTTCTCGATGCGTTGTCCACACATATCGCGAATATTCTAGTAAGGTCCAGCGGGAGGGCCGAGAACATTCGAGGCCATATATGTCTCTCTCTAATGGTGCACTCTCTGTCACTCCCTTCTCGAATGTTCCGAGTATAGCTATCTCTTTCTAGTAGTCCCATCCTTGTTACACACTTCTCGAATGTTCTGAGCATAGCTATCTCTTTCTGCTAGTGCTATCTCTGTCACTCCTACTGGAAATTTCGCCATATAATGATTTGTGCTTCAGAGGCCCATAAGGGGTCCTGAAAACGCCTGAAAACGGGTTTTCAGGTTATGGCGTCATCTGATAGAGGGTGCCCTGAAACGGACTGAAAACATGTTTCAGGCGCCTGAAAACGACGGCAACTTGGGTGAAATTTCGATCTTTAGATATGTGATAGAGCAACTTCTGAAACGGCCTGAAATGACTTTTCAGCCTGCTGAAAACGCCTCTAAAGCACTGAAATTTACATTCAAAGTTTTTGACCTAACCTACCGGCGTAACACTGCCCCCTCCTAAGACATGCTCGTCCCGAGCATCATTATTTCTGTGGTATCTGGCCAGCCGGTCAACATGAACAATCTTGCTCGGACTACGAGGATTCCGCTGGATTCGATACGTGACGTCGTTTATTTTAGTGACTACCTTGTAAGGCACTCGTCGCATAGGGTTATGTAGCCACACCAACGAACCTTCCTCAAAACCCACTTGATAAGACTTCCGGTCATATCGGGTTTTCATCTTTATGCTAGCGTGGAGCCCGTGTTCACGTACCAAGCTGTGAACATCATCAATCCGATCCCTCAAATCACTCGCATATTCTGTGATAGATCTCGGTGTATCAGGCGGACGTCCAGTCAGGAGATCTGCAGGCAAACGGAGTTCTCTTCCAAAGTTCGCATACGATGGAGTAACCGCCGTACTTTCATGAGTTGCTGACCTATAAGACAACAGGAAGAGGGGGATATGCCGATCCCAATCTTTGTGGTGGCTTTCAACGACCTTGGCTAGATGTCTCTCCAGTGTCTGGTTAAATCTCTCGACCATTCCATCCGACTGTGGATGATACGCCGTAGTCCTTGTCTTGTGAATTCCCATTATGCGACAAGTCTCCCGAAAAACCGCAGATTCGAAGTTTCTACCTTGATCACTGTGGATTTCGAGAGGTACCCCAAACCGGCAGAATACTTCGTTCACTAACTTTTCCGCTATGGTGACAGCTTCTTGGTTAGGAATCGCAAATACCTCAGGCCACTTCGTGAAGTAATCCATCACGACAAGAATGTACTTGTTTCCGGAGTCAGATACTGGGAATGGTCCTGCGACGTCTAATGCAACCCTTTCCCAAGGTGCTCCAACGTTGTACAACTTGAGTGTTCCTCGGCTACGGGTATGCGGTCCCTTGACTGATGCACAGTTAGTGCACCTTTTGCACCAGTTTTCAACATCTTCTCGGCAGTGAATCCAATAAAAGCGTTGCCGAATCTTCATCAGGGTCCTTTTCACTCCAAGGTGTCCACCAGACGCTCCATCGTGAAAGCTTTTCAAAACGTCTCTCACCCTTCTCTTTGGGACAACGACTTGCAGGTGAGCATCCTTCCCACTTGTTGATTCCCATTTTCTACACAGCACGCCATTGTGTATAACCAAGCTATCCCATTGTGCCCAGTAGCTTTTTGTTACCGCACTCATCGGAGCTACATCACACCATCTTGGTTTAGGCACACCCGCACTAATCCATTCAAAAATGGGTCTCACGTCAGGGTCCTCTTGTTGCGCTTTCTGCATAATCTCATCACTCCACTTATCGCTGACGGTATCAGTTCTTATCATTCGAACACATTCCTTATCTTATTGTTTTGAGCAATTCTTACAGTCATCCGTCCGCACAAGGTCTTCGTGATAGGCCGTTAGCATTTCCATGTGATTTCCCACTACGGTGTTCGATGATGAAATCATATTCCTGCAGTTGTTCAATCCATCTTGCCACTTGTCCTTCGGGGTTTTTAAATTCTAGCAACCACTTCAAAGCAGCATGGTCAGTTCTGATACGAAACTTTCTTCCCAACAGATATTTGCTGAAATGCTGTAACGTCTTGACAACTGCTAGCAATTCCCTCCGAGTGACACAGTAATTCCTCTCTGGTTTAGATAATGACTTGCTGAAGTACGCAATCACAACTTCATTATCTCCTTTCTTCTGTGACAAGACACCTCCAATTCCAGTGTTGCTAGCGTCTGTGTCCACAATAAAATCCACCTCCGGGTCTGGATACCCCAATATTGGCGTTTCACAAAGTCTTCCTTTAAGCTCGTTGAAACTTGACTCACATTGTTCGTTCCAGTCAAATGATCGTTTTTCTTCCGTTAGTTGATGCAAAGGCTTTGCTATATCCGAGAAGTTCTTCACAAAACGTCTGTAGTATGAACAAAGCCCCAAAAAGGCACGTACTGCAGTCTTGTCTTTTGGCGTCGGCCAATCCTTCACGGCGCTAATCTTCTCAGGATCTGTCTGGATGCCGTCCTTTGAAATCACGTGTCCCAAGTAATTGACTTTACGTTTGAAAAACGAGCATTTCTTCGGACTGAGTTTCAGATTTGCCCCTCGTAGTTTGGCTAGCACCTGCTCCAATTTGTTCAAGTGGTCGTCGAAGTCTCTACCAACGATAATGATGTCATCTAAATAGACCAAGCAAGTTTCTCTTAGAAGTCCAGCTAATATTTGTTCCATTAATCTCTCAAATGTGGCTGGTGCATTACACAGTCCAAATGGCATGACATTGAACTGCCAGAGTCCCTTGCCAGTAGAGAAGGCCGTCTTCTCTTTATCCTTGTCCTTGATTTCGACTTGCCAATAGCCACTTTTCAGATCCAACGTTGAAAACCATTTCATTCCGTTCAATGTGTCTAAGGTGTCGTCAATTCGTGGAAGTGGATAGCTGTCCTTCTTAGTCACATCATTAAGTCGACGGTAATCAATGCAGAATCTCATGGTGCCGTCCTTCTTCTTAACCAAAACTACGGGAGAACACCACGGACTTGTTGAAGGTTCAATAACGCCGCTTCTTCGCATTTCGTCGATCATGCCCTCAACCTCCTTTTCCCGAGCTACTGGAACTCTCCGAGGGCGCTGTCGGATAGGCATGGTTTCCCCTAGTGTCGATCTCATGCTGAACCACTCCAGTTCTTCCAATATCATCGTCATGCGTAGAAAAGACGTTACGATATCGCAGCAGTAAGCTACGCGCCTTAAGAAATTCCTCCTTGGTAAGGCCCTTCCTAGAGTCGTTCAGTAACTTATCAATATCCACTGAAGGCTTAACATGCCCAGATTTCACGCTTACCTCAGATTCCAGACAGCTTCGTAACCAGGAAATTTCTTCGCATGATCCGACCAGTGTTCCTTTATTGAGGACGCATTCTGTGTCGCTTGGATTAAGGATCCTTACACACGCTGTAGATGCCGTGGTTACCAATGTACGGGCTGTTATCCACGGTTTATCAGCATCCAACCTCTCCACCACCACACAGCGGTGAGATTGCGGCCTTGTGGAGTTCGGCAATTTCACTGGAACTAAAACCTGTGACCTTGGTTGAAGAATGGTTCTCCTGGTACAGTAAACATTTCCATTTACTCCACCTTGTATAGGAATCTCATCAACTCCAAACTTTAGAACTCCAACCTTCAAGTCGATTTTACAGTCATATCTCTTCATAAAATCCAATCCAATAATGCAGTCGTCCACGATGTTAGCAACGATCACTCTATGCCAGTATTCTTTTTCACCTATTTTCACAGCCATCTCTCGCTCTCCTTGGACGGAAATGTGCTGGCCGGTAGCGGTCTGCAGCTGGAGATGCCTAGGTCGGACTAGATGATCTCTGGTCAGGTGTTCCAGTAGCCGAGAGCTGATCACCGTCCGAGAAGCTCCGGTGTCTATGGTAAGGAGACATGGTATTCCACCAATTTCTCCTTTGACGACCAGACTATTCCCATCCTTCGCCTGTGAGATCATAATTGGGACATTTCGACCACCAGCCAGCACTCGTCCCATAGTCCTGGCTTTTATTCGTTTCCCTGCTGGGGCTCTGACTCCACAGAGCCTATTGTCCTCGCCATTGAAGCAGGGTCTCTGTCCCTCCTAGTCCTTTTCGGTTAGCCTGACTGCAGGTGACCACGTTCTCCACAATGGTAGCAACGTGGCCCAAATTCGCGGCGGGAATCTACTGGCTTCGTAGTCGACACTTCTCGCACCCTGAAAGGCCTGGATGAGTCCTGTCGTACAGCTTCTACCTCGAGAGCGTGGGCTACTGCATCTTTCCGGCTGCCATGATGTCCCAATCGCACGGCTGCCCTCACTTCCAGATCCCGGATCCCATCGATGAAGGCCTGCACCAGCATACTGTCCACAAAGGATGCTGACGTACGTTGATAGGCCTTCCTAACCAACTTCTCGATTTCCAAGGCCCACTGTTGTAAGGACTAGTTACGTCCTTGCGTCCTGTCCTTCAACTGAGCTCGGTATACGTGCTCAAGGTGACTGTCACCGTATCTTGCCTCCAAGGCTTCTAGAAGGCGGTCATATGTCCGGTCGTTTCCTAGAGCTTCGAGTATGGTAAGGGCCTCGTCGCGCAGCGCCAACGTCAGTGCTGTCCTGGCTTGCTCCTTGCTCCAGCCATTAGCCTGGGAAACGGACTCAAACTGCAGCTTATAGGCGGTCCACGATGAAGTACCATCAAAGGGGGGCACTTTGAACCTGCCACCTCCAGCCACTGATTCGACGGGTACACAGGTGCTCGTACCACTAGCCACTTTAACTTCTAATTTCTGGAGGCGGTTCTTATAGGCTTCGACGTCCTCCTTGACAGTTTCCACCTTTTCCGCGACCTCATGGACTCGACTTTCCAATTTAATGTCCATATCGGCCAGTTTTTCCCGTACCTCAAACATTTCCTTCTTCCATTCGGTCGTAGACTCGTGTACTTCACGGAGCATTCGAGCCTGTTCCTCCTGGTATTCCTGAAGTTCGTTCCGGAGGATTCGAGACTGTTCCTCCTGTTTCCTTGCCTGTTCCTCCTGTTTCCTTGCCTGTTCATCCTGTTTCCTTGCCTGTTCGTCCTGTTTCCTTGCCTGTTCGTCCTGTTTCCTTGCCTGTTCGTCCTGTTTTCGCGACTGTTCCTTTAGCTCTCTCGCCTGTTCCTTTAGGAGGACGAAGATGGCGTTTAGGTCCACTCCCTGTGCAGCTGGAGCAGGTGATTCCGACGTACCAGGCGTCGAGTCTCCAGATCCAGATGTTTGGCTTCGCGTCGTCACTCCTTTCGGCTCGGTTTCTCGTGGCATTAACGGCATTTTCTATCCGCACTTCTGACACCAAATGTTACGAGCGTGGGGTTCGTATTTGATAGAAAAGCACAAATTAATCCACTAAATAAAACACTCACTTTATTACCCAAATTACGCACTTACAATTCACACGAACTGTACTTAAAATCCACTAATTAAAACACACACACTATTTCACAAATTATGCACTCAGTATTCACACGAACTGTACTTAAGCGCACTAATCACTTAAGAGTCTTTCTCTCCGATTATCCTTGTACTAGCACTGTATCGCAGTAAAAATGTTACTAACTCACGCCGGCCGCCGGTGCCTTTTTATATCCCGCGGAACCGCTTTCTCGATGCGTTGTCCACACATATCGCGAATATTCTAGTAAGGTCCAGCGGGAGGGCCGAGAACATTCGAGGCCATATATGTCTCTCTCTAATGGTGCACTCTCTGTCACTCCCTTCTCGAATGTTCCGAGTATAGCTATCTCTTTCTAGTAGTCCCATCCTTGTTACACACTTCTCGAATGTTCTGAGCATAGCTATCTCTTTCTGCTAGTGCTATCTCTGTCACTCCTACTGGAAATTTCGCCATATAATGATTTGTGCTTCAGAGGCCCATAAGGGGTCCTGAAAACGCCTGAAAACGGGTTTTCAGGTTATGGCGTCATCTGATAGAGGGTGCCCTGAAACGGACTGAAAACATGTTTCAGGCGCCTGAAAACGACGGCAACTTGGGTGAAATTTCGATCTTTAGATATGTGATAGAGCAACTTCTGAAACGGCCTGAAATGAATTTTCAGCCTGCTGAAAACGCCTCTAAAGCACTGCAATTGACATTCAAAGTTTTTGACCTAACCTACCGGCGTAACAATATTTTCATTAGAACATTTCATTAGAATTAAGAAATACGACCTGCAAGCGAAAACAGCCGTAAATCTCGACAACTGTTCATCCGAACATCCGGACATATCGTCGGTGCGAAAAAAAAATCGCTATGTACCTATGTATTTTTATTTTATTTTTGGATTTGTACATAATTAGATACCTTTTCGCATTTTACATTTTCCCACAAAACCTTATTTCGATATCTTTATTGGTTTCGAAGTTATTTTTTTCGCCATGTGCTCGTCTAATATAAATTTTAATAGGTAGATATCCTTAAATAAAATTGAGAGTGAAAAGACACTATCTAGGTATTCTAGGTCTACTGCAGTTGCCAAGGATTATCTATAAAATTTAGGGGTTACTAATGTATTGCACAAAATTGATTGGCATATTTTCGTTTCGCATAGCAACCATTGGCACAATCATAATTTCGCACAATTGCTTTTTGCCAAAATTTCTTGGCATACTATCATTTCGCACACGTTTCTTTGGCAGAATAGTACATTGGCATAATGCTGATTAGAACAATACTCCTATGGTCGAATAATTGTGTCGCCGAAATTTATATGGCATAATATTCCGTTTGCATGATTATTTTAATACACCGAAAAATGAAAAGTCGAACTCAATATTAATACGAAACATCAAAATGTAGCGATTCACATGATCTCGTCATGTGCTCGCCATCATATAATCATATATCGTCATCGTAAGACTCACATCGTCATTATCGTCATCAAATTCCCGACACATTAGCATCATATTTCGCCAAGCTAATACTAAAATCATCATTTAATAGTTATATGCAATACAAATGCCTAATAAGAGTAACAGTATGGATGTTTACGAAAGCAAGTAAAACCATTCCAATAACTAAATATCCTACCATTTTAAAATAGCAAACTGCTATTCACTAAAATTGCCAACAGAAGAATTGAGCTTTATTTAGACTGAATAAGAATCAAAATTCCATATACAACATTTAGAGGGCGGGGGCTAGGTCACGTGACGTGTCGGGGATGTCGCGAAAGACTCGAAGGTCGTTGATGTACGGGGGGTCTGGAGTATCTGAAGTGTCCAGCATGTCTAGCGTATCTGGCATGTCTGGAGTTATTGAGTATAAATACAGGACGGGCGTTGTAGGAAGGATGGATTCTCATTTGCAACTTCGACTGAGTAACATTGTTCTCTGGCAATTAAGGTACTAAAATTAATTCTAAGGGGAATTTCTGTTGGGATTTCGATTGTTTTTCTGAACTATAATTATTTATTAAAATTTTGTGGGATTAAATGCCAGAAATAGTGTTTTGGTACATGGTTATCAGATGAAAGATATTTAACCTTGCGGCTGTTAAACGAATATCTTTCAGACTCTTCTAGTTTTATCCGGGTTAGGCGGCCCGGACACTAGCCATTTACAAGTGCGGTGATCAGCCTACAAGTTTGGAGTGTTCTGTCTGGTGAATGCAAGGACCACACGTGTTGGACATGCGGGTTATCCGCACTTGTTGAAATCAGATGGACCTCCAGGCTTGGTCTCATATACTTATATATTTATATATTTGAATTATCTACACATATTAGGGCGAGCTACTCTGCGTTTCCGGTGTTTTAGCCACGCAGGGGGGCTCACTTACACCGATTTTAGTTTCAACTTCGGGCTAATCACCCGAATTTACAGTTTAGCTTAACTAGGTCCCATACACGTTTAAGTGTAAATATGAGGTTTAGGCCTCTAGTATTTTTGGTACTAGCTAGGGCGAACAGGGGTATAGTGATAGGTACACTTTAGTAGGAATATTAGGACGGCGTTCTTTATCTTCCGAGCAATCGGCCAATCGTCTTTAACTAACATAACATCTATTCAAATTATTTTAATCTTGTCAGATATAGTAGATGCAGAGGCTGACCTACTGTTTTTTTTTGTGTTTATGACTCGGGAAGTCATTAGTGAAAAACAAAATCTTGTAACAGTTTATAAAGAATGGGAATAGAGAAATCTGTTATTTAGACCAATCAGATATTTAGAACCTTTCATTTAACGATGTTGTAGAAACAATTAGTTAATTTCTCTTACCGATTATGATTTAAAATTTGGTAAAGTAATGTACATATGTGATAGCCTTAGTGTTAGAATGGCAACACTAAAGATAAGTCGAATCAGCTGGCAGATGACATTCGCCCTTTCAATGAACAGAAATAATTTTAAATTTTGTTATAATTTTGGTAAGGAAATTGTGGATTGTTGTGTAGTTAGTATGGAAAACAAAGCATTCCTATTGTTGGATTTGGTGTATGTGAAGTGTAAATTGCTAAAAAAGGCCGGGGACTTGTGGATAACAATAATGAAAGTTGTTCGTTCTCGTATTTACACCACAGATCTCAGAACTTAATTAATTTATATCACAAGGGTTGAGAGGAATTTCCCTTATCAGAATGAGTCAGTCGAGAGTTGAAAGATACTTCGAACGGACACAGTAGTCTTCATGATTTCAAGGATGAATGACATTTACGAGTATGGTCAAACGAAAACCAAGTTCTGCAACTCATTAGAAGGGTGCTTACTCGTACTTACTAGGGAAGAGTAGTGTACTAGACTTCTTACAAACACAATTATAACTTCATCTTTCTGAATTGCCATAGTCTTTACAACCATTACATATATTTAACTAGTTAAATAGGTAGGTGATTCAATTTTTAGAGTAGGCCTTGTGTAGTTAACTTTAAAGATGCCTGAGTAAAAGGCTTCCCAAAAGATGGATCCTCTGACACCTTGCCTTAGACTAGGCATTCATGCAAGGTTGCAGTGAGATCTCAACGTGGTTTGATCAGTCATTAGTATAGGGTGAAGGTCCGCCATCCTCGCACCGACTGTCTTAATTAGTTTTGCCAATTAGAGGTAGTTAGCTAAGGCTTCTGGTGTTATTCCTTCACACACAGGGGGGTTGGCGATTTTCTAACAACAAATTTATATTTTTTTTTATACACCTTAAGATACTTTCTCCATTGTACTATAATCTAGTCTTTGCTAGTTCTTAATTGTGATGACTATAACGACTTATTACTTATTGTATAGGTCTAGATTCCATTTTGAATTGTCCTACTATAACCTTATTTAAAGGATGTATACCATCTTCCCAGATTAAATTATAATAACAAAATTATTTAATTTTGTCGAACATGAAAACTTAAGATTCATTAAATTTGTAATAAAATCTTATAGTGTCAGTAACTTCAATCTATTTATAGGTTAGTTATGAAGTGTAGTTTCATATTGTACATAAGTACTTGTCTACTAAACATTCTGGAGCAAGGACATGCAATTTCAAGAACTAAATTATCTTTCATCTCAGAATCCTAATAATATTTGGTTTTGATTCATATATTGATCTTTATTGTTACATAGAGTTATCTAGTGCATCTATACCTAACTATGGACTGGATGAATTTTATATTTCATATAGAATTAAATAATTTTTAATAAGAGTATATCGGGGATAGTCCGATATAGGTGTTAAAAGGTTACCTCGTCAAATAGAAAAACAGTCTACTTAGTGACCTCGTTTTATTTTACCACACGTAATTTACATTTACTTTAAAACAACAGTAATCTCCATAAGTAACTAATAATTAAACGACAATACAACTCAATGGTTTGGACAACAAGTGCACACGACCAGGTCGCAAGCAAGAATGATCCCCACCAACCCTGGTTGGGCAATTTATCGACAGAGGTCGTGACGTCACAGTGGCCTGATCGGTCTGGCCAGGTGCAGCTGCTGTTTACACCTGTTTCCCGCATAAGGTAATTTATTAAAAATGCCAGCACGACGAAGCCGCCGTCAAGTATAATATCCCATACTGAATCATGCTATACGAACTGTAGATATTTTTGAAGGCTAGGCTACATTGGAAGCAATAAGTTTATATTTTGAGGATAGATAACATTAAGTTAAGCTAGAAATTTAATTAGTATAAAGAACCAAGGTAGCAGTATGATAGGTGAAGCTAGCAATAAATAAATAATAGAATACACATTTATTTAGTTCAATTAACAAAAATACATAGTAGTATAGCACAGTATACGTATAGAGGCACTTAGCAGCACATCACAGCTAAATATCTCTTAAAAGAAACTGAGTTACTACATCAATGTTGGGTTCTATACAATCTAGAAGAATCACAAAGGTTATACTGATCACATTTTGGCCATTAGTTATTAAGAAATGTTCAGCTCAATTGTTATAAAGATCCTTTCATATTTAGGTTTGTTTAGTTGTAGGTTCTGGGAGGCTAGGTAGTTGTTGAAGGGTTTCCTTAGGGTTTTGTAGGTAGGAGTAGAGATTAGCAAGGAGAGGTGAGGCAGGCGTAGGACCAGGAGGTTTAGTTTAGTAGCTTCGTAGATACATTTCAGTTGGTGCGCTTTCATAGGAAGGATTTAGTAGTTTAGGGGGGGGAGAGACTACAAAAATACCTACCTAATCTATGCAAAATCGGACCTGCGCGGCTCGCTCACTTCGCTCGCTCGTTAGGGTCGCAGTTCAACCTAACACTCCTCCTCGCTTCGCTCGTCGTCGTACCTAACCTAAGCCAAGTCGGATCTGCCTTAAGGTAAAATTGGTAATGTTAGGAATCGTAAGCCAAGTCAGACCTGCGGGGCTCGCTCGCTTCGCTCGCTCGTTAGGGTCGCAGTTCAACCTAACACTCCTCCTCGCTTCGCTCCGCGTCGTACCTAACCTAAGCCAAGTCGGACCTGCCTTACTTACCTGCCTTGCCTTCGTTTCTGTGAGGGACGCAGTTTCAACCTAACCTAACCTAGTTTTCTGGCAGCGATTCGGTTCTGTGGGTACAATTATGCCGCAATAAATTCGGCGGAACTTATATTGTGCTACATGAAATTCTGCGAAATAACAGTTGGCGATATTAGTATTCTGCTATTCAAATTTGTGCCAAATGAATATTATGCGACATAACAATCGTGGTAATAAGTATATAATTATGCGATTTAATCATTCGGCTAAAAAGGATTGTGCGAAAACGATTATGCGAAGTGTATTTCGGACAATAGAGATTGTGCAAGATAAGGGGTACCCAAAATTTAGATATGTCCACTATTTAAGATAGTACATGTTTATTATTCTTAGGTTTTGATCCAGAAAATGGCATACGGCAAAAAGTAAGAATTCTTTCGTTTTCATTAACTTTCATTCAACTTAACAAATTGAATGGTAGACAACCGTTTTTACATAAAAAATGAACCAAACGCCCGAACCGAGCGAATTGAGTCAAAAATATTCTGGAATCAAATTATGCTTTAGAAACAAATATGCCTAAGGAACATTATTCACGTAAATAGTGACATTGAATACCGAGCAACAAAGGAATTTGCGAATAAAATGTAGTGACAAGAGGAAAGGACGAAACAAAGAGAGTCCTATTTCCGAGGTTTAAGAGGAATCGCTGTAGGTACCCGCTTCAATGGATGCTGATAATTGACGGAGATCTTATTTCTATGTGTAAATTACGTTCTGGAGAGGCGTTTTATCATTTATACGATTCGATATTGCGTAAATAAGTAGGAGTGTATGAACTGACAATATCAATTAATGAATACTAGTCTGTCTGCGTTAAGTACATAATAATATTAATAATAATTGAATTTTACTTATCTGTACTGTATTTATTAAAGAAATAATTGGTATTTCGATAATTTATTCCTGCTTTCATGTAACTACAACACTGTATATACGTGACATTTTACAAAGTGACAATTCTATTACTAGGCCAAAAATAATACCTAGCCGATATGGAAATAGGATACTGTTATCTCTTGAACTGTCATTACAATCTAACTATATCATGGTGTATGTACAATGGACGTCCTGATTGACTGACTCACCAATGCCTGGCTCAATTCGAGATCTAAAAATCTCTAGATTCGGGACAAAATAGCTAACACTTTGACGCGAGTGAACGAACTAAGAAAAATCTACCACATGAGTAGATACCCTTTCTCGGTTTCGTTATAAATAATTTTTCACTTGTTAAATACTTCAAAATAGCGAGTCTATTTTACGAAATACTGGCGAAAAAAATATACACGTGTGGTTGTCAGGGGGAAGGGGGAGTTACAAAGAACCTCACCACCTCACCAGGGGTGAGGGGGGTTCAAAAAATTGCCGAAAAACCTCGCTTGTGCACAAGCCCTTATATATGGTTTTTAAGCTCTTATCCAACATATTGTGTACTACTTGGCCGATGGCCCTGGAGCTTGACCCGCCAGGCCGAGTTGTTGAGAATTATTTTATATGACTATGTATGGCTTCAAAAAGTTTATGTGCCTGTTGTATATTTTCCCATTTCAAATATCTGATCCCCGAACGGAAAAACGCTGACGAAATATGAAGACACGACAATCCACTTTGATATCTGCTTTCTCAGACCTTCAATATTTATTAGGTACGTTTCCATGTAAACAAATGAAGGATATGAGATTTTCACGAAATTATATTACAATTTATGTTTATTTTTGTTTGCGTTAGTATTATAATATCTTTTTTTACTTTATTTAGGTTTTTACAATTTTTTTGTGGTTTTCCAAAAATATTATTGTTCAGAAAAAAGTTATTCGCATTTTTTTTTACTTGTTTTATCTTTGTTCGTAATACAAATGATAGCGATGACATAATAGCGAGTACAATAAGAAAGGAATCCAAAAGAAAGAAGCGTATAAGATTAGTATATTTAATTTCATAAAAATGTCTGACTTCTCATAGTTGGGATTCAAAAATTGTTTTATCAGAATTATCATAATGTTTGATGTTACAGGTTTGGTCCTTCATGAGCGTATAGAGAACAACGAATACGGTCAAAGTTAAACTTGAGACGAATATGTTCTATTCGTTTCCAAGCATAATTTATCGAAACAAGTCTGTACCTAGCTATCATTTACAGCCAAAAAATCTCACTCACATTCCAAAAGCTATTATTACTTCTGTACAGTCGGTCACGTGTGCTCTTTGATTCGAAATCCAATATATTTCAATTAACTGGCATGTTCAGGGACATCGCTACGAGTGTTCATGTTGTGATAGGTCTATTATTACAATAGAATTGGTTCTTGAGCTGACTTCTTACATGAACAAAATCAATACAAGCGACATTTTTTGAAGAACAGCAATTTCGCAATAAAACTGCGAAATTGCTGTTCTTCAAAAAAATTTTAACATATTTAGGTTTTTGCAATTTTTTTGTGGTTTTCCAAATATATTATTGTTCAGAAAAAAGTTATTCGCATTTTTTTTTACTTGTTTTATCTTTGTTCGTAATACAAATGATAGCGATGTCATAATAGCGAGTACAATAAGAAAGGAATCCAAAATAAAGAAGCGTATAAGATTAGTATATTTCATTTCATAAAAATGTCTGACTTCTCATAGTTGGGACTCAAAAATTGTTTTATCAGAATTATCATAATGTTTGATGTTACAGGTTTGGTCCTTCATGAGCGTATAGAGAACAACGAATACGGTCAAAGTTAAACTTGAGACGAATATGTTCTATTCGTTTCCAAGCATAATTTATCGAAACAAGTCTGTACCTAGCTATCATTTACAGCCAAAAAATCTCACTCACATTCCAAAAGCTATTATTACTTCTGTACAGTCGGTCACGTGTGCTCTTTGATTCGAAATCCAATATATTTCAATTAACTGGCATGTTCAGGGACATCGCTACGAGTGATCATGTTGTGATAGGTCTATTATTACAATAGAATTGGTTCTTGAGCTGACTTCTTACATGAACGAAATCAATACAAGCGACATTTTTTGAAGAACAGCAATTTCGCAGTTTAATTTTATTCATGTTTACTCTCTGTATTTATGTTGCAACTAATAGTGATTCGCAAGTGAGTGAGATACGCAAGAGAACCAAGGTTGTAGATATACTCGTAACTCAGACAGTCGCCAAACTTAACTGGCAGTGGGCGGGGCACATTGCTCGTAGAATCGATGGCCGTTGGGGCAGAAAGGTTCTTGAGTGGCGACCGCGGACCGGAAGACGCAGCGTTGGAAGGCCTCCAACAAGGTGGACCGATGACCTGGTTAAGATCGCGGGTAGAAATTGGATGAGGGCGGCGCAATATCGATCGTTGTGGAGAACTTTGGGGGAGGCCTTTGTCCAGCAGTGGACGTATATAGGCTGATATGATGATGATGATGAATAGTGATTCGCATTAAAAAAGATATACGACCAACGTATGTTTAATAACAAATAACTAGCAGAAGAAAATATCAAGATTAGGTTTAGTACACATGGATATAATTTTTTTTTTAAGTGGCTAGTATTTCAGCTGTCGCGCTCGCGCGTCGTGGCGCCGTAAATGTTTACATTGCAAGACGACGCGACAAAGCAACGTCACACTCACATGTAATCTCAATGATGTCACTAAGACAACTATTTTCCGCTCTTGTGCTTCATTTCATTCGTAGATGCTTATATGTATGTATTTAGGATATATATGGTTTCTGTAATACAATCTCAAGAGCTCAAATGTCAAGCTGTCCATTCGAGCATATATCTCATGATTTCAGCCACAGCATCAGTTACTGTTTGTATGAAGAGTGCCCAATATGTATATATATTTTTAGAAACTAGATTAAATTTTCTATTTTGCAATATTTTTGTTAGTTGTAAATATTCCGGTTATAGGTATAACTAATTTATCTCCCTGAATAAAAGAAACTTGTTGTGATTTTTACAATTTCGGAAATACAACCATATTTTTATATGGTACCTACTATGAATAAATAACATGAAAAATAAATTGCTGATATCTGTTTTACACGAAAACGACACCACACAAGTCCTAGTAGCGTTATCTGATCAGTAATATAAAAAGAAAAAGAGGACTCCTTTGTCCTATTCACCCCGCTTTCCCGCCGCACAGGGGACGAAACTGACTTCCCTCCACATCTGAAAATAATCATCGCAGAATACTCTATCTGTGGTAGAAATTTCGTGGTCGTATCCCGATGTACACAATTTCGCGACTGAGCAAAATGTACTAGAACACGCAGGCTAAGCTGTTAAGCTGTTGTTGATGTTAATCAACATTTTTTTCAAGGTACTTTTTGTATCAGATGTGCCCAATATGTATACATTTTAAAAAATAAGATTTAATTTGCTGTTTAGTAATATTTTTTTAAATTGGAAACATTCAGGATAGGTAACAAATTTATCTTTCTGAATAAAAAAAACTTGTTGTGATTTTTACCTTTTCGGCAATAAACCCAAATTTTTATATGAAACTGTTCTTAAATAACATGAAAAATTTATAGCTTTTTTTTTTTTTTATAACGGCACAACATAGTGGCTCCACTTCGCCTGATGGTAAGCAAAAAGGGGAGCCAAAGTCGCAATGGCAACTGACGAGAAACCAACGGTGCCAAGTCAGTTGACACTGCCATGCTGGCCCGAGAGATGCTTCTTCACGCTTCGTTTGAAGGGTCCCAAGTTATAAGAAGGAGGAAACACATGAGCCGGCAAGGAGTTCCATACTTTAATAGTTCGGCAGATGAAGGAATTACCAAACTTCTTGGTACGGGTGGGAATATCTATTTTACACGAAAACGATGTCGCACAAGCCCTAATAGCCTTAACTGATGAGTAATAAAAAACCGGCCAAGTGCGAGTCGGACTCGCGCACCGAGGGTTCCGTACAAACACTTTCCATCCCTAAGTGGTCAAGTTACGTTTGCACCTAGTATGTATAGCGCCCCATATAAATTAGGTGCAAAGTTAGGTATTAATAGGTATTAAAAAAAAACTACTTACTAGATCTCGTTAAAAACAATTTTCGTTGGTAGTTTTTATAGCAATGTACATCATATGTTTTTTTTAGATTTTTCATTTTCTTATTTTAGAAGTTAGAGGGGGGGGGGGGCAACTTTTTTCCACTTTGGAAGCGTCTGTCACGCAAACTATTCGATTTAGAAAAAAAATATTTTAGAAACCTCAATATCATTTTTGAAGACCTATCCATAGATACCCCAGACGTATGTGTTTGATGAAAAACATTTTTTTGAGTTTCAGTTCTAAGTATGGGGAGCCCCCAATACTTATTATTTTTTTTTTATTTTTGCATCAAAATCTTAATGCGGTTTACAGATTACATCTTCCTACCAAGTTTCAACAGTATAGGTCTTATAGTTTCGGAAAAAAATGGCTGTGACATACGGACGGACAGACGGACAGACAGACGGACAGACAGACAGACAGACAGACAGACAGACAGACAGACAGACAGACAGGCAGACAGACAGATAGACAGACAGACAGACAGACAGACAGACAGACAGACAGACAGGCAGACAGACAGACAGACATGACGAATCTATAAGGGTTCCGTTTTTTGCCATTTGGCTACGGAACCCTATAAAGAAAAAGAGCAGTACTTGGTCCTCTTCACCCCGCTCTCCCACCACACAGGGGACGAATCTGACTTCCCTCCACATCTGAAAATAATCACCGTGGAACGCTCTATGTGTGGTAGAAATATCATGCTTGTAACCCGATGCGCACAATTTCGCGGCTTAGCAACTCTACTAATAGTGCTTTTCTCAAACATATGCAATGAAATAAAAAATAACCACTCAAAAAAAATATTAAACTGTATAGCCTGTTGACAACCGAATGACACAAACGCCATGTTTAAAAAAGAATTACCTACTTCCCGGCCTAGGCCTTCACTTATGTATGAAATCCCTTTACAGTTCTCTCGAGTTGTTCCGCCTAACTAACTAAACTAACTATTGTGGCGCAGTGACCCAAAGAGGATCTTGGCCTCCGAAACAAGAGAACGCCACCGGTCCCGATCCTTTGCAACTTCTTGCCAGTCATCGGCTTGCAGCTAAGTTGTTCCGCCTGAAACGCGATATTTCGAAGCCTATTATAATTATAACGCACGTTATGACGATATTTCATTGCATAATTTGAGAAAAAACTATTTTCGGTACCTATTCGGATTCGAATCGAATGACCTCATTACAGAAAACCAGTATGCCTATAGACAGAATAGGTCCACCACTGCGGCTGCCCATAAAATTACCGACTGCATAACGACTGGGCTGGATGACAGACACAAAATGGCAGCAATTTTGTGTGATCTTTCCAAGGCGTTCGATGTTATTAGTCACAGGTTACTATTAAATAAGTTAAGTCTGTATGGTTTTGACACTTCCGCTCACCAATTGTTGACGTCTTTTTTATCCAACCGGAAGCAGGTAGTAAAAGTGTCTACCAATGGCAAAACGGTGACATCGGATGCTGGTTGCGTACGTCTAGGCATCCCTCAAGGATCAGCCCTCGGGAATGTTTTGTTCACTATATTTGTCAATGACCTGCCATCGGCAATCACGACTGGTCTGTCGGTGCTCTTCGCGGATGACACTACAGTCATAGTTAGCGCAAAAACGTACGAACAGCTAGCCAATAAAATCCATGATGCTTGCGGGCAACTCCAAAAGTGGTTCTCGTCGAACGGTTTACTCTTAAACATAACGAAGTCCAATGTCATGGTTTTCTCGGGCCGCCACACCGCAGTGCCCCCATGTATTACCAGCGTCCCGATGCCATTATGCACTGAATGTAGGTTTCTCGGCTTCATGATAGACTCAAACTTAAACTGGAAGTGTCATGTCGACCAACTGTGTGATAGGTTGGGTAGTGCCGTCTTTGCGTTAAGAAAATTGAAACCATTAATATCGAATAATGCATTAAAAACTGTATATTTTGCGCATTTCCACTCAATAATGTCCTATGGTTCAATTATCTGGGGTAATTCCACCGATGCCAAACGCGTTCTTATAATCCAAAAACGAGCACTTCGGATACTGGCTGGAGTGGAACCCAGACATTCTTGCAGAGATCTCTTTATATAAAGTATCGCATCATGACGCACTACTCACTTTACATGTTTGAGGTTCTAATGTACGTGAGAAATAATATGCCAATGTTTGCGCGTGTTGAGGTATCGGGCAAACAAATTAGATCCACAGGAAGACTCAGGACAGTTCCGCGTCGCCTGGCGCTTGCCTGTAAAAACCCGCGCGTCATCGGTCCCACGTTCTATGAACGTCTACCCGCGGAATTACGAACCGAGCCATCTGACGACAGTTTTAAACGACAATTGAGAAACTTTTTATTGGATAATCCATTATACTCAGTAAATGAGTATATGGAAACGTAATTTATATTTGTATAATTGACATTGTTTTTATTTATAAGTACTCCAGTTTTGTTAATTATGACATTATATACTGACAATACCTAAGTTCCTGTTGACCTTATTCCTAATTATTGCCTTATTTATTTTCAGTGTTATTTTTATCGTGTTAATTCTTGTATTTTGACAATCCATTTATGAGCTACTTTGACATTTCTATCTGTTTGTTTAAAATTGTGACATGTAATTATTTAATCTGTTTTATTATTAATTCCGCTGTTTTTACTATCAATTTCATCACATTTTATCTGTTAATATTAATATATGACGATCATAGTATAAGTGCATGTAAATTGACTTCGTGTAATTTATATTGACATTTTATATTATGAAATAAATAAATCTAATCTAATCTAAATCTATTTTACAAATTTAGCAGATAGCGTAACAGCTAAAAAAAGAATTATCACTTTTCCTTCTACCCAAATGAAGTAGCTAGCAGGCAGTGTATATTACTTTATAATATTATTAAAATGCTGTTGCCTAAAATAAATACAGATTTTAAAAATAGTAAATGTATGGGGATTGGTAGCGGTTGCACCATTACGCCTTTTCATAACTAAACGGAAGTTCATAAAAATGTTAATTTAAACGAACAGAACGAAAACCATGTTCTGATGTTTTTTTTTTGGATAACACACAACCCTAACCTAACCGTAATGTTTATAGTACGTACCTACTTAACATATTATGATTTATGATCTATAGAAAAAAATATCGTTTCGCGTTATATCACTTTCGGAATTTTGAAAATTCGGAATACTGATTGTTTCGGATGAAAGGCTTCGGAAGTTTTGAGTGATCCCAGAAAAGATAGCAGCAATATAAAAACTGGCCGATACTTTTAAGTTTGAACTTCAACAGCGATGCAAAGCGGATCAAGAGGTTAACTAACCCGCGTTGCGGCTCGGAGCCAATTCAATCACATCAGGCCATGTGTCGCGTTTCGCTCGTGGACCCCGCATATTCATTTTAATTTATTTTTCTTTTTAGGGTTCCGTACCCAAAGGGTAAAAACGGGACCCTATTACTAAGCCTCCGCTGTCTGTCCGTCTGTCTGTCTGTTTGTCTGTCTGTCTGTCTGTCTGTCTGTCTGTCCGTCTATCACCAGGCTGTATCTCATGAACCGTGATAGTTAGACAGTTGAATTTTTTACAGATAATGTATTTCTGTTGCCGCTATAACAAGAAATATGAAAAGTAGAATAAAATGAATACGTAAGGGGGCTCCCATACAACAAACGTGATCGGTTGCGTTAACGTTGTATCCGGCGCCATACATACCAGGTGCAAACTTAACTTAACCCGGCCAGCTAAGATGGGATAAGTGTTTGTACGGAACCCTCGGTGCGAGCGTCCGACTCGCACTTGGCTTGCGGCAAGTGCCGTGGGCTTGGGTTTTCTTCATTGCATAATTTATTCTCTTGGCAGAGTGGTCGTGGCTGTCAATCCTATTGTGGTAAGCCTAACCACATGGTTTGATTATTTATTCGACATACTCGTAAAGCTGCCTGTCGACTGGAGCAGAGCTATATTAAATAGACCAATCACATTCCTCGGATTCAAATGCACGTCTTTTGGGCTTCTTTGAAGCCTCCCCTTATGGATGCAGCCTAGTTGGTGATTTTTGTCCGTTCCGCTTCTGGATAGGTAGCCTAAAGGACCGAAGGATCGCCTCGATGTTCAAAGATTATCAGAAAAACTGCTAGTTGCAAAATAGGTCAACAAAAATGTCGTGTTTACACTAAACATCCTTTACAAATTCTCACATTAGCTTTATTCTCACAAATTACCGATCTAAACATTTGCGGGGAGTAATTCGAATAATTTTGCCATTTTCGCGTGTCAACGTAATAAAATTGCCTCCGAGAGCATGAGAGGCAATAAAGGGGGCTGTGACTTCATATCGCTGTCAGGGCGAGGTTAAATGGCACGAGGAATGTGGTTTATGGTCGACTTGCTGAGAACTGCCGATCACATGCCTAGTTCCTATTAATGGTTCCGTAATCTAGTCCCTTGTTTATAGTAGTTATACACGGTACAGTGAACATCTAAGTAGTTGACAATTTCGGTAAGCAATTAAGTAGTAAAAATGGCAGCTACTTAGCATGGGCCAGCTAAAAATTAAGTACGCTCTGTTGCTTACAATCACAGCTTACAGCAACAAAACAGCCAGCTTCAAGCGGGATTGGGCAGGCCACGTCTGTGGTATGAGCCCGGAAAGATGGACCAGCATCTAGTCACCAACCGAGTGCCCCAAAATGGGCGACGTAGACGGGGCCGGCCCAGATGGAGATGAAGGGATGACTATTAGATGCATTCCTCAGCAATTAGTCGGAGGAAGCATAAGAAGCCTTTGCCTAGGAATGGGACACTAAAAAAAATGTGGATGGGAGACGAATGCCTAGAGTCACTAAAGTCAGTAGGTCAGTCAGTGGTGAAGCTATTTGATATAGCCTGTGAAAGATAATGACGGCAGCCAAACATGGGCCGGATGACGAAAATTCAAAATTCTCTTTCGATTTCAACAGCCCCAAAACACACCGTTACGGGGAACTTGAGAAATATACGCATCTGTCACTTTCCAAGATCAAAAGAAGCGTTGCCATGGTATAAGCACCATTTAGTGCCATTTGACTCCTATTAAGTGCTTCACTTTTGGAGCGCTAGTAACCTACTTATAAAATATCATTGCCACTAATTGCCAATCTGCACATATTATGACCTCAGTTAAAGATTCTTTAGTAGTGCGAGCTCCAATTATGTTTCTAAGCAACAGTTAAACGTGTTATATTAGAAACTAGAATCACACGATCCAACGTTAACCGCGATTTAGGCTGCGTTTCCACCGATGTGCGAAGATGCGTAGCGAAGGTGTGTAGTGTGTTTTTGTTGGGTTACCCTCATCTGGCAGAAACTTGTTTTACCGAAAGTAATGTTTCGCATAATACTCATTTCGCAGAAATTTTCTGCCGCTTAAACGGGAAATATATTTTGAAATGTTTTTGTGTATCCTGGTAGATTAGGATAGGTTAGGTTAGGTTTATTTTATAGCTTTTCAGCAAAATGTATGGTATCAGTAGAATAACAGTTATGCGAAACGAGCATTATGCGAAACGTTACTTTCGGTAAAATAAGTTTCTGCCAGATGAGGGTAAACCGTTTTTGTTAACGAATGGAATAACTTCATTTCTTATCCTTCCTCAGCTCAAGTGATTCTATTGGTTAACAAAAACACATTCCTCTCGCTACGCATCCTCGCACTGGTGGAAACGCTGCCTTACCTGTGGCCTTAATCAGTGAAGGGTGTACCTCTCAAATAACCATATACGTGCTATTTGCTAATTAGCAAAATATTGCCACACAGGTGTGACTAAATGGCGTTGCAATGAGATTAAAAAGATCGCGTGTGAGTTGCTTCTAAAAAATTAAAACAAAGAATAACATATTATAAATAGAAGGTTTTCTCTTTTGATATTTGAAAATGTCGCATGAGAATTATCAAATTGTTGAATTTCAATGTCACTTAAAGCAGGTCGAAAAGATAAATTCCAAATACCTATCTCCAATGGAATATCGAAATATTTGTATATGTGAGACTAGCGGCCGCCCGCGACTTCGTCCGCGTAGATTTTTGATGATGACAAAGATATTAAAATAGGTAAATGAATTTTATTCTTAGTTAAAATGGTCTAGACAATGCAATTGTTAAAGAATTTTTGAAGATTTTCCAATTAGATTACGGGAATTGTTTGCAGGATGCTTAATATTTATTCCGTCAGTTACCTGATGCTTTTAATCTTTGGCAAAAATGACTGCATGATATCGACGCATGGATTTGGAGTTAGAGAATGGGGATCTTAGTTATTATGAGTGAGATTTAAAAAAAAATGTTAAATATCATAAGGCTGTTAAAACAATCTTAAACTCAGCACTGGAAATCGAGAGATGGAGGCAGTTTAATGAAGACTATCTCTTTTAATAATAATAAATAATAAACTTTATTTCAAAACAATAATAAATAATGACCTCTGTTCATAAGAAGGCAGCACTGGTATTTGTACACGCCGGCCTGGCAATTAAACGAAAAGAGTGGTGTGGCGGAGTTCCCGAGGGGGGCCAAAATGTTTCTAAATGGTCTAGCAGGTACCCCAGATATTAAAAAGGCTAGTGTTTAAAGATAATGCTGAAATGTGACCATTAAAAACGAAATGCACATAAGCGAATTTAATGATGCGATTACTATTTTGGTCTACAGGCTAGTAGTATTGTTTGAAGAGTGATTCAATATATTCTGGTGCTAGTTCTCTATATCTCTCAAGAAGCTAAATAAAGTAAGAATACGTATATAAAGTATAAATTATTCATGTGCTGTAGACAACTCACTAAATATAGGAACACATAAAGTTTGGAACACAATAAATAAGAGACAGCACTAAGAAAATATTGTTGACATTCAACCATAGAAAAGGGGGTGCAGTTCGTTTTAAAAAAAAGGACGTAGTCACTGGGTAGTAGACAGGAAATAAAAAATATATAAACTGATAACGTTAGCGTAACACTTCTTTATAAACAACATTAGCGGTGTTCCCCATACAAACTTTGCACCCCTTTTTAACCCCCTTAGAGGTGAAATTTTCCAAAACGCTGAAATTACTTTTTTTGTATTTGATTAAGTAAGCTATTTACAAAGTTTCAAGTCTCTAGTTCAAAAAATAAAGTTTCTCCCATATAAACATTGCACCCCTTTTTAACCCCCTTAGGGGTGAAATTTTCTAAAACGCTGAAAGTTGTTTTTATGTTTTTGAATAAGTAATCATTCTACAAAGTTTCAAGTCTCTAACTCCAAAAAAAAAGTTTACCCCATACAAACTTTGCACCCCTATTTAACCCTCTTAGGGGAGGTATTTCCAAAAATCCCTTCTTATCCCTAAGCCACGTTATAAAAGTAACCTACTGTGCAAAAATCAACTCTCTAACATTAGTAGTTTCGGCTGTGCGTTGATGAGTCAGTCAGGACTTCTTCTTTTATATATATAGATATCGCAGGATTTCCCTCCTTATTTTAAAAGTAAAGGGAGTTATATTAAGTATTATCCTTTTTTGAAGGGCAAAATTCTAACAATAAATTGTTTTTATATATATGTTATGCAGTGACTTTATACATGCCATAC
The DNA here is from genome assembly GCA_947623375.1 of Apotomis capreana. Taxonomy (NCBI): domain Eukaryota; kingdom Metazoa; phylum Arthropoda; class Insecta; order Lepidoptera; family Tortricidae; genus Apotomis; species Apotomis capreana. The sequence continues at coordinate 14,095,246 of OX392513.1, read as the reverse complement.
GATAAATAATAAATAAATTTCCCTCTTGGCGCCCTTGGTTAAGACCTGTCTGTCTTTTAAGTGGCGTATCATAATGTATAATTATCAATGTTTGTATAAACTTCCCTTAATTCACACTTATCTCTCGATCACACACGGGTTCACATTCACAAAAAGGGTTCCGTAAAGCTTAATATAATTATTTTTCATCGAAATGTTGTACTTGACATTATGTTTGATATAACACATTTCCAACCTAACCCAACTCATCTGATAATTTAAACGTTGATAGACTTGAAAGAAAAATAAATCAAAAGAAAAAATGCGTTATACCAAACGTTACATTACATCAAAAAACGTCGAACATTTAGCCCATATTAATTATATTTAAATTTAAACAAAAATACTTTCCTTACTTTGAATTTCTGTGAATTTATCAAGTAGCATGTCGTGTTAAATAAATGGATATTAATAAAAATTGGGCAAGTGCGAGTCCGACTCGCGCATAAAGGGTACCGTACCATAAAACAAGTTCGTTGTATGGGAGCCCTGACTGCTCACAGACGGGCGCAGGTGTGACACCGGACGCACCTGCAACCGCGGCCCCTTCAGGGCAAAACAAAAGGCCACTGGGTTCGAGTGGCGACTCTACTCTGCTGGCTAGCGCCTCCAAAAGGACGAAGGTAGGGTCGTATGCGGAGGCGGTGGCGGCGGAGAGGATGGCCATTATCCCAGTGGACTACCCTGCCGTCAAGATTCAGGCTGGGCATCTGTCCGCTATCCAGGGCGCAGTACTAGCGCTCCTGGACGGTGCACCTGATCCCCTGCCGAGAATCGTGCTCGGCAACATTGTGGGGGGCGCCCTCCACGTCAGTTGCCAAGGGAGGGGGGCCTCCACGTGGTTCAGCTCAGCAATCGGAGGAGTGGAGATTGCTGGACTGCACCTTAAGGTCGTGGACGCCAAGGATCTGCCGAAACCGGTCAAAATGGCCTGGAAGACGCGGGTCGTTGGCGCCCAGGACGTAAAACTAATGCTCCGTGTACTGCAGAGGCTTAATCCTATGCTGCATACGGAGCAATGGAAGATAGTGGACACCCTGATGTCAGACGCAAGCACCCGACGCATCATCTTGATGGATCGGGAGTCGGCGGATGTCATCAAGGCGTCCAACTATCAACTCTTCTCGGGGGTGGATCTGAGCTCTTTCAAGCTCCTCGAGGATGCGGAGGAGAGGATGCTTGGGAGGGCGGAGGTCGACCACCGGGCAACCGGGGGCGGGGCGGCCACAGAGGGCGATGTGGCCGCGTGTGGGGACGCGAACCCAGTGGGTGGTGCGGTACTGGAAGGCCCAGCTGATGACGCCGCAAACGTCGAGGCCAAGGAGGCACTGTCGGCAGACGGTGCGGAGGCCAAGACGGTAGAGGCAGAGGCGGGCACGGAGCCGGACGCGACGATGGTGGAGAGAGAGTGGAGGGAGGATCGTGCTGGGTCACGCATGGGTCGAGAGTCATCGCCGTTGTCAACGGTGGACTCGGAGGCCTTGCGTGATATGGCTGATCTGTACCTGGGATGCGACCTCTCCCCCATGTCTACCGAGGCGCCACCACAGGCCGCTGATCTCAGCAGGCCCAAAACCACATAATGGCGCAATGGCGGGTGTAAGGTGTGTACAAATTAACCTACAACACAACAAAGCAGCCACAGCCCTTCTGGCGAGGCAGTTAATTAATGATAAATTCGATATTGCTCTAATACAAGAACCATATATTTATAAAGGGGAAATTAGAGGTTTGGGCGGAACTGGCGGTACCATACTGTACCACTGCTCCGATGATAATATGAGGACATGCATCTACGTCAGAAATGGCATCGATGCTATGCCTTTACATGCTTTCTGTTCCAGGGATCTTACCAGTGTTAAGATCCAGAATAAAGGGGAGGGGAAGGCTCTTATCTTCTCGTCAGCCTACCTCCCTTACGAGGCGACGGACCCGATTACACAACAACTGCGGGATCTTGTCGTCGAAGGCAGCAAGGCGAACACCGACCTGATCATCGGCTGCGACGCGAACGCTCACAATGTCATCTGGGGCAGCTCGGATGTCAACAAGAGAGGGGAGAAGGTACTGGATTTTCTGGTGAGTTCCTCCTTACAAATTCTTAATAAAGGCAATGAACCAACCTTTGTCAACGCAAGGCGAGGTCAGGTAATTGATATAACGTTGGCTTCCAATAACACTAGCAAAAGCATCAACTCATGGCATGTTTCTAAGGAAATTTCTCTATCAGACCACAGATACATATGCTTTAGGTACAATACGAAGATAGATGTAAAAACTGTACTCAAAAGGAACCCTAGGAACACTGACTGGGAAGCGTACAAGGCTGACCTGAAAGTGGAACTGGGTGATCCGAAAGGTAAGCTCAATTCCATTATTGATATAGAGTTTGAAGCTGACAAAATAGTTCAAGCGGTATACACAGCTTGGACCAATAACTGCCCGGAAAAGAAAACTCTGGCAAAAAGAATACCCTGGTGGAATCCAGAGATAGCAAAACTCAGGAAAGAAACCAGGGCTATATTCAACGACGCAAAAGCCTCAAACAACTTTGAGAGTTATGCACACAAGCTCACAGAATATAATAAGGCTGTGAGAAAGGCAAAAAGAAGCGCGTGGAGGGGTCACTGCGACCAAATAGGGTCTATACCAGAAGGTATGAGACTAACAAAAGCACTAGCTGCGTCAAAGTCAGTCCCGCTCACAACCATTAAGGGTAGGGACGGGAAAATGACGGAGACAGGGCTAGAAACCTTAAAAATTATGTGTAGCACACACTTTCCAGGCTCAGTGATACACGAGAGCGAATTAGACGATGTTGCAATTAGTGTATTGGAAAAAAGCGCAAGCACAACCAGACACAATTGGGACACGTCGAAAAAGGTAGTAGACCATAACAAATTGAAATGGGCAATTTCAACGTTCCAGCCGTTCAAGGCTCCGGGACCAGATGAAATCTACCCAGTACTACTACAAGAAGGCGCAACCGTACTCATTCCTCATCTGAGTAGACTGTACAGAGCGTCTATAGCATTTGGACACATACCACGAGTATGGAGAATGGTAAAAGTAATATACCTGCCTAAACCAGGCAAGGCAGACTACGGAGAAGCCAAATCGTACAGGCCTATAAGTCTGTCTTCATTTTTCCTAAAAACATTGGAAAAATTGGTGGACAGACATATAAGGGATGGTCCATTAAAAAGACGTCCGTTGCACAAACTACAATGTGCGTACCAACCTGGAAAGTCAACCGATACCGCGTTGCACCTGGTAACAACCAGAGCCGAACGGGCCATAGAAAATCAGGAACTATGCCTGGCGGCTTTTCTAGACGTGGAAGGAGCGTTTGATCGCACCACGTACCAAGCTATCAGTGAAGCAGCTGCAAGACATGGCATAGAACCGACCATCTGCAAATGGATAGGCAACATGTTAAACGCCAGGCTAATAAAGTCATCTCTGATGGGAGATGAAATACTAGCTACGGCTACAAAAGGGTGTCCCCAGGGAGGAGTACTCTCACCTACTCTATGGAGTCTGGTGGTAAACTCCCTAATGGAGGAACTCAACAGTGGTCCTATCTATACGGTAGGATATGCAGATGATCTGGTGATTCTCGTAAATGGGAAATTTCCCAGTACGGTATCAGCAATTATGAGTGAAGCACTGAGGAAAGTGGAGAAATGGTGTAACAATCACCAACTATCCATTAACCCAGGCAAAACAGTGGTAATACCATTCACGAGAAAGAGGATTCTTAAGGACATGCAGGAACTAAAACTGTATGGACAGGTACTCGAAATGTCCAGTGAGGTGAAATATCTTGGTGTCATACTAGATAAGGAACTCAATTGGAAAAAGCATGTCGATCACACCATAACAAAGGCTCTCAGAGTATTTGGGATGTGTAGATCAGCGTATGGTAAGACGTGGGGATTAAGCCCAAAGGTACTAAAGTGGATTTATACCATGATGGTACGACCGATCATCCTATATGGCAGCCTCGTATGGTGGCCAAGGACGTTGAGGAGCACATGCAGAGACGCCTTGACGAAGGTGCAAAGAACGGCGTGCATGGCTATAACAGGGGCGTTTAGAACTACGCCAACCGCGGCGCTAGAAATATTGCTAGATCTACCACCGCTACATATAGTGATACAGTCCGAAGCGCGCAAATCGCTGCACAGGTTAAAAACAATGGACCTGTGGAGTTATTGCACGCCGAAGACTAAGCACACTAACATGGAAAGCAACAATTTTCTTGACAGAATAACAACCATGAGCTGCGATAAAATGCAGCCTAAGTTTGTATTCAATAGGAACTTCAAGGTACAAGTTCCAACGAGGGCGGAATGGGCCGAGGGTCGCGAGCCACCTACAGCGGATGGTGAGGACATTATTTGGTACACTGATGGATCAAAAATGGGATCAGGTACGGGAGCAGGCATTCATGCAAACGACTTCAATGCAAGTACAAGTATGGGAGGTTATGCGACTGTCTTCCAAGCGGAGACATACGCTATAATCGCCTGTGCCCAGGAGAACATAGATAGACTTACCAGAGGGAAGCACATCTACATACTCAGTGACAGTCAAGCGGCACTTAAAGCGCTAGGTGCGCCTAAAGTGGATTCTAGACTTGTGTATAATGGCGTCCTAGCTTTGAACAAGCTTGGAAGGCACAATAAGGTGCAACTGATATGGATCCCAGGGCATGAAGGCTTCATCGGTAATGAAATTGCAGATGAACTTGCTAGAAAAGGGTCTGCGACAAGTTTCATAGGACCTGAACCATGTGTGGGTCTCTCGCAGGGAACCATAGCAACAGCCATCAAGGATTATGCCAAAAACCAGCACCAACAAGAGTGGAGGAAAATGGCAGGCTTGAGGCACTCAAAGCTATTCATGGAATGTATAGAATCAGGCTGGACCAAGAAATTATGGGAATACAGCAAAAGACAGCTCCGAATCATAACGGGGGTGTTTACCGGTCACTTTGGGGTCAAAGGACTATTGGCCAAGTTGGGACTGTCTGACAATACAGATTGTAGAATGTGTGGCGAGGAGGCAGAGACAATGAAGCACATACTGTGTGGATGTCATGCCCTCGCCAGACTCAGAATGAAGGAATTCGGTATTGGTTACCCAGAACCGAAGGAATTCCAGGCACTACCAACTGGTTCCATCATCCGATATATGAAGGTGGTGGAACAATCCTTTGAGTAGGCGCGATGGGGGTAACTACACAAAAGATCCCACTGGGTCGAAGTGTATCCGCAAGGACCCCTTCCTAATAAGATAAGATATAAGATGGGAGCCCCCCTTAAATATTTATTTTATTTTATTTTTAGTATTTATCATCTGTGAAAATTTCAACTGTCTAGCTATCACCGTTCTTGAGATACAGCCTGGTGACAGACAAACGGACGGACGGACGGATAGCGAAGTCTCAGTAATAGGGTCCCGTTTTTACCCTTTGGGCACGGAACCCTAAAAACCTCCTTTATTTATTCCATACTCTCTGACAATTACTTAAATGGCAGAATCGCATGTCCTGTCTTTGTGAGCCGGGAAGCGATGTATTTCGTCAGTTTTCTTTTACGATTTTCCTCAACAAAGGAACAGAATATTATAATGCCTGGTTAGTGATTTATAAAGGTTATTCTGTTACGACTTGTAAAGCCGGTGATATTAAACACTTTTTCTCAAACATGCAATGAAATATCGTCATAACACGCGTTTTAACAGTATCACGTATTGGGCGGAAAAAATTGAGAGAACTGTAAAGGAATTTCATACACAATTAAAGGCCTATGCTGCCGGGAAGTACTTTTTTTAAACATGGTGTTTGTGTTTAGTAACAGGCTAAACAGCTGTATTTAGGGTTCCGTAGCCAAATGGCAAAAAACGGAACCCTTATAGATTCGTCATGTCTGTCTGTCTGTCTGTCCGTCTGTCCGTCTGTCTGTCCGTCTGTCCGTCCGTACGTCACAGCCATTTTTTTCCGAAACTATAAGAGCTATACTGTTGAAACTTGGTAGGTAGATGTATTCTGTGAACCGCATTAAGATTTTGATGCAAAAAAAATAATAATAAATATTGGGGGCTCCCCATACTTAGAACTAAAGCTCAAAATTTTTTTTTTCATCAGACACATACGTGTGGGGTATCTATGGATAGGTCTTCAAAAATGATATCGAGGTTTCGAAAATATTTTTTTTCTAAACCGAATAGTTTGCGTGACAGACGCTTCCAAAGTGGAAAAAAGTTGGTCCCCCCCCTCTAACTTCTAAAATAAGAAAATGAAAAATCTAAAAGAAGCATATGATGTACATAACTATAAAAACTACCAACGAAAATAAATAGTTTTGAACGAGATCTAGTAAGTAGTTTTTTTTTAATACCTCGTTAATCGTAAACCGCTTATTAGGTACCGCATAATCTTTCATACAAATAACTTAAATTAAAATCAATGGTACGGATCCCTTTGTGCGTGAGTCCGACACGCACTTGGCCGGTTTTTTATTTTTGTGGTGTATTGTTTTATATCATTGCATATGTTTGAAAAAAGCACTATGTAGGTACAAGCCTTAGCCGTGAAAGGGGCTTGCCGGCTTCGTATCACTATCCGTCTATACCCACTCACCCGGCAAGCCCTTCTCTCCCGGCATTTCCATTAATGTACTCTTATAGTCTAATAACGGATTTTGTTCACTAACGTTCTGTAAATCATTAGTGGTCCTCACAAGGTCTTACATCACAAGCAGCCCTTCTTTCCGTTTCGTCCATCTTTTTACCTAATATTGAATATTTCGATATTGTTTCCATTAATGTGCGAGATATTCTGATTTTAATTATTTAAATAAAGAAATTAGTTGTCTGAAAGAATCACACGATGATAATAGACATGTATGGACCGGTCGATAAAGAATGCTCTATTATGTTTCTTACATAGAAAAAAATGTTACTCCAACTTCCTAAAATTCTATCCTTCAAAGAATTAATGGCACCAAATTGACTCACAATAAAATATTTTACTTTTTGTTCCAAAAAATTTGACGCTCTATGGAAGAAACATAGCATTCTTTATCGGTCGGCCTATTTTTACTAACTTAGAAAATCAACAAGTACCTATTCACAAACAAGCACGAAACTTAAACCGTTCACATAGCACTCCACAACTGACATACGAGTATTCTATTAATGTAAACCCGATTTACATTGAAATGCCCGATAACGAAATCTTTTCATAAAAAAACAATCGTTCCATAAAGCTTTCCAATCCACATCGTATGTAGTCGAATTGAGATCCAATAAGCATTAGAGGGCCATTTGATAGGCCGGTGAATTTTGGAAGATTGCCCCTTAAAATACTGTACTCACACGTACATGAGTGTTCAAGTGTTCAATTAAGCGAGATGAGACTGGCTATATTATTATGTGTTTTACAGGCACGAAATCATACAGAGCAGCGCTCTTAAATATAAGTACGTGCCTACCTTTGTGATTAGAAATGCATTATCATAGTCACGTCCTGAGTGTGGAACATATCCTGAACTTCCTTATTTTGAAGTTTAATTATTTTTTACACGTTCATGGAAACAGTTTAATATTGGCAACTCGGATAATGCCAATACCAACAAATCATATTAAAATGCCTTGTCTATGATCTCCTAAGTGCAGAGTGGAATACGGGCCCAGGCCCATTTTGAAAATTGCATGCTACGGCAATGATAAAACTTATACAAAAATCTTCTATCCAAAAACGGCACAATGTAGTGCTATCTGTACTTATTTGTATTTCTTTCTTCTTGAGGTGTGCTATAAAGAGTATTCTAATCTATTATATTATATTCTAATGTATTTGCCTTTAAATAATTACTTGGGCTATAGAATGGCAGTTTGGCGAAGATATAATACGTCACCGTCCGCAGACGTGGTGCTGTATCACGAGGGTCCTAATTTACGCCTCTCAACGTCCTGTTCGTGAGAGTGTTATGTTTTATAATTAGGTGTGACAACGTAATAAAATGCCCAACATTTTAATAGGGGTATCTATATCAATTTGAAAATTATATCAGTTTATCGAATAACGTTTTCAATATGCAAACAGTAAGGAAAACAGAAATAAAGCCGTATTTACAATTTTGTACGATATGTCGACGGAAACTCGTAAAATTACATATGCATTGACATACCCGCACTCTGTATGCAAATGTTATAAAATAATTTGCATTATTTTTATGAATGGTACCATAAAACGTCCTCATTTGTAACTTTAAATTAACATGGTTATAAAATATACATACCTACATCTGAACGAATTTGTTCTCCGGCTATGTATAATATGTAATATGTAATTTCAACGGATTTCTAAAACGGTCCTCCTTCTTTCTTTCAAGTTGAAGAACAGTGATGATTAATGGAATCTTCAATAATACGTTGTATATTTGAAAATCATAACACTCCATGTTCTTTGGTACCTACTTAAGAAGGCATGTCTTAAAGACATGAACTCACAGTGTTATGCTTCTCAGGTATGGCGTTTTATGTAGATTACTGTGAAAGTTTGTTGAGCAAGTTATTCCTCTTATCTGAAAGTCTTATTGGCACCTAATGGTGGGATCCATGACAAAACGACTGTTTGCAAAAATATCATGTCATTTAAGTATTCATGTTGAAAGTAAATTCAATAACATATAATAAATATGAGAACACATTTTGTTCACAAAAATACACATGACACAGAATACTAGACATATCATAATGTAAATAAAATTGATGCACACTTTGTGATTTTAGTAAAATGTTGGTACCCTAAGGTACGACTTTGCACTTGGCTGGTCTTAAACATTATTATATATCTTGCGGCAAAAAATATAACCATAAGTTAAGCGAAAAGCGGCCAAGTGAAGCTTATTACCACTTCCTAGAATATTATTAACTTTGAAAGAATTTACGCTAAAAAATATTTGTTCTAATAAATTGGACGTCGGCGAAACAGTTTCTCCCCACTTATAAATGATAGCAAGATTAGTAGGTAACAATCGCTAAACCATAAGCTTTGTACACACGAACAAACAATCGTGATCGTGGACATGAACATCGAACACAGAATCGTAAACCCGTGTACGCACGAACGAACAAACATGGTGAACGCCATCGCGCACGGTAAGAAGGCTATACTCGTAGATATCGGTTATACGCTAATTCTGGTGTCCGTTCAGTTCTGTCATTCGTATTGACAAATATTATTTTACAATATTAAATTTTCATTAGTCCGAAGGCGACACGATAACTTTCTCATTATTCTGACCAGAATATGATGAACTGAACTAACTTTACTCTTCGAAATTAAGGAGGAAGTAGATTAATGAATTTGTCTGCTTTGTGGTAATATATCAATGCTATCTTATTTGCTATGCTAGCTTGACTAAAATATTAAATACTAGCTGTGTCCCGCGGTGTTACCCGCTCATCCCACGGGAACACTAAATTTATTCGGGATGAAAAGTATCCTATGTCCTTCCCCGGGACTGAAACTATCTATGTGTGAAACCAAAGATCGGCTATTGTTTGATAAGTCTGATTCCATAATTTGTAATCTCAAATACCTCTGAACTTCAGATTCCACCAGTTCACGTTCCACCATGTTGCCTACAGCTACTTCATGCCATAAATAATTTGTTTTTATGACTATGTCCTAAATTTCCTTTATCCATCTCTTACATGTAAGATGTTCACATTACGAGTATTTCAGAATAGTCCATAAATCTCATGGGAAGTTTTCCTTGTAATTGCTCTTGTTTCTACTTAACAGCCAGCATTAACTCAACAATAAGTGCTTTATTGCTGTTTCAGTTTGAGGTTTGTAAATAATTCTGTATCTTTATGCGAGTCTCGTATACGTTAAATTCGAGAAGATATCCAAAGAATTCTAAGAACCTAACCTAACCTAGAAAAGGGTATTCAATTTCTATTAAGGAAGTATTAATTCAAAGCAGACAGAGTTGCGGACAGAATCTAGTTTTTAGGATATATGCCATGCAATCACATACCTGTAAAATGTTTTCAGTTACAATACCTTTTCTAAAGATATAGGAACCGATTCCGGCCAATGAAATCTCGTTGAAAACCCTCCAACACCAAGCACCTTTCACTACAACCGAATTCGTTTCAAATTGAATTATTCCAGAGGCTTTCTGCGTCCTATAGACTTTATTTTCTAGGTCATTAATCTACCCGATAGTGAGCGGACGGTCATTGAATAAAAAGTTCCTAGGCTCTCCACTCTCCTAATGGGTCGGAATACAAATTACTTTACCCATAATCTCACTCAAGGCATCAGCGCAACGAATAGGGGAATTTATGGCTTCAGGATTTTTTCAGGCTTTGGGTTATACGAGTATGTACTCAAGTAATTAAAAATCTTAAGGCCGGTTGTTCTCGCTGAAGATAAATTCGAGTTTTTGGCAAATGTGAAAATCTTGCGCTTGAACACTTCAGCTATATACGTGATCTCCATGGTTATAGTGCTGCTGTATGATTTTTTGCGTCACCCTAGGCCGTAAGGGTAGCCGGAGGTGTAAAATTTGTGGCATTGTCGCACGCGAGTGTGGTTGCTTTATACAGAACAATCTTTGATGAGAATATTATTAATGTTTTATACTTTTTGCAACGTCATTTAATCGATTTTTAGTTATTCAACTTATTTTTTACCCTCAAATAAATTTTCTTATAATATGATCTCAAAAAGGTTCTCCTGCAATATGCATGCATTTAAATGTAAGGATACCTACACTTAAATATATAATGATAGTTCACAGTATCTACATACCTAGTTCTTCAGAACTGCCATTAACGCTCAGTGATCTGGGTCATATTTCAGAGCGATACAGGAAATAAATAGCATATCCCGTGATGGCAAACGTGCAGATATGTCACTGGGTGATAACCCAGTTTCTTGGATAGAAGTGTGTCGATGGTCGATGAGATCAAATTCTTCCGTGGCTGCGATTTTCCAGTACAAATGGAGATATGTTTACTGACACTAATCAATTTCTACATTCGTATTGTGCTAGGCACAGGGCAAGATTTGTACCTTAATCTCTCTTTTTTGCTGTACTACTACGAATACTCATAGAAATAAAAATGTATAATAAATAATGAAATAATGAAATAATGAACTTTATTCTGCAAGTAGGCCACAAGGGCACTTTTACATGTCTGAGTCTACCGGCATTTCACATTAGGAGACCACTGTTGAGAAGAAACGCCGAAAGAAACTCAACAGTCAGTCATTTTTTCAGAAAGCATAAGTACTTAACTATTACAATGATATGAACTTAACTATACGTAGTTCTACAAGAAAACATATTAAAAGTGTATTTTAAGACATAAGTGAGGAAAAGTGTAAGAATAAAATAGAAACTACAAGAAAGCCTGACGGTTTATCACAATTTATGTACGTTTGATATGCTTTCTTATTAGAACTGTGTCCCTTAAACTAGTTAGGTACAATCTAAGAAGGAGTCAGCTACGCGGTTTCTGGTTCAGGCCATGCATTTTTGTCTGTCAGATAGTCCTCTACTGTATAATATGCTTTTGACATTAGAGATTTTTTTAAATAATTTTTGAGAGATGGAAAGGCTAATTTTAAAACATGATCAGGTAACTTGTTATAAAAATGAATACATTGGCCTAAAAATGATTTACTTACTTTACGAACACGAAACTTTCTAATAGCAATTTTATTTTTATTTCTAGTGTTAAAACTGTGGACATCGGAATTTTTTGTAAATGAATCTAGGTTTCTAATAACATACATAATACTCTCATAAATATATTGGGACGCTACAGTTAAGATGTTTATATCTTTGAAAATGTCTCTTAAGGAGTCACGAGAATTTAGGTTATATATAGAACGAATGGCTCTTTTTTGTAGCACAAATATAGTCTGAATGTCAGCTGCTTTGCCCCAAACCAGAATACCATATGACATGACACTATGAAAATAACTATGATAAACTAAGCGAGCTGTATCAACATTACTCAATTGACTGATTTTCCTAACGGCGTACGCCGCTGAACTTAATTTACCTGCAAGCACTGCTATATGTGGACCCCATTGCAAATTACTGTCCAATGTTATACCTAAGAATAATGCCTTATTCACTATTTCTAAACATTCACCATTTAGTAATATAGTAGAATCTACCGCCGTAACATTCGGTAAAGCATATAAATATCTTTGTTAATAATTCTATGCGTTGCTCCGTTTTAGCATGTAAGAAGTACTTGCAAACTAATTAAGTAACTCTCCCTGCTTAATGGGCAGGAGTTATCTAATTAGTTAGCATGCTTAACGCACTGTCGCAAGTATCAAATGGGCTATTAATTATAAAATGTGTTATTTTGTCGCCATGTGGCGTGAAGCAGTTGACGGTAAATTGTAATATCAGTGAGTTATTTTTTTATATTTTTAAAGTGCACAAAATAAAATAAAATAAAATAAATGAATATTAAGGGACAATCATACACAAATCGACCTAGTCCCAAACTAAGCAAAGCTTGTACTATGGGTACTAGACGACGATATACATAATATATAAATACATATCTAGATAACATCCATGACCCAAGAACAAATATTTGCACAAATATTTGCCCCGGCCGGGATTCGAACCCGGAACCGCCGACTCAGTAGGCAGGTGTTTACAAACCGAGCCAAACGCGTCGTCAAATAGTAATAAAACTGATGATTTCGAAGATGTCTATGCTTTATTTTTTCGAGTTATCTAAAATATAAAAATATTTTTATTCTTAAAATTAAATTGTTCTACCATCCCTGTCTAAATCCTACTTCAATCTCCAAAAATCTGCTATGATGTTGTGCTAACATAACCTTGATTAGAAAAAACTTGTGAGAGCAAGGCATCATTTCATTCTGATTTGATCGTTTTCAATACAGTTCTTATGATAGTGTCACATCTGCTACCGAGGCTTCTGAAATAAAATTGCAATCCCAGACCAATTTAATTTTCAGAAAACATGAACTGGGATAAATCTTATACGGTCAAATTACCTTTAATAAATAAATAAAATATTGAGGGACAATCTTACACATATCTACCTAGTACCAAACTAAGCAATGCTTGTACTACCGGTACTGTAGACGACGATATACATTAATAATACTTTGAAGAACCAGTGGTGAATACAGGACAATATTCAAAATAAAGTAGGCTACTCGAAAGTAAGTAATAATAAAGAAAACGTTGAGAGTATAAGCCAAAGATTTAAAGTTTGTATGCGAAGCCTATTTGTTCACAGTGAGTGACTTCAAAATTTAAAGAAAAAGGGATATTTATAAGTATCAACGTTTGCTATGACGTGATTATGTGGAAAGGAATGGTATATTCCAAACCTTTCGTCGTCGCGAGAGGTTTACACGGCGTATTTTCAAGTGTTCCGTACAAGAGCATAAATTATTAAAGTGAGTGTAGATCAGTAATTTGGAATTATATGAAATTCCGAGTTACTTGCTACAGAGTAAATATGTGGACCAGAGTTATGACGCTCATAAAAGTAATTACATCCGACTTATGTTTCGTATACAGCGAGCAAAAATAATGTATTTTTGTGAAGTATATTCCCTTTGCCGTACTTCAAAGTGTTCCTTTTATATCGTAGTTTCTGTTTTTGTACCTAAAATTATTGTAATAATTCGTTGTTACTGTTTTTAAGGATTTCTCAGAATTTGTATTTTAATAAATCCATAGGGCGTCGCGGTAGATTTTGACAGTGATGGCGGGACGACCTGCATGCATTCCGAAAGGATTGGTCGGTTGCTGCTTTGGAAAAGGAAGAGTGGAAAAAAGAGACAAGTTTGCACAGCAGTGATACAGTTCAGGCTAATAATTATAATATATATAATAATAAGTTCGCAGTAACTGAGACTACTTTAAATACTGTACTCCACGATGATTTCATCCAGACCGCATTATAGGCTAAATCTTTAATTTCTCATGTTTTAGGTTTCGTACTCTGCCGAGTGACATAACTTTACATTTTCTATTATTTTCAAATTCAATTGAACTTTTATTTATTGAGGAAAACACCTTCTTCTGGAGGAGCTAAGATTGCCTCATTCAAAAGACATCTATCAAGTGCCACATTTCACAAGACCTGGTAACGTTAACATTTGAAACTAAATATGTCTTATAATCAACAAAAGGAACTGCGCACAACAACATGCTCAAACTTTTGGCTTGCGCAAACTTTACTGTCTTAATGATGTAGGTAGTTGGGTGCAGATAATTTTGAGCCTATAGTTGCATAGTTGCCTAGTGACTTCTGATGCTGTCTGTTCATGGACCTGCTTCGTTTTTTTCTTTTGGCACCATCTTATACTGAAACGGCCACCCGCCTGACCTTCCGACCACCGATCTCTTGTTCGAGCTGTTACTTAGTGCTACCACCTAACTATACATGGTAGGGCATTTTGTTCAAAAGCAGCCTACCCTAGTCAACGACTCACGTTTGAATAAGTGTCCATGACCGATGTATTTACAAGAGAAAACACTGGTATCACCTATACATATAATCCGAATACTTTAATTCCAAATAATTACATCTATTGTTCCTGACATCCTAATACACGAAAGGGATGACACATTTCTAATAAAGGCCTTTATGAAGGACAGGACCGTCATAATCGATGTTCTATAAAAAGGGTCAGAGGAGTTACGATGTGACACAAATCAATATGGCGCCTTAGGCAATTCAATGGCATAAGGTTTTGGAGTATGCGAGTGAAACCTTTCCAATACTTTCCTTTAACACTCGCGTTACACGATGGTCTTGTACTTAATAATTTCAAACAAACTTTTCAAACAGTATAAATTAAATAATTCGTTTTTTTTCTATAAGGACATGGCTGTTAAGAGTGAACACCCCGGCCTCTTCTTTGTCGTTCTTTTCTTTGCAATTTATTGCCACGTGAATTATTTCGCCCTTCCTCCTTCATAAGTAGGCTTTTACTTGGTGCACTTTTCAGGTGCATTTAATTCTAAGGCGTATAACTATCAACAACCGAATAAACACATTTCATCTTGCTGATGTTACAACTTACCACAGTGTTTTGATTGCCAAAAACCACACATTATCAATCCGTCTCCACCTCCTCACAAACACCTTAATCATATTGTTCCCGTCAAATCAGTTCTTCTTCTCTTTGGCAAAGCAGTCTTAATAACTCGTGCGGTTTGGCAATAGCGCGTTGCACAATCTTCCTCCAATTCCCTCGGGCCTAAACATTTTTCTTTTTTATTTACAAACTGACCGACGATGACCCCAGTATCAGCTGATGGTAAGTTAATAAATAGTTATATAGTTAATAAATAGTAATAGCTTGTGAGCTTTGTGAGCACATTCGTTAAAGGAAGCACTCGTCAGCGTCTCGATCTGGTCTATTATTTCTCGTGATCAAGAGCCTAGCTGAACCAACCCTGCTTAACCTGATTCTGATTCTACAGATTTCGGACCTCTGCGGAACACGTGGCCAAAATAGTTAAGGATTTTCCTTTGTCCGACAGCTGATAGTCTTTCTTTGATATAGGGTTAATCTTTTTTTTTTAACCGACTTCAAAAAAATGAGGAGGGTTCTCAATTCGACGGTTTTTCTTTTTTTGATGACGCGGTTGGCTCAGTTTGTAGTGCAGCTTCCTACTGAGCTCGTGGTCCTGGGTTTTAAATCCCAGCCGTGGCAAACATTTGTGTGATGAACTCGAATAAATATTTGTTCCTGGGTCATGGGTGTTATCTATATATGTATTTATATATATATTTTGTATGTCGTCATCTAGTACCCATAGTACAATTTTTGCTTAGTTTGGGACTAGGTCGATTTGTGTAACATTGTTCCTCAATATTTATTTTATTTTTTTATTATTTTTTTATGTTTGTTACCTCAGAACTTTTGACTGGGTGGACCGATTTTGATGATTCATTTTTATTTGAAAGCTGATGCTTCCATTTAATTTAGTCCAATGTCCCGTGGCCCAATTTGGTCCAGTTCTGACAAAGACATCCATAAATCGGTGGCTAACTTCACGTAAACTTGCGTGGCTTCTGTTTTCATAGTAACAATTGAGTAGTTTGGCAAATTGGCACCGACTTCAAAAGGCGATTCAAATGTAATCTGTACATGATCGGGTTATTTTTCGCTTTTCAGGTTTTGTTGAAGTTGGGTACTGTTTTTGTTAAAAAAATAAATAATATGACTTGAACTGTAGTATTAGGGCTGTTTATCCGCCCTCACGACCAGTCGGACTTTGTGTGGAAGTATAACCCGCTAATTTGATTATCTCCGCGCCACAGGAGTGATGAGTTCTTCAGAGATGGAGGCATTGGTACGGATTTGGGTGCAGGATATTCGGAGCATTCTCAAATAAGTAAGTTTTTAAATCCTGTCCCTCGTCCTCTACACTTTAAGAGTTACCGTGTATACCTACTTGGCCGTATTATGAATTTCACGCCATATACGTGTAGGCTCGAAGCCATTACTCATGTCGGCAGTTTGTTGCTTAATCTATTACATTATTAGTTTACGGGCTGTATTTCCGGGAACTCGCTTGAGGAAATGAAACAATTAAATCTGCGGGAGTGTGCCGCTGGGACCCACTCGTTAGATTCCGGCACTATTACGTTATTACATGTGGAATAATATTATGAAACTTGCCTTTTCCGTTCAGGTAATATCTGTGAATGTGTAGTTAATTGTAGAAGGTTTCTGTCTTTTTGTTAATGACGATGAAGACGAACACACATGAATGAAGCGAAAATTGAAAAATTTAATGATTCGGACAGGATTCGAACCTGCGTTTCCAACGGCTTTCCGGGCCAACACGGGCGTTCTCCCAATTGGACCACCGAATCAGATGTCAGAGCCATTGAATTTCTCAACCAGTTGCTTCGACATGCCTTAGGGTGGCATCGTAGCGCCATCTACCGTAAAGATTTAGACTTTATCGTCGGCACCATCGTCTCAAATTTGTTGAAAATCGATAGTAACGATGTGTTACACCCGAATTACTTTTATTTTTATTAAAGCAGTAACGTCTGCTACCGTAAACTAAATGTTTACAAATGAAGCGAAAATTGAAAATAAAAATTGGGAGGACGCCCGTGTTGGCCCGGAAAGCCGTTGGAAACGCAGGTTCGAATCCTGTCCGAATCATTAAATTTTTCAATTTTCGCTTCATTTGTAAACATTTAGTTTACGGTAACAGACGTTACTGCTTTAATAAAAATAAGTAATTCGGGTGTAGTACATCGTTACTATCGATTTTCAACAAATTTGAGACGATGGCGCCGACGATAAAGTCTAAATCTTTACGGTAGATGGCGCTACGATGCCACCCTAAGGCATGTCGAAGCAACTGGTTGAGAAATTCAATGGCTCTGACATCTGATTCGGTGGTTCAATTGGGAGGACGCCCGTGTTGGCCCGGAAAGCCGTTGGAAACGCAGGTTCGAATCCTGTCCGAATTATTAAATTTTTCAATTTTCGCTTCATTTGTAAACATTTAGTTTACGGTAGCAGACGTTACTGCTTTAATAAAAATAAATATTACTCATATAACTACGATACTACTTAAAGCTGCGTTTCCACCAGAGATGTGTAGCGAGGGATATGTTTTTGTGAACCAATAAAATCAGCTGCGCTGAGCGAGGATACTTAAATGAAGTTATTCTATTGGTTAACAAAAATACATCCCTCGCTACCCATCTCTGGTGGAAACGCAGCCTAAAGTTAGCTAGCAATCATTGGTATATTCAAGATTCTCGGAATTGTAGTTCGAATATTCTCTAAAGTATTTGAGAACCACTTAATCTTCTAATACAAGTAGAGTTTTGCGAATAGTACCTAAGTTATTATTGGAACCACGAACAATAACAGACTGAAGTATCATCTTATTTTCGGGGATAGGAGTGTAGAATGTTTGGACAGGGCTCGACTACATCCCACTTCACCCTTCTCTTGTTAGATCAAAGGCTTTGTTCGATTTAGGTCTTATGTTATTTTTATTTTTCGTCTAGTAAGTAACAAGTGTTTATCAAATAACTTTAGATTTTTTTTTCCTGACCGACCTGAGTGTATTGGAATTACACAAACGTCCATTACTCGTCAACGAATCTAACAGGCCAAAATGTTAGGTTGTAATAAACAAGGTCATGTCTTTGTATTACAAAGTCCCCTTGACCACCTTTCAGCTACATCATCAAAATGCTCCAAAATATTATCACGTTGTCATCCGGTTTATATATACATAAGTAGGAACGGAAAATTTCAGCTTAAATCTTTAAGATTTGATTACAGACTAACAAATAGACCAAGTATAAAACTACTTAATAAAAGCTAGTACAAATTTTATACTAAAGGTAAATCAAGTCAGGAAACAGTTAAAAATAAATTTCATGTCTACCATTGTTCAATCATCGTCATCATTTCAGCCACAGGACGTCCACTGCTGCACATAGGCCTCCTCAATAGACTTCCACATGGGCCGACTGGCCGTCCCACACTGCGCTTGCCGGTACGTGCTGTCCACTCGAGAACATTTCTGCCCCAAAGGCCATCGGTTCTTCGAGCTATGTGCGTCTGCCCCACCCATTGCCACTTCAGATTGGTTCGTCTACGAATCTCCGCATTTCTGATTCGATCTCGTAGAGAAATCCCGTCCCGAGCATAGCTCTTTCCATAACTCGTTGAGTGACTCTGGGCTTCCTTAAAAGGCCCATAGTAAGAGACCAACGTCTCGGCTCCGTAGTTCATCACCGGTAATACGACCTGGCTGAAGAATTTCGTCTTCAAGCACTTTATCTCTTAGTCTTATTCTATCAGCACTAGCATCATTTGAACATTAGTAGCCTGTGATAGCAGCTAAAAAAAATTATAAGCGCCCGTTACTTTCTTACAAACACGGCAGTGCGCGAGGGCAACGGAAAGGGACTTTTTACTATACATTTTGTAAATCACGTGAATAAATGCAAATATATAGGCCGATAGATTTTCCAATAATAAATTCAAATACTCAACTTGTTTAAGTATTTACCTTACTTATCCGCTCTAAATCTAGATAAACCAACTCTAATGTACAAATCCGTACCCCTATAAAGATAATCACGTAATTCTGCCTAAGCACTGAACATTGGCAAAGTTAGTAGCTGTGGCTGATAAAGTTCATTGGGACAACAATACCCTTCTTAAGGCTCAGAAAGGGCATATGTATATATACGATTGTTATGTACATATGTCGTTTAACATCGCCTTGGTAAAACAGCCACCCGGCAGCATCGTTGGGTTGTGGGGCAGTTATTTCCCTAGTGAAACAACTAGTGGTTGATCATTGACGGTTTTGGCGTATAACAATGGATAACGTTAACGTATCAAACGTCAACTAGGTAAGCAATTTAAGACGCCTTCCAACCGGAATCAAGTCCATTAAAACCTCTTTGTTGCCTTCAATAGATTGCGTCACATTTGTAATCAACCGATAGAATAGTGAGAGTGTAGAGACGGTTTTTGCTAAGATTAAATAGGACAACCTCACACAAATCAATCTAGTCCCACAGTAAGCTCTAGTAGGTAGGCATGTGTTATGGGCAGACAAATACATACTTAAATACAAATAACATCCATGACCACAAATATTCGAGTTCATCACACAAATATTTACCCTTGCCGGGATTCGAACCCAGGACCGTCGGCTCAGTAGGCAGCTGCTTTACCACTGCGCCAACCGTGTCGTCAAAGAAGAGAGACCCTGCTGCTGTAGGCTTTTAGACTCGGTTAAATGGTTGGCCTAAGCTGACAAACTAGATTTCATTATTTTTGTGCTTGAAAGACAAATGAGACGTTGTTTATTTACAAAAACAATCGTTGAATTTTTATCGTTAATTAAAACGGCGTTGTCGGGGGTCCGTTGTTTCACCATGTTTTTAATCAATAGGTTGGTCGTGGCTGGCCTTTGGAAAAGCTGCAAACTGACATAGGTGCTTATTTTTTATTTCGGCTGAGACCAGGGTATCACATAGCTTCGCCAGCTTTTTCCCGTTTGTTGCTTGTAACATTAACTAGTTGATAATGTTGAAACTGTGGATACGTTGACTTAAGCCAACTTATCCGTTGGCTTATTGACCATCACTAGTAACAACACGGGGACATAAACTACATATTGAAGGTGGTAATTTTCCTTTATAACCCAAAGCAGGCTTATAGACGCCGCAGTTGCGGTCAAATGGTTGAATAAACTACGAATTGGTGGAAAGGTAAACGTGGATTTACTACATATTAAGTTTGCCTTAGCACAATATAGATATATATTCAGAACTTTAGTCGGCATGGGACAAGAAAATACAGAAAATATTAGTTTTGACGCAGTAAAGTTTTATACTAATATTTTTGATGAAAAACATGTAAATGAATCCTTTTGTAAATTGTTTATAAGGTATTTCTTGTATTCATGTATTGAACTTCCTCGAAAGCAAAGCTACGGTTAGAGCAAATACATAATATAAAAACAATCCGTACCTACCTCATTATTAGTCTATCGGAACACTGAAATAGAAATAAAAAAAATTAAGGTAACATTAAAAAATAAACAAAGAGAAGGTAATAAAAAGATTGTAAACAACAAACAACCTTTACAATATCAACAAAATCCTCCGCGGTTACATTACTTTTCATATCATGATTATGCTTCCGAAATATCCGATTACCTTCAGGTATCGAAAAATTATTGTCAACACGGTTTTTCCTGGTATCTATAATCCAATCCCGCCGAAATATTGTACAAACACAAACCGAGTACATATACTTGGGATATTGCCTACTTGATTTATAATAGGAACATTGTCTATCAACGTTATATAAATTTATAGTCTCCTTAATGTTTAGGACACTTCTTTCCGAGAAAAGGCCCTCTGTCATATCACATAATTAATTTTACTGATTACCTACTGTTCATTTTCCAATACGGCTTGAGTACAACATGGCATATCGTATGTGAATCACTATGTGACAAATTAAATTATAAATATAAAGGGACAATCTTACACAAATCGACTTAGTCCCAAACTAAGCAAAGCCTGTACTATGGGTATAAAATGAAAATATACATGTCTCGGTCTTGTGCGGTTTCACGCCAGTTGACGGCTTGGAGCTCGCGCAGATCATCTTGGACCACATCTGCCCACCGATATCTGGGGCGGCCTACCGGACTGACGACCTGTCGATTTTCCATGGAACGCTCTACTTACTGCCCGGTCCTCTCCCATGCGCTCCAGATGTCCAAGCCAGCGAAGCCTATGTGCTTTCGTCACTCCTATTATGTTAGGTTCCGCAACCAGCTCTTCGATTTCGGCGTTTTTTCGGATTCTCCAAGTTCCATCCGCTCGCTGTTTGGGTCCCAGGATTTTGCGGAGAATCCTCCTTTCGGCCACCAAAAGCTTATTCTCCTCCCTAAGTGGCAGTGTCCAGGCTTCACAGCCATACATAAGGATAGGCCGTATAACCGTTTTATAAATACGGATTTTTGTACTTCTGCTAAGAAGCTTAGACACCAAAACCTTATGTAGAGCAGCACTGCAACGTAAGGCGTTTTGTATACATACTTCCATATATAGATAAATAAATAGAAAACATCCATGAATCAGTAACAGCCCACAAATATATCCTTACCGGAATTCGACCAGCTTCCTTCCAGGTCCTTGCCAACACCGTCGGCTCAAAAATGTAGTTAAAAACTGTCAATTGATAACATTGAGAGTAGTTTTTAACACTTTTTAATCTTCAAAAATAAAATAATCGCTCCGTATTACCTAGATTCAAAACACTTCTATTTAGCTTAGGATTAATTGTGATTATGTGCCTTTTATTTGTAGATCTTAGACACTGGAGATCTCTTTGTACCTGCCGGCGCGTAGTCTAAAAGAGTCTTAGGGATGTACTTTCAATAAGTACCTTAATAGTGCCTCTAGCGAGAAAGGGCATAACTCGAGTTGTCTTTGTTTTTTTTATTACATCGTTAAAATCAGCTTATCAAGTTATACGGAACATCAAAAGGACGTGACGCTGCACGCTGGCTAAATCCTAAATAAGCCGGTTTTCTATTTTTATTTTTTCAACGTGATTTATGTCAAATTATGTCCTTGTTAAAACACTGTACTAATAAGATTTATGCTTTTATAATATATCCGACATATATCATGTCATATTGTATTCCCTTTCAATCGGTTCAAGAGATGAACTATGTCCAAATTTCCATAGATTGTTCGTTCTAAAGACAGAAGCGAACATAACTTCTTATGCCTTTATTAATTCAGTGAATAAAGGATTTTGACCTTACAAACGGTCCGGTAGTTTTGAATTTTTGATATGTTGTCTAGGATGGTTAGCCAGTGTTTAAAATGCAAAATGCACAATTCCCTCCCCCCCCCCCCTCCGCGCCCGCCACCATATTGAAAAAACCGGCCCTCTTCATATTTTTGCTCATATCTTCCTTTAGGAGCATTTTAGCTAGAAGAAAGCTTTAACAATGCTATAGAGAGTTAAATTTACTACATTTTCCATTTTATATTTTGTTTCTAGGATTGATAGTTACCGGAGATATGCACATTTAAAAAAACTTAAGAAATTGCAATTTACAACTCAAAGAAAGTGCCGGTTTTTTCAATATGGGGGCGGGCGCGGAGGGGGGGGGAATTGTGCATTTTGGATTTTAAACACTGACTAACCATCCTAGACAACATATCAAAAATTCAAAACTACCGGACCGTTTGTAAGGTCACACATAGTACTTTAGTCTCTATTCACCGTATTGTATTTGGATCCTAATCAATTAAATTTGAGATTCCAAAAATACATATCAAATGTAGAATTTATATATCAGCATAGGCCACAGGATTAAATACCTACAGCATCTAAATAGAAAAACACATTAGTATTCATTGCGTGCCTGCGTGAGATTACTTTTCCTAATGAATTGACATAAAATATACGAACAAAAAGGTCCGAATTGTGGGAACCTTGCGGGTGGTAGACATCTTTTGGGCGGCCTTATATTTCTTTGTACCAAGGGCGGCTTTGTGTTTATACCAAACCTTATAGTTATATGCGAGTATACTACGCGATACATCCGCATTTACCTACAGCAGGGCTAATAATAAATTTATGAAACGTGTAGGTAAAGTCTCATTATTTTTAATTCTAAAGTCTCATTGATACAAGGATCAAAGCACAACGAAAAATTTAAATGGGTAACCTGCGTAAATCAAACTCGGTACCTCTGGATTACCGGTCCAATGTGTTAACCTTTCCACCATCCTAACGCCAAACTTACCTTTCGAATTTTTCCTTATGCTTTGTGTGTCAAGCTTTGCATTGTTTACTTGTAAGGATCCTCAGGGACCTCTATGTGCAGTAGGTTATAAATATTAAAAATATCGCAAAGTATTAATCTTTATACGTATGTTTATCTTCGTCTAGTGTCCATAACACAAGTCTATAGAGCTTACCTGTGGGACTAGATCGATTTGAGTGAGGTTGTGTTAGCGATCAGAGAGGGAGCAGGTTAATATTCTTCAAACAACGGATAAATTGTATAGATTTATTATAAAACATAATATGAAACAAACAAAGGAACACACTAATAACTACAATTATGCACACACACGCACACCTCATGTTATCACTGCAAGTTACACCAGCCGAAAGAGAGCCTGGCGCTCTGACGCAGCCCTTTTATTGATTCTCAATCCCCGCCGTTACATCGCCCGTGGTGGGACCCCAACTTCATCCTTGACGAATAGATGGCGCCACTGGCGGCGGGCATTGCAGGCTGATGACGTTGTTGCACCCGCCGCCAACACGGCCATCCTGAGCTGGTGCCTGCCCCAGGCACCTCGAGAGTTCATTCTAAAATAACAAAATCACCATTAGTCTTGAGAGAGTAATTGTTCCCCATATCCCTATCATGATTCCTGCCGATCCTAACATAAGCGTATTTATAAGCAAACCTAATAAATTTTTCAGCCTTCCGATTATGACATTGCAGTTACACTCGTACTATTGTGATCACTATTATGCAAGTTAACTTTACAGTTCTATCTGAACTCTGCTTAAGCGGCGTCAAACAGCTATGCCTCACTTAAACCAGCCAGATTTATCACTGTTTGCCGACACAATACCATCACTTAGTTCGGTGTAATAGCAATAGCCCATACCTCGCGATAAATGCCTCAAAACGATAATTTAATAAAATAAAGCATTTAACTTGATTTGTCTCCTACAAATATACATTTAGTATAACTTTTTAAAATATAAACAATTAATCTGCACGTATTTAGTTTTAATTATTATAATATCGAACAAACTAACGTGAACCCGATATAGAAATCTTTCAAGTATTACTATTGCAACATGGAAGTACAATTTAAGAAACAAATAAAACACAAGACTGATATTTAACCTTAATGTTTTGGTCCCACTATTTATTCCCAATGATATCTATAATATTCATTCAAACTTCTTGAGTAATGACGTGGTAAATGACTATTAAAGAAATTAAACACTAAGCACCTAAGTAAATACCTAACATACGAGTGATTCGGTTTATTATTCACGGGAACAAATGAACGCCTGTACACCCAATGACAAATATCCCTTGGCTTGCACTACGATCATAAAATGTTCCACCAAATAATACCACCAAATAACACCACCATATTCCACCATGAACACCCCTTTGGACGCAAATACATTTACACACTTGAGCATATAATGTGGGATAAA
This sequence comes from Apotomis capreana, assembly GCA_947623375.1. Lineage (NCBI taxonomy): Eukaryota > Metazoa > Arthropoda > Insecta > Lepidoptera > Tortricidae > Apotomis > Apotomis capreana. The sequence goes on along the minus strand of OX392513.1, from coordinate 14,070,348 downwards.
TTAGCATCTAATATCAACAAACAGTTTTCACCCCAAGCAACTCGTTTTAACCTCTCGAATTCATGTACTTTTGTCTATTTTATAAAGAAATCAGTACGCTCGGCTTTTCCTGACCTATATTTATATGACAATGTAACTCACAAACATTCACACTTACTATCAGTTAATTTAGCGACAATTCTATATAAACTCCTCCTATTAAGATTAAAATAAACCCTATGTTATACGTAACAACGCTACGCATCGGACAGCCGTTAAAATTACTTCATTAAACGCTATATACCTTGCATACCGAGTCTAACCACATCAGAATAAACAAAATATTAATCCCCAGTAAAAATGCAACCTCTGATTAACAAATAAATGATAAACCATCGCGACAGTTCTTCCGTTTAAATGATTTTCCTTTAGTTAACGCGGGTAGCTAAAAAAATATAACCGAAACACTACCTTCTTTACTATCTCGTAATAAATTATTTTCTTTCAAATAAACTACCTACTTTAAATATATCTGTAATTTACACTTATAATCATTTTGTATACGAATACGAAAATTTATGATTTTCAAAATTCAAAATGTTACCGTCGCAATATATTTGGCTTAATACACCAGTCATCAAATGCCATTTTTAGCTCTGTCATGAATATTTGTCTATTTTTAACCGACTTCAAAAAAAGGAGGGGGTTCTCAGTTCGGTTGTATGTTTTTTTTTTTTTTTTTTTTTTTAATGTTTGTTACCTCATAACTCCGTCATTTGTGAGTCGATTTGGAAAATTCTTTTTAGGTTTATGAATAGACATCTCAAGGTTGGTCCCATAAAATTTTTGTGAAGATCAGATGACGAGATCCATGAGGAATCGAAGGAATTCCTGAAATTTTATAGGCACTCATAATATTTTTCATATATTTTCTAAAACTATTTAAGTATTTGCATACGGTAGTCATCATCTTCCAATGCTGAACTGATGATGGAAGGTACAACTCCTTAACGGTTAGGAGTTAGGAGATAATTCAAACGAGATGCATGCCTTCAAGACCTCCCTGATCACCCCGCCATAAGTATTTTATACGAATCACTACCACACCAGCCGAAAGAGAGCCTGGCGCAAGGATGAAGTTGGGGTCCCACCACGGGCGATGTAACGGCGGGGATTGAGAATCAATAAAAGGGCTGCGTCAGAGCGCCAGGCTCTCTTTCGGCTGGTGTAACTTGCAGTGATAACATGAGGTGTGCGTGTGTGTGCATAATTGTAGTTATTAGTGTGTTCCTTTGTTTGTTTCATATTATGTTTTATAATAAATCTATACAATTTATCCGTTGTTTGAAGAATATTAACCTGCTCCCTCTCTGATCGCTAACATCAGTAGTGGGATAGGTTGAATTCACACCCACGTATAAATGTTTTTTTTTTCAAAGATATTATGCACTCATTCGTTTAAAAGCTATATATTTGATTTTGATTTGTACATTGGATGCGTTCGCGCGTCATGTTCTTTGTTTAAGTTGCAAAGTGATGGTAAACTACACGCTATTGTCTTGCGAGCTACGTCGCATGGTCACGTTGTGGTGAAGTTGGTGCAGCAGGCAGCATCCATGCAGAGCTTCATGTGGACGGGGAGCTAAGCAGCGGTGGTCGTGAGAAACGCAGCGGACGTAAATGTATGTGAAATCGATGAGAAAATCTGGTAAGGTCTGATAAACATTTTCATTCGTACTTTGGTATAGGTGTTGGAAATTTAAAAAGACGTGGTAAATATTTAAATGCGTGATCTTTAACTCTGATTAGTTACTGTAAAAAAAATTTAACAAAAAAAAGAACCGACTTCAGTTAAACTAAAAAGCCAATAATAACCCGTTGAAGTACAGATTACATTTGACTCACCCTTTGAAATCGATCCCAAACCACTCAGTTATTATATTTATATATTAAAGTTTACGTGAGGTTTGGCACCGACTTCAAAGGGCGAGTCAAATGTAATCTGTACTTCAACGGGTTATTATTGGCTTTTTAGTTTAACTGAAGTCGGTTCTTTTTTTGTTAAAATTTTTTTTTTTTGCTTTTTAGTGATTCGTATAAAATACTTATGGCGGGGTGATCAGGGAGGTCTTGAAGGCATGCATCTCGTTTGAATTATCTCCTAACTCCTAACCGTTAAGGAGTTGTACCTTCCATCATCAGTTCAGCATTGGAAGATGATGACTACCGTATGCAAATACTTAAATAGTTTTAGAAAATATATGAAAAATATTATGAGTGCCTATAAAATTTCAGGAATTCCTTCGATTCCTCATGGATCTCGTCATCTGATCTTCACAAAAATTTTATGGGACCAACCTTGAGATGTCTATTCATAAACCTAAAAAGAATTTTCCAAATCGACTCACAAATGACGGAGTTATGAGGTAACAAACATTAAAAAAAAAAAAAAAAAAACATACAACCGAACTGAGAACCCCCTCCTTTTTTTGAAGTCGGTTAAAAATAGACAAATATTCATGACAGAGCTAAAAATGGCATTTGATGACTGGTGTATTAAGCCAAATATATTGCGATGGTAACATTTTGAATTTTGAAAATCATAAATTTTCGTATTCGTATACAAAATGATTATAAGTGTAAATTACAGATATATTTAAAGTAGGTAGTTTATTTGAAAGAAAATAATTTATTACGAGATAGTAAAGAAGGTAGTGTTTCGGTTATATTTTTGTAGCTACCCGCGTTAACTAAAGGAAAATCATTTAAACGGAAGAACTGTCGCGATGGTTTATCATTTATTTGTTAATCAGAGGTTGCATTTTTACTGGGGATTAATATTTTGTTTATTCTGATGTGGTTAGACTCGGTATGCAAGGTATATAGCGTTTAATGAAGTAATTTTAACGGCTGTCCGATGCGTAGCGTTGTTGCGTATAACATAGGGTTTATTTTAATCTTAATAGGAGGAGTTTATATAGAATTGTCGCTAAATTAACTGATAGTAAGTGTGAATGTTTGTGAGTTACATTGTCATATAAATATAGGTCAGGAAAAGCCGAGCGTACTGATTTCTTTATAAAATAGACAAAAGTACATGAATTCGAGAGGTTAAAACGAGTTGCTTGGGGTGAAAACTGTTTGTTGATATTAGATGCTAATTTATCCCACATTATATGCTCAAGTGTGTAAATGTATTTGCGTCCAAAGGGGTGTTCATGGTGGAATATGGTGGTGTTATTTGGTGGTATTATTTGGTGGAACATTTTATGATCGTAGTGCAAGCCAAGGGATATTTGTCATTGGGTGTACAGGCGTTCATTTGTTCCCGTGAATAATAAACCGAATCACTCGTATGTTAGGTATTTACTTAGGTGCTTAGTGTTTAATTTCTTTAATAGTCATTTACCACGTCATTACTCAAGAAGTTTGAATGAATATTATAGATATCATTGGGAATAAATAGTGGGACCAAAACATTAAGGTTAAATATCAGTCTTGTGTTTTATTTGTTTCTTAAATTGTACTTCCATGTTGCAATAGTAATACTTGAAAGATTTCTATATCGGGTTCACGTTAGTTTGTTCGATATTATAATAATTAAAACTAAATACGTGCAGATTAATTGTTTATATTTTAAAAAGTTATACTAAATGTATATTTGTAGGAGACAAATCAAGTTAAATGCTTTATTTTATTAAATTATCGTTTTGAGGCATTTATCGCGAGGTATGGGCTATTGCTATTACACCGAACTAAGTGATGGTATTGTGTCGGCAAACAGTGATAAATCTGGCTGGTTTAAGTGAGGCATAGCTGTTTGACGCCGCTTAAGCAGAGTTCAGATAGAACTGTAAAGTTAACTTGCATAATAGTGATCACAATAGTACGAGTGTAACTGCAATGTCATAATCGGAAGGCTGAAAAATTTATTAGGTTTGCTTATAAATACGCTTATGTTGTAGCGATCAGAGAGGGAGCAGGTTAATATTCTTCAAACAACGGATAAATTGTATAGATTTATTATAAAACATAATATGAAACAAACAAAGGAACACACTAATAACTACAATTATGCACACACACGCACACCTCATGTTATCACTGCAAGTTACACCAGCCGAAAGAGAGCCTGGCGCTCTGACGCAGCACTTTTATTGATTCTCAATCCCCGCCGTTACATCGCCCGTGGTGGGACCCCAACTTCATCCTTGACGAATAGATGGCGCCACTGGCGGCGGGCATTGCAGGCTGATGACGTTGTTGCACCCGCCGCCAACAGTTGTTCGATATGTAGGTACAGACTGACCAAAAAGAGTAGAAATTAAAAAGTGGCGTCCCTTTCTAATCAGTCTAAGAAAACGGGGACGACACTACAGTATTGCCACTTTTTAATTCCTACTCTTTTTGGTCAGACTGTTTTTATTTATAAATAAGCTACCAGCCCCGCTATAAAGTCACATTGGCCTGAGTAAATTGCGTCTATTGAAGGAAATGCGTCTTTTGATGATATCATAGAAATCACGTGGAGAAACGAACACAGAATTTACCTTAATAAATAATAATATTAATATGCCACCGGAGCGCGGACAAACGTGACCGACTGAATTACTCAAACTAGGTGTCTGTGCTGTCTACACGTCGTAACTCAATGAAAATAGCTACATAAATCACCGAATTGGTGCGATAACAGAACAGTGTTTTTCTACCGATAATAATGGATATTTGTAAGTTCCCTTTGTGCTCAATTTATTCGGGAGATTTACTGGTGGCGAACTGATTAGTAAGACAAACTTAATGTATTTACGAACGACTAGTTAATTGTAACAAGTTCGCTGGTACCCAGCAAATAAGTATTTTTCTGTAATATTAAGGGTTAGGTTTAAGACATTTATTTCTCATAAGAAGTACTTACTAATAAGGTTTTATGATGATAAAAACGTACAATACAGACATATAAAAAAAAGGAGGCTAAGTACATTTAAGAACAAACGAAAAACAAATAATAATGAGGATGCGCTCACATCGTAGATGCCGCGTCGTAGTTGCAAGTATTTGTAAGCAAGGCAAGCAGACCAAGGCGCAGGTTGGCGGCGGCGGATGGATTAATACGAATAGAAATATACTATCATATTATATCTGATCTGTTAAAAAACCAAATGCTTACAATGAAGCGACAAATTTAAAAATTTAATGGTCAATGCGGGGCTCGAACCCGCGTTTTCAACGGATTCCGGGACTGGTAGTAGTTGTTGGAGTAGTAGGGCCTCGTGCAGCAGGGTCCGTCCGGATTGTTACTACTGTCTTGCCTGCTAACCCACCGCTAAACAGCAATGTTCGCATTGTTGTGTTCCGGTGTGGGGGTAAGATAGCCGGTGAAATTACTAGCATTCTATCTTCGCCCTCCGGGTAGGCAAGCACTTGTGACTCCTCTGGTGTTGCAGGTGTTTATGGGCGACGGTAATCGCTTTCCATCAGGCGATACGTTTGCTCGTTTGCCCCCTGACATAAAAAAAAAAAAAACACGGGCACAAGTCCGAATGTGTGGCCGTGTGGTGTCGTAGCGTAGGTAATGTCGTAGACTAAATGCCTGAACCATATGTTGAATTTTTCAACAAGTTACTTCATCTATCTATATATATAAAAGAAAAAGTCCTAACTGACTCATCAACGCACAGCCGAAACTACTAATGTTAGAGAGTTGATTTTTGCACAGTATGTTACTTTTATAACGTGGGCCCTAGCCCTTTCTTATCCCTAGATAAGAAGGGATTTTTGGAAATACCTCCCCTAAGAGGTTTAAATAGGGGTGCAAAGTTTGTATGGGGTAGAAGTTTTTTTTTATGCTAGGAACTTGAAACTTTGTAAAAAGGTATTAAAATAAAATGGAAGAAAACTGATTTCAGCGTTTTTGAAAATTCACCCCCTAAGGTGGTAAAAAAGGGATTAAAAGTTTGTATGGAGATTAAGTATTTTTTTGAGCGCGGGACTTGAATTTTTGTGTAAAGGTACACTATTAGCATACAAGAAAAGCAATTTCAGCGTTTTTAAAAATTCTACCCCTAAGGGGGTTAAAAAGAGGATGAAAGGTTGTATCGGGTATAAGTTGTATTTTAAGTTAGGAATTAGAAACTTTGTAAAAAGGTATTTTATTAAAAGAAAAAAAAAACATTTCAGCGTTTTTGAAAATTCAGTCCTGAAGGTGGGTTGAAAATTTGTATGTAGATGTAACATTTTTTTGAGTGCGGTTCTTGAAACTTTGTGTAAAGGCATTATTATTCGAATCAAATAATTTTTAAACGTCGTTCTTAAGCTCATCGAAGTTAGTAAAGTTATTCATTCGTAGATGTACCTGATTTTATAATGATACCGCGTAATTAGAACTAATCAGCCAAAAGTGTGATTTCAAACGCAATGTAAATTGTTAAATGAATAAATACTTATGACTCATACTTAACTTAGATCTGAAAATAATAAAGATGTAAAATTTTCAAGATTAAGGTTCCACGCGGATGAAGTCGCGGGCAACAGCTATCTATATATATAAAAGAAGAAGTCCTGACTGACTCATCAACGCACAGCCGAAACTACTAATGCATAATGTTAGAGAGTTGATTTTTGCGCAGTAGGCTACTCTTATAACGTCGGCTAGGGATAGGAAGGGATTTTTGGAAATACCTCCCCTAAGAGGGTTAAATTGGGGTGCAAAGTTTGTATGGGGTACAAGTTTTTTTGCATGCTAGGAACTTGAAACTTTGTAAAAAGATATAAGAAAACTAATTTCAGCGTTTTTCAAAATTCACCCCCTCATGTGGTAAAAAAGGGGTTAAAAGTTTGTATGGAGATTAAGTATTTTTTTTAGCGCGGGACTTGAATTTTTGTGTAAAGGTACACTATAAGAAACAAGAAAAATAATTTCAGCGTTTTCAAAAATTCGTCCCCTAAAAGGGTTAAAAAGGGGTTGAAGGTTTGAATCCATTATAAATTCCTTGAAACTTCTTATCTGTCTATATATATAAAAGAAGAAGTCCTCACTGACTCATCAACGCACAGCCGAAACTACTAATGTTAGAGAGTTGATTTTTGCACAGTAGGTTACTTTTATAACGTGGGCTAGAGATAAGAAAGGATTTTTGGAAATACCTCCCCTAAGAGGGTTAAATAGGGGTGCAAAGTTTGTATGGGGTACAAGTTTTTTTCCATGCTAGGAACTTGAAACTTTGTAAAAAGGTATTAAAATAAAATGGAAGAAAATTGATTTCAGCGTTTTTGAAAATTCACCCCCTAAGGTGGTAAAAAAGGGATTAAAAGTTTGTATGGAGATTAAGTATTTTTTTGAGCGCGGGACTTGAATTTTTGTGCAAAGGTACACTATTAGAATACAAGAAAATAAATTTCAGCGTTTTCAAAAATTCTGCCCCTAAGGGGGTGAATTAACTAAGAATAAAATTACTTACCTACCTATTTTAATATCTTTGTCATCATCAAAAATTTACGCGCGCGGGCGGCCGCTAGTTTCTTATATGGCTTAGGCATCTTGGTTTTTCCTTCATGGTAAACGTTTAATTTCTTATTTTCTATTTGATGTTTGGCACACCAAATTCAGATCAAGAACGTTTTCCTTTCACCGAAGTTTTCCGGAAACTTCATCCGCGATTTAATAATAATATATGTATACTCCAGAAATTACTGTCACAAGTCTCATAAATAATTCACATGCTAACTTCTCACCGACGGGTTCCAGAAATCATACAAGATATTCTACTTTCTTGTATCATGTTCGTATCAAATATTTACGCTATCCGTCAGTTCGCTTTACAACCGGCGCGGCGTGTTCCAATTATCAAAACCTAGTACGCAACAATTTTTTTGAATAAGTTTCATAACTTTCTAGATGTTACTCGCAACTTCGTCCACTTACATAATAGGGTAAAAATTATCACCTGGGGCGGTGTGTCTTCACCAAGTCAAACAAAACTCACGCACCGGCACGTACCATCCTTAACCACTTTAATGGATGTTCATTCCGTCGTTTAAAAATTGTCGTCGACATGACATGAGTTTGACGACAGTTGGCGCAGTTTGTAAGCACCTGCCCGCTGCGGCGGTCCCGGGCTCGAATCCCAGCCGATGAACTCGAATATTTGTGCTTGGGTCATGGTTGTTCTAAGTATTTAAGTATAGATTTATCGATGTATAACTATGTATATTGTCGTCTAGTACCACAACAGTAGTAGTAGTACAACCCTTTTTGAGCTTAATTTGAGACTATCAGACCAATGTGGATCGATTTGTGTGTAAAAAATTGCAACAATTTAAACATAAGGATCAGCATAATTCACTAATTTAGTGGCATGCAAATATTTTATAAACACAGAATAACCCCGCAGCAACAAGAACCCCGGCTCTCATTAAAAAAATTAATTAAAATATTCATTTAATGAGTAAAAACATTTGTCTTTAAGCCAATGCCTAAGTTTTACCAGAAATAATTTGAGTGGCAAAGCTCTTAAATCTAAAGGGATCCTGTTATATATTTTTCCAGACATTATCAAACGGTTTTTGTTACACTGAGCTGTCTTAGCAATAGGCTGTTTAATCCGAAGCAAATCTCTTTTACGCAATCTTGGCTTTTGTACTGGCTTTTCAAATAACTGTCAGACGTATGATGATTCAGCAATGGAGGAATCACGACCCTCAGCAATGAGGACATCGACGCGAGGAAGAGGAATCAATACACATCATATTATATACGAAAGAAAAGAAAGCATGCATCACGATGTTACGATTTTTCAAATAACTGTCAGACGTATGATGAATCAGCAATGGAGGAATCACGACCCTCAGCAATGAGGAAATCGACGCGAGGAAGAGGAATCAATACATATCATATTATATACGAAAGAAAAGAAAGCATGCATCACGATGTTACGATTTTTCCCGCAGTCATGTTCTCAGACTCTATTTCAGTTTTTTGTACAACTTTAGAGCCTTATACCTAATAGGTACCTATTCTTATTCACTTAGATGCCCACCTTCGTCTTTGGAGAAATATGCTAGTTTTAAAACCATCATAATTATGAGAAACAATCAAAAATAAAAAAAAGTGGAGTTTACTAATTTATGCCATTTTTGTACCAAAACAGAACTTTTTGTGGCTTTTTGCACTTTGTTATTTTGCTGTCCTAAAAAATTAGGTCTACATACTAGATGTTACTCTAGGGCAGCCACGAGCTCCATTCATCCGAATTACGCACTATTTATAGTAGATCCATTACGGAAAGCTTATCATCGGCTTTGCACGTACGCCCGATGGATTTATAGAGGTAAAATAGGCCACATTGATTCGGCATTACGCTTTACTCTGGTTTGACATGTAAAAACCAGATTTTTTAGGGTTCCGTACCCAAAGGATAAAAAACGGGACCCTATTCCTAAGACTCCGCTGTCTGTCTGTCTGTATGTCTGTCTGTCTGTCTGTCTGTCCGTCCGTTTGTCACCAGGCTGTATCTCAAAACCTGTGATATCTAGATAGTTGAAATTTTCACACATTTTGTTTTTCTGTTGCTGCTATAACGAAAAATACTAAAAACAGAATAAAACTAATATTTAAGTGGGGCTCTCATACAACAAACGTAGTTGCTTTAACTTTGCACCTAATTGGTATGCAGCTCCATACATACCAGGTGCAAACATAACTTAACCCGGCCAGTTAAGATGGGAAGGGTTGTTACGGAACACTCGGTGCGCGAGTTCGACTCGCACTTGGCCGGCTTTTTATCACATGATCTGAATAAAGCGATACAGAAAGTTTTTTTGTTTTAAGAACCGTCTTGAGATAACCTACATTGTAATGTATTGGTTGTTTGGATAAAACGTGGCGCTATTGGTCGTGAAGCGTGGCAACTCAACTGACCGGCGCACGCGTGTGGCTCCGATCGCGCGCTCAATTTCCCGAAAAAAAGTGGAAAGCGGAGCAGTGCAAAATGGTGCACACGTAAAAAGATCGATTGTTGCCAGTAATTTTGGTACTGTCAAGTTGTGCTACTGTAATATTGTGAACATATTTCATTTTCATAAAATCATTAAAAATATAGTCCTTTTCAAACATTGTATTTGAAGAACTCGGTTGCGTTAAGTTTGCACCCCGTTTGTATGATGCAAGATACATTTCAGGTCCAAACTTAACTCAGCCAGGCCAATTAAGATGGTATGTGAAAGTGTACGGAACCCCCGGTGCGCGAGTCAGACTCGCACTTGGCCGGTTTTTTTTTAATTGGATGCGTTTTCTGCACATTTAAAGAAAAAATTGCTTAATATTCAGTTGGTTGAGGGAAGCGCACAACGGTGATCCTTATGCTTAGAAGGCCTTTTTGACCTCTTAGGGAAGGTGTTTGTATGTATAAAAGTGGACCTCTTTCGGCTATAACTTTTCTCCTTCCTGGGAAAAAGAAACTAGACGTACTACCTAATATAAACAATTTAAAAGTCACACATTTATCTTCTTTGTACACAAACAAAGTTAAACCACGGACTCAATCCAGGCTCTCAAATGGATTGAACAAAGTAAATCCCGGCACAGGCACGTGTAGTCGTCTAAGTGCAGTTTTCCACGCTCCTAGTTTCCCGGCGCCTCGAACTCTCGCCTTGCCGAATATTTTTGTATGTTCCCAATTACTTCGAACGCGCATTTAATGGATGTCTTATACAGTCATTTGTTTTTTTTCATCATCAGCTTCAAATCCCCCAAAAAATACCTGCATGACTCGTTCTGAGTGATTTGATACTCCGAAGTTCGATATTCAAAGTTTGTACCGCAATATCCACCATCGTTAATTGACTGAGCCAGCGAAGCGTTTTTTTTAAAGTTCAGTATATAGGTTTAAAAACGTAAATATATAATATTTCAGCCATTTCGAAACATTAAGTACTAGTAATGTCACGATAATTATTTGGACTTCGGACTTGATACTTCAGAGTAACCTCTCTGCGCCGCCTACACCACGCAGTTTCTTATCTAAATACATAATTTTATATTTTTCTATTTACGCGAATTTCGAACGTGAAACTTCAGATTAATAACATATAAAAATTACGACCGGAATACGCACTCTCAAAAATACTACTACTTTTATTTCTGTTAAGATTTGCTCAAAACGAGATACCGAAAATAGATTAGGTCCTATCAATTAAGTCTTGATCGATAGGCCTGAACAGACCGTCCGAACGTAATAACTTTGTTAAGGCTTTAGCCAACTTTCTTCGCCCTCCTTCCTGGGACTAAATTCGACGTTACTAACGGCATGTGCCCGAGATTTCGCAAGAATACGTCTAGCTTAACGACAAGCACTATTGAAGTATTTAGGTATCGTTGGTCCGAAACTCTAAGAGGAAATTTGTATTAGTCCCACACACATTGCTCTTCTAGTTTTGAACGTTTTATAAACGTAATATTTGCGTTCTCGTTGAGATGAATATATATTAATTTCTTCTGAAGTTCTGATAGGCTTAATTTCATGATAGTTCTTCTTCTTCTTCGTTACACTCTTTACAGAGTGGTCGTGGCCATTATGCATTTGTGGAGTTCTGAGTGACCCGTTTAACGACACGTCGCCATTCATCCCGTAGGGCCGCTTTCCGTGAGCATTCGTTGACGGTAGCCGACACACTGGCTTTGATCTGGTCGGTCCATCTCATCGGCGATCTTCCTCTGGCTCTGACGCCTTCCACTCTCCCTTGAACAACGAGGCGTTCTATGGACGTTCCGTCTCGCCGAGACACGTGTCCAAAGAAGTTGAGGATGCGGGATCTGACGACAGAGAGCAGACGTTCTTTAATTCCAAGCTCCTCAAGAATTGAGACGTTGGTCCGGAACTCAGTCCACGATACACCAAGCATCCGTCTCCAGCACCACATCTCATGATAGTTATATACCCTTAAAGATCAAGTGACAGGCGCAAGTATTCAAAACTAATTTATATATAGGTAAGTATTTAGTGCACAAGACAATACAAAATGCTTTATTGCACACCAAAAAAGTTTACAAAATCAATACAGAACAATAATTTTAATAACGGTAGACAACAGGCGGTATTATCGCTAAAGAGCGATCTCTTCCAGACAACCTTTAGGTAGTGGAGTTGATTAATATAAATCACACAATGAGTAGGTGATGCAGAAGGGGAAGGGAGAACAAAATAATTATCAACAGATAAGCAAGTAAACGTATCAATAGATATGCACATACATAAATAGATATATATAAACCTACTTAAACATACATAAATATAAATAAAACAAGACAGATAAGGAACACATAAACAGTCAGAGGCAAACGAACGAAAGCAGTTTCACAAATCACACCATCAATTTTATTAATCGAGAGATAAATAGTATTCTTTTATTTTATTTTTAAAGATCGCTGGCGTTTTAGAACTCCGCAATTCTACTGGAAGCGAATTCCATAGCAAAACGGCTTTAAAAGTAAAGGAATTCGAGTAAAATTTTGAGTGTGAGGAGGGGACAGCTAAAAGGAAATTTTTAGCGCACCTTGCAGACGATAGGTAGCTAAAGCGCTCTTTAAGATACAGGGGAGTTGCTCGGTGGAAAAGTATGCCATAAAGAAGGGTAAGAATGTGAGAGTTACGCCTATGACGAATAGGGAGCCACTTGAGTTGAGATCGGAAACTTATATATATATTTTCGTAACCTAAATATGAATTTGATGGAAATGTTTTGAATGCGCTCAAGCTTATTAAGTTGCTCCTCTGAAATATCAAGATACGAGATGTCAGCATAGTCTAGAATCGGGAGAAGTAACGTCTGAGCGAGCGCAATTTTAGTGGCGATGGGAAGGAATTTGCTAAGCCTTCTAAGAGAACCCACCGCGGCAAACATCTTCCTACTCACTTCATTCAATTGGGGCACCCAAGAAAGAGTGCTATCAATAATGACGCCCAAGTTTTTAACCTGGGACGAGTAAGGGATTTTACACCATTAAAAAAAAATTAAGGAGTATTAGCCAAGTCGACTCTGGAAATTAGACTAGGACTGCCAATGATGATAGCCTGGGATTTTGACGGATTAACGCGGAGGCCATAGTTACTACTCCACTCCAAAATAAGTCTCAAGTCCGAATTTGTTGAAGAGATGATTGAAGGTAGATCTTCGAGTGAACCTTGAGAATAAACTTGAAGACCGTCGGCATAAAGGTGATAGTTTGAAGACAGATTATGAGTGATTGAATTAATAAATACAGAGAATAGCAGAGGAGACAACACACCGCCCTGTGGAACACCGGCCATTGTGCTGCACCAAGAAGATCGGGAAGAGTCCACCTTTATACGCTGCCGACGACCAGTCAGATAGCTAAGAAACCAGTCAATAACTGCAGGAGATATGCACTTTGTTAATACTCATCAATAGATCCAGCTCGAATAGAGGATTAGATATATGCAATCTATTACTTCTTATTCGTCTTATAATAATCAATTACCTACCTTTATGCCTAAAAACGCCATTTTCTTACAAATAAATTAACCTCTTCTATTATTTTGGATATTAGGCTGCCTATTTTAATTAATTAAATTGATGTACTTGCGAGAAAACTGCTAGTATTGTCTTGTTATTAAATGACAATTTTGAGGTTAGAATCTTCTTTACCGAAAGTAAAACCTTAGACTAAAGAACACATTTAGCACTAAAAGCTCACATTTTTCTAAATTCACAATTCACCATGCCCCGTCGAATTTAGCTCTGATCCATTTCATTTATTCATGTCAAATCTTTGGGTTACTTTATCCAACCCCTATGAAATAATTGCGGTGACCCGAACATAGAACTTTATTCTTTATGGGCCAAAGTTGTTTTTTCAACTACTAAATTATACCGGATTACAAGTTAAGAAAGTAACCATTGGAAATGTGAAATAAAGGCCCAGTAAACAAATTGCCTCGATTACCGCAAATCGTTCCCTCAAATATACGGAAACTTTTTTAATAAAAACGTTAATGGCTCGCGCAATTGAATAAACAACAAAGTTCGACTCGTAATTTATATGAAAGTAGGTTAAAACATCAATATTACTAATGCTGACTGCCCTGACTGTTTAACCGAGATTTCATACAAACATTTATATTATAGGTAGTAGCTTTTTATAGGGCGCTTGAATTCAGGTAAATGTTTACCGATTTTCATTACCTGAGCTTTAACATCTATTTCAGGTAATTCACCCCACGTAGTAGTGGAGACGGTCTTCCATATTGCCAATAGAACCATATTACCGTTAGTACCATATTACCAATAGGACCATATTACCTTTACTACCATATTACCAATAGGACTATATTACCAATAGTACCATGTTACCTATAGGACTATATTACTGACTGAATCCGAATACCTGCTGCGTCCCGCTGTGCCGACGAAGCTGCTACGTACATGCATGTAGAATATGTAGGTACATACTCGTATTGTAACGAATAGAATCATCCTGAGTGTCGCCACAACGTGAAATTTAATTCTTCAATAGTTAGTTCTAATTGACAACTTTAGCGATCTTCACCAAGGAAGAACTATTCAAGTAGCAACCAGGCTGCACAAGCGCAGCAATATAATGAAGCCTTTATTCAGCTAACATTAACAGTATAAGGCCTGTATAAGCGCTTATGCAGTTACGAACGGTATGTTCTATATATATCATATCCTAGCCCATGCGTACGCGCGCCAGGAGAACAGCGGTATCTGTTACTAAAAAAAAATCTCCTCACCTCAAACGGCTAGGGGAGTTTTAACCATTTTTGGTACACGGATAGCTGGACATCCAATAATGGTTATAGGATACTTTTTACCCGACTTCAGTAAAGAAAAGAGTTTTACGCGGGCGAAGTTGCAGGCATCAGTTTCAAATCTAATATATGTACCTACAATGTTAAGTTCATTCCACAGCAACAAAGTTACAAAGGGTGCAACCGTTAGAAGTGTGCACTTCCTGTCAATTTTTATCATAGAACTATCTGGAACCGACAGCAGACTTTCTATCTTGAAATACAAAACAATCTTTAAACTCAACTGCAAAAGGCACCCGCTATATTAAATTTGTCTAGCCTCTGGTTTGAGGCGCCTTGCCATCAACACTTTGATATTACATTTTTCTCTCCTTTTAGAAAAGAAATAGGTACTGCGATTGTACGTCATATTTCTGTGAACATTATTCAATTTTACTTTTCAGCCAGTTTGAAAGGTTTAGCTCCTTTCAAACTGGAAGGAAGAAACAAAAAAATAATCGTCCAAAACGTTACCCGGGAGAGTCAAAAAGACATCCATCATTCCTTTTGTTACATGCTGAGCTGACGTATAAGATTTCCTTATATGCATGCCTGCACATAAAGGGAGAATAGAAACAAAATACCGGAGTACGGACGCTATTTCGGTACACATAGAACTATTCGTACATTTCATTAAGCAAATTCACGATTAATGTATGTGATAGAATGGCAAGTTTTACGGCCAAAGCTATAAATTTACATCTAATTTTATAACCTTTAGCCGATAAGATAATGCGTTTCTGAACGTGGAATAAATTTTGACATTAACGTCTACAAAGCGGTATAGGAATAGAGCGCGTTTCAAGTTTCGTGCTTGAATGGAATTTCCATGTATGTAGGTAAAGTTGGCGTGATGATATCAAATTATGTTATTTAATGTTGGAACTCTCCGCCGACAAAGATTTGAATTATTTATAAATGTAAACTATGTAGGTATGTTGTACACGTTCATTTGTCGCTATTGAACGCAGAAACATTATATACAGTGACGAGATGTTTTCAAAGCCTTTATACTATTTTGCATGAAGTACTATTGAAAAAACGTTCAATAGTACTACATGCACGAATGAAAATATGTAAATGTTTTTACTAGATACGTGGTTTTATCTTATGTGTAATTGAAAGCACCAATAAACATACCGAATTTTATTAAAATTGCTCCAACTGTGAATAAGTAACAAACGTAACACTCACACACTTTCGCCTTTATAATAATAAATGAGACAATCAAATTTGGAATTAACTAAACTAGTTTAACTGAGATTCTCTAATTTGTTCTCGCACAGAAACCATTAAGTTTTATTATATAAGATAATTATAAAAGTTTCTAAGTAGTAAATTATAAATTGCATCATACGTGATCATACTTAGTTTAAAATAATACCAACAGGGAAGTTCATTATAATTTGAAACTAGGAGTCGCGTATCTTGAACTAGAATATAAGTTTTACGGTAGCTAATAGTTGCTTGACGTTCGTAGAACGGTTCACTGCGGCGAAGATAAATAAGCAAACGTAATAACATTTGATTCGCTTTGAGTAGAAGGAAACGTGTGAATATTCTCTTTAGATATTATGTCATGACGGCTCGTGCAAAGACTTTGAAACATGATAAAAAAAAATACAGTAGTTATTACGGAACACACTTTGGCAACAGTTGTATCGCCATAATAACAAGTCTAACTAGTGGTTTAGCCCTGGGGTAGCGCTACAAACAGCTTTCGTATGGCAATAATGTGCATGTCATCTAGTATTTCAATATAAATAGTCAGCAACCAATTTCAAAACTTTGTTTACCGGAATGCTGGTCAATCCTTTGTTCTTCAATTGAAATAAATGTTGTATCGTATTGAAAAAAACTTGCCTTGCATCACTGTGGATAGTTTAAGTTTTATTTTGCGATAATTATTTGAATTTCACGGAGTTTTTAACCCGGTTTCCTCTTCGTTTACATCAGCGACATCCTATGACTTTCAACGTCAGTTACTGGCAAGGACTGCAAGTAAAATAAATTAGTAACGTTAAAAATCCGCAATATGGCGCGGGTTATAAAGAAAGGGCTATAGGCTTTTCCTTACCTTTGCGCTTACGAAGCCCAACTGGTTGATAGTTCAAGCCTCGTTAAGGTTGAATAGACCAAACAATTTTGGTTTTAATAAAAAAATAAAAAGATGATCAAAGAGTTGGTTGATCTTTGCATATATTGCAAATTGGGTATAAAAGTTTCAAGTTCACTTTTGCCTGTTGGAGCTGCCATGTCATCATAATGATTCTTTCTTGGTTGGCTTTTCTCAGCTTTCTTTCCTTATGACTTCCTAGGGATCGCATTCATCAATTAGATGGCTTGCAATAGGAGTAAAAGCGATTTGCCTTTATGGAATTTAATCCATAGCATTCATTAGAATTAACTTGATTAAAAAATGTTCCTTTATCAAGCTTCATTTAATAAGAAATTGCCTCAAGCTCATTTGCCGTTTATATTCGTAATTAGTTAATTAGTAATTAAGATCAACTCTTTTAGAATTTCATCGTATTTTCGCATTGTGTAGCTAAAATTAGAAAGTATTTTTAGAATTTTAACATTGTAGACACTACAAGAGTTAATTTTTAGATCAGATCAACTTTAGTTTTTAGAATTTCGACGTTTCTTCGCATTACGTTGTTAAATTCTTATAAAACTATTTTAAATTAAAGAGGAAAAATTGTTGTTATTTATTTTTATTAAAGCAGTAATAACGTCTGCTAACGTAAACTTAATGTTTACAAGGAAGCGAAAATTTGAAAAATTTAACGGTTCAGGCAGGATTCGAACCTGCGTCTCCAACGGCTTTCCGGGCCAACACGGGCGTCCTACCAACTGGACCACCGAACCTGATGCTAGAGCCGTTGAATTTTTCAGCCAGTTCTAAATACATGCCTTAGGGTGGCATCGTAGCGACTCCTGCCTGAACCGTTAAAGTTTTAAATTTTTCGCTTCATTGCAAACATTGTTGTTATTGTTTTATTGGTGCATTGGCCAGTTCCGGGTATCTCCCTGTTGTGATTTTTTATGGGTGAATGGAATTACAACGAATATTTTTGTCAACGAAGGATATTTAACAAAACAAATAAAATATCTAATACGGCATCCAACCGCGGGAAATAGGTAATCTATCATTTAAAAATGCCTCTGCCTGTGTTCAGGCTATATTCGCAGGGCCCTGAAGACCGGATATTACGGCTTCTTGTCCCGTGTCGGTGTTAAATGGCCCGTAAATGTTCACCTGAATCGCTTTTTCTACCTCTCAGATACACCCTCTTACTTTAAAAGGCATATGTATTATACGAAATTTATGTGAGTTAATCCCTTTTGTGTTAAAACAACACAGGGGACAACGTTAGTAATAATGGCGTTGGCGATTATTATAACATTATGTTTAAATGAGTTATCTCGCCGTTAGGGAGTAATGGATTGAAATTTGATGTTTTACGTACTCATTTATCAGATAGTTTTTTTAATAAATGTTCCAGTGGACCTGGTTTTCTGATGTTAAGTGGGCAGAAAAAGTTAAATCATGAGGTCTTTGCCTTACTTACCTACTTTTATCGGCATGACGATCAAATCGTTGAAGTTTTGTTGGCCTTGAGATACTGCTAGCGATTAATCTTTCAATTTCCATGATTGCTGGCGTCAAAATCAACATGATCCTTGAAGGATTCATAGCTATATTCATAGCATAGATATTCAGAATACCTGACATATGTTACTTACATACATTGGAATATATTGCACTAGCGGCCGCCCGCGACTTCGTCCGCGTAGATTTTTGATGATGACAAAGATATTAAAATAGGTAAATGAATTTTATTCTTAGTTAAAATGGTCTAGACAATGCAATTGTTAAAGAATTTTTGAAGTTTTTCCAATTAGATTACGGGAATTGTTTGCAGGATGCTTAATATTTATTCCGTCAGTTACCTGATGCTTTTAATCTTTGGCAAAAATGACTGCAAGATATAGAGCGACGCATGGATTTGGAGTTAGAGAATGGGGATCTTAGTTATTATGAGTGAGATTAAAAAAAAATGTTAAATATCATAAGGCTGTTAAAACAATCTTAAACTCAGCACTGGAAATCGAGAGATGGAGGCAGTTTAATGAAGAGTATCTCTTTTAATAATAATAAATAATAAACTTTATTTCAAAACAATAATAAATAATGACTCTGTTCATAAGAAGGCAGCACTGGTATTTGTACACGCCGGCCTGGCTATTAAACGAAAAGAGTGGTGTGGCGGAGTTCCCGAGGGGGGCCAAAATGTTTCTAAATGGTCTAGCAGGTACCCCAGTTATTAAAAAGGCTAGTGTTTAAAGATAATGCTGAAATGTGACCATTAAAAACTAAATGCACATAAGCAAATTTATTGATGCGATTACTATTTTGGTCTACAGGCTAGTAGGTAGTATTGCTTGAAAAGTGATTCAATATATTCTGGTGCTATAGTTCTCTATATCTCTCAAGAAGCTAAATAAAGTGAGAATAGGTATATAAAGTATAAATTATTTATGTGCTGATAGACAACTCACTAAATATACACATGAAGGAACACATAAAGTTTGGAACACAATAAATAAGAGACAGCACTAAGAAAATATTGTTGACATTCAACCATAAAAAAGGGGGTGCAAGTTCGTTTTAAAAAAAGGACTAGTCACTGGGTAGTAGACAGGAAATAAAAAATATATAAACTGATAACCTTAGCGTAACACTTCTTTATAAACAACATTAGCGGTGTTCCCCATACAAACTTTGCACCCCTTTTTATCCCCCTTAGAGGTGAAATTTTCCAAAACGCTGAAATTACTTTTTTTGTATTTGATTAAGTAAGCTATCTACAAAGTTTCAAGTCTCTAGTTCAAAAAATAAAGTTTCTCCCATATAAACATTGCACCCCTTTTTAACCCCCTTAGGGAAGAAATTTTCTAAAACGCTGAAAGTACTTTTTATGTTTTTGAATAAGTAATCATTCTACAAAGTTTCAAGTCTCTAACTAAAAAAAAAAAGTTTTCCCCATACAAACTTTGCACCCCTATTTAACCCTCTTAGGGGAGGTATTTCCAAAAATCCCTTCTTATCTCTAGCCCACGTTATAAAAGTAACCTACTGTGCAAAAATCAACTCTCTAACATTAGTAGTTTCGGCTGTGCGTTGATGAGTCAGTCAGGACTTCTTCTTTTATATATATAGATTAGTTATATTACGCGCTATTGCCGCTATATAAGTAGACCACGGTTTTCAAGTAAAGAATGCACACCCGATAGATACGTATACTCGTATATTCTCTTGTCATTATCCGTTACGAGATTGCGTTGGCTCAACTCCACAAGCCACCATTTTAATAACTCAGGCTTTATTATATGAATATTTATCAGCATCCGATTCCAAAAGTTGATTAAATAAAGGTTATTTTAGGGTTGTCGTTATTTACACAAAACCATCGGATTTGTTTAAACTACGACGGTGATTGGTGACAAATACAGATACAACCTGCCTGGTGATAAGCAGTTATCACTGTTTAAACTATGAACGGATACAACTCTTAGATCCACGCACGTATTTTTGTCTCTTTAAGAACCTGTTTACTAATCATATGGAAGGGTTTCATGCTGCTTCTCGCTGAAAACTCTTGGCATAAAGCTCATTTGTAAAACACCGTTCACGGTAGCGATGTCCTCTAGAATAACGCGGTGCGCGACCATTTTTTTTATCAATATTTTTGTGTAACCTAAAGGTTCTGAGCCTCATGCTAAGTTTCCATCGCAGCCAGGCTAATAGAGGAAGAGTCCAACAGACAATGGCGGGAGACAACGGACTGTCGACAATCAAAGATGATGCTAGGAGGCATAAACAGAAAAAGGACCAGGTATCTCCTGGAACTAGGTAAGAAAAATCTCAGATTATTAACAGGCATAATCACGGGACATACGAGTAATAGCCTTAACAGGCACCTCAACATTATGGGTGTAGTAAGTGATCCATGCTGCTCGCACTGTGGCCATGAGGAGACAAGTAAGCATGTTATAGCAGAGTGTGGCATGTATGCGATAGTACGCTATAGCATCTTCGGGAAAGATAAACTAGAAGAGAAGGAGTTGAGGGACATTAACCTTAAAGATGTCCTTTCCTTCTGCAGGAGAACAAGAAGATTCGAGGAAGAAGGCTGTATGGGAGCGCCGCCGCCGGGACAGTAACCGTGGGCTCCAACTGGGAATTGGGCTGAATGAACGTAATCAAAGTGATCGACAGCCCGCCTGTCTCCGGCCAGGCGTCCCTGCACCAAATCATCAAATCAAAATCAAGTTTCCATCGCAACAAAATGCCTTTATTGTTAAAGTTAAATATAATCATGTGCCGCAAACAAATTGGAAGTTTTTTTTTAGTTAAAAGCAAACTTGGGTTATGCTGTCTCTGGACAAGAGATCAAACTATCCCTCCCTCCGATGCGTACGCTGCCTCAGTACCATTCTGCAGGATAAGTTAATATGTCCGGAAAATACATCTGTATAAATTAAGTCACCTATTGGCAAATTCCCAAACATTTCCGCAACCACAACCAAATTCTGGCAACCCTATATCACATCCAATTTCAAGCGTTAGAGCGAAATCCAATTGACGCATGCCATTTACTGGTTTTGGCAAAATTTGTTTTGAAATTTCTGTTCGGTTCCTAGGTGAGGGATTTGCCGCGTTAAAAATATCGAGGCAATTAAGCTTCCAGATTGAGCGAGCCGTGTTTGAAAATAAATCAATTGAAAAGTAGAAAATATCGCACATTTTAATTGTATTTTCCGGACCTTAAACCGACTCCTTTATTAAAAATATATTATGAATCATTTAGCGCTTACAAAGTTCATTTTATTTGAAAAGTTTGATATAGATATTTATGTATACTGTAAATAAAAACGTTTTTAGCTATTTTTCTGGCAGCAGTTCAATTCTGATGGAAATTTAGCAATTTGTGTTAGTGATGTAGTTGAGATACCACGTATTTTAATTGTATTTTCCGAACCTTAAACTGACTCCTGTACTAAGAATGAAAGGGCAAATTTGATTTTTATAATATTATAGATATGAATCCTTTTCGCGCCAACAATTTTCAAAGTGAATATTGACTAAATACGTCTTTACCTACTTTTCTGGTAGCTGTTAAATTTTGTTGAATATTTAGCAATTTACTAAACTTAGGATTCCTTATAACAAGGTCTTTCCCGCAGGGAATGATCAAGAGTAGATACCTAAATTGCGAACACTATACAATGAAAAAGCGTCATTGATTACGAAGGACCAACAACGGTGATGACGTAGATGGATAACTTTTCCAGTTGACTGAACCACCAAGAAGGCCATGGGAGGTAAACAAAAATTTCGTAGTGCAATAGGGTCAGGGTAAACATGCCTATTAGTAGGTCGCAACCTACGTACACGTCGAGTAAAGTTTATTTAAACTAACTTCCGGATATGCCCCACATTGAAAACGCGATTTACGTTCAGCTGTACTCGTATTTATAATATCATTAAAGGATTTGACTTTGAAAAACAACACGGAACTTTCCGAAGCTATTTGGCTGAGCGATCGAAGCGAGCGAATTGTCTTCGTTTCAGCTTCCAAAAATTATTTCGTAGGTAAGTTCGAATTCCGGATGTCGAATTGTCCAGAATTCCGGCTATTTTTGCCTACGGGTCGCATGAATGAATGTAATTTATTCACTTGAACATAAATATGGTATATATAAAAACAGGTGTTTCAAATAGTTAATAACAAAAGCTTCCCAATATATTCAGCCGATTAGTAAGCCATGTGAAAATCGAAATGGCAAAAAATAGTGCCCTTTTTAACAACAAATTGACTGAACTACATAAAGTACTTAGTAAGTAATTTTCAACCGAATCTCGTGAAATCTTGTGAGCAGGTTCGATAATTATAATGTTTTTTTTTTGTTGACTTAGTTTTTCTTATTGGCGGAAATATTATGAGGTTTGAAAACATAAACATTTCAGCCATTTTCAAACAGACTCGCGAGGTCTAGGTACCTACAGTCCACTAGTGCTACTTGGGTCATTGTCAGATTTAGGTGCGCGTCTTTCCGGTGGACATTTGCGAAATTAAGAATTCCAGGGCCTAATTTTATGGTAAAATGCCTGTGAGAATAAAGAACGTTCCCTCTTCTATAATCCGATGTAATAGCAACATAACCTAGGTTCATAAAAGCTTGTAACTTTTGACCACCGAAGCCCACTTACGTAGCATAACGTTGACATCCTCTTTTTATGACTATCTTTGCAGAGGGTAGTTGCAAGTTCTGGGAAAGCCAAGCACCATAGTAATAGTACGTGTCGGTGTACTAGTGGTGTAGGCTATAGAGTGGAGCGGTGCGGAGCCCCTCTTGATACGAGTAGGTTGTAATATAGCATGTAGCGTAAACGCACCCCAAAATGACAGCTATTGGAATGTCATTTTTTGACAGCTCTCTTACCCTGAAGTATACATATATTCATCTATGACCCTGAACCTACGACACGGGAAACATCAACTCTGCGAACATCATATTCATTATTAACATAAAACCTATTAATAAACCTCGAAGACTCGAAAATAATCTTTTATTTCAAGATCCTACATGGCGCAGCAGTAGGTACATATTATTAATAAAACTTTCGTGGGACATATTTAATTATTATATTAAGCGGTTTACACGCACGTGAAATTACCCGACATGAACGAATTCGAAACGTGTCGGGCCGTTCCTGAAAATTTCACGTGAGTGTAAACAGCTTAGGTAATACAGTAATTAGGTAAGTTCAATTATAAGTAGGTACACTGATTTGACATGTTATATATACTGTTCTTATTATGTAACACCAAATAACGGACAGCGTTGAAATCAAATTGTTTTATGGCTACCTACTACGCTATAATAGCTCAAGTAGCCAACCGGGAGCAACTAAGAAGATTTACTGCAGTTCCTAAGTTTTGCTAACATTGTTATACGGTATTTAGTAGCTTCATGATTGAACCGATCAATGCTCTGCTGGTTTATTTATAGATTCATATCAAACGAAATGTTATATGCGATGGGAATAGTTTCGTTAAAATAGCATAAGTATTTATATTGTCTATTTATAATTATACCGAAAATAGATTATAACATAAACGTTCCATTAAAACAATAATGCTGTTTTGCTAATCTGCGATACAATACCGGGCGAGTCAATTAGTGCAAACCCGCGTTATTACTCAACTCTAAAGTTCCCACAAAACGCAAATAAACATAACAAACCACCACCAAAAGTACAAAACTCGACACGTGCTTTGTCTATACGAGGCGTCATCAGGTAAAGACAGTGAAATATTGGCTTTTTATTTATCCTTTTTATCTACATATAAATAAGACATGTGGTATCACCAAAAAATAGGATTAACATTGATTCTGTCCAATATTATTAAAAATATTATGCAAGTTGTTAGTTAGTATAACGGGTTAGCGCCAATTAACTTACGGCAATTACTTACTGTCTCCATACAAATATTGGTACCCATAACATATAATGACGTCACTATAAGGTGGCCATTTGTATAGAGCGTTTTAGGGCTCCGTAGGACTGTTGACCTCTGACTATTAGAGCAGTCTAAGGTGTAGTTAGTCCTATTCCTATATAGATAGTATTTGATCCCCGTAAAAATAGAATCGATTGACATCCTCAAAAAAAATATTTCGTCATGCCTATTCAGAAACTGCGAGCTGCGAGCGATTTGCCTCAATATTACCTGATGGTAAGATAAGATATGACGTTTTGTAAACCTATATCAGTATATCCCCTTAGAGTGGCAGCAGGCAGCAAACAGGGGGTTAGGCGGGCTTAAAATCGCTGTTTAGTGACAAGACTACCTGTTGTCTTTGGTTTAGAAAAATCTATTTGTGCTTTTTAGGGTTCCGTAGTCAACTAGGAACCCTTATAGTTTCGCCATGTCCGTCTGTCCGTCTGTCCGTCCGTCCGTCCGTCCGTCCGCGGCTTAGCTCCGTGATCATTAGTATTAGAAAGCTGAAATTTGGTACGAGTATGTGTATGTATAACGCCGACAGAACGGTAAAATAAAATTTAAAAAAATATTTTTTTTTCGGGTACCTCTGGAACACCTAAAGTGGGGGTGAATTTTTTTTTTCTTTTCAACACTGTTGTGTGGGGTGTCGTTGAATAGGTCTTGTAAAAATAATAGGAGCCTTCTCACATTATTTTTTGATAAAGTCAGCAGTTTTGTAAATATTCGCTCCAAAAACAAAAAAGTATTGTGTCCCCCCCCCCCTCTAACTTTTCAACCACGGGTCAAAAAAATTCGGTAAAATTCATGTTAATGAGGCCTTATAAGTACTTTCAATGAAAACTATATTGAACAAAATCGGTCAAGCCGTTTTTGAGTTATCGCCAAATTTCATATTTTTTCTTTAAAAGGTCGTAAGTTGACTTCCAGAAGGTAAGAAGTGATTACAGTTTCTAGGGCGTTTACGACCTTTTTATAGAGCTTAAAATCTTATTTAACGTAAACCTCGGGCTTAAAACAGCAGTTTATTGTGAAGGATGAGCAGCTACGGAACCCTACACTGAGCGTGGCCCGACATGCTCTTGGCCGGTTTTTTTAGTTTAAAAACTGTTATTGGTGGCAATACAGTATTAATGTCTACCCTTACTGAACTACCCTTCCCACGGCTTTAAGTACCATATTTACTATATCGACCTATATCCGATGTCAAATAGTTAATGACTTTTACGCTGAATTCAATCATGCATCAGTCTCCTTTACAGATGTATTAAGAAGTAGTTTTGTCATCGTATTGTGTCAGTTAAGCTCGTTAAATTGTATGTCAATAAACTACAGTGAATGACTGAGACAGAAATATAAAAACAAGCGTAACCAACTGTACATTGATCATATTCAACACAAGAAACTGCAGAGGTACTTAAGTATAAATCTAAGTAGGGACTGCGAACGAAGTTCAGCCATCAGCTCCAATTCAACTTTGGAATGGGTATTAACTTTGCCCAGTGATTTATCTACAGAGCTAATGATCTAGACCTAAATGGTTTAAGCGATTTGTATTTAATTGCATTCCGTGATTTCAGTTGAAGTTTTAAAAAACTTTGTCATTTTAAGGTGACTTCTTTTCCGTGTTTTTAGGGTTCCGTAGTCAACTAGGAACCCTTATAGTTTCGCCATGTCCATCTGTCCGTCTGTCCGTCTGTCCGTCCGCGGCTTAGCTCCGTGATCATTAATACTAGAAAGCTCAAATTTGGTATAAGTATGTATATGTATAACGCCGACAGAACGGTAAAATAAAAATTCAAAAATTTTATTTTTTTCGGGTACCTCTCGAACACCTAAAGTGGGGGTGAATTTTTTTTTTCTTTTCAACACTGGTGTGTGGGGTGTCGTTGAATAGGTCTTGTAAAAATAATAGGGGACTCGTAATATTATTTTTTGATAAAGTCTGCAGTTTTGGAAATATTCGCTCCGAAAACAAAAAAAATAGTGTCCCCCCCCCCCCTCTAACTTTTCAACCACGGGTCAAAAAAAATTGGGAAAATTCATGTAAATGAGACCTTATCAGTACTTTCAATGAAAACTATATTGAACAAAATCGGTCGAGCCGTTTTTGAGTTATCGCCAAATTTCATATTCTTTCTTTAAAAGGACGTAAGTTGACTTCCAGAAGGTAATAAGTGATTACAGTTTCTAGGGCGTTTACGACCTTTTTATAGAGCTTAAAATCTTTCTTAACTTAAACCTCGGGCTTAAAACAGCAGTTTATAGTGAAGGATGAGCAACTACGGAACCCTACACTGAGCGTGGCCCGACATGCTCTTGTTTTTTGTTGTGACAACACGCAATTCCTATTCGCGTCACGCGTTTGAAAATTCCTGCAATTTAATTCGAGGAGGAGAAAAATACCGTGACATAATCCTTCTAATAAACAGTAAGTATGAAAAAGCGCATCATCTTCAAGGCAATAATATTACCTACTTTATTTTATTTGAAAATTATTTTATTTTCTCAAAAATTGCATGTAATGTTACAATCACTAGATAGACTACAGTAAGTGGATCATACCGAAGACTTTTTAGAAGTGTCCAGTAAACAGCGAGATTTTAAATTTGGAATCAATATTTATCCAGTAAGTAAGTATGTAATTCCTATTACGTATCAAGATATTTGAATATCGAAACACGATTTACATCGTCACCGACCTATAAAAAAACTAAGGATGTGAAGGCGATGAGGTCGTATATTAATGTAAAAAGGATGCATTCCACAAATTGTTTTAATTATAAGTACAGTGCGACAGAAAATTGTAGAAATTAAAAAGCGACATTACAGTATGAACGTAACTCAAGATGCATATTAAAAAAAAAAGTAGCAACAAGGTTTAGTGCGGAAGTTTGTATGCAGCGTTTAGTTCATAATTATTGTGCTGTGTAAAATGACAATGATATTTCGGAATTCCTTCCTTTTTTGTGTCGGTTAGAAAAAACCTCAGTTAGCTTTATAATATGAAAATTAGTTAGAAAACACAACAATGTATAACAATAATTAAATTTTATCTTTAAAACTTAGATTTGTAAGACAGTGCAAATAATTAAACGCAGTATTTATAAAAAAAGAAATTAACACGTTGAATGCGGGAACTGGATTTTATAATTTTCATTCAGTGCTATACATATCATTTTTGAATTGTAGCATACTTTTTCACTAGTGCGGTACAAGACTATTTTGGCTTGTGACTAGAGGTCTAAAATTTGGCAAATATATCTTTATTGGTTTAGCAAATTGATTATTTACTGATAACAATAGCAAGTTAAACAATTGAGTGATCTAAATCTAAGTTCGTTACAGACTAATTCATAATAATAATAATTCATAATTCTTTATTGCATTATCATGTTGTACAATAAGATGTTACATTTAATATGACTATCGACCTTGGTTAAGGAATTATAAGACAATTAATTAACGATACGAAACTGACTTGTACCGCATCATGGATACAGGGCTGGCGCTCTCAAGTCAATGTTTTGGTAGGGAGGGGAAATATAATGAAATCAAACATCGATATCGATTGTTGTAATTATTAAAAAAAGTAACTAAAATTACGTATTTGAATGAGACTTATTGAAACACTAAACGTATTTTGTTCACATTCTTGCCAGTAGGTATTAAAATAAATACTTTTGAACCGGCCCCACCTGTGTTTTCTCCTTTAATTGTGAATATTCTATCGTCGCGTTACTTCTCAATTTCATTATTCTTCGGTTCACTACGCTCAATTTCTTCAAATATTTTATAACACTTTTGGTAATATTTTCTTTGTCGATGATGACGAAAAACTAACGACGGCCGAAAGATAAACATATGATACGTAAAGATCGACCCCCGCACTGGCCTGTACTGACCTGTACCCATGGTGCGATACAAGGCGATAGGATACAAGACACTTTTGGCTGGTACCGCACTGGTTGATTATTTTTGTCACCTGGTGCGAAACAAGTCAAATTTGTCTTGTACAGGTTTATGTATCCATTGGATAAAATTTGCAGAAAGAAGCATAAATGTATACTTGACTCTTTCTAGTCTTTAGGATTTCATATTCAAATTGCCCCCGCACCAGACAGAGACAAGCTACTTTCTCGCGCCGCACCAAAAGAAAGTCTAGTACAAGCCAAAACTGGCATGTACCGCATTCAACGTGTTAAGGCGGGATTTAAATTAAAAGACAAAAAGTTCAAATTTGTTTGTGTGATCTATTACAATAACTCAGCAAAAATGAGTTCAGACGAGTCTGATTCCGAATAGACGGCACTCCTCCATACTTAAAAGCGGAGGCAGAGTTAGCTAAAATAATTTACTTCCGACTAAATCCAAGGAAATATAAAAAAATACAAGAGATTCATTAAATGGAAGGAAGAAAATCAAGTTTTGGTCAGATAATGTGTGATAAGGTCAGAATATTTCAACAATCTTTCTGAGACAATCGGATGGCTACAAAGGAAATAAATCACAAATATTCAGCAGCAAAATATAGAAAAGTTCTTAAATCAAGCTCTAGATGATAAACATTTTGGCGATGAAGGTAAATAAATGCTGCCACTATTTGATAACGATATAACTATATCTTTTATCCAAGTATAAACTCATAATTATTTTTGTTATAGGTTGTTATCATTGGAGTTAATGGTGCCTGCGACGACGAATATCACAATGTGTAATAATAAAAATGGGATATCATAAAAATATTCATTAGAAAATGGCCGAATATGAATGTACTAAATATAATTTTAATCTAATTTTCTTGTTTAATTTTTGAGAAAAGCACTATACTTGCTTCGACCGTAAGAGCCATCCTGGCCTCGTATTATATCCGGACCTCGCCTACGGCTCGGTCCGTCTAATTCCTACTCGGCCAGTATGGCTTTCTTACTGGTCTCTGCCGTAATGTACTATTACTTGTCACGGTTCACCCTTGTTTATATACAAACGTTACATCGAATTTTCATTTCATTGAAATTACATTTCGTATAAATCATCTTTTTTCTGAAACCATTTTGGGAATTTTATAACACAAAGCTAGCCTAACCTATTCTATTAGGTTGACATTTTCAAGATATCTGAAAAATTTAGGTATGACTTCCGGGATTTTTTTTTATGAAATTAAAATTCTATGAAATGAAGGGTTCGGTGAAGTGTTTTTCGATGAAATAAGAGACTCTCAGTATAGGCATAGTATAAGTAACTAATTCGCATGATGTAGGTGGCACTTGAAGAAGGAGAAGATCAATCACAATAAACAATCAAAACAAATGTTTGCCTTTCTACTCACAAAACGGGTCAATAAAGTAGTCAATAGCAATGAATTTATTAAAGAGAACATCGATTGTGAACCCCATACGTGAGGTGAAACCGAGAAAGGGCCGGAATGTGATGAATAGCTCTGTCCTGTGTCATAATTCTTTGTTAGAAATGTTTTCCAAAAGCATTATCAATGGAAATGGAATATTGGAGGGCAATGTAAACGGGAAAGGTCCACTGAGCATATTATATATGTATGTATTGAGCCGCGTTCACTGCTGTAATTTCGCGTAGCTTTGAGGATGGATAGCGGTGTTATAGTGAGGCCATTTGGTATAGATAGATCGTTAATATACGATCAATCATTGTTGAGCGCCACAATTTTTATAGTAAACTAGCTTTTGCCCGCGACTGCGTCCGCGTGGAACTTGGAAGTATGGAAGCAACCTCGTACAACACGATAGATATCCACCTAATCACCTTAGTTAATAAAAGGGATTATTTAAAGCGCCTAAGCAAGTGTAAGAGCAATTGTACTTTTGGTCTAACCATTACATTTCCGACAGGGTCATCAATGTCATCATGAATTACTTACTTACTTTTCAATCTTTTTAGGGATAATTTCCAGGATGAAAACTATCCTATGTCCTTCCTCGGGTCTTAAACTATCTCCATGCCAAATTTCATTAAAATCGATTCAGCGGTTTAAGCGTGAAGAGGTAACAGACAGACACACTTTCGCATTTATAATATTAGTATGGATTGCTCGCTTGTATGCTTCACTCTCTACATTCAACCTCTAAGACGAGTAGACAACTCCGATGCATATAAGCCATCCTGCATTACGTCTCTTGGGTAGCAGTTTTGTTGGACGTTCTGCATTGGCAATCCAGATGAACGCCGTTCATCCATTTTACATGTATTTAATTATTTATTATGCAGCATTACAGTAATCAAACCAAGGTACTGTAACTACAAAATTACATATAAAGAAACGTAAAACTAGTTTAATTTAGGCAACGGAACTGAGTGGCTCCGTTGCGTCGTCTGATATGGCGCAGGATTCGGCAGATTGCCCCGGAACCGCCAAAACCTCCGTTGCGTCGTTTGATATGGCGCAGGATTCGACAGATTGCCCCGGAACCGCCAAAATCTCCGTTGCGTCGTCTGATATGGCGCAGGACTCGGCAGATTACCCCGGAACCGCCAAAACCTCCGTTGCGTCGTCTGATATGGCGCAGGATTCGGCAGATTGCCCCGGAACCGCCAAAATACACCATTAGGCCATACTACATAACGGAGCTGTCACCTGTGCTATTTGTTATATATGTATTTTTAGCAGTTTTTGTGTACAATAATACATTTAAATAAGGATTTTATGTGCAACAATGCTTCTACAAACACGGCCTCATTTCCCTCACTTTATTCCAACTAATTGTGACACGGGACTACCTTCGGTCCAAAGTCTATAAAATATCACCGTCCTCACAATGACAAAAAGCGGGCTTGGTACATAATTAGCAACTTTGGCCTCACATTTCCTTCTCGTTTTGTACAAGGTCCAACGTTTCACTAAGTAAAGGAGCGACTTCAACGCTGCTTAAAATACGCTGACGGATTGTAAACTTAGTGCTATTTCGGATTCGTCACGTTTTTAATCATACTGTCCACACTGAGGTGCGACGTTGCATGTGCTATGGGCTGCACAAATGCATGACCCATGCATTGATGAATATTAATTCATTCATGCAATTCTGCAGTTCACTGTACGGAGTGATGCGTCGTTAACGTCACGTTTCCTTCATAGATATCTATGACTTCATATTTTGAACTTCAGTGTGGAAAGTATGCGTAAAAAACGTGACTCATACAATACGTCACTATGTAAACGCACCGTCAGCGTATTTTCGGTGGTGTGGTAGCTTAACTTCTTGTTTTACAAGGTTCAACGTTTGGCTAACTTATGTTTTTTTTTCTTGTAAATAGTTTGATAAACGCATAAGCGCCTGCCTATTTGGTATTTTAGCATGCGGAAAGCCTTTTCCGCACGCTCAAATACCTACCGAGCTCTTGAAAGAATACTTTTTATTTACTTACAAAAGTTGGGGTTCAGTTTTTTGCCAAGCTTCAAAGACTTTCCGAACCGAGGGCAATTTGGTTGGTCGAGGTATTGGGGACGGGATGCTTTTATATTTATTGAATTAAGTAGATGGATTTGATTCAACCTTTAAATTCAATCAGCATCGCATGTCTTCAAAGGGAAAAATGGAATCAAATGTCTGAGCTCAACTGTTCTGTCAGGTGTTATAGCTGAGAGGTATATTTAATTAAACTTTACCGCTCACGTAGCGTGAGCTCGTAAAAATGTCGTTTACTGTCTCATCTGGAAGAAAATATAATAGTTAAGAATAATATTTATAATCAATGCTAAAAGGTTAAAACTAACAACTTAATCCGCGTATTTTTTTCTTTCCGAGTATCCTATAACTATCTTTGGATGTCCAGCTATCTCTGTACTAATAATAATTGGTTAAATCCGTCCAGTCGTTCGTTTGGGTGTAGAATAGAATAGAATAGAATAGAATATTCTTTATTGCACACCTCAACAGGAAATAAATACAAACAAATTCAGATTGCACGTAACATACAATAGAGGCAAACAACAGGCGGTCTTATCGCTAAAGAGCGATCTCTTCCAGACAACCTTTGGTGTAATAAGAGGACAAAGAAAATGTTACCAACAGTTGGCGCAGTACGGCTGGTGCCACGGTGCAGCATTGCGCTGTTAAATTTTTTCCTGAAATAATAACCCATTAAAAATTTATCTTACATGCTATTAATTAATTGCTTTACTCTGTAAATGACTACGCGAGAGAGCTTGCCGCTAGGCTTACTTGAATTTGCCGAAGCGAAGGAAGTTAGCAATCGCTGGCTGAGTATTAATTTTAAACGGAAGACCTTGAGAGTCAGTTTAATTTAATACGAAGCCAGCAAATGCCCTCTCAGCTGAGCCAAATATAGTGCTTTTCTTAAAAATGGTGCAAGAAAACAAAATAATTACAGTTACAGATAAGTTTTATTGGTCACTATATAAGTCAAAACTGAATTCTTGCATTGCCTTGCCGCCTTTTTATTTGTTTTAATAAAAAGTAGAAGTTTATTATCTTCCGAAAACGCCATAGGCTATTTGAGGCAACTAAAAAGTCGCGATAAGTCAGCGCTACTGATCTTCTGTTTTGTTAGGACCTATGCCTTTTCTTTATATTGGTCCTTTTAACTTTTTAAAAAGTTTGTACTTCGACAAATAAAGGAATTTCATACAACATTATATTCGAGTTTAATACAATTTTAGAATTTTATAATAATCAATATAATGTCCGTTATATTGTCGTAATAAAGCCCGTGCCAAATTGAGGATATGTTTTATTAATGTCACGTCGTATAAAGGCTCAATTTGCGACAAAATTAAAACCGAAACGAATCTCGACGAGGCAATTTATAAAATAAGAACAACGATTAATCATACCTCTTAATTAACGCACAGATTACGAATAAATTAATCACTCGTCTATCATAAATCATAAAAGCGTAATTTCACGCTAGCTCCCAAAAAATATCTCGGACAACAAATAAAAAAGTTAGTAATAACGTTATAAGTTTTAGTCGTAAATTTGGTCCCTAAAAGATTATCTCGTCTGGCTGTGACTTAAGTTTTTACAAGAGAAAAGTGGCCGGTGCTCAGCTTGGAATCTGTCATCTGTTGAGAAAAATTGCTCTTGTGATCTTGACAAATGTGACTTGGGCCGCAAGGGGAGGGCTTCCCATCGCGGCTTCCTGAAACAAAGATTACTGACAACGTAGCCATTTTGACCTGAGTTGAAGTGAATTCAGTTTTGGTTAGCCACGGGCTAAGTTTCATCATGTGCGCATCTGTCACGTCAATGTCGCAAGCAAAACGTCTGCATGATTGATTCGTAGACACGCACACATAAAAGCGGCTTTATTTTTAGAAAATCTATTGTATGAAGACTCTCGTTTTAGTATAAAAGATATGAGTTGTAGCTATTATTTTGAAATGTCCGGTCTTAGTATCAGTGATACACCAGGCAATATGTATGTAGATATGATCAATTTTTATTAAAGCTTCTGCTAGCGAAAACTAAATGTTTATATAGAAGCGAAAAATTAAAAGATTGTATGCTTTGAGCGGGATTTGAACCCACATCCCCAGACGGGTCCATTACCAATTATGCTATCAAAGCCACTAGCCATAGCATCGAAT
Source organism: Apotomis capreana (assembly GCA_947623375.1). Taxonomy (NCBI): domain Eukaryota; kingdom Metazoa; phylum Arthropoda; class Insecta; order Lepidoptera; family Tortricidae; genus Apotomis; species Apotomis capreana. Next base: position 14,036,386 of record OX392513.1, on the reverse strand, counting down.
TTTTCAACCAGTTGCTTCATTTCTATATGCCTTAAGGTGGCATCGTAGCGTCATCTACCGTAAAGATTATGTCTTTATGTTCGGCACCATATCGTCTCAAATTATGTTGAGAAATCGATAATAACAATGTGCTACACCCAAACTAAAATAATGAATATGCAGTAAGTATTCTTCACTTTAAATTTTTCGCTTCTTAATAAAAACATTTATATGTGGATATGTTTTGGATGACAAACAGAGAACGGGAAGGCATCTAAAATAAAGGCTCTTCAAATATGGTTGTTTGGAAAGTGTCGTTCCGCGTCCCAGTTCAGCTATATTGAACACTTGCAGACGCCTACAGCTGTCCTATTTCTGGGTTTGTTATTGTTTTTCAAACCGTATAAACGAAACTTTGAAATACCCTGGTCACAGAATGCTTCCTTTTAATATTGTAAATGTGAAAGTTTGTGACAATGTTTGGATGTTTATAATTCGATAAGCGTAATTTGTCGAACAGATTCAATTAGCCTCCATTCCCCGTAAATTACAACTTTTCAATGTCAAATAATGTGGCTTGTTTAGCTAAAATATCCGTTGATATTGCCACTCACATGGCTATGTCAGTATTCCGGCATTATTTTTTTACATTTATTGAATTGGTTGTATAATTTGTAACTTTGATCCCATCAAAAACATAAATGTAAAATGAGAGCCAAGTTCAATATCGCGTGCACTTCGCCGACAAAAGAATTGAGATCTGCAAGGGTGCCAAGTTCTTTGCTCTAAAATTTTTAGATACAAGGACATGCGACATACTCAATGCATTTATTTTACTTGGGGAGTAATTCAATATCAAGATTTGACTTGGCTAGTTTTCATAAACTAACTAAATTTTATAAAAGTAACATATTCATAGTCATAGTTCATTATCAAGCTAACAGTATAAGTAACAAGACGTACACTAACTTGCGTACTTACCTTTACGAAAATAGGTTAATGATTTGATTGATTTTGATTTATAATATAAATTTATATTTTAAAACTAGCCAAGTCACGTCTTGATATTGAATTACACCCCAAGTAAAATAAATGCATTGAGTATGTCGCATGTCCTTGTATCTAAAAATTTTAGAGCAAAGAACTTGGCACCCTTGCAGATCTCAATTCTTTTGTCGGCGAAGTGCACGCGATATTGAACTTGGCTCTCATTTTACATTTATGTTTTTGATGGGATATCATTACTTTTTGTACAGAATTTATTATGATGTGTAAATTACTTAATTATTATTTGTTAATTAGTTCTGTGTGCTATTCTAGTACATCTTTTGAAAGTTTTGAACAAACAAAGAATTTTCCAAAACGGTTAGTACGTATTGGATTTTTATGTGCATGTATGTGTAAGTGTGTGCGTGTGAGTGTAAGTATATGCTATTCTAGTATATCTTTCAAACAAAAAAAGAATTTTCGAAATCGGTTTATAAATGACAGAGTTCTGAGGCAACAACCATCAATAATAATAATAATAATAAAAAACATAAAAAAATCACTGTTTTAGATTTTTATATGTATACACACACAATTACTAAGCTGGATGCCAAATTTCACCTTTCTAGGTCACCTGGAAGTGGGTTAGGTTTTTGATTACTAGTCAGTCAGTCAGTCAGTCAGTCAGTCAGTCAGTCAGTGATAAAAATACCGTTTTTTGGACTTTAATATCTCAATAACTATTTAACCTATATTAATGAAATTTGGGGTTCTACTTGTTCTAAAGGATCTTAATACATAAGCCAAATTTAATTTTTTTATGTTAAATAGATTTGGAGTTATTGGGGGGTCAAAAGTGGCTCCAAACGGTTCGTGTAATATAACACACGGCTGCTGCTCGCCAGTTCCTGCGGTGAACTTGGCTGGACACGCTGCCGCGTGTCTAGATATTATCATAAAAGGAGTTTCACAGAGAAATATAATATAAAAAGTCGTTTCAAAACAAGTTACACGTTTTGTTGTATTGTACACCAATCCCGCACCAAATATCTCTGTTTGGCCTTATAGTGACTGGTAGAGAATGCCTCATGACATGGCATTAAGTCCGCCATTTGTACTTTTTTTAACGTGATAAATATAGATAAATATATACCTAAATACATAGAACAACCATGAGCCGAGTAGGTACAAATGTGGTACAAATATTCGAGTTTATCACACAAATATTTGCCCTGGCTGGGATTCGAACCCGGGACCGCCGGTTCAGTAGGTGCTTACAAACTGTGTTACTTACGTCGTTAAAGTAAATAAACATGTTTTTAAAACAGGCCAAATTATAAAATCAAATTAACTTTAGTTAACGCATAAAATATGAATGCTGAAAGTGCGCTTAACTTTGCTTTGCTAACACTTAATGTTGGCTCAAGTTGAGAACTTTGACCTAAATTTGAAATGAGATGTTTAGTGAAGTAGGTACGAAGGTCAAGCTGTATAATATGTCAGCGGTTCCCAAACTTTTTAGTTCGCAGCGCGCGTATAGGTTTCGTATTTTATCCCGGCGTCTAAGCTAGTCAGTACCTACAATGATAAGCAGGGTCTCGCGGGACCATTTTTTGCGCCCCAGATCACGAGACACTTTGAGAACTCTTGATTTATACCGATACCGCCCACCGTACATCCTGGTGACCCCAATACTGCGATGCTGCATATTGTGATTGCCAGGGACTAAATTCGACGCGACGTTTCTAATGACCACTGACTGATTTCTCGCCGTTAAGGCATTACTTATCGATGTGTCTCTGTCATCTATATGTCAATCCAGGGGCCCAATTCGAGAATGCCGTTGGAGATATCTCCAAACGTCAAATCTCCATTAGATAACAGTTATATCGCCATTGAACTGTCATTTAAATGCGATGAGCTTAAAAGTGACATATCTCATCTCAATTTTGGAAATACGAAGGCGATAATGATTGTCAAAAATGTTATTCATGTATATAAATTTCTGTTTTGAACGAAACGTAACGGACCAATTTCACGTACTATGCGGTCAATTTAAAGTATGCGCCTGTTATTTATGCCGTCACATACAAAGGAAACGAAAATTTTGCGCGTCCGAATTGACGAAGTTGCGATATCGCCACTTGTCAAGTAGGCACACGTCAAAAGTGACGGATGGCGATGAAAATGAGAGATCTCCATTATATCTCTAAAATTGGTCGAATACCCCCCCAGTTACTTCGAATATTACTCATATTAATTTCTATAATTTTTATATAATTCCGGTTACTTCGAATATTACTCAAATTAATTTCTTGTGTTCTATTCAAAATGGCGATCTAACCTTAAAGTCGAAATTGGAAACTCGAGCAATATGTCCACTTTTGATACATTGAATCATGGCCACAATTTGACAAGGCCTTGTGATTTCCAGGGAGCCCTTTGACTCCTGGATAATGATTTCGTCGAATAATGAATTTCGTCGAATGCTGAATTTCGTCGAATGTTGAATTTCGCCGAAAAACCATTTGTCAGAATTCTTATTCCACTGTAATCATTTATTTTTCATAATTCTTGCAAATATCATCCTATTGATTAGGTGAGGTTAGATTTTTTGTATAATAATCTCAAATAATTTACGTTTGTAAAGCCATGCTTTCTACAAAATGAAATTGGCACAAAAAATAATTCTAGGAGTCAAGATAGACCTCATTGTCAAAGTTTTTTCCCATATTTAGCAATAATTTTAACTTCACTGCAGTATTCAACCCAAACAAATGATTCACCTACTTTTTATTTTTTAGTAACTTTTGATTTTGAAAGTATACCATATTGAAGGAGATATGGTAAAATTTGACATTTCTCGCTCATGTTATGTAAACTTGAGTCTAACTATTTATTAGAAAATGTTGTGATAAAGCTGAGATATATATATCTGTATTGCGGATATGGCAAAGATTGGTCGAATTAGGAATCCAGTAATCTATATGAATGATTTATTTCATATTTTTCCGTTCAGGCACGGGGCCAGGAACGCTTTTTTGTTTGTGCCGCTTTCAAACGAAAAACGGTTTGTGTTTACAGGACTTTTATTGGTGCGTGGTATGTGAATTTACACATTTGGTGATAAGCGGATTTCTCAGGCTGGTAGTGTGTGGGTTTTGTAGCTCGGTTATGGAAATATAAAAAAATAAACACATTTTAAATAACAAACACACGAATAAAATTACTTTGATTAGCCCTCCAAACCGAAAGTTTCCTTATGCGTTCTTATTTAGGTAAGTGCAATCGAGTTCTTAAATCATGATTTTAAGCAAAAATGTGATAAAAATAGACACGTCTCTATGCCGTTAACAACAGATGTCAGTTCACATATATTTGATCACATGTACTCGATTTATTTTTTATGTATTCTTCTTTCTAGTCATCTCACTTCTGTCACAGCGGTCGTGGTCCCGATGATGATGTATTTGTGCACGGCTGATGTACTTCCTCGGTCCTCTCGACTCGGTTAGCGATGTTCGCAATTTTGTCTCCACTTTACTCTATTATCAGCATTTCGAGAACACTCTGAAATGCTGGTGTCTGTCGGTCTTTATCAGGTTCATCCATCGGGTTGGAGACCGCCCTCGAGACCTGTTGCCCTCAATCTGTGCTTGCACCACTAAATGCTCTATGGATTGCTGGTTTCGGGAGATCTGTCCAAAGAATCTTAGAATACGGACACAACCGTATTTTGGTACGGCCCGTCTAAGTAGAGGCAACTTCATACTTCTTATAGAAGATCCCATGAGAAAGTTTATCCTGGTAGGCACCCAGTTGTCTCAACAGCGCAGCATGTAATCTGGTTTGGGCTGAAAAAACAACATTTACATTTCATTGAAGTATTGAAAAGCAAAGGACTACTTACTCGTTGGCTTGGGTTCCGCACACTCCTCCTAATGCCCAGACACCATTGTTTGTACTGTTCAATGGGCACATATTACCGGGAGATGTATATTGTATTATTTCTACACAAATTTGGAATCACAAAATAACATTAAATCAACATTATGTTAATTTAATACTTCATGACTTTTAAACAAGGACACCACCAATAAGGAGAAAGCTATCAAACTTAATTTTGTATGAAGATAAATGCATTTTTCATTGAGACTTGTCGACACGTATAATATTATTATAATTTACGTCATGACCTTTGAATAAAGGTAATAAATCACTCTTTGCCGTCATAAAAGCTTGGGTTTAATAAAAGTTTTACTTCAAAATATTCTTAGCCATTCATAGTATAATAATATGCCTAGAATAATGCCCAATGGACTAATCTTTTCAACTTATTTTAATTCAGGAGATAACAAAGCGTGTTAATGGTACTTTATGCAATCGTTTTTGAGGTACGACGAAAAAAAAAAGTTTTAACTCGTCCAATCGAATAATAATTTATTTATTAAGTGTTTATTTCAAATACTTGAGCGGGATTCGAAACCAATAAACAGTTGGTTTACGCCAGCAGCCGTTACTGCTTTAATAAAAAATAAAGTTGACTTAATTTAGAGCAGCACAAAAGACAGCAATATTTCCAAACGTCTTACAAATTACTACTCCAATGGACATTCAATTTTCGCGAGAAATCATCGTCTACCAAATGATAACACCCAGGTGAGTGAACGTCCATTGCCAGCTTGAAATAGAAAATGTAAAGATTATTGATGTGTTAAAGGAAGCGATGACATTGACAAATCGTGTCGTTACTGAGCTCGACCAATACCCCTACCATGAGTTTACAGTGACTGTATTGTGTAATATCCTCGCTAGCGACTGCGTAAAAGATTTGTATGGAGAATTACACCCCAGGCCAAAAGTATGGAAATAAAGTTTATTATTTGAATATTTAAAGTTTCCAATAATTATTTCTTGTGTTAATGTTAGTATATAACCGTTAGGCCACCCCCAAAAGAAAAAAAAATAGAACAACCACTATTAAAACATTTGCATATATATATATATATATATATATCCGGAACAAAGTACATGACGTCGTTTTTTTTTGCCCTTCTACAAAATGTTGCACTGCCAATTTTCATAAGCAGTTTTGCGTTAATGACTTTTAAAATGTTTATAATCATTTTCATATTGTGATTTTGTAAGTTATTCCGTTAGGAATCACAGGTTTGTATAGTAATATATGCTTGTTTCCATACTTTTGGCCTGGGGTGTGGTTCTACAAAGTAACAGGTAGGGGCGCTGTACCTACTATTCTCCACACGCTTCTCCATTCTCGCTTTCGCTAGCAAATGTACAGTCACTTTAACTAATAGTAAGGGTACAGAGTCCCTAATTCGAGATTGACATTTAAGTGATCGCCAAACGTCAAATCTTTATTAGATAACAGTTATATCGCCATTGAACTGTCATTTAAATGCGATGAGCTTAAAAGTGACATATCTCATCTCAATTGTGGAAATACGAAGGCGATAATGATTGTCAAAAATGTTATTCATGTATATAAATTTCTGTTTTGAACGAAACGTAACGGACTAATTTCACGTACTACGCGGTCAATTTAAAGTATGCGCCAGTTATTTATGCCGTCACATACAAAGGAAACGAAAATTTTGCGCGTCCGAATTGACGAAGTTGCGATGATCTAGGGATATCGCCACTTGTCAAGTAGGCACACGTCAAAAGTGACGGATGGCGATGAAAAGGAGAGATCTCCATTATATCTCTAAAATTGGTCGAATACCCCCCCTGATTCGAAGTGATTTTGCGATATTTCCAACTGAGCAATTTTTCGGCCTCATAATGGCCAAATAGGAAAATATATACATATTTGGTTAATCGAGTTGCGTTAAATGACTTTAACACGCTGACATTGTCAAGATGTAGCTTAATACATCAATTAGTCATATCACATGCGTCTGCAATTTCTACTGTAACGATATTACTCGTAATTAGGAATTTTACCACCAACAAAACGGATCTATATTCCTCATAATGGTAAATAAGATTTCAAATCGGTTTACTAATGTAGTGTTAATTAAGATCTCAAGCATAACTGACGCAAGATACGAGTTATAAAAACTGTATAATGCAGTATTAGTTAAGTATTTCTTGTTTGTTTCAAAATCTGAAGATGGCTGTTTTTTGGTTGTTGATGAGTGAGCGTGACACCGCACAATTTGCGAATAAAACAATTTTGTGACCTAAATAGCTGGACCATTTTTAGGGTTCCGTACCCAAAGGGTAAAAACGGGGCCCTATTACTGAGACTTCGCTGTCCGTCCGTCCGTCTGTCACCAGGCTGTATCTCAAGAACGGTGATAGCTAGACAGTTGAAATTTTCACAGATGATGTATTTTTATTGCCGCTATAACAACAAATACCAAAAATAAAATAAAATATATATTGAAGGGGGGCTCCCATACAACAAACTTGTTATAGATTATATTATATATGTATACCTTCATGCGCGAGTCGGGCTCGCACTTGCCCATTTTTTTCTAAAGTTGTACAACCCACTTTTTTTTTGTTTTATCGATATTGTGGGTATTTTCTACTCAGAATCAGGAGCTCTTTCGATCTAATTAGGAGAAAAAAACTGTCCCAAAATATTCATACATTTTTTTTTCCATTCCATTACCGCTGTAGTAGGTAATATGTAAACGGTAACGGAATGGAACGAAAAAACATTGGGACAGTTTTTTTCTCCTAATTAGATCGAAAGAGCTCGTGATTCTGAGTAGAAAATACCCAAACCATCGAAAATTAAAAAAATGGGGTGTACAACTTTAAAAAAAATGGCCCAGCTATACTACGTTAAACAAATATGAATGAGTTTGAACATTAAAATACGCCCTGAAACAACAATTTCACTTAGAACCCTGAGATGGCATAAGAATAGAAAATTTCTTCAAAAAATACGTGTTCTGTACGATTCTAAAAATGTACCTAATGTTTTTCACGTTTAAATTTACCCAAACCATTAACTCTAGATTGAATTTGCGGAAGCAAATATTTAACAAAATATTTTATTCATGTTCCCCCGGCCGTTTTATTGAAATTAAAATGGATGAATCGCGAAGAAAACCGATGAGGTGACGAAAATAAAGTTAAGTACCTACTGAAGCTTGTGGGACAGAACTGTATAATTCTCCCATAAATTACGTTGGTTGGAGCCATTTTATCCCAACGTGACAAACGGTGCGTAGAATACGTGAACTATTGTCTGGAATAGGTAGTGTTGAAATCAGTGATTGTGATTTACGGGTTGCAAGGATCAAAGTATGATCATGATGATGACGCAGATTTGCGAAGCGGGTATTATTTACGCGTTTAGTATATCCAGAAGCGTATTTACATTACGTGGTCAGCACAGGCTATCTAAACATCTCCATTTTGAAAGATTACGAAAAACTGAATTGACAAAAAATCTACATACTTATAGAACCTACTCACAACATTTCATGGGAATAAGTTGAGAAATGTGTCATGTAAGTGAGAACAGCCAGAAATCCGAACATCCAAACATCCGGACACACGAAAGAAATTTTGTTGACGCTACAACAGAGACGCTTCGCTCGGTCGATCAAAAATGTATTACTTATAATATAGGTTATTGTGGTTCAAATTAAGTAAAGCCTGACCACTAATAAAAATGAGGATTGTCAAGAGGGCGCTATTTATAAGATTTACATATCCGAAAACATTTCCATGCATCCGTCCGCAAATCACGGATATGAGGACATGTTTACTTTTAATTTTTTCTAAATCTATAAATCGAAGAAAAGAGAAATACGAAATTTCACGTTTCAGAGATCACATAGCCTTCTCCAGTTAATTTGATAAAATTTTAGAGACACATCATTATTACAACACCAACCAATCTATCGCAACCGCACTATAATGACATTAGTTTAAATGACCTGTCTGTTCCGATGTTAACTTCGTAATATCATTTAATGAAATGCTATCTTTTCCTGCCAATTTTTCATGTAATGTGTACCACATTATTTATAATGTTACGCTCAAGACTGTGAATGATTTTCGGCATTTTGTTTGCATATTTTTAAAGAAATGTCAACAAACAACCACGAATGACATTGGCATTGTTGACAAACAATCATAATAAAATTAATCATTGCTCGTGTAAGAAATTAGTTCCAGTGAAATTCCGCAACATGGTGCGTCCTCATAATTATATTTGTGGTCAGGCTTTGGAATTACTCGTATTTTACTATGCTGTTAGTATACATTCTAGAGTGGAATATACCTCGTAGTTTATTTCAGAAGGGTAACAGCAGGCAATCTCTTTGCTAAAAGCATTACGCTGCTTTAAGAAAAATGCCGCCCATTTAAAATACTAGGGCACTACATCATTGTTATAGTCATTATTTTGCAATAGCTAGTATTTAAGATTGGTTTGTAATGTTTTCTAAACAATCAATATTATATTACAAATTAATGAAGTCCCAATAGACGATTTTTTCAAATTGAAAATAATATTGTTACTGTACCTAATTCAAACTTTTCTCATTCATCAATTACCAATTTCGAAACTCGCAATTAACCTAGATTAGAAATATCTCCCGTGATAACACATTAAGGCGAACAAAGATGCCAAAACGATACTAAGTTACCTACTGATAAAAGGCTACTTATAAAAACAATTGTTTCCAAAGAAAAACTTTGGTACCCCAATTAACTACCCTCGCTATGGGAACAAAGGCTGACCAAGTTAAATGACTTACAAAGCTTTTATTTTAACTTTTGAATTAACAATTCAAATGGGTCATAAATTGCAGTTGTTCGGACAGATAAATCACAACTGCGTTGTTACAGACAGGGAATGAACTTTGCCTACAGGGAGCGGTGTTCTGATACAAGAGTCGTGTACAATGTAAAACTGTCCCACCCAAAACTCTGAACCGGGGGGAGTTTTATACAAGGCTTATACCTTGTTTGTTATCCAGACTTAAACTTCTCAATAATTGTATACGTTTAATTTTTGTCTTCGTAAATATGATCACGTATCTTCTTACCGCTCTCAGCTTGGCTGGTTTCCCATTCGTCAACGATTCAATATTCGTATGCTCTGCACTCTTTTCAATTCTTAATGATGCACAAGCTCCTAAATACCTAAACACTTTTTTCAGCTATATTGAATCCACTCGTAACCGTAATTTTCGCATCTAGCCCTTTCTATTCCTCTTCACCGAACTGGTTTCATGTCTAATTATTTCTCCTTGCAAGTGGCTCGCCTCTGGAACGGTCTTCCTCTCACAATCAAACAGGCTCCGAGTAAGTTGGCATTCAAAAGGGCCAAAATTCTGCTTGGTTTGTTTCATCGTCGTACCTATACCTATATGTATGTATCAATTTATATATGTTTATTCCATACTAGCTTTTGCCCGCGGCTTCGCACGCGTAAACACAATATCATACGTTCACTACACTTATTGCGAGGCCAAAGGCCGAGCTCCGCGTAGCACCGAAGGTTCGGAGCGTCCTAAGGAAGCCGCCCACCCACTTAATATAAGTTGAAGTAACTTAATGCGAGGCCGAAGGTCGAGCTCCGCGTAGCACCGTAGGTGCGGAGCGTCCCAAGGAAGCCGCCCACTCACTTAATATAAGTGGAAGTAACTTAATGCGAGGCCGAAGGCCGAGCTCCGCGTAGCACCGTAGGTGCGGAGCGTCCCAAGGAAGCCGCCCACTCACTTAATATAAGTGGAAGTAACTTAATGCGAGGCCGAAGGCCGAGCTCCGCGTAGCACCGTAGGTGCGGGGCGTCCCAAGGAAGCCGCCCACCCACTTAATATAAGTGGAAGGAACTTAATGCGAGGCCGAAGGCCGAGCTCCGCGTAGCACCGAAGGTGCAGAGCGTCCTAAGGAAGCCGACCACCCACTTAATATAAGTGGAAGTAATTTAATGCGAGGCCGAAGGCCGAGCTTCGCTTAGCACCGAAGGTGCGGAGCGTCCTAAGGAAGCCGCCCACCCACTTAATATAAGTCAAAGTAACTTAATGCGAGGCCGTAGGCCGAGCTCCGCGTAGCACCGTAGGTGCGGAGCGTCCCAAGGAATCCGCCCACCCATTTAATATAAGTTGAAGTAACCTAGTGCGAGGCCGAAGGCCGAGCTCCGCGTAGCACCAAAGGTGCGGAGCGTCCCAAGGAAGCCGCCCACCCACTTAATATAAGTCGAAGTAACTTAATGCGAGGCCGAAGGCCGAGCTCCGCGTAGCATCGTAGGTGCGGAGCGTCCCAAGGAATCCGCACCCACTTAATATAAGCTGAAGTAACTTAATGCGACGACGCAGGCCGAACTTCGCGTAGCATCGAAGGTGCGGAGCATCCCAAGGAAGCCGCCTATTAAGCTACTTAAACATATGTTAAGTGGGTTGGCGGCTTCCCTGGGACGCTCGTGGAACTCGGCCTACGGCCTCGCATTAAATTACTAAGGGTTTATAAAGTAACTTAGCACCGAAGGTGCGGAGCGTCCCAGGGAAGACGCCGACCCACTTAAAATATGTTCAAATAGCTTAATGCGAGGCCGCCCACCCACTTAATATAAGTTGAAGTGTGTGAGCGGCTTCCCTGGGACGCTCTGCACCTTCGGTGCTACGTGAAGCTCGGCCTATGGCCTCGCGTTAAGTTACTACTTATATTAGTGGGTTGGCGCCTTCCCTAGGACGCTCCGCACCTTCGGTGCTACGCTTGTGAACATGATCTTGGTTTAATTAAAATTGAGGCAAGACTTTTGTTTAAAAAATCGTTTTGATTATTAATTGTCTATTGTAGATTTAAATAACTTAATGCGAGACCGCCCACCCACTTAATATAAGTTGAAGTGTGTGAGCGGCTTACCTGGGACGCTCTGCACCTTCGGTGCTACGTGGAGCTCGGCCTACGGCCTCGCATTAAGTTACTACTTATATTAGTGGGTGGGCGACTTCCCTAGACCGCTCCGCACCTTCGGTGCTACGCTTGTGAACATGATCTTGGTTTAATTAAGATGGGTCAAGATTTAGGTATGTTTAAAAGATTGTTTTTAATATTTATTGTCTATTGTAGATTTAAAAAACTTAATGCGAGGCCGCCCTTACACTTAATATAAGCTTAAATGTGTGAGCGGCATCCCTGGGACGCTCTGCACCTTCGGTGCTTCGTAGAGCTCGGCCTACGGCCTCGCATTAAGTTACTTCTTAATTTAGTGGGTGGGCGACTACTCTAGATCGCTCCGCACCTTCGGTGCTACCATTGTGAACATCATCTTGGTTTAGTTTAAATTGAGGCTAGACTAATGTTTATATATCGTTTTGAATATTTATTGTTTATTGTAGATAACTATTCAAAGCACCTTGAAAAATAATTAGCTCATAGTCCTACCTGAACATATATATTAATGACATCTATTAAGATGACAATAAATTATTTTCGTCTACAATGGTACTAATACTAATATAATAATAATATGACCTGTCATAATAATGTCCTAAGTAACGCCATAAGATCCAGGTGCCAACTTAACTCAATCGAGCGTACGTCAATAATGGCGACAGCATCACTGAACGGATACGTGATGGCCTCACTGTTTTGTTATCCGTGGTATAATGAATAAGGAAGCAAAGGAAAATGCATGAGATAACACGGTTATTATTTCAGTAGGTTCTGGGTTCAAATCCCGGCTAGGTGAAATCCTTTCTACATTGTAAATTTCATAATTTTGTCTTGTCTCGAATCATGGTTGTTTTTCATATAAAATGCATACATTGTCGAGCAGCAACTCTCAATACCTGATACACTGCTGCTTATTAGGTATGCGATCAATATTCAACAACTTCGGTAGTAATTCTCAAAGTCCAGGTTAACCCATCACAGCTAGACCCTAGCTTGTGCCGAATCGTGGTCACGGGCACGCAACGATGTACGTGAATCCTGGCCTTGGTGTCGAGGAGACCCATCAATGGCTCCAAAACCTTACACGTATGGAGCTGGTGTTATTAACTCAGCAAAAATCTTAACAGCGCGATGCAGCCGCTAGTATGGAGATTTTGTCAAAGTAACAACGCCATCTAGCGGAAAATTGGTCATTGAGAACAAAATCTCAACACACCGTTAAAAATAAAGAATTACTGATATTTAATGCTTTGAATAAATTTGATATATTAAAAAAAACTACATAGATGCAAAATTGTGGCTAAATATATCGTATATTTATATATACGTTTATTATACATTTCGCTACCTTATTAGTAAGTTAGGCCAAACACAAACAATACCAAAATTTGCGCCTAATGTTCTAAATGTTGGTTGGTAAAACATATTTAAAAATGTATTTAATTTACTTAAATTGATTCGAAATACTTTTATTTCAATTATACACTCGATAAAATGGCATTAAAAATCTGTTTTATTCATTAACATTTTTTATTGCGGAGACGCTGCGGGCTTTTTTATGGTCAATACTTACAAACTACAGAAGAATATAATTGCATATTCAATAAAAGAGCATTAATTAGTTCCTATTGTCGCAAATTGTGTTTTTAAAGAAATGTATGTTTTTTTTAGCATGAGCCAATTTACAACGAACATTGCACTCATATTTTCGTCTGTGTTGGTCGATAATTGGCGCCATCTTTTCTATCTAACTAAGACGGTTTCCGTAACTCAACGCCTCAAACAACCTTAACCTTATTGTTAATACCGGTGGGCCGCGAGGAGGTATTATGTCGAATTCATACTTTTTGTTTTTGTACACGTAAGAGCCACGCGGGGGTCGCGTCGTTCTAAATTCAAAATCACAAACGCTGTCATTATAAGGTTACACATTGTAAGGAAAATATTTCATGGAATTTATGTTTTCAGAGATAAATATTAATCATAATAAAAAGTATCCTATAACCATCTTTGGATGTTCAGCTATTCCTGTACCAAAATTGGTAACTTTTTATCCAGCCGTTTCGGCGTGATGCGAGGACAACGGTTTTTTTGAAAACAGATGGCGCCAGGTTGGCAAGGCGAAGCGTGTCCATACAAAACAACTATCCGGCTGCATCACGCTATCGAGATTTTTCCTGAAATCATGACCTCCCCCCATAGAAAATTTATTTTCAATACAAATTTAGGATTTTATAATAGTACTAGACGTGCCCGCGGCTTCGCTCGCGTAAATCAAATGTACTTCCTATTTGTAACACTTGAATATGTAATTTTGGGGTAGGGGTCGGGTTGCACCATACTCATCATTACGCATAACTGTAAATAGTCATACATTTATGCGCATAACGTTTTTAATCATAATGTTTAAGAACATACTGTGTAATGGGCATACAGTTGATGCGCATGAAATGATTTAAGCATACTTTGTCATGGTCATACATTGATTACTCATAAAACAATGCAACCATACTTTATAAACGCATACATTGCAAAACGCATAGTCAAGTCGGTTCTGACCAAGTTGGGTTTCAGGTCATAAAAAAAAACCTAAACCTAACCCAACCAAGTTGGATCTAGCCAAGTCGGATTTCAGGTCATAAAAAAAAATAGCCTAAACCTAACCCAACCAAGTTGGATCTAGCAAGTCGGGTTTCAGGTCATAAAAAAAAATAACCTAAACATAACCCAACAAAGTTTGATCTAGCCAAGTCGGGTTTCAGGTCATAAAAAAAAAACCTAAACCTAACCCAACCAAGTCGGATCTAGCCAAGTCGAGTTTCAGGTCATAAAAAAATAAATAACCTAAACCTAACCCAAGCAAGTCGGATCTAGCCAAGTCGGGTTTTGGGTCTTAAAAAAAATAACTTAATCCTAACCTAACCAAGTCGGATGCGACCAAGTCCGATTTCAGGTCATAAAAAAAAACTTAAAGCTAACCCAACCAAGTCGGATCTGACCAATATAATATTGATAATTGTAATTATCAATATTATGGCTTGAAAAGTGTATGACATTTACAATTATCTTCTTCTTCTTTATTTCCTATTACCCTCTGCTGGGGTGTAGGGCTCGAATCAAATTCCTCCATTTGCAGCGGTGTTGGGCAGTCTGTTCTACTCTACCTCCTCCCACGTCATGTCCAAGACGCCCAGTTCCTGCTCTACTGAGCGACGCCAAGTTGTTCTGGGACTAAAAATAATACTAAAAATAATTTTAATTCTCAGACTAAATAAATGTATGACATACGACATTATGGCTAAACAATTTTGACGTACAGAAATTATGACAGCGAACAATTATGACATCGTACAATTTATGCCAAAAAAAATGTATGCGTAGCAACTTTATGCGTGAACTGTTATGACAATCGATATTATGAAAATTGTTATGCGACCAGAGGGTCCCCCGTAATTTAGTTTTCTCAATATATATAATGAAAAAAGGAAACTGCATTTAGTTACGTTGCAAGTTAAATAAAAGCTTTTTATATTTGTATACATACATGGGCTCCAGAGTAATACGTAGGTACATGTACAAATGTTACTCAAAGCAAAGCAAAGCCTAGCAAACAAAAGTAAAAATATTAACCATTATTGGGCAGTGCCGTTTCAGTAACAGACAAATCCGTGTAATTCCATTCAAAAACATTAATACACATCACAGAGTTGAGGTTATGTCATGTCGGCGTTTGACATTTCAATTGACTGAGACTGACGTTACATGTCGTCTCACTCTATCGTATAAGCAAAGTGTGTAGTCATTACATTTCGAGCAAAAAACTTCGATATAACGGCGTACCAACATGACGCCAAAAATGTTTGGCTACTTAAACTTAAGTCATACGGCGAAACGAAACTTAGGCTACTTGAACCTAACCTGTAATAGCGACAATAACCGAGGGATCGCCGAAAATGGCCGACGGTCGCGAAATGAAGAATTTTATGAAATTTCTTTAGCCGATTGTGAAGGAAATACGTAGCGAAAACGGTATTTTTTACGCTCTTATTCTATTCTCATATTTAGACAATACATTTGAATCGTTGTTTCTGCGGTAACGTGCATCGTATTGGAGAAACGTGATCTAAAAGGACGTCGAGTTTTGTAAGGCGCCATCTCGCTTCCTCCCTATTGCGTTATCCCGTTCTGGCATTTTCAATTTTATTATATAGATAGATTGCCATGTTTATTAATTATTGTAAGGCTATTTAGGGCATAGTAGCGCCATCTACCGATCATCTTGGCAAGTACTCGAGGTTCGTTTTGTCAAACTAAGATTGGGGGTAGGAAGCTACCAAGAAAAAATAGTCTGACCCGACAGAAAAAAGATGAGGCAAAGAAAGCGAGTCAGATGTGAGATCGTTGTTACCGAAATTTAATTATATATTACGGACATAATTGCGAAAGTGTCGAAATAATAGTGATTAGTGCGTGAGCTGAAGTGTCGTGTCACGGGGTAAGTGTTGCGATTGTTTACATTGGTTTGGTCTGGTTTTACACGGTCTGAGGACGTTTCCAAATATTATAGATGTGTGTATTTATCGTGTGACGTTTGTCCACAGCATTTGGAAACGCCCTTTTCCGTACACTGCGACTTGGGATATGCTTTTGGCGTCGCATTCGCTATAAAACGGCACCAAGATCAACAGAGCCGTCGTGAGATACGTTGCGTAGATTCGCCACAGTTAACATCGGTCCAGTGGCCGAACGGTATAAGCGTCCGCTTCGGAAGCAGAAGGAACCGGGTTCGCGCCCCGGCTTGGCCAGCAAATTTCATCTTTTTGTTTTTTTGTTTTATTTGTATTGTTTACTTTTCATTTTAGTTAAGTATTTTAATTTAATTTAATTAATTGTAGTTAAGTTCCGCATTTCGAATTTTATTTTTCTTTGTTTTGTTTGGTTTTATTTATTTTTCTTTTCTACTTGTGTAAGAGGTTTTGTTTATTTGAAGATTGTTCTAGTAGGCATATTCTGCCATAGGACGCATGTACTTGTGTTTGTGTATTTGTTATAATCTGTTATTTTTAGTTTAAGGCATTTTACTCTCAATTTGCGCAATTGTTCTAGTTTTAAATTCATTAACTTATATTAAATCATTGCCTACTTTGTAGCAACCTTGTTTGTGTTTCCGTCCACACGATACACGAACCTCATTCATTACATTGGCGCCTAACGGGTATGTGGATTGGATTCACTTTGACAAACATTGGCACAGATTGAGGTTTACCTCAGACTTTGTGAATAACGATCAGCAGATACATTATATATATATTTTTTTATTTTATTCTTTTTATTAAATATAGTTAAAGGACATATACTATTACATGACAATGGATGTTAACGCGCTTCATAAGGATGAATTAGAGTTTGAGTTGGCATGCAGAGGGGTTACAGAATGTAAAACTGTGGCGACTATGCGTAAGTTTTTACGAGAAATTTTGCGAAGAGAGGCGTCAGGGGAATCCTCGATTACTTTTAAAGTCCCGGTCACTTGTACGGAAGATCCGAATGGAGAGTTAGTTCTGTGCGGGAATAAGCTCTCTATTCTGCGTACACTTATCTCAGAAGTGTCGCAATGTCCAGACCAACGTTTAATCGGTCGCATACAGTCGCGACTAGGTCACTTACTAAATCGCACGAAACTCATTATTCCACTAGACACTGCAGCTACGGAAAAACATTTAGTTCTTTTGAAAGAGATTGGAGAAGCAATATCCTCATTAAATAGATTGGAGCAAGAAGACAGTGAGGAAGAGTATGTTATGTCAGAACACGATAAAGATATCCTACATAAGTCATTGGGAGAGGAGGCCTTGAAAATTTTCGGAAACTTAAATGTTGGTCAAGGCTCATCAAGGAATGTAGCTAAAGAGAAAGTGATCTCGGAACCTCATAGTGATCTGATGCTTGGGAGGAATAACGCAGACGTCGTACCTCGGTCGGCAGAAGCACCTCGGGGGCGATCGGACGATGATCACAAGGACGCGCGATGGTACACAAAGGGCCCACAGACTTCAAAACCTGTTCAAAGCTGGTTCAGATCGTCCACAGTAGATCAAGATGTCCATAGGAGGAAATTAGTCCCTATTAAGGACTGGGGAGTTAAGTTTAGTGGAAGAGGTTCTTTGAGCATAAATGCGTTTCTCGAGAGGATCGATGAGATTAAAGACGCACGTAACGCTGACGACGAAGATTTATTTCGGCAGGCCATAGATTTATTTGAGGATGATGCTCTCATATGGTTTAGGGCAAACAAAAATACAGCGTCGTGTTGGGCAGAGTTGGTGGAACTCTTGATAGACACATTCCAAGCGCCGAATTATCAAGACGAACTTCTAGAGGAGATTAAACAGAGGACACAAAGCAGGGATGAAAGCGTCATTATTTATGTATCAGTGATGAGCAATATGTTCAATCGGCTGCCTGTGCCTCTCTCAGAGGCTCAGAAATTAATAATTTTAAGAAAGAATCTCCAGCCATATTATCAAAAGGAAATATGTCGGGATACTTTCAACTCGGTTGCAGACCTTACCTCCGTGCTGAGAGTGTTCGAACGCACTAAATTAAGTTGTGAGAGTTTCAGGGAACCGTCACCGAGCAACCATTCTATGGAGCAGGACCTAGCATACCAAGGCATTAGGAGGTTGAACAGGCAGGAGAACAATAGCGTGGCAGCCATTGGAAGGAACATAGTCTTGGAGTCAAAATGCTGGAACTGCAGAAGTCCGGGGCACCGATTTCGAGAATGTAATTTACCAAGGCAAAGACTGTTTTGCTACAGATGTGGTAAGTTTGGAATCACCGCTCAAAGGTGTGCATGCGGCAATACCAATGAGGGAAACGAACGCCAGGGGTCGATGCCTGCCGATCAGACCCCGAGAAACTAAGGCACACTATTACAGATGATTGGCAGCAATGGCTCCTCACAGTGTCCCGGTACTTTGATACTGGAGAAATTTGTAACATTCACAGAAATAAGGGAGACAAACGGTTTTATGCTGATATCAGAATTTCAGATCGACCTTTCAGTGGACTACTTGATTCCGGAGCCACAATCTCGGTAATATCACGAAATTTTAGTCATAAAATATTAAGCCTTGGATTGACAGAACACAAAGTAGACAAACAAAATATATCCACGGCTGATGGTACATACCATTCTATCGACACCGTAGTACATCTGCCAATAGAGTTTAAAGACAGTTACAAAATACTGCCATTTTACATAATGGATCGGCTGCAACATGACATCATATTAGGCATGACCTTTTTTGAATCGTTTGATTTAACTGTAGGGGAAGAAAACTCGAGAGCGAAGGACATTTCACAGATGAGCATCACGAATCCGGTTATTTCCCGCGAGGAACTTACTGTTTGTCAGAAGGAACGCTTGGACAAGCTCTTAGAAACTATGGGTGAAGAAATAAGTAAGGGGTTAGGACGAACTTCCTTAATTGAACATAGGATTGACACAGGGGATAGCTTGCCAACCAGCCAGAGACAATATCCTTTTGCACCACCTATAATGAGAGAGCTAGAAAAAGAAATTCAGGAGATGCTTGAAAATGACATCATTGAGCCTTCATTCAGTGCATGGCGCTCTCCGGTTTTACTAGTAAAAAAAGCTTCTGGTAAGAATCGCCTATGTTTGGACAGCCGACAGTTGAATAAAGTAACTGTGAAGGATTCATATCCTTTACCAAGAGTAACTTCTATTCTGGATAGTTTGAAGAATGCGCGATTTCTATCGACAATAGACTTACGTTCGGCTTTTTGGCAGGTTCCTCTAGAAGAGTCAAGTAAGGAGAAGACTGCCTTTGGTCTTGCGGGGAAAGGTCTCTACCAATTCAAGGTCATGCCATTTGGGCTTAGCAATGCTTCTCAAACTCAGCAGCGCTTGATGGACCGATTATTTCCTCCGGAATATGAAGGTAAGGTTTTTAGCTATCTAGATGACATTGTGATATGTAATGACAACTTCGAAGACCATTTGCTGTCATTAACCTTTGTGAAGAACCAGCTTAAAGAAGCAGGGCTAACAATAAACTTAGACAAATGTGTGTTCGCAAGACCGTCCTTGAAATATCTAGGATACATTGTGGATAAGGAGGGACTCAGAACAGACCCAGACAAGGTTAAATCCATCCTTGATTACCCACGGCCCACCACATATTCGGAATTGAAGCGTTTCATAGGCCTGGCTAGCTGGTATCGTCGGTTTGTCCCAAATTTTGCTATCGTCGCAGCTCCACTCCACGATTTAACAAAGGGAGGCAAAAAGGGCAAACGAATCTTGTGGAACGCAGATGCGCAGCAGGCTTTTATGGATCTGAAAACAAGTCTCACCTCCACACCAGTGTTGAGAGTTCCGGACTTCAGCAAACCGTTCTCTGTTCAATGTGACGCGTCCAACCGGGGAACAGGAGGTGTTTTGATCCAAGAAGTAGAGGGCATGGAAACGCCAATCGCTTTTACTAGCAGGAAACTTACGGAAAGGGAATGTAAATACTCGGCTTCAGAACGAGAGCTGTTAAGTGTTCTTCATGCGATTGAACAATTCCGGCCATACATAGAGGGAAGTCATTTTAAAGTAATTTCGGACCATAGCGCCCTCCAATGGCTGCATCGAAATAAAGATCCACACGGGCGCTTAGCGCGGTGGGCAATGCGCCTTCAACAGTTTGATTACGAAATAGTCCACCGCAAAGGGAAATACAACACTGTTCCAGACGCCTTATCAAGAGCCATTAGCAATGAAGTAAATGTGCTGGAAATAACACCAGAAGATAAGGATGACTGGTACAGAGCTGAAGAAGACAAAGTAATCAAAGGAAATGGTGAGCCAGGTTGGGAAATTAGCCAAGGACAATTGTGGAAATACCTTAGATTGAAACAATTCCCAAACGATAACGATAGCTGGAAGCTGGTTATACCAGAGAAGCTACGTGAGCAAGTTTTGAAAGAATGTCACGATGACCCAACAGCTGGTCATTTCGGGGTTAAGAAGTCAGTCAATCGCGTTAGGCAGTACTATTATTGGCCAACATTAATTAAGGACGTCAAAAACTACGTACGGAAATGTGAAGTGTGTGCAAAACACAAACACTCTCAGACAAGACCCTCTGGATTGATGGGGAGACAGCGGGAGGTGTCAGAGCCATTTCAAATAATATCCATGGATCTAATGGGTCCATTCCCTAAATCCAAACTGGGTAACACGATGTTACTCGTCATTTCATGCTGGTTTAGCAAATTTTGCTTTCTCTTTCCCTTGAGAAACGGAAAATCCTCAGTCATTTCACGCATTCTGGAGGAACAAATTTTCCTCATGTACGGAAATCCAGATGTAATAGTATGCGATAACGGTAAACAATTTGTCTCGAATCAATTTAAGGAGCTGGTGGCTAGTTATGGAACGAAATTATGGTATACCCCATATTACCACCCTCAAGCCAATCCCACTGAGCGTGTGAATAAAGTTGTAGGTGTTGCAATTGCTTCATATGTGAAAGATAACCACAAAGAATGGGATAAGTACGTTCCTCACATTGCACATGCTATTAGAACTTCAGTACATGAAGTCACGGGGAAGACTCCGTCCTTCTTATTTTTCGGACGGGAAACTGGAATCCGGGGCAAGAGGGCTTATAGCTTTGAAGCCAGCGATCCGCTAGCATTCAATAGAGACAAATTTGAGGAGAACATTGCCCTTCGTCGGGGTATATACGAAGAAGTTTGCGAAAGAATGAAGCAATCCCATGAAACAAACAGCAAAAGATATAATCTTCGGCGCCGAGAATGCGACTACAAAGAAGGGGATCTTGTTTGGAAGCGCACCAAGCACTTGTCCAGTTCTGACAAAAAGTTCATGGCCAAGTTAGCTCCTAAATTTGAGAAAGCTGTAGTAATAAAAAAGACATCAGGCGATGTGTACAAACTACAAAGTCTCAGAGGGAAAGATTTGGGAACTTGGCATTCTAGTGACTTGAAACGCATGGTTTAAACTTTGAAAAAATGTGAATCCGGTTGGATTCTTTAGAGGAGAGGGGATATGCCATGTTTATTAATTATTGTAAGGCTATTTAGGGCATAGTAGCGCCATCTACCGATCATCTTGGCAAGTACTCGAGGTTCGTTTTGTCAAACTAAGATTGGGGGTAGGAAGCTACCAAGAAAAAATAGTCTGACCCGACAGAAAAAAGATGAGGCAAAGAAAGCGAGTCAGATGTGAGATCGTTGTTACCGAAATTTAATTATATATTACGGACATAATTGCGAAAGTGTCGAAATAATAGTGATTAGTGCGTGAGCTGAAGTGTCGTGTCACGGGGTAAGTGTTGCGATTGTTTACATTGGTTTGGTCTGGTTTTACACGGTCTGAGGACGTTTCCAAATATTATAGATGTGTGTATTTATCGTGTGACGTTTGTCCACAGCATTTGGAAACGCCCTTTTCCGTACACTGCGACTTGGGATATGCTTTTGGCGTCGCATTCGCTATAAAACGGCACCAAGATCAACAGAGCCGTCGTGAGATACGTTGCGTAGATTCGCCACAGTTAACATCGGTCCAGTGGCCGAACGGTATAAGCGTCCGCTTCGGAAGCAGAAGGAACCGGGTTCGCGCCCCGGCTTGGCCAGTCAAATTTCATCTTTTTGTTTTTTTGTTTTATTTTGTATTGTTTACTTTTCATTTTAGTTAAGTATTTTAATTTAATTTAATTAATTGTAGTTAAGTTCCGCATTTCGAATTTTATTTTTCTTTGTTTTGTTTGGTTTTATTTATTTTTCTTTTCTACTTGTGTAAGAGGTTTTGTTTATTTGAAGATTGTTCTAGTAGGCATATTCTGCCATAGGACGCATGTACTTGTGTTTGTGTATTTGTTATAATCTGTTATTTTTAGTTTAAGGCATTTTACTCTCAATTTGCGCAATTGTTCTAGTTTTAAATTCATTAACTTATATTAAATCATTGCCTACTTTGTAGCAACCTTGTTTGTGTTTCCGTCCACACGATACACGAACCTCATTCATTACAAGATGTATGAATTATGAGTATTTTAAGTATATGAAATTATGTTGCTTATCTAAGCAACTCTGCACCGCGTACAATTTTTCTGCTTTGCCCTAAGGTTGACTGGTAGAGAATGCCCCATGGCATTAAGTCCGCCTTTTGTACGTTTAGTTTTTCGAATATTTACAGCTAATTGTACGTCACGCCACAGATTAGCAAAAGGCAAAAATGGCGGACGGCGTTTTTGACTGTTCATGAAATTTCTAATTTTCAATCGATAAAATTTAGCTTTCTAGCTTTCACAAAAATACAAGACATTTTTTTAGAGCTAGTAAGATCATTATTAACCATTTCAAATATATTTCAAAACTGGGTCTACTAGCCTATTGTATCGATCGTCTACAAAAAGCAGTTTTTACCTAACTACCAAACGTATACATCAAAATGACCATAAGAAAGATCATTAGAAAAACGTAGCCGCCCCACGGGGTTACCTGCAGCCGCAGAACCGAAACTCATATATAGCTCACCTTCGCGGTAAACTTCAAACACCCACGGAAACAGTTGCCCCGCCGCTACCAGCTCACATAGGCCTCCATAAGTCCCAGACCGTAACATGTCATTGAAGTATTCAGAGACACTGGGGTAGTTATCCCCGTTACCATCATGGGACAAAATGGCAAACTCTTCCCAATTGGCTGCTACATAGTGAACGATTTCTTCACGCACCTCACTAGCCAGTGACTGTGTGCCATATAATATATAGGAGATAGCTCGAAATAGGCAAGCTCCGTCTCCAGTTATGTGAATCACGGTGTGAGGCACCACGGTCCCTCTTATATTTAATAATTCGACTACCATTGTTATATGTCTATCGCAAATGCGGGAAGAAACTCGAAAGAATATGGCGAAGACCACGTCTTTCTTGCATTAAAAAACAAGGATTCAGTTATGTCGGAAACGATAGCACACAAGTGATTACGACAAAGAGTGCAATTATATTGATTTAGAAACTTCCCGCGCTGCTTAAATAAAATATATTAGAACTGTCAAACGAAGATTTGAATTTCGTTTTTTTTTAATTAGATGTACGTACCGGCCAGAATATAAAATGACAAAGCACGTATTATTTATAGGTAGAAACCTTCTTCTGCGTATTATCTTTTAAATTGTTCCTGCTTTGTGTTTGTAAGTCCGTCAGAAAAATTCTAATCACAGCTTTTAAATACCAAGATAAATAACTAAAAACAACAAAATGAACAAAGCTTAATTATAAACTTCCCAGCTTGGCGAACGCCAACAGTAAATAAATAAAACGTCGTTAACAGAAGAAAAATGACCATCCTTGCGATAAACTCAGAATTTCCCTTCAAATGTGGCTTCAGCGAATATTTCATACTGATACCGTCTGAATTAATAGAGCAATTTACAAATCGTTGCCGGATGGCCGCCGGCGGCGGCCCTATCTGCGATCTCAAGGCGTGCTTGACGAAAATCGCGCTGTCAACTTTATAGATAGGCGTCGAGCCACAGAGTAGGTACTATAGTGTAAATACAGAAGGCTCACTTACCGAACTACTAACTGGATTGGTCCATTGATAGCTTTAGATGTAGTACCTACGAATTGAGGGCTCTGCACTACTACGACACAATGTATGGATTTTACATAGGATACAACCGTGAGTCTCAGACATATTAAAATACAAAACGGATTTACTCACGTCGTATTAGAAGTCGAATATCGCTCGACCTGTTTCGAATCGGTAAAAACTTAGTTGAAATTAACAATATATTTGTCATAATATAAAAAATTTATATACGCCATGGCCCTGTTCTAAGTAGTGACATCTATTTATACATGTAATAAAGCTGAAGGCGGTCGAAAGTCTGTACGTCGAAGATATTCGAAAAAAAGTTGTCGAGGGATACTGAGAATCGATAACAAAACACATTCCAACAGTTTTTAGAATTTCTGTCTGCTTACCTGTTTGTCTCTTTATTCACGCTAAACACACTATCCGCGCATCATTTTGATGAAAACTTCATTAATCGGTCGAGAAAATCTCCGGCCATATTATAGGTTATAAAAATTTTACCAATAAAGGGGGGGTAGCCACTACACTCGATTTAGTTAATTTTGCACCTGAATCTTATGGCGCTACTTAGGAAGGAGTGCTTAATTATTGGAGATTTTGGAGTGTAGTTTTATTTAGAGGTAATTGTAAAATATTTAATCTGGACAACAGTAATATTATATCGTGTTCACTTTACTTTACTTCAAGTTCGAAAGGAGAGAAATTAGGGGTGAATTAGTCGTTGACAAAGAACATTTTCCACGCGTGCGGAGCCGCGGGCACAGCTAGTTGATAATATATTAAGAAACAGGTCTGATCATGGAGAAAAATGCCTAAAACAATCAGCATTTTTGACCAGATGAAGAGCCTTAAGGGTTAAGACATAGGTATTCTACTCAAAAGACGTGTAACAACTGTAACAAGACTGGTGGCATGTATCTACAACAGTTACCGAAGGCGAGCGAGTAGATATAGGACATATTTCAGGCGGGTGGGGCGATATGACTTCCTCAATGATTTCCCCAGACGCGGCATTCCCGGATTTATGCCGCACGTTGTCAAATTACATTCCTGACATTGATCAAAATTAGCCGCTAATTGTGTATTGAATTTAAAAATACCATTTTATTTCTTTTTTCTTTAACTTGAATGAAATTGCATTTGACTACACATTTATTTTAAACCATACAAAGATCAAAGCTTAAAGAAAAATTTAAAAAGGAGCTACCTGGTGGAAGGGACCGAGAATCGAACCCGGTACCTCTGGATTACCGGTCC
Organism: Apotomis capreana; assembly: GCA_947623375.1. Taxonomy (NCBI): domain Eukaryota; kingdom Metazoa; phylum Arthropoda; class Insecta; order Lepidoptera; family Tortricidae; genus Apotomis; species Apotomis capreana. The sequence goes on along the minus strand of OX392513.1, from coordinate 14,010,619 downwards.
AGCGCGTTAGCCACTTCGCCACTTTTGCTCCACGTAGACCTGACGAATTTTTCCTTATGCTTTGTGTGTTGATCTTTGCATTGTTTATTTGAAAGATTTTTACACCTTAGCGACCTCTATGTGAATACGTTAATATTCAGATCTTACCGCACCACCTTACAGGGGTGACCGAGCAAGCGAGAGAGGGCGCTGTTAGTTTATAAATTTATGAAACATGTAATGTCTAATTTTTTTTAATGTGGGTACACCACAATTTTTATTAAGACCATAATACAAAGATCAAAGCTTAAAGAAAAATTGAAAAAGGAGCTACCTGGTGGAAGTTTATTTTATTGGCAAAGAGAAATTTTTGGTAACTGACGTTTAAAGTCAGTGAATGTCACTGACGTAAACAAAGAGGAAACAGGACTTAATAAATATTTCACAAAGGAGGATGGGCAAAACGTCCCCACCCACCAACAGAGATGGGACATATCTCATCTTGTAGATCTCAACAATGTGATTGTTTTTTAGTATGGGAACAATCCCCGGAAATATGGGGTTTTCCTGGAAAATCGTGTTTTGTTAAGAGGAATGTGGACAAAATTGGTACTATTTAACTCATACAAAACGACTACTTATGCATAGCCGGTGGCGCCAATATTAATTTACACTTTTTATTTAACGGTGGGGGGCAATGTTCCCGATAACCAACAGAAATGAAACATATCTCTATTTATAGGCCTTAACAACATGATGTTTTATCACTAAGACAGCATTCGGCTTAAGCATGGTGTTGTCTTGGAAAATCGTATTTTGTGTTTTATATATATTTTGTCTATTTACTTAATGAGCACTCTGTTTTGGAGGTTGGCCTATTAACGTCCCGTGATAGTTTTCATTTTAAATGTTGTAGTAACTAGTGTTATCTTATTATTACACTATTGTATTACTTAAAACTTGATTCATATGCAGATTTTTTATTTCTGTAAACTTGCATATGCTTAGTATTTAAGTTATATTGCATGGAATACAAATGTATTATGGTAGTTACTGTTTCTAATTACGTACTTATAATCGTATATATTCGTATATCAGTATAGTTATAGCCATTTTACACTTTTGATTTAGCAAAATTGCATTTCTTCTACTGCTCACTAGAGTTCTCTAGTGCTAACAACTAGATGTATTAGACTACCGACCTCTGGTGGTGAGTAGTTATTTTTTTAAACATCAGTCTAGCTTTAGCATTAAAAATATTTAAAAGCATTGTCTATGGGCTAAAAATTATAAAGAAATTATACCAAACAAAAGTCACCTGTCACTTTAAAAATATGTCAAGTCTTCAAACAGTTGCAAAAATGAATTCTCATCGAGAAAATGCTGCAAAAATGAAAATGATTACCATAATACAGGTACGTAGATATTTTAAATAACATTTCTTTATAAGGCATCAACGATTTATGTATTTGTAAGATTGTAAGATTTCCATTTCAACCGTATTTCTATTCTCGGAGAAAGTATACCGAACCCAAAACCAAACAGAACCGCTTGTTGTACAAATCGCCAGGGAGATATACTTATATATGTATAAAACAGTGAACGTATTGGGGTTGAAATGATGATGAACTGCATTTTATTAGTTGTTCCTAGAAAATGCAAGGCGATTATTCATATTACGTCGCCATACAAGTGATACAAGTAATCGACGCTATGAACGGAGCCGAACATCCAAGTGTACGCTGATGCGCAGGCTAATAGCGCGGTTTGCGGCGCGCAGTAAGCCCATCATCGTCTCAGTTTCCTGTTCAACTAACGTTTAGAACTCTCGACGAAAAAAAAGGGGTATTATAAGTTTAATATGTGTATGTGTGTAGCTGTTTATCTACATATCTGTGTGTTTGTCTGTGGCATCGTAGCTCTCAAACGGATAGACCCATTTGAATGCAGTTTTTAAACCGAATGTCTTGTCTGTCCAGATGGTTTTTAGATTTGTTTGTTGAAAATAACCGCAGCCATTTCCTAGATACTCAACTTTGAAACAAGTCATAGGCAACATTTTTTACCACTCATTAAAATGAGGGAAGCAACCAGCATCTTGTGACGGGAGTTTCAAAATTTTGAATTTAGGTTATTGCTACTTACTAAAGATGATCTGATATCGAGAACATCCAGTTATGAATCAAGAAAATCTGTATAGCTGTCTCGAGATCATCAGGTTGTTTGTTATTTTTATTTTTACTTTGTGGTGCACAATAAAGAGTACTATTATTATTATTGTTTTCGGGAGATGTTTATCGTTTACCGGTGGAAGACTTAAAGAACAGCCGCCTTACATAGATAGCAGCAAGATGAATTTAGAGTTCGTACTGGACGAGTTAACTACAACTGATAGTATAGTTGATTTTACTGGTCAGATGTTTCAGTCCTCATTAAAATGATAATCCCTAATATTATAGATGCGAAATAAATCTCTGTTCCCATTTAAACTGCTGCACCGATTTAGATGTATCACGGAACTAATACTTAAGCTTAACATTTTGCATTAAACCTAACTTATTTCATACTTTAAGGTAGCTAGGTACTTATAAAGTATTTGTTTTTCTTGTTAACAGAATGTTTTTTTTTTCAGCACAGAGTCATATTATAAAATATGAAAATAAGACAAATCAGGATGGTATTTAAGGTATTATGAAAATCCTGCATAATGTTATTTTTACATTACACGGAGGTGGCAAACATGGGCATGGTCCGCCTGAAGGTAAGCGGTTACTGCAGTCAACTCCATACTAAACGATCTTGAGAGATTTTTTTTTGGAACCGTACCATATGCGTACATTTAGGCTCCAAGGACGAATGCCCTGCTGTGGACAAGAACGGCGCGGTGAAGGAGGATACAAGTCTGATTTACTAGTCTAGCTGGCGAGACAACTGTTAAGCTTCTCCTATTGTCAAGCTTCTGCCTATCTATTTATGAGCCACGGACGTCCATTGTTAAACACAGGCAGGAGCTATAGGGGAGCTCGCTACAGAAAAAGACCCTGCTTGTAGTGCATCCACCGCCTCCCCGCGGCCTACACGAGGTCATCTGTCCACCTAGCTGGAAGCCTTCCTACGCTGAGTTTTTCTATAACTACGTAGTCGCTACTCCAGGACTTTTCTGCCCCAGTAGCCATTCGCTCACTCAAGGATGTCATACATAATATTAAAGTATGTATTGTATACGTGTCTGTGTATCTGTGGCGTCACAATAAACATTCTTTAGGTACAGCAGTTTGGATGTTGGAGCTTAAAAGGTATACAGAAAAGAACTGCTTTACCCCTGCATAAATGGATTAAACTATTTCTGTCTGTCTGTCTGTCTATTTTTCATGTTTGTATGTATGTCTGTCTAACGTTTAATAACGTTTCTGTAATACACACGAACGATATATTATTATTCCACTTTTTAAACCTTATTTTTATTGTCAGCTCACTGCAAGTATGGTGATTAGAAGTATTTTTTATCAACCCAGGATGTTGCGACTTGCGCACTGAGCCCATCTTGGTACGGACACCATCGTCTCAGTTTCCTGTTCAACTAACGTTTTGAACCCCCGACAAAAAAAGAGGGGTGTTATAAGTTTTATATGTGTACGTGTATTGTATCTGTTTATCTGTGTGTCTGTCTGTGGCATCGTAGCTCTCAAGCAGATGGACCCATTAGAATGCGGTTTTTTTTATCGAATGCCTTGGCTGTCGAGATGGTTCTTATATTTGTTTGTTGAAAATAACCGCAGCCGTTTCCAAGATATTCACTTATTATAACTTTGGATCAAGACATAGGATTTCGGCCAATATTAAAGTCAAGAACTCGAATTTTAAGTTTAGGTTTTGTAGAATTTTTTACCACATTTTGTATTTAGGTTATTGTTACTTACGCCACCTATATGATTCTGAGAACAGCGTGCTACAAGATCGCCTAATAAAACAAATACACTTGAAATCGGATTTTAAGGTGATTGTTTTGATTGTACACGTCGAAGAGAGAAAAAGTAATGATGATGCTCAAATCGTAGCCTATTTTATTGTTATTATCTGAAATTCCGCTCCATATAACATGGACATATTCATTCACACGTATCTGGTGTTCAGTTGTTGAGGGATGAATGTTACCTTATAGTATTTTCCATTATTTTTAACCTCGATTATGTGTCATCATGTTTACGTATGTAAGTATGTATGACTGTATGTATTACTAATTCTGTCTGTGCGTCATAGCTCCTGAACAGATGCTTTGATATTCATTAAACATCGAATTGTGTTTTTATCTAAAGATTCTAGAGCATGGAGTTCTGAACCAATAAAATCTGTACAGCTGTGTGGAGAGGATCAGGTTCTTTCTATACCGCAAAATGTTAGCAGTAAAAGCTTGACCCTGCAATAAATCTAACTTTTGTCATAATTTAAGATCAGTTTAAAAAGTCGTTTTTTTTTCATTTTAACAGAATGTTTTTTTTTCAGCTCAGTCATATTATAAAATACCTATGAAAATCAAAACAAATCAGGAAAGTATTTAAGGTAGTATTATAATCGTGCATAGTTCGGAGGTGGCAAACAAACGTATGACCCGCCTGATGGTAAGCGGTTACTACAGCCTATAGGTACGGACGCTTGCATCTCCAGTGGATTCACATAGGTACGTGTTGCCGACCCAGTACACTTTTTTTTTTGAAATGCTCATTTTTAGGGTTCCGTAGTCAACTAGGAACCCTTATAACTTTGCCATGTCCGTCTATCCGTCTATCCGTCTGTCTGTCTGTCAATCTGTCCGTCTGTCCGTCTGTCCGTCTGTCCGTCTGTCCGTCTCTCCGTCTGTCCATCTGTCCGTCTGTCCATCTGTCCGTCTGTCCATCTGTCCGTCTGTCCGTCTGTCCGTCTGTCCGTCTGTCCGTCTCTCCGTCTCTCCGTCTGTCCGTCTGTCCGTCTGTCCGTCTGTCCGTCTGTCCGTCTGCCCGTCTGTCCGTCTGTCCGTCTGTCCGTGATCATCACTACTAGAAAGCTAAAATTTTGTTTGAGTATGTGTACTTTCAATGAAAACTAATATTGAGTAAAATCGGTCGAGCCGTTTATGAGTTATTGCAAAATTTCATAATTTTCTTTAAAATGACGTTAGTGCTCGTAAAACCGATGGCCGCTGGGGCCATCGAGTTCTTGAGTGCCGACCACGCTCTGGACGACACAGCGTGGGTAAGCCCCCCACAGGGTGGACTGATGACCTGGTGAAGGTTGCTGGAGTCCGCTGGATGCGGGAGGCGCAGGACCGGTAATGGTGGCGCTCTCTGGGGGAGGCCTATGTCCAGCAGTGGACGTCTTTTGGCTGGTGATGATGATGATGATGACGTAAGTGCCGTGCGGTGTCCTTATACTTCGAACATTACACACACTGCAATCTGTCGCGTATAATCGATAACGTCCAGAAGGTAATAAGTAATTACGGTTACTTTGGAGTTTACTACCTTTTTTATAAAGCTTGAAATCTTTCTCGTAATTTTAGCAACAACAAATGTCTATTGTGAAGGATGGGCAACTACGGAACCCTACACTGAGCGTGGCCCGACATGCTCTTGGCTTGTTTTTTTGTACGTAGTCTCCCGGGATAACCGGGAGGATGTTGTTTACCTCTAATTGTAATGTCTTGCATGGTATTTCTCCTGTATATTTTATGAGGTGTGCAATAAAGAGTACCTGTATTTGTATTTGTATAACCTCGGCACGGACAGCATCAGCAGGGTCATTCCATAGCCTAAACGTTACCGGGAGAAAATTCCAAGCAGCATAGGAATGTCCTAATTTTAACGTATGTGTTGTATGCGTGTCTGTGTATTGTGAGTCTGTCTGTGGCATCACAATAAACATTCTTGTTCATAAAGCAGTTTGAATTTTGGATTGCTTTACCCCTGCATAAAATAATTGAAATCTGTGTGTCTATCTGTTTTTCATGTTTGTTTGTCTGTTTAACGTTTAATAACGTTTCTGTATTACACATCAACGTTATATTATTATTCCACTTAAACCTTATTTGTAGTATCAGAGCAGACCAGCAGAGCCGTGTAAACACGACGATGTTATTAGCTCGCTGCAAAGTATGATGATTAGAAGAAATCTTTTTTATTAAGCTAGGGATACTGGGTTCGATGCCCAGTGAGAGCGCGGTTTTCCCACGGTTGCGTTGATGAGGTACCTAGGTGATAATATTTCATTTCCTTCGACCTCATTTCTTTAGAGAACTGAACAGTTGTACTGTTTTTGTATTGTCCACTAAAATTATAATATATATATATAGAATGTACAGGCAACCGAAATGAAACCAAACTGAACCGTACCAAAACGAACCGTTTTGTTATGGAAGTCTATAGGGAGACATGTATGAAACTATGGACATCTCGGAGTCAAAATGATGATGAACTGTATTTTATTGGTTGTTTGTGTAAAATTCAAGGCGAACGCTTCTTGGGACGTGGTGACACGAGCTACCGACGCGTGTCCACCGTTACGTCTTGCCATTGTATCTTCGACAGATACTCTGTCATATACCGCAGCGTTACCTGATTTCATACTTTTCAACCCTTTCACAATCTTGTCCAATACTGTGCATTTAATTTCCCTTTTATTTGTCTAGTTCAAATCGTCAAAGGGCTCTTGTCCTAACATATTTATACGGTATATCCTGACATATACCGTTTCGCTACGCTTGGTACGGTCACCATAATGTATGTATCAACACATGTGAACGTTATATCCTTCGTTTTTTTCTTCGAACCTGAAAGTGCCTCAAATCCTGCTTGCATGATTAGACCAAAACATACATACATAGATAGCAAGTAAAATAAAAGCTTGTAAAAATAATTGCTAAACTCTGTTTCAGAATAAAACAAGAGATAACAACTCAGCGTGCACTGACAATCGAGTGAGACGAGTAAATGAAAATGTTCTTAGAGTTGGCATACAAAATGTAACTGGCGCTGAAAAGGACCGGTTTTTGGGCCTCTGGAGGTGAAGGGTTTTTTTTGGGAATTGTGCATCGGCTACGCGAGAGGACTCATGATACCCGTTCTGGGTCAATATTGGGGCAAAGGCTGCCCATCGTGATTCAACGTGATTTAGGGGCCTTTGCGCCTGTATAGATTAGGGGCGGGTTATTTGATTAGATAGTTTATTTTGTACAGTTTTTTTGTTATATTTGTAAATATTAATATTTTTTTTTTATCAAATAAACTTTTTTTTCTTGGTAACATAACGTTCGAAGGTTTAGTCCGCAGTTAAATTGTCTAATTAGTATCGAAAATGTTCGCTATTTTTGTATTTTACTCAAATATATTTGCTTCCCTCCCCACTTGAACTAACTCCATGTGAGATCTATTTACTGAAAAATAAGTTCTACATAGATTTCTTAAAAGTGGATACAATAATGGATTAAGTGAAGTTACCAACGGGAGCGAAGCGTAGCTGTCTGGTGCGACTGCTTAAGAAGGAATGGGAAGGAATTTGGGAAAGCGTAAAAGACGTTTTAAACATTACGGTGGGTACCCGCCGAAAAGCCGAGGCCAGAGCGTAGTGGAGAGTAAGTTATACTGCGTTTTGAATTTGTGTAGGAGGAAAGACCGGAGACTGGTGCACGGTTGTAAATATGAGTGTCGGTTCAATATCCAACGGTAATAGACATGGATGTACGTGTAACGATAGTGTTTCTACTATTTATTTATGAAGTTACTAACTCTCTGACAGAATTAAAAGAGAATGATTGTGGATTGATGATGGAGTAATTACGTGTTCAATTCTTCTTTTACGATGCTGTCAGTTCAGTCAAGTATCGCTTTCGTCGACAGATTGAATTTTGCAGGAGATTGTGATAATCTTAATAATGTTTCGTAAACGAAAGGAATTAAAGTGAATGCGAAAAAGGCGAAAGCCATGGTATTTGATAAAGAAAATAGTATAAAAATAGTGTGTGTATGGTTGCGAATGAGGGTGAGATATTAGAACAAGTGAATTAGGCTGTTCACAAGAGACGGTCGACCCGTTTGCCGAGCTGCCCAGCCATGAAATCTCTAAGATAAGGCGTCTCTGGATGTGCATAGAAGTGTATTGGTTCCAACATTTTTGTGTACGGAAAGTTGGATGTAGCAGACGAAGCAAGAAATTAAAATAAATGCAGTTTGTAAACTTTAAGGTGTGAAAAAAGATGTAGTAATTCAAATTGAGAAAGGCATGCTAAGATATAGTTTGGGTATGTTGGAGAGGATGCATGGAAGTAGATTGAGAAGACAAATCTTCAAGGTAAATGGATATGTTGGAAGAAGAAGACATAGACAAAGGTTTCTCGATTACACGTTCTATAAAAGGGCAGGTCAAACGTACTCTAAACCAACGATCATGCAGGCGAGATAAATTAGTGTTGAAGTGCAACCACAGAATAGATAATAGTACGTGCACGCCAGGACCGTAGCAAGAGTATGAACTTAGCTATGGCTACGCCGTTGGGAAAAAGGCGTGATTATAAATATCAAGTCACAAAATCTTTTACTAGATTCTTACTTCAGAACAATGGATCTGGGTGGAAAATAAACGCTGATGCTGAAAGTAGAATGGATCTTAAGAGAATGATGCAAACGGTATGCTAGGACATAAGGTAGGGAGAGATTTGCTGCTGAAAGAGAGTAAATTCTGTAAATTCAAATATCAGCATCGTCATGTATTGTATGTATATAATATTTAATTTTTAAAACCTTTATAAATAAAATATAAGAAAGAAGATATGCATATTAAGGTAACTAATTGGCCAACTTTGAACCCGTTGCAGCCTAATTTCCATATTGTAATAACGGTTATGGCGATTAGATGGCAGTCACTTAAGGGTGAGCGTCAGGAGGGCTAGACCACTCGATTTTGTGTGGTTCGCAGATTTAGTACCTACGTCTTTGGTACTGTTTAGAACCTATAAATAACTATCTAATCTCGGTTAAAATTCGGATGACGACTAATTTCGATAGCCTCCCGTACTTTCCACGGAATGGAAAACTTTTCTTAATATTATGTTTTCTTTAGTATTTTAATATGTCTGAGACTCACGATAGTTTACTATGTAAAATAGTGACAAGTACAGGTTTTTATTATCATGATTATCGTATAAGTGACCAATTCAACATTATACCTATAGAGAATATGAGTCGCGTGTCAAAGTTACGCTAGACGTGTAGATCTAGGGGTAGTACTTTTTCAATAAATCCATTTATTCATTTGTCCATATATCTAATGAGACAACTTTTCTCGCCAGCACGTCTAGCGTAACTTTGACACGCGACTCATGTCGCGCGAGATAGTATCATCCGTCACTATCTCATAATACTGTACAGATAGAGACAGGTAGTATATCCCGCGCGAGAAAGAGTCGCGTGTCAAAGTTATGCTAGCCGTGCTATTCCAGAGATGGGCAATGTATCTACTGAGAGAAATATTCTCTATAGATCCATTTTTTGCAGCTGGGTACAAAGATGTATCAGAAGAGAAATAAGATCAATAGATCCATACTTCCAAGTAATGGACCTAGTAAGAAAAAATAAAATCACTATATACATCATGGATCCAGCCAATGAATCCTAAGAGAATGATCGGGCTGTATCTCAAGAACGGTGATAGCTAGACAGTTGAAATTTTCACAGATGACGTGTTTTATTGCCGCTATAACAACAAATACTAAAAATAAAATAAAATAAATATTTAAGGGGGCTCCCATACAACAAACTTGTTATAGATTATGGTACGGAACCCTTCATGCGCGAGTCGGACTCGCACTTGCCCAATTTTATTTATATGGTTTAGAGTGAAAGTTTATTTTTACATTGTATTTTAATTTTAGTATCATTTTAATATGGGTTTTTTGCCTGCTAATAAATTCGTTTATTATTATTAATATAGTATTTTACTATAATAGAAGATTGTAATGTCACTTATTAATAATATACTTTAAATAAATATTCAGTGGGTCGGTATTAGATTCTCATACATTTTATTGCCCAAGGATATGTGATCATGATCTTTTACTATCGGTAATATGCTTAATTTGGAGTATGACTTGATTCCGATTTCGATTTTGTATTTGGTGTTGTAAGATGACATTCTGTTCCATTAGGTGAAACTTGTCCCGTAGGAAGCCATAACACTTATAACGAAAACAATTGGCGCGAGTAATTAACCAGGTTTACATTCATTTCGTCCGCGCGCGCGACTGTTTCAATAGACTTTGCCACGTGTAAAATAGATGTTGCTTCTAGAAAGTGGTATATGCCACTTACGGACTTATCTACGTATATTATACAAAAAGGCCTAACAAACAAAATAGTAAATATGAGTAAAAGCACTAGTTGCGCCATGTCCATCTGTCTGTATCACCGTTGTCGTTCGTCTGTGTGTATACAATACAATACAAGTACAAGTTTAACCTTGATATCTTATATTAGTTAACTGTGAAAAAGTACAATCATTTTCATGATATGTACTGATTACTTACGGTTCTGATACCACTATACGTATATAACGAAAATTTTACTATACTTTCTGAATTGCTGCTCATTATTTCAGGGCTGGATTTTGATTCATAGAAGGTTGTTAACTGATATTTTTAGGGTTCCGTACCTCTCACTTCGGTGTATGTTCGTCCGTCTGTCTCTGTCAAGTTTTATAATAAAGAACTATAGAGTATCCTCTACAAAGTAGTATTCAAAGTTTGACTCTGGCCGTCGAAAAAATCCGCATAGCAATATCCCGAAAAATGAGCTTCTGAACCAACTGGTGATGCTCATGACATGATCAAACTGAGAAGATTACTGTGATCCTACTGGTAACGCTCATGGTAGCCAACGTGTTAAAAATGCATCGGCATATTCTGCTATTGAAGTGAGTAGTATGTGTAAGGAAAAAAAAGGAAATGTGCAGAAAAGAAGCTGATTAGACTATGAAGCAAGATTAGACCTCAAACATACAAACATTGCTAGTTAAATAAAAGCTAGTAAAATAATCACTATTTCACTCTGTTTCAGAATAAAACAAGAAATAACAATTGACAATGGACTGACAATCGAGTGACAAGCGTACTAGCTGATAAGAGCGCTGAACGCAGACTCGTGTACCTAAGCACGACGACATTATTAGCTCGCTGCAAAGTATGGTGATTAGAAGAAGTCATTTTTATCAAGCTTCGGGATCCTGGGTTCGATTCCCAGTGAGAGCGCGGTTCTCCCGCGGCTACTAAGTGATTGTGTCTACGATTGTAATTATGTTATTTTATTTCCTCCGACTTCATTTCCTTAGAGAACTGAACAGTTGGACTGTTTCTGTATTGTGCTCTAAAGTAAAATGTTCTCCATCCATAACATGGGATGTATGTTATGGAAGTCTTTACGGAGACATATATTAAACAATGGACGTCTCCGAGTCAAAATGATGATGAACTGTATTTTATTGATTATTTGTGTAAAATTCAAGGCAAACGCTTCTTGGTACGTGGCGACATGGAGCTACCGACGCGTGTCCACCGCTAAGTCTTGCCACCGTATCCTCGACGGATACGCAGCCTTACCTGATTTCATAATTTTCAACGCTTTCACAATCTTGTCAATACTATGTATTTAATTTCTTTTTTGTATATTTAGTTCATTTCGAGAAAGGGCTCTTGTCCGGATACCCTCTCATATACGGTCGTATGTATGAACACATGTAAACGTAATTTCCTTCGTTTTTTTCTTTCAACATCCATCAATCAGTCACCGAGACGATTATAAAGAGTCCAAATTCGGAAGAATTATGTTATTTTTTTACTGACTTCAATCGGTGACTAGAAAGTGCTTCAGATACTGCTTGCATGATTTGTCCAAGATATTCTAAGCTTGCTTGCTTTTAAAGATTGTAAAAATTATCACTATTTAACTCTGTTTCAGATTAAAACAAGAGATAAAAACCCAGCTTGGACTGACAATCGAGTGAGACGATGTTCTTAGAGTCGGCGTAGAAAATCATACTGGCGGCGAAAAGAGGGCCCATGACACCCATTCTGGGTCAATCTTGGTGCCAAAGGCCATCGTGATCCTTGGTCCATCGTGATTCCACGTGTTTTTGTGACTGTAATGATAAGAGTCGAACTATCTGATTAGATAGTCTATTTTGTACTGTTTTTTGTTACTAAATATTACATATTTTCTTTGTTTCAAATAAACTTTTTCTATTTAGTAACATATCTTTCGAAGATTTAGTCCCCAGTTAAAATGTCTAAGTATTATTGAAAACGTCCACTACATAAAACAATTAATTATGTATTTTTAAGAATGTTTACTTCCCACTTGAACTGACTCCATAAGGACAAAGTAAGATCTATCTACTAAAAAATAAAAGTTTTCTATAAATCCATTTCGTAAAAGTGGATACAATAATGTATCAAGTGAATTTACCAACGGGGGCGAAGCTTAGCGGTCTGGTGTATCGAGTACCTAAGAAGGAATGGAAGGGGTTTTGGGAGAGCCTAAGAGACGTTTTAAAGATAACGGCGGGTACCCGCCGGGAAACCGTGGGCCAGCCAGAGCGTAGTGGAGAGTATGTTATACAGCGTTTCAATTTGTATTGGAGGAAAGACCGGAGACTGGTGTACAGTTGTAATCGTGCCTCTGTCTCTGTACACATAGGATTCAATAAAACTGCAGAAATTACCGCAGAATTAGCCTCTGTCAGTTTAACATCCAAGAAGGTATTGTAATGGATGTATAACGGTAGCTGTTCAATTATTTATTCATGAATAGCTGTCTAATAGAATATAATAGAGAGTGATTGTGGCTTGATGATAGGGGAATTACGTGTCAATTTATGTTTACTTTGCGCCGATGCTCAGTCAAGTATCGCATTCATCGTCGGCACTGGCCAATGGATTGAATTGCAGGAGATGGTGACAATCATGAATAAAGGAAAGGAATTAAAGTGAATGCGAAAAAAGCGAAAACCATGGTATTTAAAAAGGAAATAGTATAAAAGTGGTGTGTGTACGATTGCGAATGACAGATTTTGCACAAAAGGCAGTCGAGCCATTTGCCGAGTTGCCCAGCCATCAAAAAATACTTAAAATCCATTAAATTAAGTAGGTGTCTCTGGATGTGCATAGAGAGGTGTATTTGGTTCCAATACTTGTATACGGAAGTGAACGTTGGATGTAGCAGCGGAAGCAAGAAATTAAAATATAGTTTGTAAAACTTAAGGTGTGAAAGAAGATGTAGTAACTCGAATTGAGAAAGGGATGCTAAGATAGTTTGGACATGCAGAAAGGGAGATTGAGTAGACAAATCTACATGGCGAATTTAAATGAAAATGTTGGAGCAGAGAAGACCTAGACAAACATTTCTCGATCAGATTGAACACGTTATAAAAATGGGCAAGTCAAAAGTACGCTAAACCGACGAGCATGCAGGCGAGATTAATAAGTGTTGAAGTGGAACGTTCATGCCAGGACCGTAGCAAAAGTTTGGACGTAGCTCTTTCTACGCCCTTGACAAATACTCTAACTAGATCTATCGCAGAGATGAGGTCCAATTTCTGAATTTTCCATGCTGCGGTATTTACCAGATTCCGTTTTTTACGGAATCGTTTATAACCAAATTATGAAATTCACAAATTCCGATTTTTCCACATTCGTTTTATTCCTGATGTTGAATTATCCAATTTCTGATTGTTTATTTGTTGTAACTTATTACTTCGTTGATTACTATACAAAATACGTATTATGGAATAACACGCATGCGTTCAAAATAATAATGGGTTAATTTAATAATGTGGAAAATTCTGAATATGACAAAAGTCGAAATGGAAAATAAATAAATGTGTAAAATATCTGAAATTGGATAATTCAGAATCAGTAATAAAACGAATGTGGAAAAATCGGAATTTGTGAATTTCACAATTTGGTTATAAACGATTCCGTAAAAAAAAGAAGCTGGTAAATACCGTAGCATGGAAAATTCAGAAATTGGACCTCATCTCTGCGATCACTAGATCCTTACTTTAGAACGATGAATCTTGAGTGAATGATTGCAAACCTTATGTAAGAAATACCTAGATTGTAGAAACCATGCATATTAAGGCAACTAAATGGGCAACTTTGAACCCGTTCAGCCTAATTTCCACATCATCATAATGGTTATGGTGATTGGATAGCAGTCGCTTAAAGGTCACAGCACACATATCAACTCGGAAAGGGATCGTCACCCTATCAACTCGAGCCGTTCAGTATCATTTGTATGAAACTATCTACTGCAGACTAATCGGAATCGTAACGTAATCGCCTCACCTCGGGACAAGCTCACGAACCGCGTCCACGCCCCTCCCACGGCCGGCGTTACCGAACAACCATACGGTCGTCGAGCCGTAGGCACGGCGTCGTCTATATAGCCGTAGCCGAGTTGACGTGCCGGAGCTTCTTATCCGCTTACGTTACGTCAGTTACGTGGTTACGTTACGTGGACGCCTGTTTGACGGGGAAAGGCGAGGCGGTGTTGATCTGCTCCTGAATTGAGATGTGTGCTGTGACCTTAAGGGTGAGCGTCAGGATGGCTGGAGCACTTTATGTTGTGTGGTTCGGGCGGAGTTTAATAATTAATGGGAACCTCGACATAACAAAATTATACCTCGTTTAAAAGAATTAAAAGCTAAAAAGGATGTGATTTAGGCATTCTGACACCAGAATGGCCTGATCAAGTCCGTGTCACCTTGTTCATATTTACAACTTGCATGCATCTTTTCATAAAAAAATGGTAATAACGTCCTGACTTCAAAATGGTTGAACCACATTCATTATAATTTTATACAAGGTTTGATTGAAGTTTCTGAATAGTACTAAATAGGTCCTTAATCTGGAAACTACATCTTACAAAATCGCGTAATTCTGACGATCACTCTGAAAAAGGTATAAAATGATTAAGCTTCAGCATATAAAATGATCAGTCAGAATCAAAGCGCGCCGTGAGAAACGAACAAAACATTAGAGAAAAAATCCACATTTAACTTCTAGGGAAAGTGGTGGTACGGATAGTCAGAATCGGGGGCATGATGATGATGGTTAATTTTCTGTTAAGTCTAGTCACATATTACATAACTTTATACTACAGTGATGCATGCACGACTTTATTGGAATTAACAACCAACTTCTCATGTTTACTGATAAGTACTGATTAAGTACTTTAAAACATATCCTGGTTGGTCGGAAATATTGACATAGGTAAGTTTGTGTATAGTCCCGAGGAGTTTTTTTATACCCATCATAATACCAGACATGGAATAATACTTAATCTTATCATAATAAAACGAAGCTGCCTGGTAGACATCTGATAGAGCAGTTCCAGAGTACTATATTTTAAGGAGAGTAGGGATGATTTGCATACTTCACTGAAAATGTGCAAGCGAAAGTATTTTGGAAACGACAAGTATAAGGCTACCACTGCGACAATACATTTTTTGTCTCTTTTTCACCATCATAATGAGAAAAAGATGGTATACTGTCAAGATGACAGTACCTAAATCAAAATCATGCTTTCGCGTTTAGAGCCAACAGTAACTGAACCTGTGAACACTCGCTACCTGCTGTAGTAGATGTATAATACATGAATCTACTTGACCAAGTATACTTGCGGAATCAGCTAATCTTGTACAGTTTGTGAGCTGACAGAATATGATTCGAGTTTTATACCTGCCTCGCTTGCACATATGCGACTGAGACAAGAACCTTTCCGATTTCACCCAATCCCGAACTCCAATCTTAAAGCTTAGAGCCTGTATGTGAAACGCTCCTTATGCTATGGAATGCTCGAAATATGGCAAAAGCTGGCTTATTAGTAAGTAATGGGGACGCCCAGGTATCAAGTTGCAGGAATGTAGATAAATATCGTAACGAAATTATTGTATCATCGTCCCGCTCTAATTCATACCGCATGAGTAAAATAGAATGTACATTTATGCTCTGAATTTTCGTTCCTCCTATACAAACTTTTATGTATTTTAACTGTCTTTTGCGCGCGGCGTGTATAAACGATAATATGGTTCTAGCATTATTGGCGTATATATTAGTTCGGCTACTCAACACGTGTAGTAATTACTGTCAAGAATAATGTCAGTGTCAGTTCTCCTATTCCACACTAGATGGCCAGTGTAGTTTCAATAAAATTGCATTTTATTGCAATATAAACATTTTATGACTGCAAGTTAAGCATATTTATTTAATAATATAATTATATCATTCATTTCCGACCATTTCTAAAGTTGTCAAGCTATTTATTAATATACTGGCGCTACCATCTATGTAAAAGCTCTAAAAATATATGAGTTAATTAGTACCAACTTTCGCCACATGCAGTTAATTACCGAACTTTAAACTCTAATTACGGGAGAACCCCATTGATTTTTAAGTTAATAATTATCTAACCACCTTTTTTGGGTCATTATAAAACTATCTACACCGGTCTCATCTCTGTTGGTGGGTGGGGACACCCCCCATACAAATTTGCCCATCGTCCTTTCAAGTAATTTTCACATAATAAAGCCAAAACTATTCACAGTGATGAAAGTAAAGATTTTTCAATAGGATTCAGTATTTATTTCGCAAGAAGAACGAAGGATTGAGCAGCATTCCGGTAAACAATGTTTTGAATTTGGTTAATGATAAATCCTTGACAATTCGCTACTGACGTTTAATAATGCAAATATATGACGTATGCAGATTATTGCCATATGAAAGCTGTTTGTAGCGCCACTATCCCTGGGCCGGGACGACAATTGATAGGCTATAAGCATTGACGCAGCCTACGGTGAAGCGAGAGAACCCAGTAAATTCATATGCACTTTTGGTCTAGTGCTGTTAATACTGTCTGGAAATTTTAAATTTTGGCCGTTCGCAATCGGAATGTAACCTCTTTGTGCGAAATAAGGTAAGTATAGGCACAGATATTGATGATGCGTCGTATGTCCAGCGAGAAGGCCGGTGGTAGAAAGACATAGTGGTATCAGCACGTCTAGCATAACTGTGACATGCGACTGTCACGCGACAAATAATGCCTATCAAAACTGTGCGAAAAAGACAGACTAAGTGGCCAGCCCCTCAGTTTGTAGAGTTCCACAGCATGGCAGCAGCAGCATTCCCCCTGTTAAAACCAGGAGGAACTAAAGAGACCTCCCTCTATCTTTAGAGGTCTTATTCATGAAATGTGTTGACCGAGCGAGCGAAGCGTCTATGTTTCAGCTTGGCCAAAAATTACAAAAGTATAAGTACGGCTGTTCTCGCCTGCAAGCTGCATTTGCTAAGTGATTCTCATGAAATTTTGTGGGTACAAAGTTTGACCATAGATCGTTTACAGTAAAAAAAAAAATATTTAAGCCATTTAAAAAAAACCGGCCAAGTGCGAGTCGGACTCGCGCACCGAGGGTTCCGTACAAACACTTTCCATCCCTAAGTGGTTAAGTTAAGTTTGCACCTGGTATGTATAGCGCCCCATATAAATTAGGTGCAAAGTTAGGTATTAAAATATTAAAAAAAAACTACTTACTAGATCTCGTTCAAAATAATTTTCGTTGGTAGTTTTTATAGTAATGTACATCATATGTTTTTTTTAGATTTTTCATTTTCTTATTTTAGAAGTTAGAGGGGGGGGACCAACTTTTTTCCACTTTGGAAGCGTCTGTCACGCAAACTATTCGGTTTAGAAAAAAAATCTTTTAGAAACCTCGATATCATTTTTGAAGACCTATCCATAGATACCCCACACGTATGTGTTTAATGAAAAAAAAATTTTTGAGTTTCAGTTCTAAGTATGGGGAGCCCCCAATATTTTTTTTTTTTTTTTTTTTGCATCAAAATCTTAATGCGGTTCACAGAATACATCTACCTACCAAGTTTCAACACTATAGCTCTTATAGTTTCGGAAAAAAATGGCTGTGACATACGGACGGACAGACGGACAGACGGACAGACGGACAGACAGACATGACGAATCTATAAGGGTTCCGTTTTTTGCCATTTGGCTACGGAACCCTAAAAACGCGAAGTCTACAGCTCACGAAGCCACTACTTTTTTAAAATAATAAGTTCTGTGGATATTTAATTCATATCTGTCTGAGCAAATAAGCATTTAGGTTACACTGCCACTGTACCCGCCCGAGGGACGTGACAAGTGTGAATCTGACAGCTGTCACGTCATGTCGCCACGCGGCTAACGATTCGTATTCGTATCTGAGGGTAAAGGTGAAAGGATCACACACACATAAATCCTTTTCGGGTACTGGCGAAGGGAAAGGAGTGAAAAAATGTGATTTAGCACGACGGATCATTTGGTATATGTTTTCCAAAAGCAGATTTTAAGGAGATATTTTTACAGTACAGGCTTATTATTTTTTTATTTAGGCTTGCAGAACAGCCTTTTCATTTCTTTTCTTTCGTTGAAAAACATTTTTGCATATATTACGTATATGCCTCTAAATACATACAAAACAAAAGCACGATATTTTTCTTCTACGTTGCTATCTATACCCAAAAATAAAATCAATGAAAGATGTACTCACCTCGTGAAGATTTATTCCCTAACGGATATATCAAAGACGTTCACCTAAGAAACTCGTCAACACACCTATGCCTAGTGTAAGGTCTGATAACAATCACCTGGAGACCTCTATTGCTTGATTCTATTCTTAATGGTTAAATTTTACTGTCGTCGTAAAAGGTCGTATATTTACAATAAAACTGCGTGAGTTACGTCATTTTAAACAGCAGAAGGCTAGACCTCACCGGTCCATTCCCGTATGTCTCTCTATTGTCCTTTACGGCAAAGCGGTAAGGTCTTGGACAAAACACGGTGTAGCGTTAGAGCGAATCGTGACCTTTATGTGTACAAATTGGGACATTTGTTTAGCGACGAGGGGCTTACTGATCACCGATAAGCGTCACAGCGATGTTCCTTGTCACGGAAATTCTACGGATTTAACTAGAACGCACATATTTTTAGTGGGTGGTTATCAGATCATCAATATAGGTACTTTTAGTCGTTTTGTTAAAATAACGTTTCTTTTTAATTTGTAGAGGTTTGCTTTAATATTGGTATTCTTTATACGACGAATTAGACGACGAGTTTGGCGCAGTTTTTAAAACACCTGCCTACTGAGCCGGCGGTCCCGGGTTCGAATCCCGACCAGGGCAAATATTTGTGTGATGGGCTCGAATATTTGTGCTTGTGTCATGGCTGTCCTATGTATTTAAGTATATAAATATTTATCTGTATAAGTATGTATTATAATCATCTAGTACCTATAAAACAAGCCTGCTTGAGCTTAATTTAGGAATAGATCGATTTTTGTGACTTTGTCCGATATTTATTTATTTTCATTCTTCGAAATAATCCATGGACCTCGTAATTAATGTAATTATATAAATCATGTTGAAACACTACTAAAACCCGGTTTTATGTTACCAAAGTAAACCTGCGGGACTATTATGGTTGCGTTTATCTCCTGATAAATTAATCATGATAAAGCATGCGTCACTATTTGACAAGGTATGAGAATGTCACAGCGGCAAATGTCTAATCATTTATTTATTCCGTGATAAAAGGTCATCGAAAGTAAGTACTCAACCAATACAGTGATAAATCACCTGGAATTTTGTACCGTTTCTAACTTTCTACTAATATTATCGGGCCAGCTGTGCCAGCCATTCCATTGATCACTGTCGAATGGCTGACTCAACCAAAACCGATCGAGGTCTCAGTTTACAGACAAATAGGGCTTTCAGATTTTAGATTGAGAAAATAAATCACTATAACTGCTATTGAGAGCAAACATGTCATTGGACAATGATCGCCAAAGCCAGGGTATAGGGAAGATGTATAGCAACATTCCTGGTAGTTGCATAGTAAAAGTTCGAAGCGTGGCAAATAAATGAAACCCTGACAGCTAAGGACTATATGTTAACTTTATTTTTATAACAAGAAAATATTTGAAATCGTCACACTATTATTTTTTCTTCCAAAAATGTCTAATTTCTCTAGATTTCAGCCAACCGCGTCGTGAAACGCAATTAATTAGTTAAACACAGACTGAGTATTTTTTGCTGAAAATAATTTGAAAGTTGCTGTGGTTAAAACACTTCAGTTTACCACCTAACATGTGAGACGAAGCTTTAGTCTGCGGCGCGGTTGTGGTGAAGCCCGAGACTCGTGAAACAATCTCAGTGGCCATTACACTCATATACAAAATGGACTAAATTCGACTTTTCTAAATAATAATACCTATACCCAGTCCACAACTCCACATATAGTTGATTTCATGTATCAAGGCCTATTTCACTTAATCTACTTCACTAAGTCTGCATAATGAAAGCCAATTACCTACTAAGATGCCAAAACTAAAACGGCTAGTTTAGTTTTGAGCAGATTTTTGAGGACCACTTCAGAGCGATAATTTGTATACAGTGACTTAATGAATATGAATGGCGTTTTTCTAGTGCCTTTGGTATTCACGGAAAAAACGGTGATTTAGAAGATATAAGAATATCGAAAGTGGCGCTAGTTTTGCGTCATAGGTACATATTATATCGCCTTAATCTCTAATATTCGTTCGCGTATCAAAAATCACAATCTCAATTCTTTGACCCTTGAGGTTTTTTGTATCCACTGTCTCATCCACATTAGGGAATAAACAGGGTCCTATACTGCCTTGGCCCGCCAATACTGCCTTGACATCACTACGTATATAATTAGATTTACACAAGCCAAGTTCGTGATGAACACCTGTTGTTGCATTTTGGATCTGAAATGCGGAAATAAAAATGGGCAAACGAGCAAACGTATCGCCTGATGGAAAGCGATTACCGTCGCCCATAAACACCTGCAACACCAGAGGAGTCACAAGTGCTTGCCTACCCGGAGGACGAAGATAGAATGCCTCTATGCTAATAAGCAAGCATCTTGGACTTCCTTATCCACCTTACATCAGATGAAATCGTAAGTAGTTAAAAAATAATGGTCAATTTTACAAATAAAAATAAATGTATAAAACGGCAAGATTAGTTTGGTATCTAATCGGGTTACCTAACTAAGTATAGTTAATATTTATAATAATATACTAACGTAACTCTAACGGTCGAAGAAATAAGGAAAACAACAATATATTGTGTCTGCGTTATTTGAATCAGAATACCTATTATTTACCAGCCACAACTACTTTATTGCTATTGATGATTTCCCCATAGTATTTTAATTAAACACGCCAGCACAATAAGTAAGTCAATTTTAATAATCAATCCCGGGTTTTCTGAATACGTATTTTTATCCATACTATTATAAAATGGTATAATATAATATTTGGGGGTGTCTGAGTTGAATAATATTTATTTATATTTTCTGAATGTTTATTTATGTACATTATGTACCTATGTTTGCATGCATATGTTTTTGTCCGCCTTAAACGGCTGGACCAATTTCATGAACAAAAAATGTAGTACACGGTCACATCCCTAGATGGATAGGTGGGTATAGAATATTTATCTATTTAGGATATCTGCTCCTTTTCCCATACTATCAATTTACGTTGTTTGCACCTAGTAACTATGTCGTCGGGTACTTACCATCTCTGTATTATTTCTTAAGGTATTAACTAACTCTGTTCCATATTACATGCAAATCCGTCCAGTTATTTTGGCGAGTAGTAACAAACATACACACACAAACTTTCGTTTTATAATATTAGTGGGACCGGGTGTTTACTAGGTACATATCTTCGTTAACAATATCGTAGCCGAGTCGTCAGCAACCGACCGCAACCACAGACAATAGAATCTACGTCACTACTAACCACATTAGTCCACGCTCGGTATGATTTTCTAAACTGACATGATGACTTACGACGTGCGTTAACGTCCGTACTAAAACACTAAGTTTGATTTTGGATCTCTACCAACATACTTCACATAATATTAGAGCAGGCACAATACATTTATGCAATAATAGTTATAGCCCCACAGGGAGTTTCAGCCCACGCAATATTGCGGATTTTAAGTGGTACTAATTTAGTTTACTGGCTACGACATTTTATTGGAAACTGACGTTGAAAGTTGAAAGTGTAAACAAACAGGACTAAATATCCCGTAGTCAAGTAATTTTTGCATAAAATAGGCAAAACAATCCACAGTGATAATAGTCAAGTTATTTTCAATATGATTCAATTTTAATTCAGAAAAAGAAAAGAAGATTTAAGGTTAAATGCATGGCTATTTTGAATAAAATAAAAGCAGCATTCCAGTAGACAGCGTTTTGAAGTTAGTTGATGACATACCGTTATTTTTTCTTATGCACATATTATATATAACGTATGCCTTTATTGCCATATGAATGCTGTTTATAGCGCCACTATCCCTGGGCCGGACCGGCACTTGGTAGGCTATAAATTATGGAGACTGTGCAGCGGAGCTACTCTATATGCCACCTTCGTTTGCCAAACGAACGACAACGCCTGTGAACCTACACTCCATTCTTCTGGTGTTCAATTTGCCCCTTGCCATAGCGCGTGACAAAAGGTTTCAGTTAGACCTACATCCCTGATGGAAATTGAAAGCAAGGTCTGTATTGTATCGATTGTATTGACAAAACTACACAAATTCCTAGTTTCGTCCGTATTTGGCCACTGATAAAGTTTGTAGTATTTTAAAATATTGCAAACACGTCGCGGTGTCACAACAAACTTGCTACAACTAGCACTAATAGTCTTGCACGAGACATACCAACAAATTGAGACCTAACTCGGCACGTGTCAAATTACCTACAAAACTAATAAACGGGGTGAAAATAATGAGAATTGAAATAATAAAATGTGCTTTCATAAGAATAGTGAGATTTTATTACTTTGTACAATACTAAATAAAATAATACTGTTTTCCATCCTTAACAACAATAACATCCTTAGACCAGTCTTATCATCAGTCCTATTTTTTTTCACATTATTTTTTCCCTTCAACTAAACAATATTTACATCATTTTAATAAATAATAGTTCTACATACAAGATTACTTCAGTAATATGCCCTACACAGCGGCATAAGGACAGCTTCCTTGTATTTCACGAATTCTCGCTGCGGAATTTTGGATCCGTCATTCGACTGGTATTAGGTGCGTCGTCAGACAAGAACAGACTTTTGTATGCCTGCCGATATTCCCTAGACATCACCACATAAATAACCGGATGGATACACGCTGGTAAATAATTTAAAAGATTACCTAAAACTCTGGCAACTGGAGAACTATCGCAGAACACTTTAATTATCATCATGGGTAAGTAACACACCCAAGAAGAAACTATTATTGTCATAATTATTTGTAACAGTTTTCTATCTTTTGTGCTAGGCCGAATGAAAACTTTGAGTGGCTTTCGGGCGCTCTTTAAAACTGCTAGTGATTGTCGGAAATGTCTATATGCATTATTTCCTAGCTGCGTTGGAGTTTTTGTATTTGCAGGACAATCTACATCTTGTTCGGCGGAATTTCCATCCGTAGACGAGGCTGATCCATCATTAAAAGATGGATGTAACATGTTTTGCGGTAGTGTTGCCTGGTCGATTTCCACTCCATAATCTGGAGACCTCACATTTGTAACTGAGTCTGTTTGTAAAAATATAGAAACCTGCCGTTTCCTGGGTCTTTTCTTTGCTGATTTCCGTGCTATCCAAAATATTCTCAGATAGAATATAAGAACAAGAAGACAAGGTATTAAAACGAATCCAATGAGAAATTTCTTCGGTGATCGATTATTGCAATCTGGAAGTATTGAACAAGTTCCAATCAAAGGGGCCATACCGAAACGTCCCCACTTTTCGAACCATGTTGGTATTAATATTCCAAAAGGTATTATCCATGTGCAAGCTACAATTGCCGCTATATATCGTGGTTTGTAGATCCTGGTAACAAGAGACAACTCATTAAATTATCATTATTTTAAATTATCATAAAGGACTTGAATCGGTGAACTATTCAGGTTAACACGTCCACAGACACAGAAAAAATTTGAAAATTGCATGCTGCGATATAGACAAAACTGATACAAAAAAGATTTAGCCAAAAACGGCACAAGGCATTTGCTTTTATATAAAAACTATGGGAAATGTTTGGCTGTAGACGAAGTGATAGAAGTCGACATCCACAGACGTATACATTCCGTGAGCTCCCAGATTGCGATTCGGGTTTGGGTGAAAATTTAAAGGTTCGTATCTGTATCGCATAAGAGCGACCGACATAGATATGAAACCCGGATGACATCTAACAGCTCACGCATCCCGTAGTGCCGTATCACGACGTCCTAATTGAAGTCTTTCGACGTACTTTCGGTGAAAGTGTTAAATTAAGATATAATGTGATCGTTTTTATAGCTACATATAAGTTTTCTTGTTAACTTACTTGGTATACATTGTTGGATGTGCTATTAAGACATATCTGTTGACCATGATCGTTAATACTGTCAACAAAGATACTGCTGCTAGTCCATATCCAGCCATGGGGAACATTCGGCACACAGTGATACCGGAGGACCAGTGTCGTTGCCAATACGTCGCAGCGATGATGGGAAGGTTGAAGCAACAAAACAACATGTCAGAATAAGCCAAGTTCATTATGAATACTGTTGTTGCGTTTTGGATCTGGAATGTAAATAAGTTTGACAAATAAATTTTTGGCTTTGATAAAAAATACAATTAGTGACTCCGTAGATATTAGAGCATAACGATGCTTCAGAAAGTGATATTAATCAATAATCTCTAGAAATACATAAAGGCAGAATTACATCGGTGCTGCATAGGGTATGCAAACCCTGAAAGTTTACTATGCGTAACCCAGGAATTCCCGGGACTGTGATACAAAAAATCCCGGAACTGCAAACCATCTGTTATCGTTTTCCAGAGATTTTAAACACAAGCCAACAATAACGTATAGGTACACATTAAATGGTTTGATATTGAGAAACGTCTAATTGAATGAATCCATTGTTTTAACCCACAACTACTGACGTAATTGTAATTTCCCTTCATGGAATGACGGGTTAAGACCACAAAAGTGTAAACCAAGCCGTTACGTTACCCTTTAGAAATTAATAATGAACTGAGCTTTATTATTTGTTTGCAATGAAGCGAGAACTGTCTGAATCATTAAATTTTTCAATTTTTGCTTCATTGTAATCATTTTGTTTACGTTTTATTATTTGTTTATTATTTATTTATATTTATTATTTTGTAAGCAAATAAGGCCCTTTTAGGGAAATTCAATGAAATATGCGTTTTTCTTCGTGGTACCTACATCATCAGCCTTCGAAGTTAGCAATCCTGGATTCGAATCCCAGCATGGGCAAATATTTGCGTAATGAACTCGAATATAAATAAATGTATCCCTGGGTCATGGACGTTCTACGTACCTACCTACCTGTACTTGTAAGTAATTGTTTAATATCGTTGTCTAAGTAGTACTCTCCAGTCTCCAATAATTCTCTAAGCCTTAGAGTCTAAGGAATATATAGTGACGGAAAAAATCTATCATATTCCAATATTTTACCTTTATGATTAACGGGATCCAAGGAAAGATCCAAATTCAAAGTGGAATAAGTAAGTAGGTAGTAGTGTAGTAAGTGTCGTAATGAATATAAAAGTATACTCTTTTTTATTAGTGTAGTTCCAATATGACTGAATGTCAAATTATTAAAAAAATTGGGCAAGTGCGAGCCCGACTCGCGCATGAAGGGTTCCGTACCTATATACATATATATAATCTATAACAAGTTTGTTGTATGGGAGCCCCCCTTAAATATTTATTTTATTTTATTTTTAGTATTTGTTGTTATAGCGGCAATGGAAATACATCATCTGTGAAAATTTCAATTGTCTAGCTATCACCGTTCTTGAGATACAGCCTGGTGACAGACGGACGGACGGACGGACGGACGGACGGACAGCGAAGTCTCAGTAATAGGGTCCCGTTTTTACCCTTTGGGTACGGAACCCTAAAAACATGTATTTTGAACAAGACGCACAGTGTTGACGACGTTGCTTTTGATAACAATTTGTATAGAAAATCGATGAGGCAAATATCAGTTTCATGGATTGTATTTCGAGTCAGAATTTCTGTCAGTTAATTAATGTATTTCGCAATTCATGTACTTCGGAATGCATATTTGTTGAGTAAATGAAAATAACAGTAAGATATCTTACTGTTATTTTCATTTACCGGATAATCTTACACAAATCAATCTAGCCCCACAGTAAGCTCTAGTAGGCTTGTGTTATGGGCACTGGACGACGATAAACATAGGTACTTAAATACGTTGAAAACATCCGTGACCGAAGAAAAAAATATTCGAGCTCATCACACAAATATTTACCCTTGTCGGGATTCGAACCCAGGACCGTCGGCTCATTAGGCACGCCACCAATGCACCAACCGCGTCGTCGACAAAAAAAACATGAAAGAAACTTACTTTTTTGCAACGTGCTAATGCGATGATGGTAATGAGATTTCCCGGTACACCAAACACCATGTAAAAGACACAACATGCAAAGCTAAAGAGCAGTAACTCCTCGGGGTAATCCTTAAAGAGTTCGATCTTCGCCAAATCCTCGTCTGTATACTCCTTGCTAACATTCGAATTACAAATATTTGGCAAATGCGCCATTTTTAGTGTTCCATTCCAAATGTGTGCATAAGAACGTATTAATTATATTAATTAACAATTAACGTTATGTCCCCACCGATTTTATTCACAAATGAATTATAAATGAAACTACAATACGACTGAATATGAATATAGTTATGATTAATTGTTTACTCGTTTTCCTCGGTAAATGTTTGATGACTTTTTGGTTTTTTCGTCTTAGATGTATCAGGACTTCTACACACGCACAACAATGTTCTACTTGAATTAAAACCTACGGAAGCAGAAACTGGACGATAACAATTTTCACGACGGACAATCAATAATGCAGGCGGCCTTACGCTTTGCCCACAGGTATGCATCTCATTGATACTTAGCAACATACCGATATTTAGTACTGGATCTAGATGGTAAAAATGTGATGAGCACGATTAATTTTTTTAGGGTTCTATTACTGAGACTTCGCACTCGCAGTCCGTCCGTCCGTCCGTCCGTCCGTCCGTCTGTCACCAGGCTGTATCTCAAGAACGGTGATAGCTAGACAGTTGAAATTTTCACAGATGATGTATTTCTATTGCCGCTATAACAACTTATATTTAAGGGGGGCTCCCATACAACAAAGGGATTGGTTGCGTTAACTTTGCACCTCATTTGTATGGAGCGCTATACATACCAGGTGCAAACTTAACTTAACCACTTAAGGATGGAAAGTGTTTGTACGGAACCCTCGGTGCGCGAGTCCGACTCGCACTTGACCGGTTTTTTTTTCTATGTATGTCCATAGAAAGGTGTATATGCCTTTTTGCCGAATTATGTTTCGTCAAATGTTTGATTTCGTCAAATGTTTCACTTCGCCGAAAGCATTTTTCACTGAAACTGTAAACTATTTAGGATTGTTGTAAATATCATCCTATAGATCAGGTTAGATTAGGTTAGGTTTGTTTTATGACCGACGAAACTAAGAACGAAACGTCGACGAAACATAATTCGGCGAAAAGGCAAAGAACCCCATAGAAAGATGTATCTTTCTAAGAAAAAAGTTATGTTTTCTCCCTAGAAAACAGGATTATAGTTATAGCCTTTAAAGTGGCGGTATATCCCTGGGATACAAACAGCTTTCATATGGCAATAATGTGCATGCTTCACTTATAGGCATTGTAGTGTCGATAATCGATATCGATATGTCATCACCTAAATTTAAAAACTTGACTTTGATCACCTTTTTTTTTATTCATGACCATGGTTACAAAACCTTCAGTCGTAACCAAATACGTCAGTTACCAAATATTCGTCGTTGCCAGTAAAATAAATCGGTACCACGTAATCAGCAATATGGCGTGGGCCGAAAACCAATTTGTTGGGCAATTCAACTAGATACGTCAGCACTATACGTCACGACAACGCTACGTTGCACGTCGTCCCAATATTTTGACGTAACGTTGAATTTTATTTTGACCGATGCGTTTAATTATGTTTACTCACAGTACGAGTACATAGCATTTTGTTAATTTTGGTAAAATTTGTTATAATTTTCAAACGAAAATCGTGTTTTTTTGAATTAGTTACCATGTTTCTCCATGTACTTACTCTATGCTCCAAATACTTACGAATTTAGCTGGTCTACGTTGCTGCTTAAATATTTTGAGTGATTCTGCGGGTCTGAGGAATTACTGTAAGAGGGAGTTGGGAATGAAAATCAGTATAATTTGAACATTATAATTTATTTGAATTACATCTTTGGTAAGTACAATGGCTTAGGGTTGGCGTGGACCCAAGAAATTGGTTCTTTGGTATCTACATTTTTGGTGCTGGTTTACATAATTTGTCACATATTATTAAAATTGAGTAAGTATTTCGCAAAAAAATAGGATAAGATTAAAAAATATTTTTACAAGAATTGTTCATTATTGTATCTGATTGGATTTTGTACTTTGTATAGTTGTAGATTTTTATAAATGATTGAAACGTAAATAACGTGTACCTAATGTAGGTATGCGTACTAAGTGATTAGTTACCCAGAAAGAAGACTTTTTTCGTACAGTCGCCATCAGATATATCGCAGCATATAAGGTGTTCATAAAATTCTGAACACGACTCTTAATTATTGAATGGGCATTACAGTACATGTTCAGATATTTATGAACGCCTTATATGCTGCGATATATCTGATGGCGACTGTACAAAACAATGATTTCGTATACAATGTCTGCTTTTTTTGACAATGAAATTACTTATGTACATGACATTCAGAACAAGCTGTTTGTCTAACTTTAAGTCGAAAGGTATTTTTGAAAATCTGTCAAGTGTGAGTCGGAACGTACTCAAAAGTTATCCACCTATAACGGGTTAAGAGTTAGTACCCTCTGACAGACAGGCAAGCAGACGGGCAGCGTTTTGATATTACAACGCATATATAATTTAGGTATTGAGAATTCCAAAGGTGTTCAAAAATGTGTGCAAGAAATGATCACCATGTTTGATGTTTTTACTGAGTGATTCATTTACATACAAATACTTAACATATCAAAAAGAAGACAATTAAGACGTAATACGAAGCCAAACACTTAAGTATCCTACTAAAAAAATAAATGCGATAAAAAAAAACACTACCCTGCCCTTACAATTTTGACATTATGTAATTTGTGGTAAGCCTCGCTGACACGAATGTCATAACACTTCATGATAAAGTAAATTAGGCACCACATTATTACGTCAAGGACTAATGGCCTTCAGAGATACGACATTATTTACGCTTCAGTGTGTACTCTTATTCAACTGGCAGTGGCTAGTTTTTGATCAAAATAGAGATGGGCGTACGTGGACCCAATCTTCCCGATGAAACACTTGGTGTTTACCAGGTTTTACCCAAATTACTGGGTCTCGCCCGCAGAACGGTTTAGCCGCCCTTTCGTTTGTATTATCACATATTTATAACACGATGAGAAAGGCATAAACTTTTGAGGAATGTAGATAAAATATTAGTGACTTATGTTTCCTTTTATTCTCAATTCTCATTTGTTATACACAGGACTGATGAAACGCTCCGCGGCCATAACCGCTGTGGTAAAGGGGGAATATGGGGTATTTACCCGAATAAATTGGGTATTTACCCACGAGCGCCCAAGACCAAAAGTATGAATGTATTCAGAATATCAAAGGGTGCAAACAGTACATAAATACACAATTTTTCTGAGTTTAAAACACATTCTGAAGAATTCTGAAAACGCTAAAGTAAAAATATACGTGTGGTATTATAAAATAGCTCAATACTCTCATTTCATATTCTTATTTTCAGCATTTTGCAAGAAACAATTAATTTATAAATTATTGTTTTATAAAAAACTCTACTTATAATAGTATACATGTTTCTTTGACAAATCTAGACTTTTAGAGGGCTATTTAGTAGTAAAATTTGTATTTGTTAAATCGAAAATTTTGACAAATGGTATTAGCCTTATTGACAAATAATATTATAGCCATATGAAACATTTTCGTACGTGACATTTAAATTTACTTACTAAATAAACCATTAAAACGTTCACATCATTTAAGTAACTAAACCAGTTCTTTGGAAAACGTCTTAGTAACTAAATTTACGAGTATCGTATAAATTTCATCCAAATCATTAATGGCTCATTAATGGGTCGATTTTAATTGTGGTGTCGATTTCTTTTTTTTGTGATTTTAGTAAAAATTGGTAAATACATAGTTTTTCTGTGTATACATACAACATAAAACATAATTTCCCGATGTGACCTACAAATGTGATATATGAAAATTTCCATTGAGTAACGAAAATTTCATATATTTTTTATAACTTAGTGGAAGTTTTCATACGTTGTCACATCGGGAAATTGTGCTTTTCATACTCACGAATCCTCGTGGGTATGAAAAGTAGAACACTATGTACTTCT
Organism: Apotomis capreana; assembly: GCA_947623375.1. NCBI lineage: Eukaryota > Metazoa > Arthropoda > Insecta > Lepidoptera > Tortricidae > Apotomis > Apotomis capreana. Next base: position 13,980,000 of record OX392513.1, on the reverse strand, counting down.
CAAGTTTTAGTAAAGTCGGAAGAAAAAATAATCAATTGAAAGAAAATCGGCCCTAATAATAACATTCTTACATCTCTTAGTTATAATCTCAGTTTCTAGAGGAAGTTACATAGTATCGTATTCACATTTAAAGTGTTAATTCCTATATACTATATTTGGAATGGTTTGAGTTGACTTTGATTTATAAATTATAAATGCAAGACATCAGAATTTAATATAATCTTTCGCGTTTCTCACTCAAATTAGCAAACTAAATATACCATGCTACTCACTGTTAGGGTCAAGGTCACCAAGCTCTATTAGTCAAATCAGTTGTTATTCAGCTATTAATGACTAACAGACCATGTTGAAATTGGGCAACGACTACAGTGGTTCAGATTTTGGTTTTATTGTTTTATTTGTATTACTTAGCATTAGCACTAATGGTATATTGCTACTGACGTGGAGCTAATGACGATTAAAAGAATATGTCTCAGTAATGCCTGCTTACCACAGTCCTTGAAATCCTGCTTCCCCGTCAATTGAAACAGTGTGGTAGCTCACAGTCCGCTACACCCAGATCAGTGGAAATTCACTCTAACAATACTGAGATCGAGACCAGTATTGTCCATGCTAAATATACGGTAGTGAACCATTAACGTTGATCATGATATTTTATGGAATGTCAATGTCAGTTGTATCGAATCTTCACCAAGCTCGAAATTTGCCTACCGGTGCGTAGACATCAGCGCCACATGAGAAGGAATAGAGAAAAGTAATATAATTATTTTATGTGACTGATGTAGTTTCTAGAATACATCATAAATAAGTAATCATACGTGGATCTCGGGCAGGATCTCAACAGGTTATAATATCTTTTTGTCTCTCACTCTTATTCAATTTCAATTATAACAATAATTGACCATATCACGGCCATTGTTTGTGATATAGCCAATCTATTCCTCAAACGGCGAATTGGGCATCATTTATTGACGCAGTAAGCTCATGACTTTTTATATAACCTGTCAATATCATACCTCGAAAATAAATACGTCTAATGAATTAATAAGATTTAAAAAAACTTAACATACAAAATTTAGACCAATATCAAATAACTACTGAAACCTACTTTTATCTCGTTATACAGCACCGTCTTCGATTCAAAAATTATCGTTTCGACTATGTCTTTGACATCCCGCTTACATACAATAATATCACACATTGATATTGTACACTTCGTACGTAACTATTATCATTAGCGCTAGTTTATATAATAACAATTGTCAACAATTACCGTCCTGGTTGTAAAAAAAATAACTCCCATTTTAACATTTTGCTGCGAGTATACACAAGAATGAAAATTGAAAATTGTCTAATATACTATTAGACAATTTTCATTTTTGTGTACATAATTAATTTCAATGAGTCATAAGATGGGCGCTCCTGGGTAAATTGCTGATCTTTCAGGGTAAATACCCTATCTATTTTACATCAAAAACGGGTAAATTACTAGGTATTTCCAACTTTATCCGGGAATATTGGTTATTTACCCACAAGCACCCTCTATTATGGATGTATTTATTATTTCCAATCTTTAGATAAAATCCATAATCTCATGGATTTACATAATTATTTCTATTAATAAAAAAAATATCATGATACTCGTATCATAGATTTTTGACATCGATTAAATATAAAAAAACCCACTTGAAAAGATGGATAATTGTACAAAAAGACCTCGAGCACAAAAGTGACAAAGACCCTGTCATATGTTCTTTTAATTAATTAGATCGTTTCCATTTAAAAGTTATATAATGTTACGTTCTGAAATGTTAATTCTTTAAAATCGATTGGGTAGAGTCAAAATTAAAAGTGATAATGTTTAAGTACTTTGTAGCTCTTCACTTCAACCTCTTTCGCACTACGTTGCTTTACTGCGACAAAGTACTTGAAAGACAATTTACTTTTAAAATTTACTGTACTCACGCGACAACGTTACAGTCGGAATCTGCCTCAAATTATTATAATTTGGGGTAACAAGGTAGGGATGAGTCTCCTTAATTGAAGTGGAATTAACTATTTAAACTTTTGATTTTACTTGAAATTTAGTTGTTCCTATCCTATCCATATTATGATATTTTCCAATGTCAAACCTTTATCGAGCATCCAATAAAAGTGCTAGAGTACGGGCGATTGTGCACTACAATGAATTTTACTGTCCGGCAGTCCGATTTTTTACGGTCCGATATGGCACGCCATTAAATGTATATAGTAGTTTGTGCACTATACGTAATTTTACCATCCGATATTTTACTTTTCCCCATTCCGGACCGTTTTTTTCCACCACCACCACCGTCGCCACTACCACCATCACCACCATCACCATCACCACCACTACCACCAACACCACCACCATCATCACCACCACCATCACCACCACCACCATCATCACCACCACCTTCGTCACCACCACCACCACCATTACCACCAGCCCCATCATCATCATCACCACTATCACCATCACCACCAATACAGTTGTCGTGTGGTTGTGATAATTTTCTATCTAATTATGTCATATTTCATCATCATCATCATCATTTCAGCCACAGGACGTCCACTGCATATGCCTCCCCCAGTGACTTCCAGATCGGCCGGTTGGAAGCGACCTGCATCTAGCGGCTTCCTGCAACCTTTACCAGGTCGTCCGTCCACCTTGTGGGTGGACGTCCGACGCTGCGCTTGCCGGTGCGTGACCTCCATTCGAGAACCTTACTGCCCCATCGACCGTCAGTTCTACGTGCTATGTGCCCCGCCCACTGCCACTTCAGCTTGCTAATCCGTTGGGCTATATCAGCGACTTTTGTTCGTTCACGGATCTCCTCATTTCTTATTTGATCTCGCAAAGAAACACCGAGCATAGCCCTCTCCATAGCGCGCTGTGCAACTTTGAGCTTCCTTATAAGGCCCACAGTAAGAGGCCACGTTTCTGTTCCGTATGTCATCATCATCACTGGTAACACACATTGTAGACTTTCGTCTTTATGCATTGAGGTATGTTGGACGAGAAGATATTTTGTAGTTTCTCGAACGCTGCCCAGCTGAGTGGGATTCGTCGATTGACCTTCCTTTCAAAATTGGACCTACCCAACTGGATCACTTGTCCCAGGTAAACATATTTGTCAACAATTTCGAGGGTAGAGCTCCCAACCGTTACTGGGTAGGGTGCAACATGGGCATTCGACATTACCTTTGTTTTGTCCATGTTCATCCAAAGACCTACCTGTTGGGGAACTCTATTAAGGCCATCGAGCATTGTGCCGAGGTCCTCCAGCGATTCTGCCATGACCACAATATCGTCGGCAAACCGAAGGTGAGTAATGTATTCGCCATTAATGTTGATGCCGAATTGTTCCCATTCCAGGAGTTTAAAAGCATCTTCCAATGCGGCGGTGAACAGTTTCGGAGAGATAACGTCTCCCTGCCTTACGCCTCGCTGCAGAGGAATAGGTTTCGTGCTCTGCTCCTGTACTCGAACCGACATGGTGGTGTTTTTATATAAACACTTCAGCACCTCGATGTACCGATAGTCAATATGGCACCGCTGGAGAGACTGTAGCACTGCCCAAGTCTCGATCGAATCGAAGGCCTTCTCATAGTCTACAAACGCCAAGCATAGTGGCAAGTTATACTCTTCGGTCTTCTGTATAACTTGTCGCAGCGTATGGATGTGGTCTATGGTACTAAAGCCTTTTCGGAATCCTGCTTGTTCGGGAGGCTGGAAGTCATCAAACCTACGCGCGAGACGATTCGTGATGACCCTCGAAAACAACTTGTAGACATGGCTCAGAAGCGAGATGGGTCTGTAATTCTTCAACAAGGTATTATCCCCTTTCTTGAAGAAGAGCACCACCACAACTCTGTTCCATGCCTCTGGCGTTATTCCCTCGAGCAAGACGGAGTTGAAGAGTTTCTGAAGGGCTTTCAGTATCGGTGTTCCACCCCCATTCAGAATCTCTGAGGTGATTCCGTCATCACCCTCCGCCATGTCATATTTATGTGCAACTAAAACACCAAAACACCAACTAGTGGTTGCAATGCGTCTGAGGCAGCCCTGTGCGTGTTACACACACACACATTGACACTGACATTCAAGTTCAGTTTTTAGTAGGCAGTGTCCACCCTGTGCCTATACTCAATAAACAACTCACTCGCTCACTCATTGTATAAATACTGTATAAACTTACCTTAACGTTACTGCAAGCATTTCATTTGGTGGTACACCCAGCCTACATTTTGTATCTTGCCTCTTAAATAAATAAATAAATATCGGACAACCTCACACAAATCAATCTAGTCCCACAGTAAGCTCTAGTAGTAGGCTTGTGTCATGGACACTAAATGACGATAAACATACTTATATAGATAAATACATACCTAAGTAAGTACAAATAACATCCATGACCCAGGCACAAATATTCGAGCTCATCACACAAATATTTGCCCTTGCCGGGATTCGAGCCCAGGACCGCCGGCTCAGTAGGCAGTTGCTTAACCACTGCGCTAGCCGCGTCGCCTCTTGATCCATGTGCTTAAGCGGTATAGCAAAAAATCATAAGAAACTCATCGTTCTTAGTGTAATTACGATTGCGTGGCGTGTAGTTTCAAAGAGAGAGGTAACCGAAAACTGCGCCGCACCTGCGGGTAAAAAGACGGACAAGTGCACAAGCAAAAACAGTTTTTTTCATGCCATATCGACCATGAAAACTCGGACTGCCGGACAGTAAAATTCATTGTAGTGCACAATCGCTCTTACCGTTTTTTTCATGCCATAACGGACCGTAAAAAATCGGACTGCCGGACAGTAAAATTCATTGTAGTGCACAATCGCCCTACGGCAGTACTGCTAGTAGTAGTAACTATTACCGCCGCAATAGTATACTTGATATTTGAATGGTGAAAGAACACCTTTTATTGCGAAATTCTTCAATTTACTCAGGAATACAATACTGGCGCCAATTATTTAACTAAATTATTCTCATTTTCGACTACAGTAATGGCTGTTCGGCGAACCATAGCCAATCCCAATAGATGATAATTTTATTGCTTATTTGACATTATTGTTCCATTATCTTTGCCTCTTTATTGCTAAGCGCTTATAATACATACAATGAACATTTAATTGCTAATTTTCAACAAAAACTAAATTCATTCATCAAATGCGAAACCACAGGTTTATCCGCAACTTGTCTAAATATCAATTATAATGTCATGTCATAAATAAGTGTTACAACGAGATTGCACATTAACTTACAGCCTAGTTACTTAGGTATACTTTGAATATCATCACGTCATCAATAACTTACTAGACCAACGCAACTTCCACTCTTACGCGTCAACATCCTACCTTCATTAGCACAATCACGGACGGCTCGCGATCAAAACGATTTCTATAAAAAAAAAAACACTTTCACTCCCAAATATAACAGCTAGGTACAGTCCCACTAATTTAGAGTGAAGTCCTTTCCAGAACGCGATTATTTATCGGTTTGAGAGCAATGCAATGCATTCTCCCATTGACGAGTAGTCACGGCGGCCGCTTCTCGGTCATGCCGTCCCCCGCCGAGCGTCACGCCTTCCGCCGACACATCAGCAAGTTCTTGTAAGCCTGCCGGTACTCGCTGGACATGACCACGTAAATAATCGGGTTGATGCACGTCGTTAAATAGATTAGAATATACCCGGCGATGTTCGCCAGGGGATACGAAGTGAACTCGCGAAATATCTTTGTTAATGTTATCGGGAGATAGCAGACCCAAAATGAGAGCATAATTGCCATGATCATCTTCAAAAGTTTCCGGTCTTTTGGAGTGAGACGCGGCGGTCGTACCGGGCCTGGAGCTCTTTTTAAGACCGCGGCCGCTTGTCGCAGCCTCTTTGCTGTTTCACCACCGCTTGGTGTTCGGGGTTTGCCATCTAGAGCACATTCTTCGTCATGCCCGTCTAAAGTGTCTACGCCCGAGGATGAGGAACGTTCAGGACCTGGCGTTGGTGGGCAGTGCAGCACCGGTGGGGCGAGCAGAGCCCTTCGTGGAGGTGCCGAATGATTAGTTCCATTCTCTGGGCCTGGTGATCTCTCCACAGCGGTAGACGCTGAACCCATAGCGGAGTCTTCCCGGCCTGGTCGAGGTCGGTTTCGGGCGGGTGCTCTTGATTTTCTAGCTGCTTCTCGGACTATGCAGAAGATCCTAGCGTAACAAATAACTATAGCAAGGCATGGTAGCATAAAAGCTCCCACGAAAAGGAATTCTTTCGGAGATCTATGGTTGTCATCCGGCAATATAGTACAAGATCCAATGTCTACATCAAGACCGAAACGTCCCCACTTCTCGAGCCACGTCGCTATTAGCGCTCCAAACGCAAATGCCCAGGTACTTGCCACCATCACTGCCAAATAATGTCTTCGGTAAAGCCTGATAACAAAAAAAATAATTGCATTTAGTTGGTACAGTCGAGAAGAAAGTAACTTAAATTTCTTGACGTAATTCGTCTGATATTTTACAAATAATTAAGTGGCATATGTTTTAAACATTCTACCGCTTTTGTATAAGAAATTATATTTGTAGATACCGAACAGGTAGAGACAAATATTAAACTGTAAAACGCTAAGACTTATATCTTCTCATTAATCGCTTACAACATAACGTCTTAATGATAATGGTAGTAGCGATGATGATGATGTTGATACACAAGAAGATGAAAATACTTACTTAGGGTATAACCGTGGATGAGATATCATGACGTATCTGTTGATGGTGATAGCCAGCACTGTAAACAGTGACACGGCTACCAGCGCATATCTGGCCAGCGGGAACATGCGGCACAGCGTCTTGCCGTGCGGCCATGAGCGTCGCCAAAACGTCGAGGCTGCCAGCGGCAGGTTGAAGCAGCAGAACAGCAGGTCCGAACAGGATAAGTTCATTATAAACACCGCTGTTGCGTTTCGAACCTGGAACGAGAAAGTAAAGTAAGTATGTAATAACCTAAGTTAAAGTAAAGTCGGTACAGTAAAAGAAGTAAGTGTAATTTAGTACGAATTAAATTAGTTTCTTTTGTGTATTTATATAAAAAATACGCGTTCCACTACATTGCAAGTGGGCATCGAACTCACGACTTCTACTTATCTGGAGTAGTGCTATGAACCCCGAGCAATCGCTATATTAAGCCCATCGCGTGAAATTAAGGATTATATTCCACCAAAGCTTTTTTTATGTCCTAATTAAATCGAAATAGCTCGTGATACTCATTAGAAAATACCTAAAATATCCAAAATCAAAAAGCCGGGAGTACAACAAAAAAAAAGTGGCCCTAAAATATAAATAATCCCGGAAGATAACCGTATACGGTTAACGCATTTCGTTCGTTGCGCAAAAAGCAGCTGTGGAAAAACCTAGCCTAGTAAATAAAATAATTATAATAAGGAAAGAAAACCTACAAATGAACTATTGTTTTTTTTTGTTCTAGGAAGCGTCACTTGGTAAGTCCAAAAGACCGCCCATGAAATATTTTGTCGCTGCGAGCAAAGATCACTGATAACCAACGTTCAGTGTGTCATGAACGCATAGATATGAATATTGCGTCTAGAGGCGACATTCACATTAAACGCTGTTTTTGTACTTTTTAAGGAAGCGTCGTTGTGAGCAGCCACATCTCAGCGTTTCGTAGACGCATATAGTAATCAATATTGCATCTAGAGTAAACAATCAGATTAACTGGTAAGTGTGTACGTAGAATGCCTGATCTTGTACCAATAGTGAAATATTTTAACGTTTCATTTTCAAATTACTACACTGTGACACGCGACTCTTTCTCACCCGAGATTACCTATCTCTATAAACACAGTACTGTGAGAGAGTGACACGTGACGCTATGTCGTGCACCAAGAGTCGCAAAGCATAGTTGTACTGGACGGGCCGGAAGATATACATCTCAATTGTCACAACGTCGCTCGTAATATTAATAACAAAAGACAACATTGCTATTTCCTTTGCTGTAGAATACCCCATAGTAAATAAAATAATTGTAATAAGGAAAGAGAACTAAATAATTGACTACCTATTGTTTTTGTACTATTCAAGGAAGCGTCACTTAGTGAGACAAAAAGAGCGCCCATCAATTATTTAGTCGCTGTGAGCAGTAAGCACAGATAAAATCGCTCAGCATGCCTTAGGCGCATAGAATATGAATTATGCGCCTAGAGGCGACACTCAGATTGACTGGTAAAGTGGTTAGTTATCATAAGTCCGAATTTTTGTTTCCCACCAGTAACGTTTCGCCGAATTTTCATTTGCCCGAAAGCAATTTATTCCAAAACTGTTAATTTTTCAGAATAATTATAAAACAAACCTAACCTAACCCAAGGGGTTCTTTAAAACAATGTTAGTAAAATCCTGAAAATATTACGGCGTTCAGGAAAAAAATGTTTTCGGCCAAATGTTGTAGTTTGTAGAGCACCTGCCTAAGTGCCTACTGAGCCGGCGGTCCCGGGTACGAATCTCCTGACCGAGATGAACAACCATGACCCAAGCACAAATATTTGCCCTGGCCGGGATTCGAACTCGGGACCCGCTTAGTAAGCAGGTGCTTACAAACTGAGCCAACCGCGTCGTCAATATTATGTACCTACATAATAGCCAGCAACAAATATTCGAGTTCGTCACATAAATATTCCCCGGCCAGGATTCGAACCCAAGACCATTGGCTCAGTAGGCAGGTACACTACAAAATGCACCAACCGCGTCGCCAAAAATGAAGCAAAATAGTATATTTAGTCTTGCTAGGAGATAAGATCTCCAGATATTTTTATTATTATTACGGTTTCCAGCCTCAATGCCACCAAGAACAATGACCACGTATTATCTACGATGCGATAAACAGACACTAAATTATGTATTTTATGTTGATATTATCTAAACAGCGACTTGTTGATGCTTTAATCTACTGTTTAATCATTTGAGTAGCAACGATTACTTATTCGTCGAAATTTCAATGTTAATTTATCTGTTATGTAAGTAAATAAAACCTAAGGCATATAATCGTTGGGGAAAAATTAAAGCTAAAATGTATTGAGGTAAAAACCTTAGGAAATAAATATACTAAGAATACGTTATAAAGTCAATAGGGACAAATATAACATTGGTTAATTACGATAATGTCAGATATAGACTGTTAACTTATTACTTAACGTCAGTAATATAAACTGCAAAGCCGTAGCATAAATTACGTTGATTAATGATTGGGTAACTTCATTACGAATCATAATAATATCTACGCAAGGTCATCACATAAATTTATGACACTTTATAAATAAATAAATAGAGTAAACATAGAAATTCCTCCGTTTTTTAAGTCGGTTAAAATCTGAAGTTGTGTGTCTGAAACATAGTTTGTCTTTACAAGCTTTTTTCATGGCAAAAGACGATGAGCAAATACTTATGGCTGGCATGAACAAAATACTATTAGTTATTTATTGAATCTTTCGCAATCATGCCACAACAAATTTTTGTATTGTTACGTAAACTCATTTACTTAAAAGTTAACTGGAAGACATCTCTTGAAGTTATAAGTTTAGCTTTGTACAAGCTTGATTCATTTGAAATTTGTTTCATGTTTTTGGTACCATCTGTGGGTACAATAAACTGGTACAGGTACATGCGTTGTAGGAAAGTTAATTTTGAAACAAATTTATCTCTAACAATTTTATTGATGATAACCTTTCATTCAACTAAATATAAGTAAATATCACTTCCGTTCCTATGACATCATGCCGAAGTGATTGTGAACTCTGATAATATATTATTGAAGCTACTTTTAATAAACAAAATACGATGTAGTGATTCTATTTTTTATAAGTTTTATTTTGATGATATCAGCCTGCAGGTAATAAGGTACAAAATGCCAACCTAGTAATTAGGTAACACCAAAAGAACTAGTTTTCATCAAACAATCTTAACTTTTTAGCTAGGTACCTTTACTTTGACTAACTTTGTCTGAACTTGCAAATCAAATTATTCAGCTACAACGCTAACGTTGAAAGTTTGCACTCACCTTTTTACACCGCGCCAAGGCGATGATAGTTATCAAGTTCCCCGGGATCCCCACCAGCATGAAGAGGATACAACACACCGATGCGAACCGCAGCAGCCCTTCAGGATATCCTTTGAACAGCTCCATCCTCGCCAACTCCTCATCCGTATACTCATCCAACCCCCGATAAGTATAGTTTTCTCTCCCAAACGTCGGTGACAAGTCACCCATTTTAAGTTCCGTAAGCACACATCAATCACATGTCATTTCCACACCAACTTTACACCACAAATGAACGTGTAACGTCATCCATTTCTGCGATTTCCTCAGTTTGTTTAATGAGGTTTAGGTAGCGTGGGGGATCGCCCGCGGTTGATAACTGTCTGCGTACTGAGGTCGGTGCTGCAGTCTGCGTCCTGATAAGGCATTTTGTCGGCGATTCGGGTCGCAGATGGTCAGGAAGCGCTCCTATCAGCGCATTGTACTTCTCACTCGTTCCCGCGCGATCTGTATGGACAATTAAAACACAATCAGTTTTAATGAATAAACTTGGGAGTTATAAATACGTCCGTCGCGAGCGTAAACAATAATAATACTCAGAGATTTGTAAACAAAACAACTACTCAAATTGTTTTTCTCGCTTAATGAGCTAAACGGGCATGTTACAAATAAGTAAGCTCTTTAAACAAATGGCCGCGCAAAAATGGTAGTATTATTCATACGTGTATAGTTCCTAATTGGTACCTATTTTGGCCGTTCCTAATGCTGTTTCGTATGAATTCTTGATCATTGGCGAGAATGTGTCCACGTCCGATCCTGTAAATGTAAGGTTGAACGGAATAGATGGATGACCGGATCAGATAATCGGCGGGGCGGCCCAACCGGCTGACCGGCCATTTCACAGCTGTCGCGTTGGACACTTCTCATTTGTGGTTCACCGATTCGGATTACCGTTTTATTACCTTTAGACTACAGCCATACACTATATAATCTATATATACCATATTTTTTAGCGGAGGTCAAAAAGGATGAGATTTCAAAACGGGTTCTTAATAATACCCGGGGGGGGTTATATTGTGTGTAAAAATCAGCTCTGTCACTCACCCTCGCCTTTTGTCAAAACGTGATGGATGCTTTATCACTTATTTAGTCGCCTGATAAAAGCAAGGCCTGCAGAACTCTGTTATTTAAAGACATATTATTTCTATTATTTCGTATCTCGTATAATAAAGTTATCAAATCAATAATTGCGGTGACACGTGTTTAACTTAACCCTTCGGCTGCCGTGGTAATAGTTGCCCTTAATTTGATTGCCCTCAAAGTGGCCAGGTTGGACTACGGGGAGAATCTATTCCGAAGCTCTCAGACTATTAGAACTATATAATTGACACAATGACATTATTGACGTACTTTATTGATAACTAGCTTTTAGAATATAAAATGTGCATACATCAACTCCTACTCGTATTTAGCACTCAATAATATCCTTGTAAATTGTAGCCTACGTCCTATGAACAATATCTATTCTAAGTTATATTACTAAAAAGTTATGTGGAAATCTAGTTTCTTAGTTTTGGAGTTTACTCCTTAAGAATCGATTTTCATATATAAGCCCGGGGTATGAAAAATATGGGGTGTAAAATCGAACGTATCTGCCGTGCTAATTTAAAAAGTCGTATCTCAGTATACGATCGGGGTAAAAATACGACTTCGTAATTTAGCAGGTTATGCGTTACGCGTTATAGACTAAGATCCCGATATAAACTAACCTTCACCGAGATGTTTATTTGATGAAGTGTATTTTATATTTAATTTAATATTTCAATAATTATATTGCATATGGGTTGCCTAACAAATTTTAGTCCAGGGTATGTTTAATTAATAATAAAAAAAATTGTTTTAAACATTTCACCGGTTTGATTAATACTAGATAAATTCTATACCAATCGAAAGTATGAAGCCCATAGAATATGCAAACGTTAGGTTGCCTATTCTTCTCCCGTCACAACTATTGGTTAGCCAGGTATAAACAGGTAAATCTATTCCTACTAGCATTTTGCAAAGGTCTGATTGTTGTATTGAAATTAAATAAAATTAAAGATTATTTAATTATGAATTTATCTAATAATCAAATCGGTGAAATGTAAAAAAAAAAAAAAATAATTTTAAACTAAACATACCCCGGACTAAAATTTGTTATGCAACCCATATGCAATATATTTATTGTCATTTTAAACTAAATATAAAATACATTTCATCAAATAAACATCTCTGTAAAGGTCATTTTATATCGGGAGCTTAGTCTATAACGCTTAACGCATGACCTGCTAAATTAAGAAGTCGTATTTTTACCCCGATCGTATACTGAGATACGACTTTTTAAATTAGCACGGCAAATACGTTCCAAAAATATAAGTATTGCGAGGATTGACGTTTGGTTGTCAAAGGCGACGGTTGAAAATTTTATCAAATTTTATTTTATTTATAAGTTAATTCAGTTTTAGAGTCCTTTTCGCTGTTTTTGCGATGAGTGAGTCAAGTCAAGGTGTCGTGAGTGATACGTCACTTTTAGAATGTGGGCAGCGGGCAGCTCCGTCGTGGCTATCTGAAGTGGAGTTTGATAGTAAGGCAGGGCCGAGTCAATCGGATATTGTATCGGACGCTGAGTCCATGTCGGATGTGCGGCATATAGCGGTGAAGCGTGCTTGTGGTCTGAGCGACGAAAGCTGTGGTTGTAGTGATAGTTTTATCACAATAGGCAGGAAACCTAAACGCTTGCGGGTTTTAGCAACCGCCAAAACGCAGCTGGAGCCGGACGGTGTGCCTGTGCCTGACAAGCTATTTGAAGTTTATATAGTGTCAAAAGAAGATTTACCGAAACAGATTGGTTTGGCAAAGTTGCTGCAATTTAAGGGTATAAAAGGAATTTTATCCGTCAAGTTTATGGGTCCACGTAAAGTTCGCATACAGTTTAACTCTAAGGATGATGCGGAGAAGCTTCTGGCTTCTCAGGAGTTTAACAATGAGACGAGACGTTCTTATTGGTCTAATATGGCATGCTGCACTTATGGAATTATAAGGCAGGTTGAGTTGGAGGTTGAGGAAGACGAATTTTTAAAGAATATTGAAGGGTCTGAAGACATTTTGTCAATATGTAGACTAAACCGTTTGGATCCTGATGGGCGTTGGGTTAAGGCTGAAGCTATTCGTCTGTGTTTTAAGGGAACTTCTTTACCGCCATATGTTTATGCCTACGGTTGCCGATTTAAGGTAAATCAGTACACTTTCCCGGTTACCCAATGTTCAATATGTTGGAAGTTCGGTCATCTGAGCAGGTTTTGTCCTACTACTAAAGTTACTTGTCCGAAATGCGGCGGGGAGCATGCCAATTGCGAAACGACTATTTTTAGATGCATTAATTGTAAAGGCAGCCATATGGCCTTAGATAAGTCGTGCCCGGTTTTTGTGAAGGAGTAAGAAATTCGCAGGATTATGTCTGCTGAGGGATGTATATATAAACGGGCTTTTTGGTTGTATATGCAAAATAAGGAAAAAAAGGATACGGATGTTTGTAGTCAGGATGCGCCATCTGTTTTTGAGAATGACTTAAGTTTTGGAAAGTCATATAGAGATGCTGTTTTGTCGAAGCCGTTACAATCTAAAGAGTCTGAAGATTCTGTCTGTCAGGCTGAGGGCCAGCGATCAGTAAGTCAGTACAGATTAGAGAGCGAGCCACAACAAGAGGTTCGTAAGCCGCGGAATTCAAAAAGAGTAACAGATGTGAAGAGGTCCGAGTGTCTATTGGTCAATCAGCCTACTATTGAGCGGGGGGCTGATATGGAAGATAAAAGATAAAATAAGGACAAGAAGAAGAGACGTATTACTTTTGAAAGGCTGGTTGCGAAGACGAAGGATATTTTGTTTTCTACCGAAAGTTGGGAGGAGAAGTTCAAAACGCTGTTTGGAGTTGTTGTTAAGGAGATTTTGGATTTATTTAAGGATTTTTTTAAGGAAGGTGATTTTGTACGTTTGTTTTTGTCTAATGTAAATGGCTAGGTCTAATACCAGATCTTTCTTGAATGTAATGTTCAATTCAATATTGGCGGAACCCTTATCGGAATCGGCTAAATTTGTATACAGTTTTTTTTATGTAAATAGTGTATACAAATTTAGTTGTTTTCGTGTACATGTTATTTTTAAGTTTATACGGTTTATGTTTTTATTTATCTATGTCTTTTAGATGAATGATGTTGTGTATTAGGCCTGCTGGAGCTGGCATGTTCATAAAAATTATCAAAGCTCCTTAATTAATAGATAAAAAAAAAAAGTATTGCTATACTACGGTAGAAAGGTCGTATCTTTGTATGGATTTCATAGTACGATACGGTTTTTTTCCGTAGCACTGCAGACTGTAGTAACTAAACTAGCCGCTCGAGGGCGCTTTACATCACGCTTCCTTATTTAGTTACTACTCATGATCTCTCCAATTTCTTAAAAATCAATCGGAAGTAAATTTTCCTTGTAAAATATTGTAATTTTGCTGTATATTATACTCGTATATTAATATTATGTAAATGCCTACCTTCTCGTTCTTGTTTGCAGCACCCAACAGGGTACATAATGTGATACTTAAACTATTTACTAATCATTATGTGCAATAAACGTATTGAGTATTGAGTATATATTTTATAATCGTTCTTAAGGCCAGGCGCGCACCACGATTTTAATCGCGCGATAATTTTGTCGCATAAATGCAAGATATGGGTTTATATGAGAGTGCGCGCACCACGATTTTCATAAACCCAGAAGTACGCTTATTTCTGCGACAAAATTATCGCGCGACTAAAAAAAAATCGTGGTGCGCGCCTGGCCTGAAGAGTAAACTCCAGTCGTGCGTCGGAGCTGACACACACACTTTTTTTTTATGTTAAAGTCGAACCGTACTATGGGCTGCACAAATTTCATTCATTTTTCATTTTTGCATTGTGCAATTCTGAAGCTCATTAGGCATTCTCACAAAATGTCACGTTTATGATATATGTAGATTATGTTATGTAAGGCGGTATGTTAGAGCGAAGAGTATATGGCACTGCATTTTTATTTATTTAAATACTTTAATATAATGCAGGAAGTTACATTTGTAAACGTTTGTTAAGTGGAATAAAATATTTGGCGGACTTTATGTCAAAAGGCACGGTTTACCAGTCAACTGTAGGCCAAATAAAAACGGGGTCCCCACCAACAACCCACTCAGCGTTCCAAGCAGTCATTGCGTAGGCTATCGCACCCACAACCAAAACTAAATATGCTATTTGCGAGATAATTGGCTCTGAATCACTAATTATGTTTACCCTGTTGGTTCTCTGTGTACTTAATTAATTAATTAATGCGTCGCATATTTTACACAGTTCTCAATTATTTATTTTGTGCCCTTATGCACCATTAGCTATTTAAAAAAGTTTTATGCATGTGTAATTGTGTATTATGTATCACATATATAACAATCAATGAATTCCACAAAAATAAGTATGTATGTTGTGTCACAATTTATCCGGTCAATTGTTATGATAAGATTTACATTACGAGCGGATGTTATAATATAAGTATCGTGATGTTAAAATGAATCATGGCGTGTATTTAATGGGTTTGTACTGTACCGCCGGCCTACAACTAATATATACAGGCTGAATCCTAAGTCGTGGATATAAATATATTTTGAAATTATACGGGTTGGACGAAACTAGGGACTTTCCTGCATAGAAGTTTAACAAGCTATAACTTGAAAAGTGTAACAGATATCAACATAGTATACATGGGATAAAATTTTGGTTTTCTTCGTTTGTCGCTTTTTTATGGAGTAAAATAATATTCGAAGTCTACAATGTCACATTTCCAGAAAAGGCCCTCGTTATGTTTATGTCCTACACTGTATAATCTAACAATTTACTTTGAAAATCAGTATTAACGATAATTGCATGACATTTATTACATCATAAACCTCATCATCACAATCATTTCGTTACTTAATACCTACTTTGAAAATCGTATCACTAATATGCTAAGTGCACACATTACTTACTACTACTCTCTTTTAAAGTTACTACTTTGACGTTTTGCAATCTTGAGAATGAAGGAAGGCGGGAAAGATAGGTAACGGATAGGTAAAAAAGATTTCACACTAATTTGACGGGACTCCGAAGCGATCCCATTGAAACGAGCGTTAAGGTTCACAAGGTCGGCGGCATTGATCGATGCGGTGACCCGACCCACTCGTCTCATCCGAATCATCGCCTACGCAACCTTTCAGCCCGAAATCAACGTCAATCTTTCTTACCCAGGTTAAGTAAAATGTCTTTTGTGGGAAGTTGGCAAATAACGTTGAATGTAGGCAGGACAAATTAAGTTTAAGATCGTGTTATAATCAAATATCATGGCTTTTATTCGTGTGCGAAAAATAGTAATTTTAGGTATTAATTATGATTATGAATATAGTGTAACAAATCAGAGCATTTATTGTAGCAATGTAAGATACGAAGGCCTTTTAAAATATCAAAGACAATGTACGTTTTTCTATCAGCGCATTTACCTAATAGCTGAAATGGAAACCTCTTTATCAGTGAAAAACCGGCCAAGTGCGAGTCGGACTCGCGCACCGAGGGTTCCGTACAAACACTTTCCATCCCTAAGTGTTTAAGTTAAGTTTGCACCTGGTATGTATAGCGCCCCATATAAATTAGGTGCAAACTTGCAAAGTTAGGTATTAAAAAAAAACTACTTACTAGATCTCGTTCAAAACAATTTTCGTTGGTAGTTTTTATAGTAATGTACATCATATGTTTTTTTTAGATTTTTCATTTTCTTATTTTAGAAGTTAGAGGGGGGGGGGACCAACTTTTTTCCACTTTGGAAGCGTCTGTCACGCAAACTATTCGGTGTAGAAAAAAAATATTTTAGAAACCTCGATATCATTTTTGAAGACCTATCCATAGATACCCCACACGAATGTGTTTGATGAAAAAAAAAATTTTGAGTTTCAGTTCTAAGTATGGGGAGCCCCCAATATTTATTATTATTTTTTTATTTTTGCATCAAAATCTTAATGCGGTTCACAGAATACATCTACCTACCAAGTTTCAACAGTATAGCTCTTATAGTTTCGGAAAAAAATGGCTGTGACATACGGACGGACAGACGGACAGACGGACAGACAGACAGACATGACGAATCTATAAGGGTTCCGTTTTTTGCCATTTGGCTACGGAACCCTAAAAAGGAACGTAGGTACCCCGCCCACTCCCATTTAAACAGCATATCCTATCCATAACCTATTCATATTAAGTAAGCAAGTCCACCAAAGTTAGAAAGCAAGTGTAGTGTAGATACGTGGATCAAAAATACTCGTAGACTAACGAATCCCTTTTTCTCTAACTTCGCACACAACTTATTTTCAAAGAAATTTATACAATTAGGCAAGAACCTTCAAATTTCCTCCCATTCCATACAAAAGGCTTACAACTTTTATAAGTCCTGCCCCAGGTATCCATTAGTTAACTAGGGTAAGACGGAATGTACCAATAATTATATTTATCCGCCTTTTCTAATTAAGAACGAAAAGGAAGGCAGGGGTGTGAATTGGAGCCTAAAGGCGATCGTTTTGTTTCTCCGCTTATTACGAGTGTCCACCGACCCAAAAGCCGGTTTTTGGGTCGAGTGTTAATGAAATATCGTTTGCCATTCGACTGCTTACTTTATTAGGCTGTAAAAGATGAGCTCGTTTGTGCGTTGACGTCATGACGAGTGAAATATCACTTACGGAAGCACTGGGCGGTATGGGGACGCCATTCACTGATTACGTGAGAATTTACAGGGGAAAAAGATGCATGTTTATAAAACGTAAACGTAAAAGAGATAATACCTTTTAGTAAAAAAAAATACTCTCGCTGCACAATCGCATGGCATATTTATGAATGAAGCTCATAGTACAAAGCGAAATAGTCCATACGCAAAGACGCCGCTGACAACGAAAAAGGCCAAAGATGTAATCAAACGAAATATAGATGATTATATTAATATACAGGAATGCACTTAAATCTACCTCATAATCATAATAAAAGACTACAGAAGGTCGTCTCGTTTGATCCGCGGAAAATCCGCCTGAAAATGTTTGTGGTGCGGAGTCAATCACACGATGACGCGCAGAAATAAACACAGAGACAGATTATGGGTTAACATATAGGATTATTGAATCATTGATACAAAGGTAAAAGCACAAAGAAATCATTTAATGCGTAACCTAGCGCAATAGACCGGAAATCGAATCCAGTACCTCTGGATTACCATTCCAACATGTCAATCACTCCACCACCCCAACGCCAAGAGACCTTTCGAACCTTTTATGCTTACATCATATCATATTTACGGATTTTGTAAAGAAAAGTAAAATTATACTGAATAGCTACTAGGTATTTATTGCCTAAAACTTAAACGTCTTATCCGAATACTAGTTTTCTTCCCATTTGAGTAAGTATCATGTTTTCTTGCCATTTAGGAACAATAGCATAGTCATACATTACCATATTGCTGCTTATGGTAATGCTTGTTGAATATTTCACCTAAGAATGAGGGCCGTATCTATTAACATACATTACGTCATTTTAGCATTTGCTATGGGGCCAAGTAATGCATTTAAATGGGGTCACTTCGTAAAACTGCAACTTATCCTACTCCTCCCATTCCTTGCGCTTTTTTTTTGACGACGCGTTGGCGCAGTTTGCAGACACCTGCCTACTGAGCCGACGGGCCCGGGTTCGAAACCCGACCGGGGCAAATATTTGTGTGATGAACTCGATATATGTATTTATATATTATTTATGTATATCGTCGCCTAGTACCTACCCATAGTAGGTACAAGCTTTGCTTAGTTTGGGACTAGGTCGATTTGTGTATGATTCCCATACCTCAATCAGCAAAAATGGAACTGTTATAGGATCACTTTGTTGTCCATCTGTCTGTCTATCGGTCCGTCTTTCTCAGGAACACGTGGAGGTATCAAGCAGAAATAAAAACAATCCGTAAAATCAACCCAAATTATGCTAAATAAACAATTGTTAAACATAACTAAACTATAGGTACGTAGAAGCTGAAATTTCTATTTTTTTTTAATCCTTATATTATCTGCTATCGCCTATCTCTCTTTTAGCCGTGAAAAATATTAAACTTCTAAGTCAACGCAATCAAAAGATACGAGCGTTTATGCTGCATTCATTGATGCTGGCAAGGGAATCAGCTGTAATAGGGTTGCATTACAGGCAAAACCCGGTATATCGACATCAAGCGCCCATAATACAGCCTACAAGAGCTTACCGTTGGACTAGATCGATTTGTGTAAGTTGTCCGTTATTTATTTATTTTATTTATTATTCAAAATGAGGTATTGGTTTCTTAGATAACAAACTCGTTTTATTAACTAGTATCGCTTTTGAAATTAAGTGACGTAAAGTAAGTAACCGAATAGAGAACTCAGACCGTATTGCGTCGCCTCGAAATCGTCCGACGGAAATTGGTTTACGTACCCAATTTCCTTGCTTTTTTCATCGCGATGGTAGAATATGCCATTGAACATATTTAGAACATTGAATTTACGGTTTTGATATCAGGTTCTAGGATTCAAGGTAACTATAGAAAGCCACCAGAATTATTTGAATGAATGAATGAAAATGTATTCGTTAACATACACAAAATGGACAACACATACATTAGAAACAATTTGCCCCCCCCTGTCCAAAAATACGTCCAGTCACTTGAATTGTCTGATCGATCATTCTTGCACATCGAATCTCAGTAAGTAATAATTCCAATCCATTCCAATTCCTCCACAAATTGCTTGTAATATGTAAGGGAGAGTAGAAGGCCAGGTCAGCCCGTCTAGCACAACTACGCTTGGCGACTATTGTCGCGCGACATAGCATCGGCCGCCACTTTCCCACAGTACAGCGAAGAAAGAGAGGTAATATTTCTCGCGCGAGAAACAGTCGCATGTCACAGGGAGATCATTCGCCAGTGTGTCGGCTACCGTCAGTAAAGTTCACGGAAAGTGAACGAACGTGACTACGAAACGAGTGGCGACGTGTCTCATACTGACAGGCTACACTTTGTAGAGTGTACCGAAGAAGAAGGGTCTGGTCTGAACTGACTGAACTGGTCCATAAAACATAGATACTAAAAACATAGAACTACTTTAGTGGCTCTGTGAACTGTAGACCTGTTTTTTTATTTTTTTGACGTTTATATATTACAATATTTCCGCCATTTTGAACAAAAAAAAACGAAAAACTGAATCGACAAAAAAACTGGAAACTTACTTAACCAACCTACTAATAAAATTTCATGAAAATCGGTTGAGAATTTGAATTTTTATGCTGACTTTACCACTAAGTTACGTAATGGGCGCGAATGCGAACTGAGAAACAATCAAAGCATCATATTTTTGTTTTTTTTATTATTATTATTTAAATCAACAGTTTTCTTACAAACTTTTAAATAAATTTATGAAACATGTAATGTCTCATTTTTTTAATGTGGTTACACCACAATTTTTATTTAAACCACGAATACAAAGATCAAAGCTTAAAGAAAAATTGAAAAAGGAGCTACCTGGTGGAAGGGACCGGGAATCGAACCCGGTACCTCTGGATTACCGGTCCAGCGCGTTAGCCAATTCGCTACCCTCGCTCCACGTAGACCTGACGAATTTTTCCTTATGCTTTGTGTGTCGATCTTTGCATTGTTTATTTGAAAGGATTTTACACCTTAGCGACCTCTATGTGACCTCTGTGTGTGTGTGTGTCTCTTTTTCAATTTTTCTTTAAGCTTTGATCTTTGTATTCATGGTTTAAACTTTTAAATGTTATATTGCCACTTTTGGAAACCCGGGACTAAACGAACGGGGTTTAAACTACATTCAGTTTGTTGACGTCTTCTTTACTGTAAAATGTATTTTGCCTATATTAACAAATTATGTCAGCCATAGCAGTAACTCTAAACTCATCTTTATTAACCCCAAGTTAATAATGTGGTTCCAGCGGTATAAAACGTGTTACCATTAAAACGTAAAAGAACCATGAAAATCTTGATAACACTGCTTCAAAGTGTTGTTTGGGTAATAACAATTTCATGACGCGATATTAAAATTATGGATTTCTTATGAGCACTTGACACTTCGGGGTTTTAAATTAACGTGTAAATTGTCTTTTTTACTTCATAATTATTATTTTAACCGTCTTTATCGTGGAAACAGAAGTTATTCAACTAATTGTAGTTCATACTATAAGGAAGATAAGCAGTTTATAGGTGCAGGCATCGATCTCTCCAAATTTGGTACGTGTCTTGTAGTGTTGAATTGATTTATCATAATTTTTAACATTATGGTTTCGTTATGAGTACTTGACTATATAAATAGATAAATATTAAGGGATAGGTACAAAAATCGACCTAGTCCCAAACTAAGCAAAGCTTGTACTATGGGTCTCTCTCTTGTCGCTCCCTCATGACTGAGGATCGTGGTCATCACTGGATGGCTTACACTTGGTGTGAATGATTTGTCTCCATCGAGTCCATTGCTTCCCTTACAACCGAGCAAAACTTGGAGGAAACTTACTTCTTTACGCAACAAACGTAAAGAAACAGAGGATTTCCAAATGTTTTTAGTTAATACTACTAACGCACTTTAGTTTTGTATATTTACATACTTACACATTTTGAATAGAAATCAAGATAAAAAGTATTTTTCATGCAGTGTTTGGAAACCGAAAACTCAGAACTACACTATAACATAAGTAGTCATCTAATTCACAAATGTAAGAAACATTTCAGTTCAATCGAACCGGGAAATGGTAAAATTTTATTAACTTGTAAGATTTGATTACAGACAGACAAACGCCGGAAAAGGTGAAATTACATAAAAGCTTGTAAAATAAGCGATATGATATAAATTTATGAAACATTATTTTTAATGTGGGTAGGTACACCACATTCAAGGTGGAAATCCTTTCAAATAATCAATGCAAAGATCAACATACTTAGAAAGCATAAGGAAACACTCGAAAGGTTCTCTGTCGTCAGGGTGGTGGAGAGGTTAACACGTCGGACCGGTAATCCAGAGGTACCGGGTTCGATACCCGGTCTCTTTCGCCAGGTTACGCATTTCAATTTTGTTCTTTGATCTTTGGATTAATAGTACGATATAATGTTATACTTACTAAATTATACTTTGTTTTCAGTTCTTATTAGTTACAGACATTCTAAAGCATTCCCGAATCAGAAGGCCGCTACGCAATAGGAAAATAAGTGAAAATTAATTAGATCGTGATAACAAGCTTATTCTGGGCTAAAATACAATAATCCGAGCTGAATACTGATGTTAATTGGAGACTGTACGCAATCAACGCGATTTATATCATAAGGTGGCTGAACAGAATAAAAGATTACATTATCAGATCGTGAATTAGACTCAGATCAGATACCTATCTTCCAATGGAAATTATAAAAAATATCTTAACGTGTTGAGTCGAGGCTCCCCAAATATGAATAAAAAGTATTCAACTAATTTAATGGATTGTAGATTTGTTCTATTTCCCACTTAATGATCTTTGTTGTGTTAGTTATACTAATTTATTAATAATGAATAATATTTAATGAATACAGTAGGTATATTAGTTATGTATTTATATACTAAATTGACTGAAACTTAAATTACTATAACAAGTTCGGATGCTATAGGTGCTGCATTACTCGGTAGCGACGGCGGTGGGGCATGAATGACCAAAATAAGAGATGTTATTTCATAAAATTACGTTATCTCGGGTGGGGTCGCCTCGTTCATTCCCCTGCTACGCTGGAGTTACTGGTAGTGCTGAATTTTATGAACTCGCCGTCGATTCATTTCATTAACCCACACTCGTGTTTCAAGTAATCTCAAATGGAACATTTACATAAACTATTATTGAAACATACTTAATTGTACAAAGCGAACATAACGTACAAATTAAATCACATTAAGCTTACGACACCTTTCATTTCAAAGTAGCAGTTTGTGCCTGCAATTGATAATGCACACAATACCCATTAGTTCCCATTGTTTGTTAAAGCAAAGCGAAGTGAATTCGGAGTCAAAAAAGTAGTATTCCTACTATAATTATATATTTGTAAGTTTTTTGTAAACTACGATGCATAATGGGCGGCATGGTCATGGATAACAAACTTGAACCATTAAATATCTCAGCTTACCGCTCTTGAATCACAATGTACTTACTAATTTCATGAAATTAATAACTGACTGACTAAGAAGGTAGCTTTCATTGAGGTTCGGTTCATCTGATGTGGTGTTGTCTGTTGAAATTTAACATTTCTGTAGGCTGCTCCCAAACAATTGATTCCAACTTATTCTTATTCAAACATGAATAAATACAAATGATACGAAATTCGGGTTTTTATGTCTCTCAAAAATATATGCTCGGAGTCGATTTATTGCTGAGACGAATGTTTGGAATTGAATCGGAAATATTGAGCGGCACATGGCAAGCGTTGTGCTACGGCTGTGCGTAGTCTAACCCCTGTGGCCTAATTGGATTAATATTGGTATATAGTCATTCGACCACTGTATCAGCCATAAGTAGATACAAAGACTTAAGCGAAACATTTTTTTTCTGTCTCCGATATTCTGATTTCTAACAATAATCATCATCCTCCTAGCCTTTGTCCCATATCTTTGTAGAGAATGAATTCTTAATCGGGGTCGGCTACCTAAATCCCAAGATGTGGCGTAGGCACTAGTTTTTACGCAAGCGACTGCCATCTGACCTTCCAACCCAGAGGGGAAACTAGGCCTTATTGGGCTTAGGTGGTTTCCTCACGATGTTTTCCTTCACCGAAAAGCGAGTGGTAAATATCAAATGACATTCCGTACATAAGTTCCGAAAAACTCATTGGTACGGGCCGGGTTCGAACCCGCGAGCTCCGGATTGAAAGTCTCATGCCCTAACCACTAGGCTACCACCGCTTCTCGCATGCCCTAACCACTAGGCTACCACCGCTTCAACAATAATATGTTTAAAAAAATATGAATCTACAAATATTGAATCTTAATACGAATCTAAATACATAATACCTACTTCTTAGTTACGCATCGTTAAACTTTTATTTAAGCTTCCATGTGAAACAAATTTATCCTTATTAATATTCGAATATGAACAAGGAACTCAAACGATACGATATTTAGCATAACACATGTCTTCTTTGCGAAATCGAATCAGAAATGAAGAGATCCGTAGAAAAACCAGGGTAACCGACATAGCCCGAAGGATAGCAAAACTTAAGTGGCAATGGGCAGGGCACATCGCTCGTAGAACCGACGGCCGCTGGGGCCATCGAGTTCTTGAGTGGCGACCACGCACTAGACGACGCAGCGTGGATAGGCCCCCACAAGGTGGACTGACCTGGTGAAGGTCGCTGGAGTCCGCTGGCTCGGGAACGGTCATGGTGGCGTTCTCTGGGGGAGGCCTATGTCTAGCAGTGGACGTCTTTTGGCTGATGATGATGATGATTATAAAGCCTTCTTGAGCTTAATTTAAAAATATACGCCCGTTTGGAATTAAAACAGAAATATTGAACGGCACATTTTCCCGCGCGTGAAGAAGTAATAGTGTTATTTTAGTTCACTAGCTGATGGCGTGTGCGAATGTAGACAAATGTGAAAAGGGATGTGTATTAGGTGCTATCATATTCATAAAACTTGTCAAAAGTAATACCAGTGATTTATGTTTGTTGATTAGTTATTAAAGTTAAACCTAAAAAAAATAACGTTTATACAACTGAAAAATGAATTCAATTTTCGGCAAACTTTCGGTACTCCGATTCTGAATTCATTTTTTAGCTCAGACCGTTCTAATTTTTAAAGGCCATGACTTTTAATAAACTTTTAGAGGTTGTCGATCTTAGTGAAGAGTACAGAGATAGTCAAGTTTTTATTTAGCAGAACTTTTTCTATTCCGTTCGAGTGCCTACTTATTCCGAGCACTTGACAAATTTATTCAATTTCGAATCTTATTTAGGCGTGTTCAAACATTTGTGTGCTGAAAGTGAGTGGAAAATAACGCTATTAAAATAAAGGCGGCGTTGGCACATTATTAAGTTTCCTAAATTGAATTGTTTACGAGTTCAGTTGGTATGGGGTTCTAGAGCCTGCCACAAGTTAAACACGGATAAGTAATCAGTTAACCTCTCCTTGAAACGTTTATGGATGCTTAGACTTGATTTGACCGGCATTTCCGAGTTCGATTTTCAATACTTACCTACTCTCTTTATTTATTTATTTATTATTTATTAGGAGAACCAACAGCTACATACAATACATTGCTCTTAGAAATAGTTAATGGAAAGCCAATTACAGGTTCCCACCGGTAGTGACATTTTATACAAAAATAAAGTGCTCGCACAATGCACAACATCGCAACTACCTGTGACTACAAACTAAGTGAAAAAGAACTAATTTAAATAAAACAACTAATATAATCAATGCACCAGACAGCAGATTCGGTTAAAGCACGCTCACTTAAAAAATTCGTTCGTCATCTTACGCCTTACAGCCGGGATATTACTGTTGAAGATGTCGATATATGTCAGCTCTTTTGCTACTTTATTAAGACTTTTACCAGCACGCAACAGAAAACTATTCTTCCTATAGTTACGCGAGAAAAAGGGAACTGAGACTTTATTAACACTGTTTCATTAGCTTCACTTGTTACAAGTTTTGTTTGAAACTATGTAATCAAATATTAAAGAAAACGTACGTACGGTGCGTCTGTGGTTGAAAGGTAGGGCGTTGGATCGGTAATCCAAAGATATGTTTTCGATTTTTTTTTTAATTTCAAAATGTGGTTTGAAAACCTAAAAAAATACAACAATCAGCCATTTTGAAACAAACTCGCGAGGTCGACAAATCACAGCCACTAGTATTATTTTTGACAACTAAAAGTGTAATAATTGAATGTCCAATAGATTATTCTATTACGTTATGATCTATTCTATATTTATGTATACTTTTCCAACAAAACACATCTCTTTAATGTGTCCCCCACATGAGCGTCAAAAGATATCAGAAGTGTCAGAAGGTAATATTAACACGTGGCACGATGCCAATGTTAATGCGACTGTAATCCGATAACCATTCAGCACAATTTAGTGTTTATTTGTATTGTATCGCAGTGCAAATGCCCCGCTGAGAAGCCTTAGGGCGCCGAGAGGATTTTCTATAAGTAAAAATAGTTCCTAAGTAGTTCCGTTCGAGTTCACTGACCTTTAACTTCTTATTTAATCGAAGTGAAAAGTAACTGATATACCTACATACGAGTATACTACATACGAGTGTTTCCTGTAATAGGAGCGATAAATTAAAACATAGATTCTTCGCTTGAAATTGGACAACATTTGTTAAGCAAGTTCTGAAAATAACGTGTATTAAATGATATTTTTTAGAATAATGTTTAGACAAAGAAGCAATTTATTGCGAAATGTCCGATATTAGTAGTGATAGCTATGTCAATGCTCAGAGAATGTCAATGTTGGACGACGTACATTGAAAATACTATCTAATTTGTTTGAAATAATAAAATTCTGAAAACTGACTTTTTTTTAAAGTTGCTGAATAAATGTTGTTCAGTTGGAAGAATAGAATCTATATTTTAATTTATTGCTCCTATTACAGGAAACACTGGTATAATCTTATTAAAACTTTCGTGAGACATATTTAATTAATGTATTAATATTAAGCGGTTTACACTGGCGTGAAATTGTCGGGAACGGCCCGACATATGCCCGACGTATTTCGAACTCGTATCGTATGAAGCTCTTCATCAAGAACTGCTGCCCGTACACCGGTGCGGCAACTTGTCACTGATTCTTTAATCGACGCTCCGCTCTGATGTGCGCCGGGCCGGAATGTCGGGCCGTTTCTGACAATTCCACGTGAGTATATAAGAGTATATACCTACCAAATACATATCTTTAATTAATGTCCCAATATATGCGTGAAAAGATATCACAAGTGATAATATTTAAATGCAGCACAATGCCAAAACTAATGCGACTGTAATTCGACAACCATTCAGCACAATACAGGTGTATTGACCGAGCGAGCGAAACGTCTCTCTTTCAGCTTGGGCCAAAACTTTTTCGTGTGTCATATTTGGCTGTTCTTGCTACCGTAATTCTCTTGTTATTATTGAAAAATACAAACATTTTACAAAATGGCGGATATATGAAATTAAATTGCAGCCATTTCAAAACAAGCTCGTGCTCGTGAGTCTATTCTCCATCTACACAAGGAGCCGTAGTTTGTATTGTATCGAGTGCAAATGCCCCGCTGAGATGCCTCAGGGCGCCGAGAGGATTTTCTGTAAGCAAGATACGTAGTTCCGTCCGAGTTCAATGAACTTTATATTCTTAACCGGCGTAAACATGTCTCTGGAAAAAATTGTGAGAACTTAATTTAACTGTTCGTCTGGCACAAGTATGCATCGCGACTCTTGTCGCGCGACATAGCGCTACCCGTCACTCTCTCACATTACTACAGAATGAGACGGGGAATTATCTCGCGCGAGAAATAGTCGCGTATGACAGTTATGCTAGAGGTGCTGTTCGTATAGAATAACTTTGACACTCGACTCTTTGTCGCGCGAGAAATACTACCTGTCAGTTTCCTTTCAATACCGTTTGAGCAATAAGACAGGAGATAATAACGCGCGCGACAAGCAAAGTCGCGGCAAGATATGCTAGCCCTGCTGGTTTGTGCTGCGAAATTAGAGAACTAAATCTATATAAATCCAGGCGATTGACGGTAGTAGTAAATAGAAAAATTCAAACTGCTACACCTACATATAGCTACAGTTTCTTAATAATTTTTAAGATGCATCATACAATTACAATACAAAATGCTTTATTGCACACCAAAATAAGTTTACAAATGAAACACAGAAACAATAATTTTAATAACGGTAGACAACGTGCGGTCTTATCGCTAAAGAACGATCTCTTCCAGACAACCTTTGGTTAGTGGAGTTGATCAGTATTAGCCACACAAAGAGTAGGAGATCATCATACCTAAGTACGGAGATAATATAATATTCGATGCAAACTTGACAACAAAAAACAATTATTTCGGAATGCTACATTTGAAAAGTGAGTTTTTTTTTCTTTTATGCCGGCTCCACATGTTTGGCAAACAACGGCAAACATACAGGACGCAGTTATACGTTAGAGTGAGACGAAACTACGTCGTGCTTACTCTTACATATAACTGCGTCCTGTATGTTTGCCGTTGTTTTCAAAACATGTGGAGCCGGCATTAGAGGTTGTTATCGCATCCTACCGTTTTCCGAAACTGAAATATAATTATACTTCATACATAAAAAGAGAATTATTTATACAGCACAATGAGTTTGACACCACACTTTTAAAAATTACTTAACGCGCATTTAATAAAACCTGACTCCATTTAAAGTAGTTTAGAAATATGAACAGAATTTTCGTCACCAAATGTATTTAAATTGAGTTTGCGGTTGCAGTACAAAAGCAAGTTCACATATAGCCTAACCTCTAGAATATCTTAGCTCATTTAAACAGAACCCCTTATATTTTATCTCGCGTAAAACTTATAAATAAGTAGGTAACGTAATGTTGCTATATAGCAACGTATGAAAAATATACCGTTGACATAGACACAAAACCCTTAAAATATAAAACACGAATTAAAACCTCATCATTTTACATGTGGTTTCTAAGAGAGACGACATTACAAAATTCAACGAGCGTCTCTCGCTTCTACCGGTAAAGGTACTTTTCCATATACGAGGCGAGGCATAACGGGGCGAGGCGAGAACATCTACGCAAGAAAAAATACTATTACTTAGTAGTTAGTAGCAACCGTGAGTCAAACGATCTATGCACGTAGTAAGACGGTTCATTATTACTCATGGTACCTATTGTAATTCTCATTTCACACATCCTCGCCCAACCAACCATTTCCACCAAATATGCGCTTAGAGAAAATTGAAATTTTGCCATAGAAACTTAAAAGGAAATACCACTGCCCGTCTAGCACAACTACGCTTTGCGACTCTTGTCGCACGACATAACATCGCCCGTCACTCTCTCACAGTACAGCGAAGAAAGAGATAGGTAATGTTTCTCGGGCGGGAAAGAGTCGCGAGTTACAGTTGTGCTAGAGGTGCAGGTCCTAAAACGTAAAGATTGGTTAAGATTTGGAGGAGGAAACAAACGAGAATGAAACCTTGATTTTTATGGAAAAATTTGCAGCACCTTGCTAGCACAACTGTAACTCGCGACTCTTTCCCGCCCGAGGAACATTACCTATCTCTTTCTTCGCTGTACTGTGAGAGAGTGACGGGCGATGTTATGTCGTGCGACAAGAGTCGCAAAGCGTAGTTGTGCTAGACGGGCTGAATGGAAAGACAATGTTCTACGGAACCGTTTGGATTTTTGCTTTTATATTATTATACAATTTATGTATAGGCATCTGTTTTTGGCAAAAATTTCCGCCGCAAACGGATGCCTAGTACACAAACACTATTAACAATTTGCGCATTTATAACCACTCCACAAATCAGCTTATCTCTTATCTTATCCTATCTTGTCTTCCGACGATCGCCGTTTATCCGAGAAAAAAAATGCGCAGAAATCAACACAGTCCGACACAGAACATTTCTTTTCGTCACAGTTCCTAAAATTTTGGAAACCACGATTTGTGAAACCCGGTTACGTTAGGTTTGGACCTTATATCCGACGCCATAGTTACCAGGTGTATACGAAAAGGAGCAGTGATATATCCTCTTAATATCCCGCGCCGTCTTGTCGCCTCGCTAATGGAAAAGCACCTTAAGAGTAAATGTCTTAAACATATTAAAACACACGCTTGCATGACAATTATTAACATTAAAATTGTTTGCAATACACTGCTTCGCAGACTGTGAAGTTGTTGCGACTGAATATCTTGTAGCTACCAGACTGAATTTTAATCAACAGCATAATAACTTTCAGTCTGTGTATTGCGGTGCGATATGAGTTTAATTGAAATGCAAAGCTTTGCACAATATCAGAAATAATTTTGGTTTTAGTAAGTAATGTTTGTTTGCGTTTTCATTATTTAATTAGAAAACTGATGAGCAATTTCACTAGCGTAGGTTGCAAGTTACGATATTTCAACCAAAAATAACACTTAATGTTTTGAAATATTTGTATGAGCTTATTATTAGGTACATTTTAAACTAGTGGCTACTAAACCTCGCGAGTTTGTTATGATATTGTTGAAATATGTAACTATTACATAAATTAGCCATGTTGAAAAAATAAACGAAAAAATTAATCGACAAAACAATTATACTTAAACCTCGTATCGAACTTACAAAGTTTAATGAAAACCACTTGATAATTGCGACCTCTAGGAGAGAACAGCCTTCCATCTGTCAAAGCATTGTCACTTACGCTCCCATTTCGTCAAAACGTGACGGATGCTTTGTCACTTATTTATCGCCTGATAAAAGCAACCATCAAAGGCCCGCTGGACATCCAAAAATCCGAGTAATACGAGTACAGAAGGCGTTAAAATAAGTCTGGGTGTGTTGAATACGATGCTTTACTGATTATTGGTATGAGCTGTGTCCTTTATAGTGATTAATTTTCAAATTCCTAGTCACATATTTTCTGGCTTTTGGTTTTATTTAAATTATCAAATAACTCCAAAAACCAAAATTATAATAATTTCCTTAAAGCAATGCAAAGCCAAAAGAAACTTTTGTTGTACACGCCGTAAAAACTATATTAGGAAACTTGACCCCGAATAGGATACATGCCAAGAAAATGATTGATTGATGGGGCAACGGAAAATATCGCGCTTCAGTGAAAATGCAGAAACATACATAGATATTGAATGGCCTTGAAGGAAGAGTATAGTTATGACTTTGCATATCTCTCGAAGAATAACATTGTTGGTAGGTATTATACCTATAATAGTTTATGGAACTGTTTTTCATCACTGACTGTACTGCATTGAGTTATATAAGATCCCTATATATCTAGTGTTTATATATGTATGTACTCGTATATCTATTTAGATGTATGTATGTGTATGTTTACCCATATGAGTACTTGTTTTCTGTTAGTATCTAATTATGAGTCCCCTTCGCCTTCGGCTGCACCTACTCTGTATTAAGTAAATTTATTCATCAATTTCACTACCCAAAGGTTGCCTGGAAGAGAATAGATAGAGATATATTGATTCTTTTTTATCGATTCATATAGCACCGTTTTCAAAAAACATGTATTAAAGTTAAGCGCCTTAATTAAAACTAAACTTAATTGATTCCTTTGTGTACGGATAATTACCCATGTCTTTTGTACGAGTAACTCATTGCACAAAAGACGTGATCGTAGTTTTGGATTTATTAAGCTTTTAACCATGTACATGTTTTTTGAAAATGACTCATATTCGATTTTTTTTAAATGACGGCGATATGTGGATTGAAAACATAGAAAAGAAATTTTTCAGCCATTTCGGAAAATAATCCACAGGTCTACATCTCACAGAGCCACTAATTTTAATAAGCAAAGTATAAAACAATAGCTGCACTAGCTATAAATGTTTGCTTATATTATAAAAAAGTAACCTTTGCCATGAAAACAAACTATCCACCATTGTTCGTGTGAATACTGGATGAGCTCGCGTAAAAGCTTTCTACAGTCTACGTTCGTAATTTCGTTATATTGGCCACCAGTGAGTTTCAGGAACGGAACACGAATAACTCCTAGTTTCAGTAAAACACGCCGAAGCTCGTTGCACCGACTAACTGTACACGTCTACCCTTACCATGAGTTTCCAGTGGCAGTACTCGCTATAGTATGATTATTTTTTATACACACATTTGATACATCACAGGACCCATATAACGTAAATCTGCACGACTTACTTATTGAATTTCTTAAAAAAAAAACAAGCAATGTCATAGTGGTTTTCCTAGTATCTATAAACGTTTTTAACTTTCTTTTTGGTACAATTGAGTTCATGTTATATTTTTTCGCATCACGGTAGTGTATTTCATTTAACGATAATAAATCGTTACATAAACAGTTACGTACTATGTAGGTACTTTCTTTCTTAAAAACTATGTTGTGACTAAATCTTGCTTTTCGATTCATGTGCTATTACTGTAAATTGGTAGAAATCGATTAAATCGATAAATCGATAACCTAAAGAAATAACAATAAAACAAATTTTATTTTACATAGTATTCTCTAGTGAGTCCGACGGCTCGTAGCTCAAAAAAATGATTGATTTACACAAAATAAAAAAGTTCGTCGATAAAATCGATTCGATCAACCGTTCACAATCGTTAGATTTAGGAAACAATATGTCTTTGCTACATCACTACAAACATCAACAGAGACCTGTCAAATGTATGTTTAAAAGGAAATCCTAACTGTAGCGACTCCGTAAACGATTTGTATGGAGAATTGTAGTTCTACAAAGTAACCGCTACTAGGCGCGCTGTGTTATTCTCCGTACAAATCTTTTACGCTATCGCTAGCGAGTACGGTCACGTCAACACGTGGTAAGGGCACTAGTGGAACTGTGGAGATTTCCTTGTCCAATGTTCATTGTCGGATCAATGTTAGCTTTCCTTAACCATTTGCTGAAAGCTTACATAAAAGCTTTCTTACTCGTTTTTAATGGAAATAAAACTAATATGAATTGATGATTGAGTATAATTTTACTAGAGCAATTTTTAACAGATTTCAAAAAAGATGAGGTTGGTAATTTGGTTTTTAGGGTTCCGTACCCAAAGGGTAAAAACGGGACCCTATTACTGAGACTTCGCTGTCCGTCCGTCCGTCCATCTGTCACCAGGCTGTATCTCAAGAACGGTGATAGCTAGACAGTTGAAATTTTCACACATGATGTATTTCTATTGCCGCTATAACAACAAATACTAAAAATAATGTAAAATAAGTATTTAAGGGGAGCTCCCATACAGCGAACGGGATTGGTTGCGTTAACTTTGCACCTCATTTTTTTGGGGCGCTATACATACCAGGTGGAAAGTTGCAAACTTAACTTAACCACTTAAGGATGGAAAGTGTTTGTACGGAACCCTCGGTGCGCAACTCCGACTCGCTCTTGACCGGTTTTTTTTTCTTCCTCCGAACTCTGTCATTTAAGGACCGATTTCAAAAAACTATTTTTCGAGTAGGCAAGCCAAGTTGGTCTAATAAAATGTTTGTAAATATCTGATGACTAGATCGAGCCAAATATCATAGGCACTTCTATGACGATTTCCGAGTTTCTTATATGTATAGTATAACTCGTTGAGTTGTCCTCCGAAATACAATTTCTTCTCATTCAAGTCGATTATTTTTTATGAAAAAGTGCCTATTAAGTTTAGCTTAGCTTACATCTAAAGTTTTGCTGAAAGTACCGCTTTTCACTGATAACCATTTCACT
The DNA here is from genome assembly GCA_947623375.1 of Apotomis capreana. Classification (NCBI taxonomy): domain Eukaryota; kingdom Metazoa; phylum Arthropoda; class Insecta; order Lepidoptera; family Tortricidae; genus Apotomis; species Apotomis capreana. The sequence continues at coordinate 13,946,372 of OX392513.1, read as the reverse complement.
CCTTTTCTCTTTTCCCAATAAAGGATATATAAGATATATCATGATAACGTTTTAAATGTATAATTATTAAAATGAAGAATTATCTAAATGTATAATTATTAAAATGAAGAATTATAATTAAAATACTAATATAAAAATGAAACTTGTAAATAATTTAAATGAATAATAATTTCAATAACTTAAATGAATATTAATAATATCATTGTATAATATAGAATTTTGTATTTGAACTTACTTATATACTATTTATGTTAAATAATGAACTGACATGTAAAATTCTATAATTTTATCAATAAATATCTCAATCTCAATCTCAATCTCAATCAACGACACAACTCGTCCTGATTCAGATGTCTCCCGACATTCAATTTGGACCTTTTGTTTTTAAACATGAAAGGAAGGAAATTGTCAGCAATACTTTTGATATTGTGACGGAAAACTCATTTCCGATGATCTGGTTTGTACTTCCTTTAAGGTTTCAGACACTCTCCTGCCTACGAATTAATTATTTGTTTCATATCAGCTTTGAAGTGTAATCAAAAGAAATTCGAATGTAAATATGAACTCTTAAAAGACTTCATTTCTTTGAACGTGAATCACAAATAGTATCACAATATATGTCATGTTACTATTATGGTGCTGATAGAAGTGATAGACTAAGCGTTCAGTTATTTGTTACTCGATAAAAACATTTGGGCAAGCGTTATACTAAAATGGGCGATTATTTACTGTGGGCTCGGCTCGCTGTTTTATTACAGGTGAATGCGCAGGTCTGTCAGCACCTTTACAGTTCATCGATTTCAAAAATTCTGTCTAACAAGTTAGTAGATCTACAAAACCTACAATATACACGAATACCTACTATACTATATACTTCAAACTAATGATATCGAAATATATATATCTATGCTTCAAACTCATTAGTCATAAAGTACGGTTGAAACTATTAAGTACCTACTTACCGGCCGAGCCAGTGACGAGGCGTGTCAATAATACGAGGTCTAAATACTATTATTGCTCATATTTTTACTCACTCTAATAGCAAAGTTTAGAACAATTTTACTTTGTTTCTGGTTAATATTTCAGAAAAAGAATTGTTTCAATAGAGATGTTTTAATTAATACAAGATGTTGATATTCCATCTCCCTAAATTTCATTTTACGACTGTTGTGAGTGTTGCATCAGTCACAGAGGCACCATTTGTTGCTACTTAAACAGACCCCATAAAAAAGTTATCGCTGTTAAAAGTTAATAATTAGGAAGATCATAAAACGTATCAAGTACCAACATTACGAATCATCAGGGCGTAGGAAATAGTGAACAGACTTTAAATAACAATTATGATCTACATGCCAGCAGCATCGTAACTGAGATTTTTAATCCTTTTTCTACTCTTGTACATTTTTGTGTCATATAAATGAGTCCCCAACTCTAATATAAATGCCAGATTTTTGCTACTACTGTGTGACGGATGCTTTACTAGCCTAACAAATCATATCCAAAAAAAAACATCAAATAATATGAATATGAATATCATGATCACCAGCCACGCACGCATGGCCATTGACCACACAGTTACGTCTCGCCCAACTCAAACCAGTTCTAATTTTTTGAGTGGTTATTTTTTTTATTTAGAAAGAAAAGTACTATACATGCCTTAGCCATGCCTTCGTATCACTATCCAACCTCCCTACGGTCGGCCGTTTATACCTACTCACCCGGCAAGGCCTTCTATCCCGGCGTCTGCAGTATTATACTATTAAATGTAGTTTTGTCACAGTACCTTAGTTGAATTACTCTAATGCTGTCTAATGTTGTGTGTGTGGTTATCAAGGAAGAATGGCGGCGAGTTGTGAAACTTGCCACTAACATCTTAAATAATGACTACGACCACTCAGGAGTGAAACCGTTGAAGAAGAAATAAATAAATATCAAACAACCTCACCCAAATCAATCTAGTGCCAAATTAAGCTCAAGAAGGCTTGTGTTATACTAGACGACGACGAAGAATGCTGTCTATCCTATTTGAATAATATATAAATAAATGATATCTAAGCTTTGTTCTGTTTCAACATAATATCCTTGTTTTAACTCCATAAAAGCAAGAACTATGTAGCGGATATTCCGGGCTTGAAGTGCTACTTAACCTACTTAGGTTTTCCAATAAAAACCATTGTGAGTTTTACCACGCGCACTATACACTCGTACCCAACTCGTCGGGTTCCGTAGTTGTCTTCAAGCTACATGGACGTTAATGGATTATGTTCAATGTTAGCTATATTTATTGGTTTTTTTTCCTGTAAAGAAATAAAACACTATTGTGGTATTGAGTAGTGAGATTTTACTAAAATTTTAAGTAATAATAGACTTAACACAATAGCTACCTTGAGTGAAATAATTCTGATATGAGAATGATAGTCGCCATATTCTAAAACAACTAGTTATATTAAGAGGCAAAAGTAGTCGTAGGTCGGCAAAATGGTGAAATGATCTTTTTGAATCAAGAATGAGACTCGTGTAATATTTACACATAGAACAGGAGTGTATATTATATACTCGCCCATTCGATCGTGAGACAAGGAACCCTAAAAACGGATAAATTAAGTCGAAAACTGCACGAGGTATGAAAGGACTTCCATAGAGAACTCTCACGCAGCCAATAAAGGGCGCTGCGTACGATAAATTACTGTTATAAATCAACTGAATGTTGCTTTCCCACAGATTTTCACGTAATAAAGAGTCCACTCCGAACGGAGTCTGTAATTCATATCTGTCGGGTAATCGATGCAACACAGTGTACAAGTACATTTAAGTATAGCCCAAAAGGGGGTTTTGTTGAGGTTTTATGCTGTCGACTACTTTGTCTTTTGATGATATTTGATGTTGCTTGTCATGTTAGTTTTACTTTATGAACAAATAAAGTTTAACATTGAGGGGGGAAGGAGTTAGAGTGAAGACCACTATCACTTCTTATACTGAACGGTTAGGATTTTGTCTTGCTTGTTTTAGTATTTATTTATTTTTCAATGTTTAACTTTAGTTATAGATATAGTTATTAGTTTGTTTCTAACTTTATGATTGTGACAATTCTTATTCCGGGGTGAATTAGAATTGCGGGGGGATGTTGAGGTTTTATGCTGTCGACTACTTTGTCTTTTGATGATATTTGATGTTAATTGTCATGTTAGTTTTACTTTATGAAGAAATAAAGAATTGTACGGACGCAAATATTGTTTGTATAATAAACTTAGGAATATGGAGACTTCCAGCTACGCAGAAGGTAAATTAGGGATTTAACAACCCGTTGCGGATTTTACAACCCGTTGCGGATTTTTAGTGGTAAGTACTAATTTTTTATTTTACTGGCATCGACAAATTTTTGGTAATGACGTTGAAAGACGGTGAATGTGACTGATGTAAACAAAGAGAAAACAGGACTGAATATTCCACCAAGTATTTTTTGCAAAATAAGGCGAAAACTATACACAGTGATGAAAGTCAAACTTTTTTCAATAGGATTCAGTATTAATTTCGCAAAAAGAACGAAGGATTAAGTAGCATTCCGGTAAACAATGTTTTGAATTTGGTTAATAAGAAATCCTTGACAAATCGCTATTGACGTTTAATAATAATATCATTATTGTCATATACTAAATCACACAGCGTAAAAGGAATTAAAGTCAACCAATACCAAGCTGCAGCTGCAATGAACAGATTTTCTATCATTTTAAAAATAACTTACAAATGTCATTCACACGCATTCGCACGCCAAAATTCAAATATTTTAAAATTGTAAAAGTTTGACTTTCTATTTCAGTCTAATTTGACGCGACTATTTTGCATCAGCAATAGAAACACAACAGTGAGCTTGGGTCGCCCATCCCCTCGATATTTTTCAAATTGACGAATGAAGACAATATTTGTACGAAGTCATTATACTGATACTATATTTTTGCTGTACCTCGAGTTTTAGTCTGTTGTAGTTGAAGTCTACTAACTTTCCTGTCAGAAGCAGCTCTCCTTTTAAATTTTAAGACGTCAATATACTATATCTCAAAAACTCGATGTTCGGGCTAACAAGTTATGATAACTGATTGAGTTTAAATCCTGCACCAACTTTCATAATAATAATCTAAACATATGCATTTAGACGGTTTCAATTAGTATTTAGTTAGTCAAAAGTTAATTATAAAAGTAATTTTATAATATTTGTACGTGGTAAGGTACATTCTAAAGTGTAATAAAAATGCCTCATGAAAGCGTTAAAAATAGCTACTTTTTAGTGTGCCGTGTTTTATGTTACAGTCACTAACTGCGCCGATTAAATAAACGGTATTTTAAGACTTAAAATTGCTTAAATTATCTTTTTAATTTGATTTAAAAAATGACATTATTAAATGTTTAGCTTATGGGTGAATTATGTTCAAATGAAGTGCTACGATAAATCTCGAGAAGTCGAGACACAGTGTAATAAAGCATTATCGCGCAAACAATTATTTTGATTGCTACGCGTAATCTCAAAGCAGTGTTCGGCGTTACACCCCCAAGTAAAGGGTTTATATAATCTGCTATTTAATCAGGCCGGTTCCAAATTTCGCAGAAACAACGTTTTTGTTTGCCCTAAAACAAATTGTTTTCAACCCAAATTTTAGTATCCGCGCATAAATTTCCATGCCCGAAAAATATCGGGACTGCGGGGAAGTATTGGGAGTTTTCTGGCGGACGGCAGTCGGGGCTTGATTATTTTGCGTGAAAAAATAACCGCAATTTGACTTCAGCTTAAACCGGGCGTCTCGTGAAATTCTGGAAATCAGTATTATTTTTCGTTCGCGATTTAACTTCATTGATTATTCTTATTATGAAACACAGAATGCTTTCTAGACTTGTTATATGAAAACAAAATTAACCTTTATCATTCAATCATACGATCTTAATAGGTAGCAGTTTATGCAACTGTTAGATATCGTTTAACCAGAGGTATTAAAAGGTGCGTACGCTGCTTTATCTACACATATATTTATTGTCATATCATAGATTTTCTTTTATATAGGCGTGAAGTACTCAGTAGTCTTAGTACTACCAGTATCTCTCGCGGAGGAATTAACGACGCGGCAGCGCGCGCGAGGCCGCCATAATATATATATATCGTAATGTTATGAAAATAAATCGCTGATTTGATGCTCCTGTAAAGTAATATGTATAAAGTATTATGATGATGATATAAAAAATATTGAAAACTTTACATATATATCTGAACTTGTTATAGTACATAATGTAACAATATAAGTGTAAATAAAGGTTGAGATAAACGCGATTACTTATGCAATTCTTAGTTTGTTACTTGAGTTTTTGGCGTTTTACGGTTAAGCAAATGAATCAATAATGAAACAGCAGAAACAAAATGTAACGACGACGACCACTACTAAGCCAAGAAATAAATGAGGCATAAAAGTCGAATACACGCCAAAATATCGTAAAAACTTTATGAACATTAGCCCCAATAAATTCACGACGTGTGTACCAAGTCTATCGGATTCCACAAAGGCTCAAATGGACTGTGAAGAGCAAAGAAGTACCCAAGTCGACTGGTTTACTTGTTTGACCAAGAAATTGCTATCAAAGCGTCGACATTGCTAGTCAATACGGTTCGGGAACTTCCACGAAAATGGCCTTTGTCATTTGCTTATGTTAATGTATTTTATTTTGTTTGTTGTTGTTTACTAAAGTCAGGTCGGTGGTACGCAAATTTGTGTAAATATAATCGAGTAGGTCAAAATCAAGGGCCTAATTCACTCAGCTATCGAGATTTGTTTTTATAGTACCGTAAATTACCTACGCAAACACTTTAGTCTGCAAATTCTAAAACTATTTGTGGCTATTTTCAACACAGCTCTAGGTTTTTTTTTAAACTGGCGTAAGGGTTCTCACTCACCGCAAGCATTTGCATGTAATGAAGCAAAAACATATCTAAAATCTCATTTTTAATACAGTTGCTCAAAAAGTGGTACTTTTTGTGGCTGCGTAGCGTGCGAGAAGCTCAATTGCTCGAACTAGTGCTTTACTTTCGAAACGCAGTAATTTTATAATATTAGATTTTTTACTTGGAAATTATGAAATTAAAAACGCTTACGAATACTAGGAGTATTTATTTAAAGTATTCATTAATATATAAATGACGAAAAAATATTAAGAATTTGCATTTTATAGCCTACTCTGTCTTAGGTATCTATGTATGAAATATTTACTTTCCTAAAAATCGTTCTTTGATTTGGCTGAATGATACAAGCATATGCCTAGAAAAAAAAAGTTTAAAAGCAAATCAGCCCGCCCTTTTGAAATAACTTCTAACATTATTTAAACACATTAACGCATATAAATATATAATTTGGTACGAGAAGTTATAAAAAAATATTGAAAATGAGTGATTCAAACATTGATATGACACCACCAGACATTCGTGCTAGAGCAGCAATTGCCACTGACTGTGTTATTCCAGAAAAATCTAAAAACCAATATAATGCCGTCTATGTAAAATTTATCGAGTGAAAACCAGGTGCGTACGCATTTGAGCGGCTCGGCCTGAGGCACGCTCACTCCGAGCGGCGATCTGCTCGCGAGCAAAACCTTAGCACATTTTATGCTCGGGTGAGGCAACGCGCTCGCGGTGAGCCGACTTTGTGCGTCGCGCAAAATGGCGTCGGACGCAATAACAGCTGTTGCTGCGTTTATAGTAATTCATAGAATTATTAATAAAAAGAAGAAAAAAAAAGTCCTCGGTGCTGGATGAAACAGTTATATAAAAATCGTGATTCGTGTATTCGTGTTTACTTAAACAAATAACATTTGAAAATCAAGCTCAAGACAGAATCAACTTTCATCGCATGTCAAGCACGGATTTTGAACCTTCATCCCTACTGGTATGGGCGAAAAAGTAACAAACATGGTAGAATACTATTTAACAAGCTATAACATTTGCACTCCTAAGACACCTACTTTGATCCATTACCGTGCTGAGCTAACACCAACACTTCCGGATTGTATTTTGACATCAAATATTTATAACATAGAAAAAGTTACCACTATTTTGGCACTTTCCTCTAATCATTTACCGATTTTGTTTTTTGTATAGTTGTATTAACAGAATACACTTTTCATTATCCCACACCATTATTAAAAGAAGACGTATTAATTGTAAATTATAAGTAAATACCAGCAAACCTAGGCGCCGTACGCAATGACAATTGACAAGTCAAAACTTGTTCGCGTTCGCGCGCGCTGCTCGCGGGCACGCTCGGATACACGTCCACATTACACGAGGCACGCACACTGAGGCGCCTTTGAGCGCGGTCAAAAGACCGCCGCCGGCCGGCTCGCCGCGAGCTGCTCGCTCGCTGCCCGCGCGCGGCGCGTGAGGCGCGTACGCATTTGAGCAAATGGGCGAGCCGTGCGTGCCTCAACCCGAGGCTGCCTCAAATGCGTACCCACCTTTACATAACGCAGTCTTTTTCAGAGACTGTTTTGATGGCCTATTTTCAAGAGCTGTCTGAAACCTATCGGCCATCAACATTATGGTCAAAATATTCTATGTTGAAAGCTGTTATAAAGTTAAAACATGACATATTAGATATAAAAACTTACACCAGATTGACTGCTTTCTTAAAAAGGCAAGGTGCAGGATTTCAGAGTAAAAAATCGAAGGTACTAACAGCTGAACAAATTGAGACGTTTATTAATGAAGCTCCAGATCAGCAACATCTAGCTACAAAGGTATAAACTTAAATATAAATCTAATAAAATATGTACACAATTTAAGTAAATTAACTCTAAAAATAAAGTAGGAAGTTAAAAAAAATAGAATGAAATAAACAATTGTCTTACAATATATAATAAATATGTAACTTTGTTCATAGGTTGCTCTTATATATTTGGAGTCTGTGGCGCATGCAGACGCGAAGAGCTCACAAATGTATCAGTAAAAGATATAGAAACACATGGGGACATACTTCTTGTCAAAATACCAAATACAAAAAATAAAATTCCCAGGTCCTTCACTATTGACGGCCCATTTGCAGAAATAGTCAAGAAATATCAGAGTCTGCGGTCTTCTAAGGGCAAAAGTGACCGATTCTTTCAGAATTTTCAAAGAGGAAGGTGCACTGCCCAGGTAATAGGCTTAAACAAGTTTGGGAATATGCCGAGAGATATCGCTCAGTACTTAAATTTGCCTGATGCAAATCTTTACACCGGACATGCATTTAGGAGAACCTCTGCTACATTACTTGCTGACTCAGGAGCTGACATAACAACTTTGAAAAGGCATGGAGGTTGGCGGTCAAGTAATGTAGCAGAAGGATACATAGAAAACTCCATTGATAACAAATTAAAAAATTGGAAAACAAATTGCAAAATCAATTAATGTAAAGTCGCAAGAGTCCACAGAATTTTCGTCATCCACATTCCAATCTGGTCTTAATGTACCTGTTAATACTGAACCTCAACCAGGACCGTCACATGCTAACAACACTTTGGTTACACCCAGCCTTGTTAACCAACCAGGACCGTCACGTGCCAACAACACTTGGATTACACATAGCCCCTCTAACTTTGACCCACAGGAATTATCACAACAACAGGAACCTGAAAATACACCATGCCTGACTAGTCAGACACTTAATTTACATGGAAGAACTCACAACATAACTATGAACTGCACTAATTGTACCATTAACTATAATTATTACTGAAAATAAAATATTTCTGATATCAACCTTGTTTTAATACAAATATATTTTTTTGTATTCTCATTTAATCACAAAAGCAAGTAATTCTTCTTAGACCTCATTTGATATAGTTGTCTTTTCGTAATGTTAAACATAATCATCATTTCTTCTAAACATGGTCATCAACGTGGCACTTGAGCAGCAGTTGTAGGTACATAGTAATTGACTGGTTGACTTCCTAGGAGCCGCTTTGAGTGAATATTATCCTTCCGCCAATTTGTTAGGGACCTGCAAAATGTTAATAATTTAGTAACATTTATAGATTTCACCAGCTTCTTGTTCAAAAAAATAACCTTAAACATAACTAATAATGTGATTTAATGTTTCTTTTACCTCTAATTATCCTTGATAGTCTTCAAATATTCAAACAATTCATGATATTTTAGTTGTAAACGTGTCCTTGGTCACATATCGCAGATCACAAATTTGGCACTAAAACTCTTGTTGCATGATCTGTTTTCTGTTTGTTGATACTGTAATGTCTTGTACTTCTGTTTTGATAATGTTAAAGGTTCTAATTAATGTCGTTTCAGTATTATAATTGTCTGCATTGGGCTGTGGCAAGCTAAATATTATCCTTATAAATACTGTCAGTGTCAACTGCCAAGTGTCAATTTAGTTTCTCAACCTTAGATTATATAATAGACATAGATAGAGCGTTGATGACGTCACAGCGTAAGGAGCATAAACGTCAAGATGGGCTGTATCGGTCAAATGCGGCTGTAAATGTCAAATTATTATGCTACCATATTAAGTAAACGAGTAAGCATGCGATGATGACAACCCTGACAATCCTTTTCAACTTAGTCGCATTATAACGTCTGTTTTTGGCGAAAAATAAACATTATTAATATTTGTGTTTTTAAATGAAAAAAAAGTGTGAAAGTGCGTGCAAAACTTAGAAAATGTCGGGCATTGTGCGCGGATGCAATTCGCATTCTGGGAGAGAAGAAAACTTGGGTGAAAATATAAGTTTTCATTAGTAAGTAATTCAGTATTGTTTTTTCAGCAAATGCACCAGAAATTATGTTAATATTAAAACTATAAGCTTAGAAATAGGATTATTATTGCACGCAAATGATATCTAAGTAGGCTACAATTAAAATAAACATAGAAATAGTGATAAAAACAATTATGTTAATTTCTGTCGTGAGGTTACTAGTGACGTAGAAAAAGTTATCGATAATTTGCGATTCTGTGAATCAGTCACTTTGGTCAGGTGTATATTTAAAAAAATCAATGACGTTTTGGTGGACATTTTTGATACCGTATGTTATATTTGTTTACATACATATAGAAGGTTAAATTTAAATAAATATTTTAGTGTGTCCACGACGCCAAGCTCTCTAGATATCTTTATTAATTTTCATCTGTTAGAAATATGAAATGTTATCAATCTTATGTTTAATCAGCAAGGTGAGAGAAGGGAAGGTTTTTTTTTTGGTTCATTCCGTTAGTTTGCATAATAATTTTCTAATAACCACAGTCTAGTTCCATCGTCAGACGTAACCAATATACTAAATTTCAGCTCGATCGGTGCCCAGAAGAGTCGATTTTAATCTACTTTTCCCTTTTATATTTACACGATCAGACAAAAAAAAATTGCCTAAAAACCTACAGAGTTCGCTAGCCGTGCAGTGCATAATTGATTATAAATAGGTACTTTACGTCCATTAAGAATATGAGTGAATGTCGAAGGAATTATTTGTATTGTACGATAACATCGTATCTGTTATTAAGTAATCAGAGCTTTGACTTGGCTTTTTATTGAATCTTCAGCTAAAACAGCAGTCAAGTGGCTTAGAATTATTTTCAAAGTGAGACTCAATTTAATCGCAATACTTAATCTTGTTCTTTTTTATAATGCTCTGTTTTTCATATTCTCACGAATATAATAATAATAACGGTCTTATAGCGAAGAGGCACGACAAACATCTTAAGAGACTCGCTAGATGGCTGGATCAAGGGCCAGATACAGAAGGCGGTACCTACTCCTGGACATGGCGCGCGGTTCCTGTCTCTGCAGCCCTAACTACCGGTAGCCCGGGCCCCTCCCCGCTGCCGGCGGCACCCTAGATTAAGTTTTTTTATAATGTATTAATATTTTGTAATAAAATATCGCGATAGACCCGGTTCAATAATTCTTAATTATGTGTTCAAACCGCGAGAGTATAAAGTGTTACATATTTTGTAATAACTGTGTATATTTGTGTATTTTTATATACCTAAATTTATTGTAAAAATACTTAACCTAAGATATTTAATGGATTTACGAAATAATAATATCTAAGTGAAACCAAAGCTACAGACATAAAAATCACTTAAAAATCCGTGTCAATGTTTTTCTTTTCATATAATCTTCAATGTAAAGCCTTAAATTTAAAGACGTTATTTTTTTGGAACTAAGCATCAAATCAATCCAAGTTTAAGCTGTTTATTTATTTAATAAGTTGATAAAGTTATTAACTTGATAACTTTATCAACTATATAAAATGTATTCGGGCATCACTACATCGAAAAATTTGACACATGGGCTTGTACATTTTTTTAAAAGACGTAACTGACAAATATACTGTCATCTCGTTTTTTCTTGCGGAAACTTGACGTGCTTTACAGAGATAGCAATATTGTCGTAGGTTTCTACTAAGTAACACGCTCTCTATTCATTATTCCTTACTCTAAGTTCTCAACTCGAGGCCGATGGCGCTGATTCCAATAGTATGTTGTCACTGTCAGTGTCATTTGTAAAGTATGGGTTCGTTCAAAAATAACTTCGAAGCAAGCATATTTTATCGCAATGATATATTAATTTATTATTTTTTCGCAATTGCATTAAAAAACGTCGTTTACAACACGTGTGAAATGTCTTTTTACTACTCGTACCGAGTCTTGCCACTCGCTTTCAGCTCGTGGCAAGATACCTCGGTACTAGTGGTAAAAAGACATTCTTTTCACACTAGTTGTAAAATGTACTATTGTGTGTGTAATCGAATGCTCGGCATTGAGGGTGCACCCTAATAGAGGTTTTATTCTGGGATGGTGTGACTTATTCAATTTTGGACATTGCGGTTCTTAAACGCACACGAGGAATACTTTTACTTAAACAGCACCACATATCTATGCATTTCGATATTGATGAGATAGGTATGTCTGATTAATGAAAATCGATTCCTTTTAACATAACAGGAGTTAGGCTTACATCGATCAAAGGCTTTAATAAACCTTAATAGGCTATAACGCCTATAACTCAGTAGAGCTCTCTAAATAGCTATATAATCAGGGTTGCCAACTGCCGCCAAGACGGATTCACTAAGCAGAACCACGCTAGTGCACACCAGGGTGCTCTTAGTTTTTCATGTTTATTCGTACAAAATAGGCATTCGTAGCCAGTCGCAGCGGCATATATACCATCGGGTCACCAATCCACAACCAATCGCGACGCATTTTACACAAACAATAAATAAAATACAGGTCTCATCAATAGTTTTTGCTTGATCAAAGGAGAGATAATAAATCGTGAGCAAGGAATATGTTCAACATGTTTCTGAGTTCCAAACGTGACCGGCCTTATTTTCCCTCAAACGTAGAATCCTACCGCATTAAGCGGATGTCTGAGACATTACCCTTATAGCGAGGGAGAACGGTCACTCGAATGTGACAAGCTCGTATCTAATTAGGATTGATCGGTAATGTCTGTGCTTAGTGTACCTAGTCTTAAAATCCAAGTACCTATGTCTTGACTTCAGCCTTCGAAAATACCGTTCCCAGACAGTTTTTGCAAAGATCAAAAGAGAGCGAAAAAATGGTGGGCAAGGAATGTCTTCATCGTGTTTCAGAGTTCCAAACGTGACCGGCCTTATTTTCCCTCAAACGTAGAATCCTACCGCATTAAGCGAATCTCCGAGACTTTCCTTAGCGAGGAAACGACGTTTTTGCGGCAAATCATTTGACTCGAGTGTGACGAGCTCTTTCATAGGTATTGTGTTGTGATTGATAGGCGGTCTTACTATATAGGCCTAAGAATCCAAGGTTACATCTTGACTTGAGTCTTAGAATATTTTTGGGCCTTTGTGCCGAACTACTCTTTACAATTCCCTTGAGGAAATTGAGGGAGCAACGGTTAACCACGCCGCAGAGTCTTCAACATGTTTGTGTGTTCCAAACGTGACCGGCCTTATTTTCCGTCCAACGCATTATGCGGATCTCCGTGACATTATCCTTCGAGCGAAAGCGCGGTCACGGCGTTTTTGCGGGAAATCAATTGACTCGAATTTGACAAGCTAGTATGCGTATGTGGGATTCGGACACGTGAGGATTCGTATTGTGATTGATCGGTAGCGTTTGGTGCTAAATAGTGTAGTTTCACTACATTGTCTTAATATCGTAGTAATTTTTTGTATTGACAAAATAAAAAATACGTGTCCAATTTTTTTTTATTAATTAAGGTAACGGACTATACTTATTTTTAAATGGCCTGTTTAAGTGAAAAATGTTTTCAGAAGCCACCCGGGCTCACTACGGTGCTCAGCAGAGTCTTGCGGTTTTGTTCGGACAAAATGGTGGTGGGTTGTAACGACTCACTACGGCTAGTAAGACGCAGAGACGCACACACGTCGTTAGATTCCGCCGCCACGCTCCACAACCAATGGCGATTTACACAAAAACCGATAAAACACAATTCTCAGGCGGTTTTTACTAAAATTAATAAGTTTCTGTCAAGAATGTCATTTTAGTGGCAAGCTTTTATAGCCGACTGTACTTTTCTTTAGATATCCATCAAATGCTCACTGAGACGATTCTAAAGAGCCCAAGCTCGGTAGGGTTGCTTTTTCCATTATAGAGTTCCTATGGCCACCTTCCGGCTCCATCATCAGATCGGCCCCATGGTACCATATTATTATATTGTCATCAAAATTAAGTAAGTATGCAAAATTTCAGCTTAATCGGTTGACAATATCTGCTTCAAAATTGAGTTGCAAGATTTCACCCAAACAAACATACTTGGATACATACATTGCAAGTTAAATAAAAGCTTTTAAAAAGGGGAATCTTCAGTAGTGTTTTATTTATTTATTTTATTCAAACTTTATTGGACATTACAAAAATATGCAAATGGCGAAGTTCATACCTAATAAATTCTTTACCAGTCAACTATAAGGCCAAACAGGGCCATTGTTGGAGCAGGATTGGTGTACGGTCGGCATGCTAGCAATTTTATTACCGGCTTATGTCAAATTGCATACTAAAATTGTCAGCTACTTTTGTTGCTGGCTGTACAACAACACGTGTGTGTATTTATTGTGCGCCACCGCCAGTTTTATTAAAGTAAAGAAGCTTAAACCCGAAGTATAAATGTCGCCCACGAAGGCCATGAACAAGAACGTGTGCCTAAATATTTCACGCGTCGTTTATATGTCTAATATAAATTACTTCTCCAAGAAATTATGCCTCCATTTTGTCACAGCCCTTAGACGTTTGTTAATGGAATTTAAATGTAATTTGTCATGCATTGACGTAACATTTGATGTAAGCTCTCAGGCCAAATAGACATAACATAAATCACTTATTGGAACAGCTAATGGCTGTAGTAATAGCTAGCTCAATTTAGCTAAGACCTAACTGCTGAGCTCAACCAGAACTATAGTATTATATATTTCTAGATTTGCACTGAAATCAGTTTTCTACGGAGAGGGGTCATGATCTCAGGAAAAATCTTAATAGCGTGATGCAGGATCGTCAATTGTTTTGAACGGGCGCGCGGCGTCATGCCAGCCTAGAGCCATCTGTTGGTCATAATTTCCATTGTCCTCTCACCACGCTGAAACGGTTGGACAGGTTTTAACCAATTTTGGCACAGGGATAGCTGGACATCCAAAGATACTAAGAAGAAAAAAGAAGAGAAGAAGATACTGAGAAAGATACTAAGATAGGGTACTTTTTACTCGTCTACGGTAAAGAAAAAAAATACGCGGACGAAGTTGCGGGCGCCTCCTAGTTATAAATATAAAGCTCTATTACTCGACAAGGTACAAACTAAATCTTAAATAAATAAATATTAGGGACATCATACACAAATCGACCTAGTCCCAAACTAAGCAAAGCTTGTAGGTACTACGGGTACTAGACGACGATATAAATAATATATATAAAAATACATATGTAGATAATATTCATGACCCAGGAACAAATATTCGAGTTCATCACACAAATATATCAGATTTCTGATTTGCACCCACTTCTAGTATCTCTGTTTGGCCCTATGGTTGACAGGTAGAGAATGCCATTTGGCATTAAGTCCGCCATTTGTACTGACTTTTGTTTTGTGCAATAAAGTTTAAATAAATAAATTGGTTGACTGGTAGAGAATGCCCTATGGCATTAAGTCCGCCTTTTGTACGATAAGTTCTTTCTTTTGTGCAATAAAGATTAAATAAATAAATAAATAAATATTTGCCCCGGCCGGGATTCGAAGCCAGGACCGCCGGCTCAGTAGGCAGGTGTCTACAAACCGAGCCAACCGCGTCGTCAAAGAAAAATGACAACTGAGATTTACTTGAGGACTCGGTTGACGCAGTTGGTAGTGCAGCTGCCTACTGAGCCTATTCATATTTAATACTAGCTGAGCCCCGCGGTGTTACCCGCTTATCCCTTACACTGAGAGAAAAATTGGCCGACAAAGCACAATAAATGCTTTGTCATTTTTTTTGTTGTCAAAAGAGTAATAAGCTTTGTCGCGAAATCAAAACGAGCTTATTGCCATCGACAACTGTTTTATTGCCAACCGTAAATCAACAGTTTATTGTATCGGCAACAACATTTACATTGCTACCAGAACAACCTATGTTACCTTTGCCATGGCATTCATGTAATATTGCTAATTTATCAAGGTTAGACTTAGCTTCTACAACAAAGCATCTGTATTTTGTCGTAGCGACCAAACCACTTTGCTATTTTATCAAATTACGTGGTTTGTTACTGCAACAAAGCGTTTCTGTTTGTTCCAGTTACAATATAACTTTGCAATGTTATCAAAGTTTTACCTTGTTGCTGGAGCAAAGGTTTTATCCTTTGCTGCAGGTACAACGTGCTTTGCTAACTTATTAAAGTTAGATTTAAATTTTATAACAAAGCAGTTATATTTTGTTGTTCTAACAACATCACTTTGCTCATTTTTAAACTAAATTTGTTCCAGTTACAATATCACTTTGCTATGTTATCAAAGTTTTACCTTGTTGCTGGAGCAAAGGTTTTATCCTTTGCTGCAGGTACAACGTGCTTTGCTAACTTATTAAAGTTAGATTTAGCTTTTATAACAAAGCAGTTATATTTTGTTGTTCTAACAACATCACTTTGCTCATTTTTAAACTAAATTTGTTCCAGTTACAATATCACTTTGCTATGTTATCAAAGCTTTATCTTGTTGCTGGAGCAAAGATTTTATCCTTTGTTGCAGGTACAACGTGCCTTGCTAACTTAATAAAGTTAGATTTAGCTTTTATAACAAAGGAGTTTTCTTTTGTTATTCTTACAACATCACTTTGCTCATTTTAAAACTAAAACGATTTGTTGCTGCCACATAATGATTTTGTTTGTCAAAAACAATATCACTTTGTAGTTTTTATAACAAAGCAGTATAACTTATTGAAGTTAGACTTTGTTGCTGAGAACGATACTAAGGTAGGTACACTCGACGTCAAATCAATTGGATCTTTTTAACAAGTTATAAGCTGACGACAAATTTAAGCACTGTTACATTATTTCCCGCCCCGATATCTATATTCATTTAGTTGAACCATTTCAATGAACCCGACCGTCACGCCAAAATCTGGGAAGCGCTAGAAGCTCAAGGCATCGAATACACAAGTACTTACGCATAATTAAAAATATATACAAGAACATGCAAGCAAAAATAAAAACCGAAAGACTAGGCGAACTGTTCCCTATAAAAAGAGGAGTCCGTCAGGGAGATCCATTATCACCCAAACTTTTTCAGCAGTACTGGAAGACATATTTAGGCATCTTGAGTGGACCACATATGGACTAAATCTTAACGGAATCAAACTTAACCATCTAAGATTTGCAGATGATCTGATTCTGATCGCAGAAGACCCAAAAAGCCTACAAAATATGCTTGAACAGCTTGTGAAAGAAAGCAGTAGAGTTGGGCTTTCAATGAACATTTCAAAGACCAAAGTAATGACAAATCTCGAAAAAACCCCTATTGAAGTCAATGGTGCCATAATAGAATATGTTGATGAATACATATACCTGGGCCAAATAATCTCGCCAAAAGACCTTACATCAAAAGAAGTAAATAATCGAGTTCAATTAGCATGGAAAAGATATTGGTCCCTCAAAGAAATTGTGAAAAACCCGCAAGTACCACTAAAATCTAAGAAAAAGATATTTGACTCGTGTATCTTACCCGTAATGACATATGGATGTCAAACATGGAGCTTGACGAAACAAAATATGCGCAAACTTGAAACCTGTCAATACAACATGGAGCGAAGCATGCTCAATGTCAGACTAAAAGACAAAATAAAGCTAAAAACACTACGGAATCAAACTAAACTCACAGATGAAACATACTGCACAAGAAAACTAAAATGGAGGTGGGCAGGCCATATGATGAGAAGCAACAAAGGAAAATGGGCTAAGGATGTAACAGAATGGTGTCCGCGACAAAACAAGAGAAGGAAAGGGAGACAGCGGCTTAGATGGGAAGATGAGATTCTTAAATTTGCCGGAGTCACTTGGAGGAGGACGGCCCAGAATCGGAAAATGTGGCAAGCGCTTGGGGAGGCCTTTGCGGAAACGCAAGACAATCAAAGTGTTAGTTAATAAGTAAATTATTTGTTTTGTATATGTGATTGTTAAATAAAGGCTTATTATTATTATTATTATTAATGAACCCGAACACGACTCTGCTGAAAGTTTGTGTGGCGTATTTCGCAGAGTAGGAGGCCTATATACCCACAGAGGGGCCATGCTGTAAAAGTTTTTTAGTCTTAGAATAGTTTTAATATATTTTATGTAAATGCATTAAAATAAAGGCTATATTATTATTATTTTCAAGATTCAAGTGGTGCTTTTATACGTATAACGCCTGTGGCCTGTAATAAAGCGCATCACGCACAGACCGAATAGATTTTCGGTCTGTGTTTGCTGTAATAGGTATGTATTTTACTGTAATATATATTGGGACAGCTCGGGTTCAGATCAAATACTCTCTTTAGGCTCCTTGTTTTATTCGTTTTGCATTTTCAATTCCGCTTCACACAATATACATCTATCTAGTTTATAGCTAATGCCAGCATTATAAGCTAAAACACAAAACTCTTTAAATTATCACAGTGTCGTCTATTTATAGTTTGTCAAAGGACTGTCTCATTTCAAACATAGACAGAGAGCATTCGACCATCTCAAGGGAATCACAATTTACAGGGTATTTTCCGTTGACCTAGAACTATGAAATTTTGCAAACAGTAATACTGTCTTTTACTACAAGTATTGGGTAAAATCTGAAAACTATACATTTGTGATTAATTAATCATAAAAATATAGTCCTTTTCGAAAATCATTTTTGGAGAACTCGGTTGTGTTAACTTTGCACCTCATGCAAACTTAACCCGGCCAGTTAAGATGGGATAAATTTTTGTACGGAACCCTCGGTGTGCGAGTCAGACTCGCACTTCGCCGGTTTTTTATGTTAATTTTAAATTATGGATTGACAAGAAAAATATTATTGTCTGTAAAGTCGGTTTACGGACGATAATTTTACGTGATAACGTACCTAATGATATGCGAAAAAAGTTTGCATATCAACATTTTTAAAAGAAATAGAACCTGGCAATTTAGTGTATTGACATAATAGTCCCTAATAAAAATGACATTAAAAGTCTAGGATCCAGTAACCAATGGATTACATTCGCGTAGGTATACCCGTTTCATCATGCTGAACAACTTACTACAGGTTTGAGTGCAATTCATGTTTATTATTATTTGGGCATCTGAGTCAAAAAAGAGATGACAGGTCACGTGGTTAGCGTAACAGACCGTCAGACATTTTTTCGTGCGCGCAGCTGGTAATCGATTCGATTTACAAGACGTTATCACGTAAAAAAGTGAGAAATAATAATTGGTTGAATAGCGCCAAAATCAAAACAAAATAGTTGGTGGATTGACGCCGAAGAAAGAAAGATACCGAAATATATATTTTTGCGGTCATAAAACTTGTTGCTGACTGATTTGTCAATAGGTATTATACAATAACTGTTTTTTTTTAATGCATGTGCGATATTTTACGCGAGTGTACAAGGTTTAAGTCGTCACAAATTTAATTTGTCAATTCGACAACCTACCGAAACTAACTTTGCAAAAATGGCAACACGCGGGCACGGGAGGGGTACGGGGTAAGGGGTGTGTATGTTGTCGTTTCGTTTCGTTTATTTTGTCTTCAAATGCGAATGTCCACGGCATTGAATGGTCGCGCGCTTATTAGTTCCTACTATTCTAGTGCTTTTATTGTGCAATATGGACATAATTCAGTTCCTTGAGAGTGCCGGTCTGCGACATTTAGCGCAGCGTATGTCGGGTAAGTGTTTATTTATTCTTATGAATGTTCTAAATATTAAAGTGAGTTTTTATGTTTATTTGTTAACTTTTTTCTTCACGCCTTAACTTTTCAACAAACATTTTCGTTCCTCTGCTAAAACACACTGCGTTGATCGGATCTTGGGCGTGATGGAGTGATGTTTTATGTAAGTCTGTATACACGGCCACGGCCACAAATCAAGATATAACTGGCAGTGGCAGAGGTGCGACACAAATGTGAAAACACGAGGCGTGTTAAAATGAAACTTGTGTAAGTAGCCGTGTGTCCGTGTGTAGACATGACGGCCGGCGATTCATAGCACATTACATTAGCTACTTCTATGAGCACGACTACAGTGCTATTGTTTTGTACAAAAAGATGTGGATCTGAACTTGGAGTATATAATACCAAGACTTCAAGGTGATGGGTTCCAAACACATTGCGTTGCACTTTTGAGCATAATTTGTCGATCCAACAAAACTTTTGTCATATCGACAAAGGTATCTATTTAGGTACTTACTAACTAAACGGTGTTTCTGTAGCAATTTATGAACATTGTCATATCGACAAAGGTTATTAACTTGGTGTTGAATGTTGTTTCTGTAGCAGTGTACAGGTACCAGCACGTTAAGTTATCCATAATGACTCGGGTCCTAATTCTTTATTTCGACACGTTCCAGGAACACCCTACGGGTTGAGAACTTTTAAGACCGTGGAGCCTAGTGAGAGGCTGGTCTTACTCCCCTGGCCTTGGAGTGGCCCAAGAAAGCTTCGCGCTGTCGCGCACTGAGAACCCTGCCCTTGGACCTTGGAGGACATCTGCACTACTGGCCACACCTACCGCCACTACCACGCCGCGCACTACCGAGGGACGTCGGGTATCAGAAGGACGACCAGCTCTCTAGTAGAAAGACCCAAATCAAGGCATCGGACCCTTACTTGTCTTAATCTAATTACTTAAATAGTTAACTTAAAATTAGACCTAGTAATACTCTAAATAAAATTAAACTTACAACTAAATCATTCTATAAACTTAACTAAATTCTTAAAGCTACAAACCAGTAATAGAATTATTTTAAATAATAGAATTTGCGAAATTTAAACATAAGAATTATTTTAAAATCCAGAAAAATATTAAAATTTAAAAGTTTAGAACTACCTATATTAGAACGACATTCCCTTAAACGGTAGAATCACCTAAAAATAGAAGCCTTAACTTTTATTATTATTGAAATTAGTTTACCGGATGTGTTAATAAATATTTTATAAGATTCTTGATTAATGTTTATTTTATGTCCTTTTAATATACCCAGATAATAGGTAGGATATATAAAGGTGACACAGTCTGACAACATAAATCTTGTCGATTTGGCTGCAATACTGCGTCACTGTAGCAATACGTTGTGTGATATGTATATATTTTTGTCAGTCTGACAACATAAATCTTGTCGATTTGGCTGCAAAACTGTGTCACTGTAGCAATACGTTGTGTGCTATGTATATATTTTTGTCAGTCTGACAACATAAATCTTGTCGATTTGGCTGCAAAACTGTGTCACTGTAGCAATAAGTTGTGAGACACACGTATATTATTGCCACTCTGTAAACATTGTCAATTTGACAGCAGATTTATGAGACTGTAGCAATATATCGTGCTACAGTCACAGATCTGCTGTAAAATTGACAACATATTTGTTACAGTGGCAACAATATATGTGTGTGTGTGTCTCACAACGTATTGCTACAGTGACACAGTTCCGCTGCCAAATAGGCAACATTTATGTTGTCAGAGTGACAACAATATATACGTGTCACACAACATATTGCTATAGTGACAGTTCCGCTGCCAAATAGGCAACATTTATGTTGTCAGAGTGACAACAATATATACATGTCACTCAACATATTGCTATAGTGACACAGTTCCGTTGCCAAATAGGCAAAATTAATGTTGTCAGAGTGACAACAATATATACGTGTCACACAACATATTGCTATAGTGACACAGTTCCGTTGCCAAATAGGCAACATTAATGTTGTCAGAGTGACAACAATATGTACGTGTCACACAACATATTGCTATAGTGACACAGTTCCGTTGCCAAATAGGCAACATTAATGTTGTCAGAGTGACAACAGTATATACGTGTCACACAACATATTGCTATAGTGACACAGTTCCGTTGCCAAATAGGCAACATTTATGTTGTCAGAGTGACAACAATATATACGTGTCACACAACATATTGCTATAGTGACACAGTTCCGTTGCCAAATAGGCAACATTTATGTTGTCAGAGTGACAACAATATATACGTGTCACACAACATATTGCTATAGTGACACAGTTCCGTTGCCAAATAGGCAACATTAATGTTGTCAGAGTGACAACAATATATACGTGTCACACAACATATTGCTATAGTGACACAGTTCCGTTGCCAAATAGGCAACATTAATGTTGTCAGAGTGACAACAATATGTACGTGTCACACAACATATTGCTATAGTGACACAGTTCCGCTGCCAAATAGACAACATTTACGTTGTCAGACTGACAAAATAAACATTGAGTGTTGTGGTTACATTGCTACAGTGACAAAGCTCTACTGTCAAATTCACAAAGTTTTTGTTGTCACACTGACAACAATACTTTACAAAACTTGTTTTGACTATATGACAACGTTGTACACATTGCTACAGTGACACAGCTCTGCTATTAAATAGACAATGTTTAATGTTGTCAGAGTGACAACAATATTTTACAAAATTTGATTTGACTTTATGACAACGTTGTATACATTGTTAATAGAAGTTGTGTTTTCAACAATTGTAAAAGTTGTTGCAGAATGTTGTTATATCAACAATAAACTGGTGACAATAATAACGTTTACTCTATAGCAACGTAACTATGTGGGTTGTGTGCCGTTAAAGTTTTATTGTTAGATCGACAGTATTTTTCTCTCAGTGTAGGAACACTTTTTTCGGGATAAAAAGTAGCCTATGTACCTATGTGTTAATCCAGGGTGTCAGCTACTTACCACCATACCAAATTTTATAATAAGAAAATATAGCAAAATTGGTCTAGCCGTTTGAGCGTGACAAACATACAAACACACTCACTAACTTTCGCCTTTATAATATTAGTGTGTCATGGGAAACGATCTTTCAAGTTTTCACTCTTCTGTATTAATGCATTTTTTTTCAAATCTACTAATTCTAATAAAGTAACCTTTGGGCTTAAAAATAATATTCAGCAAACATTACCTCTAGGTACAATTTATTATATTAATGTCAAAACGTCTTTACAAACAATAACAAAGTAAACAGGAAAAGTTTAACACGTCCACGTGTATTATAAATGAGAGGTAATAAATTTAAACTTAGATTGAGAAAGTTGGCATCGCCATGCATTAACCTTTAATTTCACGATGTATAGCGAGATATACATATGTTTGTACTATCTTTTTGTATGTTTTACTTAAACAGATTTTTTGACTATTTTTAACGGCACCGAGGTTTGAGCCTGGGCCTTTTTTTGCGACGTTTAAAAAGTTAGTATTAAGTTAACCTAAGTACAAGTTTTAAAAATGTCGCGTGGAATGTATGCGTGTAGGATATACGAGTATTAAAGAGATGTACCTACTTACGTGTTGACATTTATCCGGTTTATTTTGGGTTGACAATGACCTCAAATATCCCCCCTAATGTGTAGAGCTACACGTGTGGAGCCTACACGTGTATGCTACCCCTCTATAAGATTTTATTAAGTTCAGGCAAGACTAACTTCTCAAAACTTTGGTGAGAAAATTCTTCGCTTGAATATTATTTGTGTAAGTTTTTCGAGAAAGTTCTAGATCCTTTGGTATATTGTAAATAGACTTTCTCAAAAGACTTCACAGGCAAAGATTAAGTCATCTATATATATAAAAGAAGAAGTCCTGACTGACTCATCAACGCACAGCCGAAACTACTAATGTTAGAGAGTTGATTTTTGCACAGTAGGTTACTTTTATAACGTGGGCTGGAGATAAGAAGCGATTTTGAAAAATTCAATCCCTAAGGGTGTTAAAAAGGGGTGCAAAGTTTGTATGGGATACAAGTTTTTTTTAAAGCTAGGAACTTGAAACTTTGTTAGAAGATATTAAAATAAAATAAAAGAAAACTGATTTCAGCGTTTTTGAAAATTCATCCCCTAAGGTGGTAAAAAAGGGGTTGAAAGTTTGTATGGAGATCAAGTATTTTTTTGAGCGCGGGACTTGAATCTTTGTGTAAAAGCATACTATTAGAATACAAGAAAAGTCGTTTCAGCGTTTTCAAAAATTCGACCCCTAAGAGGGTTAAAAGGGGTTTAAAGTTTGTATGGGGGGAACTTTTTTTTTCAGCTAAAGACTTGAAACTTTGTAGAAAGATTACTTATTAAAAAACCGGCCAAGTGCGAGTCGGACTCGCGCACCGAGGGTTCCGTACAAACACTTTCCATCCCTAAGTGGTTAAGTTAAGTTTGCACCTGGTATGTATAGCGCCCCATATAAATTAGGTGCAAAGTTAGGTATTAAAAAAAAATTTTATGGTTTTCGTAATTATTCCTTTATCTATGCTATAAGACGTTGCTTCGTACCAAATTTCAAGATTCTGAGTTCACGGGAAGCACCCTGTAGGTTTTGATTCCCTTGCAAGTGTCGAAAATTTGCAAATTAGGTGCAAAGTTAGGTATTAAAAAAAAAAATTATGGTTTTCGTAATTATTCCTTTATCTATGCTATAAGACGTTGCTTCGTACCAAATTTCAAGATTCTGAGTTCACGGGAAGCACCCTGTAGGTTTTGATTCCCTTGCAAGTGTCGAAAATTTGCGGCATAAACGGCTGTATGTTTTGATTGCGTTGGCTTAGAAGTTTGATTTTTTCACAGCTTCAAGGGACAGTAGACCTGAGTAATTGATATAAATTTCAGCTTCATACGTCCACGCGTTCCTGAGAAAAAGGGTCTTGACAGACGGACAGACGGACAACAAAGTGATCCTATAAGGGTTCCGTTTTTTCCTTTTGAGGTACGGAACCCTAAAAACACAAAAAGTACTTTCAGCGTTTTAGAAAATTCCACCCCTTAAGGGGTTAAATAGGGGTGCAATGTTTATATGGGAGAAACTTTATTTATTGAACTAGAGTTGAAACTTTGTAGAACGCTTACTTAATCAAATACAAAAAAGTGATTTCAGCGTTTTGAAAAATTCTGCCCCTAAGGGGGTGAATTAACTAAGAATAAAATTCCTTACCTACCTATTTTAATATCTTTGTCATCATCAAAAATCTACGCGGACGAAGTCGCGGGCGGCCGCTAGTTTTATTATAAAGTAAGATAAGGATTTAATAACTGGCAGGATTAATACATCGCTATATTGAAAAAACCGGTCAAGTGCGAGTCAAACTCGCGCACCAAGGGTTCCGTACAAACACTTTCCCTCCTTAAGTGGTTAAGTTTGCACCTGGTATGTATAGCGCTCTTTACAAATGAGGTGCAAAGTTAACGCAACCAATCCCGATTGTTGTATGGGAGCCCCCCTTAAATATTTATTTTATTTTATTTTTAGTATTTGTTGTTATAGCGGATTGCCGCTAATTTAATTTTCTATTGAGAAATACATCATCTGTGAAAATTTCAACTGTCTAGCTATCACCGTTCTTGAGATACAGCCTGGTGACAGACGGACGGACGGACGGACGGACGGACAGCGAAGTCTCAGTAATAGGGTCCCGCTTTTACCCGTTGGGTACGGAACCCTAAAAACAGTCAGCTAGTTGAGGTAGCCGAATTAGGACCGCCAAATTGAAATGGGTAAGGCTACACTAATGATGTTGTTTAATTTTAATACAATCTATGTTTTAAATTATTGCTCTTGTTACAGGCCATACCCGGTATGAATATAATTGCGGCTCTACACGACTCGCGAAGTTGACCGAAGTTGGCCGAGGCAAAGTTGACCGAAGTATGGGGTTTGCATCGAAGTGCCTCTCCACACTATCATCCTCGCTCAACTTCGCGAGTAGTGTGGTAAGTAGTGGTGAAGTGTAAGTCGCTCAAGTCTATTCATGAATACTGACCTTCATATTGACCTGAATTAATTTTATACAAGGCTCATAAATCAATGCTAATCTCCAAAAATCTTAATAAAGTGGCCCCCTGCAAACGATGATAAAAGTTTAATAGTTAATTGAAACAGCACTGTTTATGTTCTCAATGAAGTAAAATACGAATAAATTAATTGAGAACGAGGACGACGTTTACGGCGAAATAAAAACACAGGATTAACTCGCTATTGTGGACTAATTAATTATACTTATTCGCAAGTCGACGCGTCACGACGGATTTCTTAGCTGTAAAACCATTTACGAAATCGTAAAAATACTATTTTGGGTTTCAATTAGATTTCAGCGAAGTGTAATTGTGTAGTACAGATGTAACGAATAAAGTTTTGCTGTCGTATTTTTATAATTCTGTCTTAGTGTTTTTCACTGTAGCTTGTAGAGAAAGCCAGTAAATATACGTGATACAGTTTCTTAATAAGTTTTCAACAAATACATGAACATGACGGCAAAACATTACTCACAACATCAGCATATTATGAATTTCTCAATGACAATCTTAAAAAATCCTTGCGTGATTCATTATCAGATTGGAGAAATCTTAGCATACGTTTTGTTTTTTAGTTAGTGTGTATTTATATGTATATAATTATGTATTATAAATATATGTATTTATCTAAGTATATATTTAACTACTAAAACCTATTTAAGTTAGTTGCACCGCCCACAACTTATCTAGTTTTGCCAATGGTTGACTGGTAGAGAAAGCTCAATGGCATTAAGTCGCCTTTTGTACGATCTGTTTCTCATTTGCGCAATAAAAATGAAATAAATGACATATGTGGTATTCTCAAAACAATCTGGGCCCTAATTTACCTAAGTATATTATCTCTGATATCTCTGTATCCTATCCATGAAGATGCGGACAGGTACCAATCCTAACAAGGTTATTTAATCAGAACTATCAAATAAGTTACAAAATACACAAAATATTTATCCGTAACCTAACGTACAGATCGTCGCGTAAAATCTACGTCAATCAAAAATAATTTGAGATCACGTTCTCTAAAATACGTAAACATGTTGTATAAGAACCGTTCACACAAGTGACGTTCCATATAGTGCTAGGTAAATAATATAGACTTCTCAAGAAAGCACATTGTCATACCCTAATGCAATTTTAACACTGCAAACAACTCTTGCGTATACAAATTGAATATCTTTGCAATCACGATAAGGTTCAGAACATCTCTGCAAGTTTCCAAGTGGGTTGGGTTTAAACTTGTTATTGGACCACAGTTACTATAATGAAATGTCCACATTTCTGGGTAGAACTGTTTGCCAGGATAGTATTATAGTGGGAAACCGATTTTATAAGTGCGAAGTGTTTTAGGTGCATGTTTTATTTGATAACGCTTTGGTAGCTACATTCAAACAAACAGCTATAAATACTTTGATTTGTGCGACACGAACTTCGAATTTCGATTTATGAAGTAACTCCTTACCACATTATGGTTTTGGTTAATAATATCACAACACAGTTAATTATGCTTTTTACTATGTTTTTACATATTATTAAAAAAAAGATACATTTATTGCCATAACAGCGGACAAAACCATAAAAGATTTAATTGACGCCCCAGTAGTATAAGAAATAAATTCACTTTTGTAAAGGGTAGGTATCAAAATCTGGTATCAAGGGCGCACACTGGTGCGCTTACCCCATGTTAATTATCTAATTTGTATACAAATGTGCGTTCTGCGTAATCAGCCCAAATAATACGCTTTCAAAATGCGCTTACTGTGGTTTAGGTTTGGTACTTATAGCTACGTTTTAATTACAAACCACGCAATACAATAAAAACCAGAGCCCTTGCAGTGCTCCAGCCGTGATTAATGTAGCTTCTGCGATTGGTGACAGTGATGTAGTATGCGCAGTGCTATTTTTAATTAAACAAGTCTTATATGCTATACTAGGTACGAAACGAATTAAGTTCAAAAGTCGGATAAGTACTATATTAAAATCGCAATTACGAGTAAGACTGCGTGTTGAAAAAAGAAAGAACCTACCCAATGTAAGACGTTTCATGTTTCATGTAGACCTAGAAATATGAGTTAACTATGATATGAATCATATATACTAGTAAGTAGTTTATAATTGTCGTATTATTACAATAAAATGCTATTAGCCACTTTGCACGGGTTGCCCCCGGTAGAGACAGATTTGCAATAGGATGGACATACAGTTCAAGTGGGATAGGGCGTACTGGGTTAGGTTTGTAAGGACTAGATTTCATAAAAACTAAGCAAAAAAAGTCGTTTTAGTTAAGCACAATTACTGTTTTGAAAAATGACCTAGTGTGCAGAATGACCTTGATTGCAAGTCTATCTTTTTATCTATCAGTCACAGACATCCACTGCAGAAGATAGGCCTCCCCCATGACTCGCCACAAAGTGCGATCCCGTGCAGACCGCATCCATTGATCCCCGCTACCACCCGCTGCCCTCACGAGGTCATCCGTCCATATAGTCGGGGGTCCACCCACACTGCGCTTTCCTTTACGTGGTTGCAAGTAACGTTGTTAATTATAACAGAATGTCGTAGTTGCATAATGCACAATGACTTGGTAGATTAATGCTCTGATGTTGTTATCCCTTGGTTGTAAAACATTATGAATTTTGTACCTATACATAATAAAATGTATTTTTGGTATTCATGATAACATTGGCAAAGGCCTATATATTAATCCGAATATGAATTAAGCTTAATAACATGTTCACGGATCATTTTGAAAATACCAAGCTGCGGCACAGACAAATCTCATACAAAAACGGTATAGCCAAAAAAGGCACGAGGCATTTGCCCTTATATTAAAACGATGAGAAATGTTCGACTGTAGACGAATACGAAGTTGACAGTGCAGGGAAGATAAAAGTCGCCGTCCATAGACGTAGTACTGTATCATGAGAGTCCTAATTTACATCTCTCGACGTAGTGTTAAATAACTACAATTACATATTAAGTATTTATAATGCGCAACTTCAATATTTCAATAACCCGTGATTCAATCTTCAGATAAATCGTAACATTATAATTTATAATAATATATATAATATAATTTAACACACAAACGATCAAAGACAATGAAACGATTAATAAACGCCACATAATTTGCGATAATTGCGGGCAAGTTTATATTTGCAGGTAATAAAATTTAACACGCACGTAAACCGAACTCGGCCTGCTAAATATTTACGAATTCTATATTTAAATTAACCTCAAATCGGATGTAATCTGTGCTAAAAAAGTAACAAATCGCGATATACATTTACAATAAATTCTTATTTAGCTTCATTTGCGACGCGACGACGCGTTGGGCGCAGTTTGTAGACACCTGCCTACTGAGCCGGCGGTCCCGGGTTCGAATATTTGTGTGATGAACTCGAATATTTGTGCTTGGGTCATGGTTGTTCTATGTATTTAAGTATATATTTATCTATATAAGTACCTATTACGCCTCCTAACACAAGCCTTCTTGAGCTTAATTTGGGACTATAGATCGATTTGTGTGGGGTTCGATATTTATTTATTTGCATTATTGGCTCAAATCTTGTAACGTGTTTTTTTCATACGGCCGTATAGGTAATCTTGAGCTGTGTTTCCGCAAATCGACGTTTTACTGCCTATTTTGCGTGAGGGGTTGATGACACTAGTCAAATCTGTCTGCCAACCCAACTCTACCGAAAACCTAGCTCTCTATGTTGCCGAAGACTTCTGGGAGTGACCTGGGGCGACCCAAGGCGTTGTATCCGGCAATTGGCCACTCCAGGACATTCAAGAATGATGTGGGCGGCTGTTTGCTCTGCCTACGTGCAGGCTCTGCAAATAAGGCTGTCAGTGACACCAAGTGTTGATTTAGTAAGGCATGCCCAGTTATTGCTCCAGTTATAAGCCGGAGCTAACATGACAACCCGGAGTAGATTGTCGCAAGAGCCTCTCTGTACTGCAATAATATCGCCGTAATACGGCCTATATTTATATCACAAAAGTTTATCCCAATCCCACTAACATGTAAGTAAACGCGAAAGTTAGTGATGATCAGGCATCGGATAATCGGATCGATATTTACCTAAAGTTGCCAAAATCCTATTGCTATCTCACTCAGACCTTTTTTTTTTTATTCAAAATAGCCATGCATTTAACCTCGATTGCACCTTCATCAAAACCGCCTACAACTGAGCGACAAAGTTTAGGTAAATATCGATCCAATTATCCGATGCCTAGTGATGATGTCTAAAAATTTCACAATCGAGTTAATAAGAATTAATCCAATCTAACGAAGCTTACCTCGGTAACCTGGCGTGGCGGGAGAGGTTTTGGGTGTTCAAACCCTTCCTTAAATATGACCCGATCAATACTCATTCATTCATATCGTGTTTCAGATTAGGTTCAGTACCCTTACCATGAGTTTACAGTGACCGTACTCACTTGGGTGCTGTACTATTCTCTATATAAATCGTTTACGCAGTTGCTAGCGAGTAGGTACGGTTTTATGAATTGACTTATCGATCCTATTTTTTATTGTTATCTAATGTCTATATGGGACTAAATACATTTAGAGTACTACGAGTACTGTAAGAGTCAGAAACAGGGCCGTCTTAAACTAGGCTGGGACCCTTGGGCACACAAGAATTTGGGGCCCTTTTGGAAAGTAAAAAAAGCGAATTGTAATAACATTTTTTTACTAAGTATGACCATTTATTGTGTGAGAGAAATTGTCGGTCCTTCGGGGCCCCCTGAGAACGGGGGCCCTGAAGGGTCCCGTGTGCCCTTATGGTGAAGACGGTAGTGTTCAGAAACTGTTAAAATTCGACATTCCCACGGAGCGATGAAAGCGCTCCATACGAGTGACGAGCGTACCGTGACGTTATCACTCCCAAAGGTATGGAATAATATATATATGTTGCTGTAAAGTGTACATGTTTGTTTTACAATTATTATTTTGTGGAATTGATATTCTGATGAAAATTTCAAAATTGCTTTTAAAGTTTAAAGTTCAAAGCCCTCTTATTTTTTTTTCTTTATTTCATGACGTATCGAACTGTTTTTAGTTATATGTAGTATGTTTTGTATCAGGCTACACTACCCCCCTATTAGCTTGAGTCGCCGGCGCCAGTCATGGCGTGGATGTTGCATCGTTTCCTTGAACCCTTCCCGATACTAAAAGTTGATTACGACTACGTCCGTGCTCTGCAAAGAATATTTGATTCGAAAAATATAAGAGGTCATACCCGAGTTTCAACTAAGTTCTATGTTATTTGTCATACCCTTTCTGGCTGTTTCTAAGAAATATTTAATACGATACACGGAAGTAATTTAAAAAAGAAATCGTCTGTGATGTTTCCGGTACGGTTGTATCCTTTGAGCTTCTGACGAAGGTAAGACTCATAAAGAAATACCTTTTTTAAATAATACAGGATCCGCGAAGTACAAATGTTACCTCATATAATGGCCATATAATTTCGCATTTATTATTCAAGCGATGTGGGCTGCATTTTGCGACGTTGTTTTGCTGAATTGCAGAGCATAAAACGAATTGATTAAGAATTTCACATTTATTATACAATTTTTTTACATATCTTAATCTTTTTATATCGAAGCAATACATATAACAACGATTGCTTTTTTTTCTCATCGAATTAGGTACAATAAGTTACATTTACAAGTTGTCATTTTAAGAGTAAATAGATCACATTGCCAATCTGGTTTATTCAATCGATTGGTAAATCGCTTAATTTATTCGGTATGTTCAATCCGATTTCTAAAAATGGGTACGATACGTTCCCGTTCGAAGCGTGGAATGCTCCTATTAGAAACGTGAAATTCAGCCCCTAAGTGAAAACGAGGATGCAGGGATGTCTTTTACCTGTAAAATATACACACGTTGCATATTGTATCTGCTCAGCTTGCTCCCAAACAACAAAATAAACCACCCTCAACTTTTGGTTCACCGATTTTTTACTTTGTCCAATGGATCCATCGAATTTATACGAAGCATAAATTGATAAAATAAACAGTGAAAATGTGTCTAATCTGTGGTATATAGGTTGAGCAAGTGTGCCGGTCACTGACTCGTAATCGTTACGCTGTTGTCCGCGTCATCTCGCCAGATCTGCGGATGAATTATGACATAGCGGTTATGATCTTCCATGCTGATGTTTTATGAGTAAATAAGCAGATTTTAGTGAATAAACTGACGATCTTTTCATAGATAGTTGTGCCTATCAAGTTACGGTTTTGCTTTGGGATAGTGGCGCTACCAACAGCTTTTGCTTGGCAATAATGTATATACATACATCATATATTTGCATTATAAGTAAATTGGCAGTAGCGATTTGTCATCATTCATCAAACTAATTCAAAATATTACCGGTACGCTGGTTAATCCTTCGTTCTTCTCTTGAAATAAATACTGAATCGTATTGAAAAAAATCTGTGGAAAGTATACAAAACTTTATCTTTATTATGCAGAAATTACTTGAATTTTGCGCCATATTTACTCCTGTTTCCTCTTTCTTTTCATCAGTGATGTTCACGACTTTCAACATCAGTGTCCAAAACTTATGCGTTTTGCCAGTAATAGTACATTACTGCAGAGGCAGGAAAAAGTCAGTTCGTGGATGAGTATGATTTTGAATACGAATCTGCGAACTGACATTCCCGCCGAGCCCTGCATAGTGCTTTTCTCCGAATATGGAGTAAACTTGTGGGGCTTTGAAAGTTTAATTAAAGATTTATTTTGTACCACTCGAACCCGGACGCTCTCATCAACTTTTTTCTTAACCCGCAGAGTAATTGTCTAGAAAAAAATATTCTTCGTCACTTTCTTTCTTGAGCGTTGCCGGTCGCAAAACTTATGATCGTTCAGGCAAATAACTGGTAAACTAAAACTAAAAAATATATCTTTGGAACTTTCGTTCACAGTACAGATGTGTCACTAATAATACTAAAAAGACGGTTTAACTCTCGAACTAGTGATTACTATAAATAGTGAGAAATGAATACTTATTAAAAAAACACTTCTTAAAATAGTTCAAATGGGTAAATATTTTACAAACATCATTTTTATTAAAATCATAATGCAATAAAACGTCCTGTCGTTATTATAGAATTAATGAACTCACATGCTCCACACGTGACTTTGATGAGAAGACACACGATAACGGCAAGAGAATGTAAAACATCCTTAGCCGGTGACTTACTTGAAATAAATTCAACCGTCACAAGTATCTCATAAAGTCTAAAACAAAGGAAAGGAAGAGCTTTACTACTTTTTCTTTTGTTTCACGAGCACACATGACACGTGGTCGGGTTGCGTGAACAGGATAAATGGAGAAGGGATGAAAGTGTAAGGTGGTTTTCACATTGGGCCTAAATTTGACGTTCGACACTGACATCTACTTATCTTTTTTTTGTTGACGTCGCGGTTTTCGCGGTGGTAAGCAGCTGCCTACTCAGCCGGCGGGCCGGATTCGAATCCCGGCAAGGGCAAATGTCATGGATGTTCTTTGTATTTAAGTAAGTATGTATTTTTCTGTATATATGTAAGAATGTTTATCATCGTCTAGTGCCCATAAGACAAGCCTACCTAGAGCTTACTTTGGGAATAGATCGATTTGTGTGAGGTTTTCCGATATTTATTTATTTGTTTAAAAAACACGCCCATAAAACTCCCGGCACATTATCATAAATCTTAGTGAAATATATAATTAATCAATTGTATTCCATACGCCTAGAGACTTTATACATCTCTAGGAAAAGTACTACTTTTTTGTGTAGTTTACGTGTACCACTATAATCAGTACAACTTTATAAAATTATGTTTCTTTCGGTTTTCTTCTCAACAGTGGTCTCCTCTAAGGAAATGCCGGTAGATTCCAAATCTGACTTGCAAAATTGCCCTTGTCGCCTACTTCGTTAATAAATTATTTCATTTTACTGCGTCGCCCGTCCAAGCATTTTTTTCGCATAGCCACCGCGTGCTCCATGGCGTAGCACGCGGCCAGTGTGAACACCGCCTAATGCAAAATAAGCACATGTGCAGACTTTGTGCACAGGTCTGAAATTAAATAAGATTTTCGGTGCGGTGCTGTTTGGTAATTAAGTGTGATTTCGTTTTAATTTATAGTAGAATAGAATATATAATATTCATTACTTTCATTAGTGCACACCTTAACGAGAAATGAATACAACAAACACAGATTCCACGTAAAATTTAACAGGCGGTTTTATCGCAATACTCATGACTTAGTTACAATAATTTGACGTTGACTTTGAGAAATGGTGAAACATGTTTAGACCCTTTACCAGCTTCGAACTGGTCCAGACTATATACAGAGTCTTTGAGAGTTAGTGTTAAGCTACAGTGCTTGTTTGCTCAGTGTGTATCGCCCCGCATGGCATAAGATACTAATTCGAATCCGGGTCTAAATTATCCTTAATATACAAGTAAAATTGATTCATTTTACTTGAAAAATTGCGAAAATCGTGTTAGTAAAACATCATGTTAGTAAAAAAATAGATCAAAACATCAGTTATTTGCCTGTACGATCGGAAGTGCTGGCCCCGGGCCAGCGGGTACGACACGACTCTGATTTTGAGAGATAGATTACGTGACTGCCGCCCTCGAATGAGGGATTCAGTACCCTTACCATGAGCCACAGACCACCCCCACTAGACGGAGCATGTAAGGCGACCCGCGCGCACCAACGATATGGTACGGCAGAACATTAAAGTATCAACACGGCGGCCACCGTTTAGTTGCGTCCATGTTTATGATCCATGCGTACGTCAACGAAAAAAGAAATTAAATAAATAACATGGTAAATTGTATTGTTAAGTGGTGTAGAGAGAGCTCATAAACATGGACGCAACTAAACGGTGGCCGCCGTGTTGATACTTTAATGTTCTGCCGTACCATATCGTTGGTGCGCGCGGGTCGCCTTACATGTGCCTTACATGCTCCGTCTAGTGGGGGTGGTGTGTGCCACGAGCCCATGAGTTAACGCGACCGTACGCCAGCGATAGCGTGAACGATTTGTATGAATAGTACAGCGCCCTTAGGCGTTACTTTGTAGAACTACAATTCGCGATACAAATTTTCGTTTTCGCATTCGTTAGCGAGTATTGTCACTGTAAACTCCTGGCAAGGGTACAGAACGTGCCGCCACACCGATGACCCGTGACGAGACCGTCAATATTCAGGAAGGAAGTCAACAATACATTATAATCAATCTGGGTTGAATAGATTCTGTACTAGAAAATCCCCGCTTGCGCGGAAAAACTGTTTTTCTCTTTAGACGGGCAAAATTATATTTTATGCAATATTTGTATAAGAGGGGTCAAAAAAGGGAGTGGCATATATGTTAGCGTAGCAAACATCGTAAGAGAAGATGCCACGATCATTTTTTGACCTACTTATACAACGTTGCATACAATATTTTATCTACGACATACAGTCGAGTAAAAAGTAAGAATTAAAAAGTACAACGTAGAAATTATAAGGTAGGTACAAAGTGAAGGTGAAAAGTTAAAAGTGGCAAGTGAAAAGTAAAACTGAAATGTAAAAATTAAAAAGTGAAAGGCAAACGGTAAAAAGTAATAAATTGAAAGTAAAAGTGAAAAGTAATAAAGATAATATGTGACAGTACGCATCAGTTAACAGTGCTAACGATGTTATAATTTCGCCAAAAAAGCATTCAGTGCTATAACATTATAACATTTTTTCAGACTACAAGGTTCACGAAATGGTGGCCTTTATAAATAATAAGAGTTTTGTGTCACTCATAGAAAAAAAAATTGGAGTAGATGACGCATGTTATTAGGGGAGAGTAACCTATATTGAACCGGCGCTTAAATTGGACCACTAGTAGTATTTCTACCAAATTAACACAATTTATTTACACTGGCAACAAAAAATGAAGCGATGACAGCGCCATAATCAGTCCACCAATTTGGTGTAATAAATAAATTGTGTTATTTGGTAGAAATACAGGTGGTCCAATTTAAGCGCCGGTTCAATATAGGTTACTCTCCCCTATTATACGAATGTTTCGCTACCTTTGTGGTAAATATTACTGAAATCTGCGACTGAACTGAGCTGTTTAGACGCGAAGCCGCAAAGGATCAAAATCTATTCACGGAACAAGATATTTCACTCATTTTCGAAAAGTAATATAAACAATGTATGAATAATTTCGTTTATACAATTTTGTAATAGATTACGTGACTCAACTGAAGGATTCAGAACGTGCCACGACACTGACGATCCGTGATGAGACCGACAAGGATCTCGAATGAAACGCGACAATACATATAATCAATCTGGGATGAATAGACTGTAAGACATTTTGCTGGTCAATTACTGAGAGCCAGAGCGCTGGGAGTAACGACTGGTAGAACATAAATCGTATATGAAAGTTTTACACAACCGTTTTATAATCCAAAGGTGATCTTTCTACATGCTGGCTTTAATTTACTTACGATGAAGTTGTGTTGTCTTTAAGTAAACCTAAGCCCTCTTAACGTAGGTACTTATACGAGAACTATCAAGTTCAAGAATGTGTTTGTTGATTCGTTAGTTTGTCCTTCTGTTAAAACAGCAGAATCATTGGCTCGTTGCTCTGTTGTTTTAGGTGTTGTTGTTGTTTTCTTGCTGTTAATCCGAATCGAAATGATTTTAGCATGGGGATTAGAGGCGTATTCCAATTCCCATTAGCTTATTAAGGAATATGAGGTCCCTATTTTTAAGGAATATGAGGTCTTATTTTCTCTTCCAAACCATTTTTGACGCTACCTACATCATTGCTTGGGAATAAATAATACCTAATTATGGGACCGGATGACATACGCTATTTATGATCCTCGAAAATTCTCGATTCCCGAACAATACAGAATTCATTTAACGCGTGGCTGAAATTCAAGTTTGAATACCTTATTAACAAACTTCAAAGTTACACAATTGAGATTAAATCCTCAGTGAGCGTCGGAAGGTAATTCGAATTTTACAAGATAAACTAAATTCGTGACTTTGTTTCCGACGTGAGCATGTTATCCAATTTTAGAAGAGTTACAGTTTGCTGACTTAGTTTATTAACGAAACATCAAATCTAACAGCGAATGACAAATTGGGCAAAAATTTATAGTCCAGACGTCCAGCTACCGACTCTCGTCTCCAGGTTGAATTTTTCAACGGAGGCTTCTGTCGATGATTCTGGTTTTTGTTAGCTTTTTGAAAATGGTGGAGATGTGGGATACATATGAATAAAAACTAAAAAAATTACATACATCAGCCGATTCCGAAATATAATCGTGAGGTTTATTTATTCACTGAGCCACTGGTATATAATTATTTACACCTTATTCACTACAAAGGACTAAATGCACTAACACTACAAAGAGTTTTCGATATCTAATTTGGAATAGTGGTAAATGCGAGAACTCAAATACGAGTTGGTCATTTGATTGTAAATATCGGAGGTCGCACGCACTGATGTAGGTACATTTAACGTTATCGCTAATTACCAAGCATTCATAAGCAAGCCAAAATCTTGATAATCGGGAAATACGATATCTATACTTTTATCATTTTTGAAAATTTATCTATGGAGAAGAGTCATTATTTCAGAAAAAAACTACACAGCGCAATGCAGGATTTGTAAGGGCACGCAACGCCGGCCGTACAGTGCCATCTGTCGTTAAAATTTTCTTTGTCCTCATGATACGCTAAAACGGCTGCACGGATTTTCACCAATTTTGTTAAAGATATAGCTGGACGTGCAAAGAGGGTTATAGGATAATTTTACCCGATAATGGTATAATGTTGGTTAATGGTTGATAATGTTATAAAACACATTAAAATTTGTATATAATTAGTTGTACTTAGTACCTTTGCTCTAAATTAGCATAGCAACGTGCGAAAATTACCAGTATTGCATGTTATGTTAGTAATTGGAATCCCATGCTGAAACTAAAGCGAATAGAGGCAGCACCTCAACATAGCTTAATTAACAGTTGACAAGCATTCAAAATCAAAGTCAAAGTAATATAACACTTACTATTCAAATATCTTGCTCTAGATATACTCAAAGCTTTGCGTCACATTTGTGTGGACCGAAATAATGATCGTATTATTACCACGGAATAATAATTATACCTACACATGGCTCTCTCTTTTCGATCTGCATTTTTGAGGAAACGAGTAAGTACATGTAATTGTTTTTTCATCGTACTCATTATCGTTTGTAAATTCGGACCACATACAAGAGAAAGTGACCCATAATTTTGTATGAAAACATATTTTTCCGGTGCGTCGCGTTCATAAATGAAATAAAAAACATACCTACCAAAAAGTACAAAAATGTGACGGGCTGGTAAGGATGTTATGAGATACTTTTTCTTGTATAGGCTTAAAATGCATAACGATACTGAGTATGACTAACGTAACAAAGAAAAACAATTTTCAGGAAAAAAAACCTTTGGGACTATTCATTATTTATTTATTGATGCCTAACGATCGCATAAAACAAGCTACGAAAATAAGGAAAGCGTTTAATAAAAACATCTCCTTGTGCCCGTTTCTGCCCTAATTGTTCGATTCGATGTCGACTAGAGGACACGAATTACGTGTCGACAAGCATTGACTTTGAATACAAATCAGGCAGAAACATTTAATTTGATCTGAAATTGTAATTCGTTTTTGATCTTGCGGAAAAAATTAAATGTAATAAGTATCAAATAATGTTTTTGAAAGTAACTTCACGTCCTTCAAAAAAACGTTTTGCCCATTACATACTTTTAACTCCAATTTAGCCCTCTTACGAGATAATTATTTAAAGATTGTACCATTTGTCCTATTCTGATTTCTAATGTAGCTTAGCTGAAAAGTTTTATCGAAATTTTATTTGTTACTTTTGTGTTCTAACACTACTAACTACAAAAAGACAGAACTCTAGTTTATCTGCAAGATCGATACAGAGAATCAATAGATCCGTAGAAGAACTGACACGCATTTTCCGACAAAGATCCAATAATTGCAAAACTTAAGTGGCAACAGGCTCATAGCACCGATGGATACTGAGGTCGACATGTTCTTAGGTGACGACAACGCATCGGAAGACGCAGCGAGGCCCGTCCCCCCACAAGACGGACTGATGACCAGGTCGCTGGAGTCCGCTTGATGCGAGTGGTTTTGGTGATGTTGTTTGAAGGAGCCCTATGTCCATCCCAGCAGTGGACGTTATTTTAGCTGATTACGATGAATCTTAAAAAACATCTTCACGATTAGTTCACAAATTCTTCTAAAAATCGAGTATCAAGTCCAAACGTACCCTTTACATACATTTGTTCCAATTAGGTTTATTAATCCTTTGTAATTGCGGCCCAGTAATTCGCGCTGGCGGCCATAAAAGCCTCTTCAAAAACGCTTTTGGTTAATTTTGTGCCGTAATGCACATGTAGGCATGTA
Organism: Apotomis capreana; assembly: GCA_947623375.1. Classification (NCBI taxonomy): domain Eukaryota; kingdom Metazoa; phylum Arthropoda; class Insecta; order Lepidoptera; family Tortricidae; genus Apotomis; species Apotomis capreana. Next base: position 13,907,385 of record OX392513.1, on the reverse strand, counting down.
GGTTACGAGATATTTTTAAACTAATTGCTTTTAACTGTGTGAAAGGGGAATTGATTGTAATAAATGTTTAGATTTTGATTAACGTCATGGAATAAGAGACTACAGAAACTTCTCTCTTTTGGTCTTTGCAAAAGCCGCCTGAGAAGAGTTTTATTGCGAGTTTGTACGAAATGCGTCGCAATTGGCTGAGGGGCGTGGTCCGGTTAGCATAGGGTTTTCACTCCAGGTCTATTCCGTATGGAAGATCGGAATAGTAATCATAATTTATAGTCCGAATCTGGTCTAAGCATGCGTTAGTGAGTTTGCCAGGACTTCCCATTAATAGGTATACATAAAGTACCTTATCTAAAATCGTATCGTGCTATGCTTGCAGTCGAAAAGACGATTGTGTTTGATAATATGGACTGACTATGGAATAAATAATATATAGAAATAATTAAGGAATTCAATTAATATAAAAATTCCATAAGGACTTACAAGTCTAAGTCCAACGGCATTTTCCAAGATGAGAACATTGATGAGAAGGGAGGCGAAATGAACTCAACAGTGAAATAGGCTAAGATTACCTCTACGTTCGAGAATAATGATAAGTAATACTTTCAATACTGGATTGTTAATTTCTTTTATATGGATAATCGTTTCCTCATCAAGCACCCTCACATATAAATGAAAAGGGACAAAACAATCCAATCCGATCATTCGGTAAGTATTTCGTTTTGTAACTCTGAGTGATTTGTTAGGTAAAAGCCGCAAAGGAAAACAAGTAAGCGGAAATGACAAATCGACTTAATTATTCCCAAAGGTTAAGTGAGAGCGGGCATTCGTCACGGGTAACAAATAACCACTTACGGACCGAGGTCGGAAAACTTACTTTTGTTTTTAGCTTTATTGTGGTGTAACGTTTTTAGGGAAAACTACCTTTTTCATCAGTCAATTCCGCATTGTAATGACCCAATTTGTTGTTAATTATATCGTTAACTACTATGAAGGTGGATCATTTATTCGAGTGTTGAGGTAGGTGCTACTGGTGGCTTGAGAGTTGTGAGTAAAACCAAAGACGAAGATGTAATGAACGTTTATTTGGAATTTTAACTCCTTTATATACAATTTCAAACACACAAAATCACTAAAAAAGGGTAGATAGAAACGAGGTAAATTAGGTTTACCCTACACCCAAAATCGGTTTCGCGTGTACATATTTATGCTGCCACATCGAGCTTTTCAACCGCTTACTTTTTAAGCGAAGTATATACATACTTTATGTAGATTTTTGTAGCATTTCGAGTAATTTGGTAAAAAAATAAAAATCCCGGATGTTAGTAAGTCGTAGTCTAAAATCCAATTTAAATCTACAAGCCTTTTCACAAAAATATTCCTTGTATACTTTTATAGCGTTTTATTATTTTCGAGATTTAAAATTTAAGTATACTTTTTATACTTTCTATTTTGGGTTGAGATCTAAGTATTTATAAAAATGTTAAGACTGGGTGTATTAATTATATACGGTCAGCATCAAAATAAGCTGTCTTTACTACTGGTTTATGTCAAAATGGCATACTAAAATGACTGACTGCACGCCATGTTACAGCCCCACCGACCACCGTGTACAAACACCTTAACTCGACCTCGGGCAGTTATGTTCGAGTCACAGACCATAAGGTTCGAGTCTATAACTAAGTTTGAACTGAATATATCTATCATGAAGACCAGCCCGTCTAGCACAATTATGCTTCGCGACTCTTTTCGCGCGACATAGCGCTACCTGTCACCCTCGTACATTACTGCACAGAAAGAGACAGACAATTATCTCGCGAGAAATAGTCGCTTGTCACAGTTGTGCTAGAGGTGTAGGAGTTCTCAAACTGTGCACCGCGGCGCCCTGGTGCGCCGTCAAGACGGGTTAAGATCGATTTACTCCTCTAAGGGCCGATTTTTCAATCACCAGATAAAACATATCTGTCAGATAAAATGTTGGCTGTCACTTTTCTTTTATATGACGGGAGAAAAGGATAGCAATAATTTTAACTGGCAGATAACTTTATCTGGTGATTGAAAAATCAGCCCTAAGTTCAGCTAAGAAGATCAAACGCGAACGTAATAAACTTGTAAGTGCACCGCGAGCATAACTTTAAAAGCCCCTGATACCTAGATAATGGGGTTTATTGATAATTAGTTGCACTTGGGCCCAATACCCTACCCTCCTAGTATTTTGTACAGCTAAATGTACATGGATGGTCGACATTGATAAATTGTGGAATGGGCCTTAAACCGATGTGTAGTAGTAATACATCCGTCAACTTTATCATCATTTATAGTCTACAGCTGCTAGTGACACAAAGTATGGTCCCAAGCTAAACTTAGTTTGTCAAGTCTGCAAGAATAACGAGAACTACAAGAGAACTCGAGATAATAATACAGAACAGTAACTATATATCATGATCTGAGAATTTTCGCGACAGTTGTTTATGCGACATCGTTACGTACCGCCGGGATGGTAGAAAAATAAAGTTGTACAGTTTTTAATGCAGTAATTTATGATGTTTTCTTTTTTTGCTGACTTGCGAGCTTCACGAGGTTGTAATAACTTTTCGCCTGGCGAATATATCATAAATATGAGATGATTTGCAGTAGAATTTAATGTGGACACTTTCCTAAGTGGATGCACTCTGAGTAATAATGACTTATCTACATCGTTAGCAGTTCACTACCAGCATTCAAAATATATTTCAAGCGAAATTTTCAAATGCCATGTGACACTTGCCGCTGCAAATCACGTTTTTGTACTGAACGTATTGTGTAACTGAATAAAATCAATACAAATCGTCCATTGTCAGTTAGACTTTGTTCAACGACCTAGATCTTTTAAAGTGTTTTATTGGCAATATTCTCGAACCTCGCGATCCCGGATTCCTTATTAGCTACGAAGCTTTTCAGCCATGGCAAAACGGCACAACTACCATTTTTTGTGAAATCAAATTCGTTGTATATTCATAATCAGGTAAAAAAGGCACATCTATCTAATTTGTTGTAAAATTTTGCAGAACAATGGTAGTTACGATAGTCACTTTCATTGTATTTGCCCCAGACTTATTACTGTGAGTGAAATCAGAACAGAGGGTTTCAAGTGTAACAGTAATAGAAATTGCTTTGGAGCTGTTATTTCCGATTTTATTTCTCGCATTGCAAAGTTATATTGCAGGTATTTGGGTTAAGTGTCTAAAGGATCAAATGATCATAACTTAAAGAATAATAACAAAATACATTGGGGGATAATATTATATTAATCGACCAAATGTACAAAAATAAAACCATACAAGAGCTCATCACACAATGTATTTGCCGTAGCCGGGATCCGAAACCGGGACTGCTACCTCCGTAGGGAATTGTGTTACCACCTATACCTATGTGTATTGCCTATGTATTTCTTTATATACTTTTAACTATTAAGTACTACCTATAGAATAGGGCGTATGCTAGTCTGTTTTTGGCTTAAAACGTATGATGACTGAAGCTTCAAAAGAAGGCATTTCTACGAGCGTTTTATCCAGTCTTATTTGTATACATATTGGCACAACATGGTGGACTGATAAGTGAAGAGCTCCCACGATTTGGGCTCCCACGGGGTACCCCGTGGGAGCCCAAATCGAAATAGCAACAGACAAGGAACCAATGGCGCCCTGTCATTTGACACTGCTATGCTGGCCCGCGTGATGCTTCTTCATGCATTTGAAGAAGGGTTCCATGTTATATCCACTCAGAACATTGTGGTTTGTGGTCAAATTTTTCTGGAAATCTCACGTGTCTATAAAATAACAAATAATTGCATTCTAATCTTTTTTTAGTTTGAAACATGGAAATTTTATGGTGAAAACGCTCCAAAGGACTGAAAATAGTTTACCTCGTTGACAGGACGCGGCACACCGACTGAAATCTGTAACAAAAAGAAACTAATTTAGTGAAAAGCAATAAGTCGAGTACAGTTAGTATCTCGGGTAGCCCTCTTAATGGCTAAAAAAACCTTTATCGCAATCCGATTGCAAATCCAATTACCCGAATCGCCTTGGATTCTGGTAAAAAAAACCTTTCCATTTTCCTTTCTTCATTTCAATAAACCCATTAACAATCGTAATTAGAGAAGCAGATTGCTTTGAGGCGAGATTGTTTCAGTGATTTTTTAAATCTTAAAATTTTCGGAACTTTGTTAATTCAATGTTATATGGTTATAGTTATCTGTATTAAGAAAACAATGCTGGCAATATACCTAATTTAATTGTAGTAGAGTCACTAAGTACATATGCGCAGTCTTGCGCTTTTTTCCTTGCCAGTGCATGGGTTTCGTATGTTCGAATTCCGGATGTTCAGATGTCCGGCAGAATAGATCTACTATAGGTCAGATTTCTCGCCGATTCTCGTGAAATTTTGTAAGCCCTATTGTATAGATATTTTTTCTCAGTTCTTTAAAAAAAAACATAAACGGGAAATATACTGTATAATTGTATAATGTAAAGAGAATTGAATATATTCCAGCCATTTCAAAATGATCGCGTGTTCTACAGGTCACACTCTACAAAGCCACTAGTGTTAATTAAATAAATATCAGTTGACCACATGACACACAAATCGATCTAGTCCCAAATTAAGCTCAAGGAGGCTTGTGTTATTTATTTGTACTAGACGACGATATACATACATACATATGTGTATAGATAAATATATACTTAAATACATAGAACAACCATGACCCAAGCACAAATATTCGTGTTCATCACACAAATAATTGCCCTGGCCGGATTCGAACCCGGGACCGCCGGCTCAGTAGGCAGGACTCTACAAACTGCGCCAACTGCGTTGTCAAAAGTGTTAAACAGTGTTAAGCAGTGTTAAATATCAACAACTATAGGTAGAACAATTTAAACGGATTATATCGTGTATATAAATTATTTGAGCCTCCCTGACGTTTCGGCAACTTTCCAGTTACCGTTGTCAAAGGTTTACTGAAAACCAACTCACAGTCAAAATAACATAACCGTCGCGGAAACCGAAGAAAATATTAACTATGGGTAGGTACCAAACAAAGTGGAAAACAATCTCGGTCTTTTCCTTGGGTGGGGCATAATTGCACGGATTGAGTAATAAAGGAACGCTGAAAATTGATAGCTGTAATTAAACGCCGAGACTGGATAATAGATTGTTTACATTTCCATCTAAAAGCGTCCCGAAGCGCGGAACGGTACCGCGTTGACGATCATCGCTACACAAGACATACGAGGGGCATATCCGTATACTTACATTTTATAGGCATGTAAAAAGTTTCCATGTAGCCCCAAGTAGCATAGTTGTATTATTGTTTTGGTTATTTACGGTAATTACCACATATTGTTTACCCTGCATCTGCATTAAATCTAGCAATCGATCAAATCGTTTGTTTGCACGATACAAGATGTTGGTAATATTATCATTTCGTCGGAACAACGAACACGTGTCGTACCCAATAGAGATGTGTAGCTCGCGAGTGAGTGATTCAAAAGAGCTTTTGGTTTAGCTGACTAGCTCTTCCGCTCACTGAAGATTCAAGTAGCTCAGTATCTCGTCTATCATCTCAGTAGGTATTACTCGCTCGCTCTCGCGTTTTTCTCGTTGTTTCGTCTTTTAAATCTAGATTGTCTCTAGTTCTCTATTCACTCGTGTACGATATAGTCTAGAGATCTACTGAGCTAAATGAGCTAAATGAGACACATATCACTCTTTTGACTTTAGTGACATATTCTGCGCATGTCTAATACCCAATATACGTTATTCCATTTTTTTTTGTTTAGGTAACTGTAACAAATTAGGTAAGTGTTTCTGGCAAGAAATCTCATTACTGAAATAAGTATCTGGACTTGGACGACGTCGTTGGCGCAGTGCAGCTACTGCACTACAGCTACCTACTGAGCCGACGGTCCAGGGTTCGAATCGGCAAGGGCTAATATTTGCGTAATGTACTCGAATATTTGTCCCAGAGTCATGGATGTATTCTATGAATTGAAGTATGTAGTGATCTATATACTAATGTATATCGTCGTCTAGTGCCCATTATACAAGCGTAGTAGAGCTTATGGCTCAGTATCATTGGTCGATAACTCGGTCGATATATATACCTACGACATGCGGAGACTCCCCGCAGGCGGTATAACAACTGGTGAAACTCACAATGGCATGCATTGTGGAAATCTACCGCACCTCGCATGCGAGCCCTATGGACCAATGAATCTGAGCCTTTACTGTCTCTAGGAGTAGGACGATTTGTGTGAGGTTGTCCGATATTTATAAGTTTGTATCGACGGTAAAAAATGTGCGGTTTGTTTGTTTCCGTAGTATAAACTGGCACGGAATCTAATAGGTAAATCTACTTTCGCATCGTGTGCTCAACACACACCTACGCAAAACAAAACATTACTATAGATAGAAGCACCAACTCGTGTACAAAAACATTAGGTCGTTTTAGCAAGGTCGTTTGTGGGATGCTCCCGTCGGGACTGATAATAAAATGCCTCGTTTTGACAATTTTCACTTGAGTGAAGTGTTTGCCAGAAGAAAGCACTTCCTTTGTGCTCTATACAAAACGACATTACGAAGGGTGAGATTCCCCCGCGCGATTTCCAATTGAGTGGCATTTGACTGGAATCTTTCAGAATTTCTCTCAATTTCACAAATAAATATACACAGGTAATAACTGAAGTTACCTAGAATTGAAGCAAAGAGTATGGCGACATCAAATAGACTGATACAGCACTGTCTAACTTCTCTCGCGTATAATTATGTAGCGAGCGAGAAATAAGGGTATTGGTATTTCACAATCATGACTAATGTCAGGGGTTAGCAAATTTTCGAAACTACTGCAAGCGGGTGGCTAACATTGAGTGCCAAAATCTACCAATCTTGTGGACAACAAATGGTCTCGTGACAAATTGTTATGGTTTTGAAAGAGGCGCGTGGGTCTGATGACAAAATCGACAGTGCTGGTAATCAGAAAGTATTTTTTTAATTTATATTTCGTAATACAATACAGAAAGTTGTATAACTAAGAAAGAAACAAAATTTACTTTTAATCCCTCTGTCGGCCATTAATCAGTCCGTTCAAAATTTTTGGCTAAATACAAATCCAGCACCTTTTCAACCCAATTCTCATCTCTGTGTCTAATTGGATAATAAACTTTATCATAGTCGAGCTAAGCGCGTTTTTTAATCATGTACCTTGATGAGATATGAGCTTGTCAAAGTAAACGGGTGATTTTAAGCGCCGGTCGGCATCACCGGCCCGCAAATGTATAATTTCTAGTAATCTGGGTGAAATGAACTTTATGTCAAGGGTTTAAGAAGTTTGTGAAGGCATGGGTTTGGCAAACGCGCAGTAAGTAAATCAGAGCAAAGGGTTAGCAAAATCGCTGAGAAAAATTACCTCGTGTTATTATGGTATACCTAACCTTGTTAGAGCCCGTATGGGCTCGTCTGCTGACAAATTTACGCGATTTCTGACGCTTTATCAATTTTCCGAAAATTTTGTTTGAGTTTGCCGATTTCGGGGCATACCTATTCGAGTGAAATTACGCTCTTAAATGTTTAATGTTCATTGATACTATTAAAGTGAAAATCGCAATGAATATTTTTAACGATGGTGTTAGTGAATGATTTTTTTTATTATGCATCACTTATCACGATTATAGAATTTTATCGATGTGTTTCAGTGTAAGTCATTTATTATTTACGTACTTATTTTTATTATTTTGCCATATGTATGTTAGTTTACTATACCTTACTCACCCGGTAAGCCCTTCTTCCCCGGCGTCTGCAGTATTGTACCATTGTAAAATCAACATTCGAAGTCAATTGTAGTAGACAACACATTATTGCAGCACCTCGAGCACACCCTTGATATAGCGCCAGTAGTGAGCACTCGTATTGAGAATACAGCTTAGTGTAGTGTTTGGTGTAGTCATGTAGTGCGCGACGTTGCAATTGAGGACAGCGAGCTGGAACTTATTGCCGTTTAATGCAATTCTCGGTATCTACATATGTAAATAATTGTTTATTTTTGCTTTCATGGCTGACAGATAAGCATTATGAAAATACACGGGTTTTTAGACGAAAAAAACAATTATTGTAGATTATAGACCAGAAGTTAGTTGCTCAGTGAAATGAGAAGTGACGCTGATCCTGAAAGTCAATATTTGTTGGCCGCTTATACTGTGTAAAGAGAGACGAAAACCCTTCGAGCACAGAGTAAACGATACATATTTTTTTAATTCACAAACTGACCGGCGATTGACCTCAGTATCACCTGATGGTAAGTAACTACTGGGTCGAAGATGTAGCTCGCCGGTTTAGTAACAGCCTATACACTCTTACCTTGAAGAAACAAACGATGGCGTTTCGAAAATACACACGATGGGAGCGAGTTCCATTCCTTAGCGGTTCGCGTTAGAAATGATGCAGCAAATAGCTTCGTGCGAATAAGTGGTAAACTCTTTCGTTTGTCCGATGGTAAAAAGGAGATGGCGGGATTAAATCAAACAATTCCTGCGCGCGCTCTCCAAAAATATATCCGATAGAAAACTGACAAGCGATAGACAACTGCGGCGATGTTCGAAGCTCTGGAAACTTGTTTTGGAGGTAAATGTGTTGAGGCGAGAGTTACATGTCAAACTTAAATAAAAACGTATAAAATCACTGATAGAATATGGATTTTTATATAAATAAACGAGTTTTGTTTTGGATCATAGTTGGATGATTGGACTATAGTTGGGTAGTTTCACGGTACCTTTTTCTACGCCTTTATTTCTGTAGAAGTTAGGTACCTACGTATATAGTAATGTAAAATCGGAGATTGTATGAATATGCTCATTATAAAGATCGCTAGACGTGGAACAGACTTTCATGTGCTTTCGTCGGGCTGCCTGTCCACTAAACCGGAGCGTAGAAAATTAACCAATCAGGCGGCATTTTTATAAAGCCCATAAGTAGTGTTTTTAGGGTTCCGTAGCCAAATGGCAAAAAACGGAACCCTTATAAATTCGTCATGTCTGTCTGTCCGTCTGTCCGTCCGTATGTCGCAGCCATTTTTTTCCGAAACTATAAGAGCTGTTGAAACTTGGTAGGTAGATGTATTCTGTAAGCCGCATTAAGATTTTGATGCAAAAATAAAATAATAATAATAAATATTGGGGGCTCCCCATACTTAGAACTGAAACTCAAAATTTTTTTTTTCATCAAACACATACGTGTGGGGTATCTATGGATAGGCCTTCAAAAATGATATCGAGGTTTCTAAAATATTTTTTTTCTAAACCGTATACTTTGCGTGACAGACGCTTCCAAAGTGGGAAAAAGTTGCCCCCCCCCCCCCTCTAACTTCTAAAATAAGAAAATGAAAAATCTAAAAAAAACATATGATCTGCATTACTATAAAAACTACCAACGAAAATTGTTTTAAACGAGATCTAGTAAGTAGTTTTTTTTTAATACCTAACTTTGCACCTAATTTATATGGGGCGCTATACATACCAGGTGCAAACTTAACTTAACCACTTAGGGATGGAAAGTGTTTGTACGGAACCCTCGGTGCGCGAGTCCGACTCGCACTTGGCCGGTTTTTTTAATCTGGGGAATGTGATTGGTCCATTTCACTTGATTCTGCTCCGCTCCGCTTCAGTAGACAGGCAGCTTTAAGGATAGTGTGTCAGGTTTAAGGTACGAATAGTCAAGAATAAAGCAAAACGCAGAAGAAAAGTAAGATAAACTAAGCCTACCAAAGGAACACATATAGCCAAGAAGACAGTTAAGATTTAAATTAGGTAAGTAATATTTTGTGTGGCCAAGAACGAATAAACGCCGATGGGGATGTGACGCAAAGTTTGATAACGGTGTTATTTCCTTTATACAAGATGTAGGTTAACTTTCCAAACGTGTATAAATATGTTATAATTAATAACTAATTAACTGCGTAGACGTAGGTATATGTATAAAGATTATAAGTTGAATATCAATAAATGATATATTAACATTAAACTAAAAGCTTTGCTAGCCATATCAGAGCCCACAATAGACGAAGACAGACTATAAACCAGACGCTAAAGATAAAATGACAAATAAGTATCTCTTTTAAAATATCGACTTACCAATATCAATGTCACTTAGTTTAACTCGAAGTAAGAATCGCTGAGAATAACCTAAACTGGGTATACTACAATACCAAGTCGAATCAAGGCTCTGATTGTAATCATATAAACCCGTAGATTGCTAACATGACTTTCCCATTCATCCGTAGGCGCATCATCTAAACACGTCAATCGTTTTTAAATCCAAATGTCAAACAGCGCTGCAGTACTAGGTAAAAAGGCGTATTTTACTATGAAATCCATGTAAAGATACGACCTTTTATTGTAGCCGTATTCGTTTCACCGCCCTGACCCGTTTCGCGTTTTATTACGTTTTCGAATCCATTTTATTTACTCAATGAAACAACCGTTATAAACGGTTACTGCCGAATATGGGCCAAACAGGCGATTTTCAACTGTTTTTACTACTCTAAACCAGGGGTTCTCAAATTGTCGGTGTACAACTTAGATGCCTCCTGCTCGTAGTTAGCATCAGAATTGCATCTGTAGCAAATGATCTGCCTCCACCAGTTTTTGCACGCGGTGTCTCTTTCAACCGTGCAGTATCATTTTTTCCAGATGGGAGTACGCTCTTTTCTTGAGTGTTTGGAAACCCCTGCTCGAAACCTTAGCTTGCGTTCCTTTTACGACAAAGACTTGAACTCGAAATCCGAATGTGGCCTCTTTCGGATTTGACATGTGTTTAAAATTAGATCAGCTTAACGATAACGTATTCGCGTTCTCTGTCCTATTTGCGTTGCTTAGTTTTATTTTTGAGCCTTTATTGACTTTTTTATGGATGCTTACGAGTAGGCATTCAAAGAGAATGTGAAAAAACGCATCAATAAGTTGAGTTGACAGTACTTATATTATTTGTATGGAATTGGAATCGATAGGCAGCAGTATAAACACAACACATCTCATATAATTGCTTTAACAAATTATTTCTATGACAGTTTCATCAGCATGTAGCCATCAAACGAAATAATTGGATGACTCTAATAATTTCGCATCAAGAATTCTTCAAATTATAATATAGTTTGAAGAATTCACAATCAACAACTTTTACAAATTTCTGCATATTTGATTTAAACGTTTTCGACTTTTCGTCAATAAAACATGCACTCATGACGTCCATCCAGCTAACTAGTAAAATAACGTTACTTACGGAAAATTACAACGTTAATATTGACTTACTTGGCAAGTGTTATGGAAACCTATGTTGCTGTTTTGCAAAAAATATCAAAATGTATCAGATGTCAATCGTTTTGGATAGCTGATTAATGTAACTCGGATAATTATGACCGTGTATCGTACTAACCTGATCTATGCAATTGGATCGTATCGTGTGACAGGGGCTTAACGTGACAAATCAATGCTGCTATACATATATCGACAGCAAATAGCCGGAACGTAGTAAACGCCCATGGAACCCTTTGGCATGTACACTACATTTCCGTAATGCCGTCGATATGCAAACTGACGATAATTCGCATAATTATTGAAGCTGAGTTCTCATCACTAATTTACTAATACGAGTCTGTCAAAAATTCGAAAGTACCTACAGTCCTCATTAAAATTGTGCACCCTAATGATAATAGGACATTTATCATTAGGTCGATAAATTAAGTGATATGTATTTTCGATAAATAAGGTTCTGCTATAGAGATTAACATCTTACTTAATAATAATAACTATATTTAATATTAGTCACCTTTATTAAACAACTATAAATTTATCAACGAAAGATGTAAGTAGTAACATATTATTTTTGAAATGATAATTGATAATCCTTCACCTTCACATATTTTACACTAGAAGAAAATTAGCTCAAGTTTCTTCTTGTGTAAGTTTAAATTATAAGTAAATTAATATAACCAACATGGTACGAACAACTAGTTCGGATGACTCAAAATCATCCGAACCATTAACCGTACAATAAATGAGAACAAGAAAGTGCTGAAAAAACCGTTGAAATTTACGGCAACCGGTGACATGACATCTCCCCACCTGAGCCGCCCCATGGCCGCCCCACATACCGCCGTCTCATTCACAAGACACTAAATCTATTTTAAAAGTACACGACAGCCGTCAAATCCGGCTCGTAAATAGGACATCCTGGGTACTAATTCGATAGAGAATTGCGGTATCTTCAAATTAGCAATATCTCGGTCTTATTATGGCGTGCTTTGGCATTACATCGTGAATATTTAGGTACCTATACATCCATTTACGCCGATATTCAGGTGACATTTGAGAGAAGATAATGATATGGTAATTTACATACTGCTCACTCCTGTCATCACGCCTTCACGATGACTCGTCGTTTTTAATATTATAATGCCTATTAAATTAAATTATTTTCATTTCAATAAGAACATGCCATGACGGTCATCATTAAATAACACATATCTTTTTAACTTTACACAAATCAATCTAGTCCCATAGTAAGCTCTAGTAGGCTTATGCTTGTGGTGTATGTAAACCTAACAATATATATAATGTGGGTATGCTTGCCCTTCGGCATCTTGAAGGTAGTTGAATAAATCAGTCTCGTATAAACCGCCTTTGATTGTGCTCCCATATTTTACAGTGGCGAACGATTTGGTGTTAAATTACGATGCCTATCGGTAAAATACACGAGTTCGACCTAGAGGGAGGCCGAAACTGGCCCGCGTATGTTAGACTTGTGAAGCAATACGTGTTATTGAACGAAATTAAAGAAGACTTACGCGTGGCCACGTTGGTGACGCATGTGGGCGCGGCCACTTACCAGCTCATGTGTGACTTGTGCGCCCCCAATAACCCAGAAGACAAAACCTTCGATGCTCTCGTCGCACTCGTTACCAATCATCTAGAACCCAAGCGATCAGAGATAGCGGAGCGGCACACTTTTCGACAGCGACGCCAGGCGGACGGTGAGTCGATCGGAACATTTCTACAAAACCTCAAGCATCTGGCCACCTACTGCAACTTCGGTACGAATCTGGAAGTGAACATCCGGGACCAGTTTGTATCGGGGCTGCGGAGTGAAGACATACGGTCGCGGCTATTCGTGGAGTCGTCGTTGGATTACAAGAGAGCGGTGGAGCTGGCGCTCGCGCTGGAGGCGGCGGAGCGGCACGCGGCGGAGGCCGTGGGCCGGCGCGCCGCGCTGCCGGCGGGCTCCGGCGCGGGACTCGGGCAGGGCGAGGCCGCGGACGGGCTGCATCGCGTCGGCGCGGGCGGCGGCGCCCAGGCTGGCGGTCGGCGCCGTCGTGGCAACGCTTGCTGGAGATGTGGGAAAGGAGCTCACACTCCGAATAAGTGTAGATATAAGTCCTACGCATGTGACAAGTGTAGTGAAAAAGGACACCTCTCGACGATGTGCCCTAAAGGAAAGGATGTCGGCAGGTCCAGGTACCAAAACTTTATTATTAAAGATTCTGATTCCCAAAGTGATTCGAGTGACGGCTTGTACCAGGTTATTTCTGTGAAGAACAATAAAGATTGTCCTTACTATTGCGATTTAAAACTTGAAAACATCAACGTTACTTTTGAAATTGACACGGGCAGTAAAATATCGGCGGTAAATAAAGTGTTTTATGATAAATATCTGTCTCATTTACCGATAATCAGTGCTAAGATAAAATTGCATTCATACACGGGCGATGCTATTGTCCCGCTCGGACGAGTAGATCTGACCGCACAGTGCGGCAATGTCACCGCATTGTTGCCGCTGTTTATTATTGATAACGGCGGACCACCGTTACTCGGTCGTCGATTGCTGCGCGAATTAAATCTAAAATCAATTAACCTGTTTCATCTTTCTGACAAATGTGATCCTATCGTACAACGTTTGAAAGATGAATTTCCAGATGTTTTTAACAGTTCTATCGGTACATTTAAAACTAAAATTAAGTTGTATTTAAACGATAATACGCCGATATTCTGCAAAGCCCGCCCGTTGCCCCTCGCACTCCGCGCGCCCGTCGAGCGAGAACTCGAACGTTTGCAACGCGAACAGGTGATCTATAAAGTGGAAAGGTCAGATTACGGAACCCCTATCGTTCCGATTGTAAAACGGGACGGATCCCTTAGGATCTGCGGCGATTATAAAGTAACAGTAAATAAAATGCTAAAAGATTTCCATTATCCTTTGCCACGAATCGAACAGCTGTTCGCGGCTTTAAGCGGAGGCGAGGAGTTCACTAAGCTAGACTTAAAGAATGCCTATTTGCAATGTAACCTTGATGATGAGTCACAACCCCTTACAGCGATTACTACACATTTGGGCACGTTTGTTTACCGTCGGGCACCATTCGGTTTAAAATGCCTACCTGAAATGTTTCAAAAGTTAATCGAAGAAACTTTATGTGGCTTAACAGGTGTTGTGGCTTTTCAGGATGATATTTGTGTCACCGGTCGCGATAAATCTGAACATTTGAAAAATTTAAGATCCGTGTTGTCACGTTTACAAAACGCCGGCCTGAGACTCAAATTTGAAAAATGTGAATTTTTCAAAACTGAAGTTTGTTATGTCGGCTATAGGATTAATAAGCAAGGTTTGCACACTGATAGAAGCAAAGTTGAAGCAATAGCTAGGGCACCGGTTCCTCAGGATGTTTCGCAGCTCAGGGCCGCACTCGGTCTAATTAATTATTACGCTCGATTTATTCCAAATATGAGCTCCACTTTGCAGCCCCTTTATGATTTGCTTAAAAAAGGTAGTATTTGGCAATGAAACTCCGCTACTGGACTCGACTTCTAATGGAACCGCCTGCTGACTCACCTTCGCGAACCACCTACCTAATAATCACCTTAATATTTGCGATAAGGATATCGCAAATATTATTACCCGGACCCGGACGCACCTCGCCACTCGAAATAAATGTACCTTTATCGTCTGAAGCGTTTTCGGAACTGGTATGCGCATTAGAGAAACGAAGGCTTTTACGCGAGAGAATAATTTGATCGGCGTGTTTTTGTGACGATGTTCCATCTGCAGCCTGTACCTTATAGGTCACAGCTCCCGTGCGCTCTGTTACTATTCCTGGTTTCCACTTACCTTGTGTACTTTTGGAAAAATCTCGTGCGAGCACAGCGTCGCCCACGTCCAGGGCGCGCGCGGCTCCGCCGGCGTGGCGCAGCTGCGTCGCCTGCGCCGCGCCGACGCGCTCGGCGGTGTTGCACCGCAGCATGTCGAGGCGCGATCGCAGCCGCCGACCCATTAGTAACACGGCCGGCTCCTTTTCAGTAGTGCTGTGTGCACTGTTTCGGTATTGGAATAAAAATCTAGACAGGGCCCGGTTGATATCCTTATTTTCTGTAGCTGCCTTCTTAATAGTTTTTTTAACCGTCTTTACAGCGTTCTCGGCGGCGCCGTTGCTAGATGGGTGGTAGGGAGCAGTTAAAATGTGATACACACCATTATGTCGCAGAAAATTCTCGAATTCTTCCGATGTGAACGGTGGCCCTCCGTCTCGTATAAACCGCCTTTGATTGTGCTCCCATATTTTACAATGCTCTGTGCACTAAATGACATACTTACATAAATAAATATAAACGTAAATAAATAAATATAACATCCATGACCCAGGAACAAATATTTGAGTTCATCACTCAATTGCCAGGATTCGAACCCAGGAACGGTGGCTCAGTAGGCAGTGTTGCGAACGCAACTCTTATATACACCTAAATACTGCATTAAGCAGTAGCAAAACGCTCACTGGAGCGCGGCTAGTATGCGGGGAGCTTCTTTAAATGGACCAATGACATTGGACCACATATGACTTTTATCCCTACCAAGACGACACTAACCACTTAGTATTAAGACAATTATGCCAATCACTCGCTCTTCAGACATCTTAGTCTAACCACCATCTTTGTTTGCGACCACGGCACTACTCTATGTAACTAGTCACCTATAAAATAATTATATAGTCCTATCATATCGAAGCGTTTAATTCAGTAGTCGTTGAGACCTACCACCAACTTGGCTTTGGCGGCTACAGGCAGCCACCACCACCACTGCGCCCACCGCGTCGTTAGTCAGTAGAAATATAGTGGAGGAATCTCAGATATATGTCAATGCCAACCTTCGAATTGCGGCCCTGGGCATCTAGGCCATCTCGTAGCCACTACACTGTCAACGCGCCATAGCTCTCGTCTGTTATGGAACCATTAGCGAAATTGAGCGGATTCCAGGAGCCCGCAGCAGATAATTGAGTCCGTGGTGCCGTTTTACGACCAATTTATCATTTTTTTGCGGCCCAAAGCGGTTAACGATATGGCTTCAAATGTGATAGGGCACTTTACCGATAAAGGATAATTGACTGCGAATTACAGTGTTTATTTAATGGGCGAGTGTAGCATGTGATTTCTGAAAAGGGCTAGGTTTACTAGTCGTTCTCATGTGCCCGTCAATGACTATGTAAGTTTGTAGCAATTGCATTATAATATGTCCGTGTATGCTACTGATTGCATCTCGATTGCAGCTTTATTTGGAACTATCGGCCCAACAGGTTAAGCGTGAGTACAGTGTGTTATGGGTCAATCATTGATTTTCGAGTTTTCCCACATTAGCACCAACAACATTTTCACCTTATGGTCGTTTGAACTGACAGTTTTTTTTTGCGAGAAGGGAGGAAATCCTCATAGGATACTGCTAGGCCGGAGTTTACACTTCGAGTCCCAGCTTATATTCCGCTGGTGTGGAAGTTGAGTGGTTCTGAGGGTGTGTGTTTATTAGTCAACTAACAGTTTAGGTTGAAACACTTGAAACTTTCACATGTTCAATGTAGCCAAATGCTACAACTCGTAACAGTTCATCGCCATGATATCATGCATGATAGGCATGCCTTTACAGCGAAATGAGTGTATCGTATAATAATAACAGTTTTAATTATAATACATCATATATATATATATATATATATATTATAAATCGATCATCACCTTTAAATGCTTATCACCGAGATCATGTAATGTAACAAAATGGCGAATACTCGCGTAAGAAAAATCCTGATGCTTTACCTACACTTGATAACTACTCTGCCTAAACTAAAAGCACTGCCCTATTAAGAATCTCGGCTGGAATAGTATATTACTTCCTTTTTTCTACGACATCATTTTAGGGAATATAGTCATTATCGTTAACCGTTACGAGCAATACGATTCAGTGCTAGAAAATAATGTTCTAACGACCTATAAAAGATTAAGATAACACTAATTATTAGGGCACCCGCCTAGTCATTAGACCGTCGTAGAAAGATCAGTGACCAGAAGATCAGTGGCGTAACACTGCTGTCGGTGGCATATTTTTATGTCGAATTTCAAACCAACTAACGATATTTTAAAGTCGTCGAGTACAGAATAAAATTAAGCTTTGGGTATTTAGGTGTTTGCTGGGAATGCCAGTCCTACTTAGTGGTCACTCTAAGAAAGACCTGTTTAATCTTATGCTATTTTAAATAAATATCGATAAACCTCACACAAAAAGACCCACTCCAACAGTAAGCTCTTGTAGGCTTGTGTCATGGGCAATTATACAAACTTTCATAGATAAATATATTCTTTAATACACATATAACATCCATGACCTAGGAACAAATATTAGAGTTTGTAGTGTTGCTATCCTTATCTCGTGCGCATACGTCAGACCAACGGAGTGGGGTTAGTCGGTACCCGACCCTTGCCGAGACTGGTGGTGCGTTGTCGAGCTAAGTTCTAGCCTAGTGACCTATATAAACAGCTGTACTGTGCCTGGCATTGGGTTAGGTATACTACAAGTGGCGACGAGGACAAAAGTGAGTAGAAATCTAATTACGCCTTCAAAAAAAAAAAAAAAGAATAGGCGGGAACACGACAAATGCAGTCTAACGTGTACTTGCACAGTAAATGTATAATAAATACAGGGCAAGCTCGATGGTGATATGATACATTGTCATTGAAGTTAATTTATCCAAGTTATAGTTTCACTAATAACTGTGGAACAAAATACATCTACCTAGTGGGTAGCGGTGCACTGCTCAACTATTCCAGTACAGGGATCGACTCGTAAACAAGTTTTAGTTCGTAATGATTTGGGTCATTCGTTTAAAAAATAACGGTTATTGCACATTTGCAAATAACTCCTGGCGAATCATGCAGTTTTACCCACTTATAAAAGATGTGTAAACCATAATAATTATGTACCTACCTAGGCACAATAAGGAGGTATTGTTTAATAAGCGCAACGTATCTAAGCACCTATCTACTCGCGCCTACAACGTAAAATTAATGCAATGGTACAGTTAAAAAACCATTGGACAACATATAATAAATAAGAATAATAATAATAAAGTGTGATAAAATGTTATATTAGTTATGAAATAACGATCTGACTTAGAAGTGCAAGTTTATAGTCATTTATAATAACGGCTTGTAGGTAGATATTTGAAAGTTTGCGATAGCAAAATTACTCAAGTAAACTAGCTTTAGTAAACAGTTCAGTTGTCAGAAACATTATCATTAATTATAAATAGACTTCGGTTGCTTCTAACGGCATTTGAGGCAGATTAGATCGGGTGCAGTATAAATAAATTGTTTACGGGGTTGATAAATAGGTAACTAACTAACTACATTGTAATAATACCTTGCGCTGCGGGGTCAATATGTATGAAAGTAAACATTGAAGTGTTTAATGTTTATTTCACTTAGTTATTTACGGGAACGTAATATGTATGATGAAATATCCGTGTAGGTATATGTGTTTATGAGTGGTTAAACTGTATGATTGGTGTTGTAAATAAACTTGTAAGCATAGTATATTGTACCTGGCCATTTAATTGGCAAGAGTACCGAGACCACCGAGTTAGGAGTGGCACAAGGATCATCCATCTCTAATATAATATTTTCAATACTAATGAACGATTTGCCGGTTTTTGTTACTGTTGCCAATATTTTTATGTATGCCGATGATGTCGCCGGTGTAGTTATTGCTCCATCGGTTGAGGAACTGGAACAGAAATTAAATATTCTGGCCGCTCAACTATCCGAGTGGCTTAGATTTAATGGTCTAGCGCTTAATATAAATAAAACACATTTTGTGCATTTTTACCTGTCTGGTAGCCCTCCTAGGCCTCTTTCGGTCATCATCGAAGGAACCACATTGTGTCAGACAGATTCTACCTGTTTCTTGGGATTCCAGCTGGATCGGGGTGTTACGTGGGAATCGCACATTGATAAGTTGTGCGGAAAGCTAGGTAGTGCTTGCTTCGCACTGCGATGCGTCAGTCGCTCCGTTTCACTTGACGCTGCACGGTCTTGCTATTTTGGCACTGTACATACTTTACTACTCTATGGCGTCGAGCTCTGGGGGCGCGCGGCAGAATGGGAACGCGTCTTCAGAATGCAAAAAAAAAGCCATTAGAGCGATGGTAGAGATACCGCAGGATGAATCCGTGAAATCTCATTTCAAGGAACTGGGAATTCTGACTCTCCCGTCTCTCGTAATCCTTCAGGTGGCATTGTATGTGTTTGAACATCGCTCTGAATATCGCACTCGTGGAGAGATTCATGGTCGAGCTACTCGCAATGCCCACAAGCTAGCGTCACTCCCTGGAAGACTCGCTAAATATCGGAAGTTGCCGCACATCATGGGGCCGTTAGTATACAATAAGTTGCCAGAAACAATCACTGCAGCAATTAGTTTAGCGACATTTAAATCAAAATTAAAGAAATGGCTTATCGAGCGAGCGTATTACAGCGTCGAGGAATTTCTGGACACTGGAAATTATATCCATAATAATTAAATAATTAATTTTGGTATATAAATTTGTGTAAATCAATATTATTTTAAATTGAATATTAATTTTAATGTATTGTTTGACATTATTCCCGAAATAGTGATAATATAAGTAATACTATTGAGATCGTAATTTTTTGTAAATGTTATCGTAATTTTAATCTTGTAATTGTGTATAACTAAAATGACCTGTGATCTGCTTCACCAATAAAATGAGTTTGAGTTTGAGTTTGAGTAAAATGTTTACTAGTCATTATGGTATACTGATCATTCAATTGATGAATTACAACACGACAAAGGTCGTGTACACCTAGCAACTGAAATCAAATATGTTGTGTCATTTAATTGACATATTGGTTTAACACTTCTAACATTGACCAAGGTCATGATATAGCAGTAGTTAAGCGGTCGTTAAAACGACTAATGGCTAAAGGGCCAGTACGAACATTAAATTGTTTAGCAAGCGGTTAGATGAATGCTCCGCTTGAATCATTTGATTGATTGGTTCCGGGACGCCCCAAAAGTACCCATGGCAGCCATAACTTTGGAAAAAATCCATTGCAAAGGCGAGACCTCTTCGATCGGTCTGAGATGGGAGCGTTCGAAACGAACACTCCATGTCTATTTGGAGGTGTCAGCTATCACAGATAGCCAAAAGAAGAGAGCAAGCCTCTTGCATTTCGGAGGAATTGAGCTCTAAGAAATATATTACAATATCCCTGGAGCGGACGCGGAGCCAGGTGTCGGCATAGATGTACATATTTGCGATAGCCTTAGCAAAATTCGATGATTACTTTGCTCCTGCAAACAAAGTACGGTCTATGAACGCCACGTATTCCGTTTGATGAAACAGGAACAGGACGAAAAGTTCGAGAAATTCCTTGTACGGCGGCGACAAGCCGATAAATGCAATTATAAAGATGAATATGAACACATCATTGATCAGATCACGGAAAAATGCCTAACAACAGTTACGTAAAAATAAAAATAAAAAACTATTAAAACACAAGTTTTCGGTTGCTAAAATGTAAGATGATTTTATTTTGGGTAGTGTTTATTAGTCACGGGGTTCGTGCTGAGGCCTACCCACAATGCACCACTGGGTGGAAAGTTGCTTAAATAAATAAGAAAACGGGCAAAGTGTATTATTTTGAATATTAATTAGTAGTTGTGCACTCGAGGAATATGAATATTTAGTAGTTTAGCGTTATTCTCAAATGGGTCGTGTTACTAATCTTCGACTGCGCAGTGGATGACGGATCACAATATAATAATTATGAACAAATTGGGAAAACGATTGGACTGCCTAGGCATCTATATAATTTGCACGACTTTTCATTTGTGCGTGCGTAATTGAATACGCTACTTAATACTTTCCTATGGAGTAGGCTTGATTGTCCTGAATTCCAAAATATATTGACGGGTTAAATATTATAGTGTGATAAGCTTAATTTGTCTTTATGTTGAAAATGTATTTTTTTGGAATAATTATCTAGAGTATCTTGTATATGTAGTTGATAAACAGTATGAACATCCAGCTTAAGGGTTGTGCATTAATAGGTACATATGACACGTATAGTCCATATGTCACATGTAGTCAATTGGGTATAACATAATCAATAATTAAATAACAGTAGATACGTCTTGAAAGGTATAGTTTAATATAGGTATAGTATTTGATAGGCCAAACGGGTTTAAAAGTGATATGGAAGACTCATAAGTGCAAAGTCATTAGTCAATAGTGATAAGCTCTGACTGTATTGTTACTGGAAACTAATAGCTTTATGTCAGGGGTCAATTTGATTTATTTATTTATTTCAAATAATTACACAGCTTTACAGATAGTACTAATGAAGTGTGAATTACAAGAATAATTTAACATAACATGTTACATATTAGGTAGATTCAATTACTGAAAAATTACATCCATCCATCGCCTTACAGTACCTTAAACATTCACGACACACAATTATCCAGCTACTTCCAAAAAACGTTCAAATCCGATGCTGATGCGAGAAGCGCATTAAGTTCTCGTAAGGCTCGAACTAGAAGAGAGTTTTCCGCGCTATGGTTCGCGCCTCAGGAGCAGCCAACAGTAGCCGGCAGCGTGGATGAAAATTGAACCTCGATTTAGAAGGGACGAACAATCGGATAACCTGACTGACCAGCTCTGGACAGTCAGAACATCCTCGCAAGATTTTACAAGCACTAGTCAGCACATAATTTCGTCTAACCTCGAGGGAATAGATTGATAGACCACGCTGAATTGCCAATATGATAGTCTAAGGCGTTATGAGGTCAATTTGATAGACCATGCTGGATTGCCAATATGATAGGCTAAGACTTTATGAGAGGTCAATTTGATAGACCACGCTTGATTGCCAATATGATAGGCTAAGCGGATTGTTAAAGTAAGCGAAAGGCATTATGAAACGTCTATTTAGTAGACTGCGGGAACCAAACTATTCGTAAGAAAGATAGTAAGGCTTAACGGCTAAGCAAATACAATTGCATGGAAGGTCAATTTGATAGACCATAGATATATTATAAGCGGTATGTAAAGTGCCGCGTTCGTGCTGGAAGGTCAATTTGAAAGACCATATGTATTGAACCTTCCTTTAAATTTATATTAAATAACTCAAAGCGTTCATAAACTGGAGTATGTGCTTTTGAGACTCCCATTGAAACTTGAATATCGATGGTATCGACGCGTCGATTAAATTGAAATATACTGTGCTTTAAAGCTTTCATTCAATTGGAAAAGGCTGTTGTTTTAGGACTTCCATTAAATTGGAATATCTGAGGTATCAGAGGGCCGGTAACATGGGAATATGACATGTTCTTGACTCCCATTCAATTGGGATACTCGAGGTTTAAAGCCTCCAGTGAATTGGAATTGATTGACAACCTTAATTGAATTAACAATAGTTTGGTACTTCAAATGAATGCCTGGATAAAACTGTAATAGTTTGACATCATTTTTAAATTGACAAAAGTGGCATTTAAAATGAATGCCTATATTAGGTGGGATTGTTTAACAAACTCCATTATATTGACAAAAGTTTAGTATTTCGAATAAGAGCTTCCTTAAGAGCTTAATTAAGTTCGAATCGTTTGAAGACATTAAGTAAATTGACAATAGTCCGGTATTTCAAACGAATGCCTCCATTAGATAGGAATTGTTTATCAACTTTCAATTGAGAATGGTCTGGTATTACAACTAAATGCCGGAATTAAATTGGAATTGGTATATCACTGTGATTTAAAACCTTGATCCAATTAGAAATGTGGCGGTTTAAAAACCTCAATTCAATTGGATTTGCAATTTAGTTTAGTATTTCAAATAAGTGCCTTCATTAAATAGGAATCGTTTCACAACATTAATTAAATTGCCAATGATGGTCCTTTATTTCAAATGAATGGCTCCATTAAACTGGAATTATGTATCAACCTTATATTGAGAATGATCTGGTATTCTAAATTAATGCCGCAATTAAATTGGAATTTGTTTATCGGTGATTTAAAATCTAGATCGAATAGGAAAAGACGCGGTTTCAAAATTTCAATTCAATTGGACTTTAGTTGCAATTTCGAAAATTTATTGGGATTTTGAAGGGTATATATCGTAATTTCAGATGACAAATTATAGTGATGACTTAAGTGAGAATATTGAACGTGAGTACATGATGACGTGTAAAGCAAGTTAGCTACTTAGAATAGAATAGAATAGAATAATTTTTATTTTACCAAAAGAAACATTTCTACATTTAACATAATTTAACTGACTTCCACACTAGGCACAGCCTGTATCGTGGAAATCGTATCATACACATCAGGTTCGTTAAGAATGCGGCTATAGACATGTCTTAAACAAGAAATTAAAATTAACAAATGAACAGTACTATGATAAATACATATATACTTAAGTTTCAGCTTCATTAAAAAAATATATATATTTTAAGATGGTAAAAGGGGGAAAAGAGCAAGCAATAGTCCTTAAGCGCTTGACAAAGTGGTTGTTGTGAAATAATTATCCAGATAAGGCTACATGTCACAACTCTTAAAAAATCTAGAATGAAGTGTATAACCCTTGTTTTGTATAATTCATTTATTTTTCAAATAAGTTACACAATATTACAGTAATATAACCTACATGCTTTGGAACTACAGAACTACATGCAGACCAAACTTAAGACTAGTTAGATTTAATTCAATAAGCGCCTTAATGGCTTAAGCGACATAATGGCGTGGCTCCTTTGCTTTGTTTGACCTCTGGCATAGCTGTCATGTGCGACTGTTTCTCGCGCGAGATATTTGCCTATCTCTTGCAGCTGTGCAGTGGTGTGAGGGAATGATGGCTAGCGCTGTCGCGCGACGGGAACCGCGAGGCGTGGTTATGCTAGACAGGCTGGCGTAGGATTAGGCAGATAGTAGCAGCCTGTAGCGGCTGGGACACGCGTAGCTCAAACGAGCTGAATTGCACGTAGAGACAGGTCTGAAGTGGTACACCTTCATGTCCTGGTTGGACACGGTGTCGCAATCCCAAGAACTGAATTAACCGGCTCGCCTGTGCCACTTAGTCTTGCGGGGCACCAAGTGCGCCTTGCTCTTCCTTTCCACCAGTGCGACTATTCCCTCCCTATCCACATTGGTGTGGGAGAATTTTCCTTATCGCGAACCCGTACGGGGCCGGTTAGCTGCGACAGACTAACCGGCGACTACAGCACACTGCACGCTGAAGCGACTTCGTATCGGTATCCTTTGTGTATCCTCGATGTAACCTCTATATTGTTGTGTCAACAAGGTTCGCGGCAAGTTTATATTGCAAAGCTAGTTCTAAAATCAAATGAGATCACAAATTAAACTATTAACCGGTCTAGATAACATAAAACAAGACTGATTAAAATACTTTATGGGTTTTGAGTGAAAACCCCTTTTTATTTAAATAGATAAAGATTAACATATTATTATTTATACGATCACCAATTAATCTAATTTTAATTAAAATAAAAAAGGGATGTAGTGTTGCTATCCTTATCTCGTGCGCATACGTCAGACCAACGGAGTGGGGTTAGTCGGTACCCGACCCTTGCCGAGACTGGTGGTGCGTTGTCAAGCTAAGTTCTAGCCTAGTGACCTATATAAACAGCTGTACTGTGCCTGGCATGGGGTTAGGTATACTACAGAGTTCACCACACAAATATTTGCCCTAGCCGGACCGTTGGCTCAGTAGTATTATTTTATTTCAAGCCTACTATGAACCTTGCCTTGCCTCATGGGCAAATCCCCTGTTTATTTCTATTGGTCTCTATTTCGGTTTATATTTGGTCAATCCTTCAGCAAAATTATTATGCAAATTGTATATTTTTTATTCTGGGTCAGAACCCAGAAACGGAATATTTTATCGACTTCAATATTGACTTGCTTTTTATAGAATCTATTCCAGTACAACTTCAACTCTCAAAGAGTTCTTTAATTAATGAAACAACAAGCAACAATGCTTTTCTTTTCAATAACTGGAGTGAACAAGAATTAATTAAAGGTATTCATTAAAGCAAGACTTGCGCATAAATATCAAGCTAGTGCTCTACAAATCTAGGAAACGGTTATATAAACTGGAAACTCTACATTTTGTGTTAGCCAACGAGTGCGGAAACTATGTAGCCCAAGTTAGTGTCTTTATTCCGTGCCCGAGTTTCATTTCACAGCTTGAATAAATCCAGGTCTTCTGAACCAATTGAATACCTATTCCCATTGGTATATGCAAAAGGTTTATTTAATAATAGAACCATCATGATCTATTATCAGTCATATTTATAAGGTAAATGTCCCAGTGGTCAACGCTTTTAGAAGTAAAACGTGTATCGTCCAATAATGAAATAACTAATAGGTATTGCAAAAAAAAATGTTTTTAATTATACACGACGAAGTGCTAACATAAATATACAATTAACTTGATAATCCCCTTCTTTTTTGCAGTGATAAGAAACATTTCCTTGTGTAACATACCTACACTTTTCAATTGAAATTGCAAGTTATGAAGACCGGACGCAGAACTCATGAAAAGTTGAGTAGTATTTATTTTAAGCAAATTGATTGAAACAAAACTAACAAACTATTGACCCAATTTAAATAATCCGATATTGGCTCCGCCAATGATGAAAGTCCCTCTTGTTAAGTAATCTAAATAAATCTAATTAAAAAAGTTGTATCAATAAAAAATTGGTTCAATAAAAAAGTTTTGTAAAAATACATCCATAAATCCTTTTCACCAATTAAGCTAGATGGGATTTGTAAAAGTCTTAACGAGATTTCTATTACAAGTCTAAAATAAAGTTACATTCAGTATAGTAAACACGCAAGATTTTTATGAATCATAATAGTTTTGTGTAAATAATATCTGAGCGAAAATATTCTTTGATAGTAAACATGAGGCTTTGATGTCATTACAAAAGGTCAAATCAAAATCAAATTAGTAACTTTTTGAGAGTTGCCAGACTTATATGGCATTGAGTGGGGGCTGATTTCTCGTAGTACCGATGGCCGTTGGGACAGAAACGCTTCTTGAGTGGTGATGGCAAGGCACAGCGTGACCACCAACATTGGAATCGATCAGTACACTCCTTCTTTAAATAGATATACATAGGTACACTACGCTATATAAATAAGTTTTCATGAGTAATCAGCCGTTGACGTCAACGGTAAAATCGGCCCCTACACTCTACACTGATAATTCTCACTTTAACGCCTCAAACAACGCGGCAATCAACAACATAGAGGTATTAAATTCGACCTGGTTCACGTACCACTGAAATTATGCTATATCATGTGGAAAACTTTCTCACATTTACAGCCTTCTTCCATGTTTACAGCCATTTTACAGCCCAGGCCCATATTTGAAGCCACAAGTCAATTCAATTTACCCCAAAAGTCTCACAGCCTCTCTTAATCCACTCATTTCGTCGGCCGCGCATTGCATAATAATATGAAGGGCACTTGACATGGAAATTCGCTTATAAGTAACAAGCAGACCGAATTATGGTCTAGTGAAGGGTAACATTCAGGGAATCTGCTTCAATTCGCGCTTAGCCACATTGGCGTTTTCACATTGGCCACGCGCTGCGTCACTGAACTCAGGGCCACCAGATTTAACATTGTATGCAAGTATCCTTTAGATACAAACACCACAGTAGAATCTAACTATTTACACTTTATTCCACTAAAAACAGTTTAAACAGGAGTGCGAAATAAATATGACAACCGTTGGACGGCCCTCAGCTTGTCTACTGGCTGAGCGCGTGTAAACCGGTTTTATCCAGTTGCGGCGTGTATAATACGCGACGCAGCGGCTAGTAAACACGCACACACATGCACAGCATGCTTGTAGTAGTGTACCTACGACAGCGCGGTTGTTTGAAGCTTAGGCTCTGTTCCGTTTCTTTACTCCTGTCCAAAAACACGCCCTGTACAAAACACCGCATCTCACGTACAGTAGAGAAAACTTAAACGCGGCCAGAGGTCAAAATAAATTCCGTTAAACATACAAATCCACAAAGATCCACTAGTTAAGTTTTCTTTTCTTGTTTTTCAGGACTTGAGGAATATTCTTACCCTCATACAGATACCCAGTCAATGACTTAATAAGCTCAAGTCAAGTGTATGGTGGTAGGTCATACCAAGTCATACACAGTTTTTTGTATGAGTTAGTTATACGTCTTTCCTGTTAACGTTACAAAATAAATAGGCTTTAAATTAAAGCCTAATTTTCTTATTGGACCCTTATAGGCTTGTACAGTCCTTTCATTCCTTGAAAACTGAGATGAAAGCATGCGAAAATTTTAGCCCAATCGTTAACTTGTGCACAGGAAAGATGCCTGTTTTCCGAAAGAAAATGACCCAGATATAATATTACGAATAGTTGAAAGAAGTTTAGTGCTGATGATGAGATTAGAGTGGTGACAAACCCGGCAGCGCTATGAACCATGCGAGTATTACTTTTACTAAGTAACTATTGTGAATTGAAAGCCCTATGAGCCCCATTATCTAGATATTAGATATTATGTGAAATTCACCACAAAACCATCCAACAATGCTTTTAAAGTAGTCAAGCATGTTAATAGTTGTGGTTGTGCCTACACGTAAAAGCGTTGTAAATTTTCTAATAACATGATGTAAATTCCTGGGGGGGTATTCGACCAATTTTAGAGATATAATGGAGATCTCTCCTTTTCATCGCCATCCGTCACTTTTGACGTGTGCCTACTTGACAAGTGGCGATATCTCTAGAACATCGCAACTTCGTCAATTCGGACGCGCAAATTTTCGTTTCCTTTGTATGTGACGGCATAAATAACAGGTGCATACTTTAAATTGACCGCGTAGTACGTGAAATTAGTCCGTTACGTTTCGTTCAAAACAGAAATTTATATACATGAATAACATTTTTGACAATCATTATCGCCTTCGTATTTCAGAAATTGAGATGAGATATGTCACTTTTAAGCTCATCGCGTTTTAATGACAGTTCAAAGGCGAGATCACGGAGAGATGACTGTTATCTAACGGTGATCTGACGTTTGGCGATCGACACTCGAATTAGGCCCCAGGGGCCCAATTCGAGAATGCCGTTGGAGATATCTCCAAACGTCAAATCTCCATTAGATAACAGTTATATCGCCATTGAACTGTCATTTAAATGCGATGAGCTTAAAAGTGACATATCTCATCTCAATTTTGGAAATACGAAGGCGATAATGATTGTCAAAAATGTTATTCATGTATATAAATTTCTGGTTTGAACGAAACGTAACGGACCAATTTCACGTACTATGCGGTCAATTTAAAGTATGCGCCTGTTATTTATGCCGTCACAAAATTTTGCGCGTCCGAATTGACGAAGTTGTGATATCGCCACTTGTCAAGTAGGCACACGTCAAAAGTGACGGATGGCGATAAAAATGAGAGATCTCCATTAAATCTCTAAAATTGGTCGAATACCCCCCCTGGTTACATTTTGACAGAATCTCAATTAAAAATACAAAATAGGAAACATATTATTCTTATATTCAGTGTTGATCAAATATTCCGTTGAATTTGTTGGCATTGATAAAATCTGATCCAGAACATGACATTCGATGAAATCACCTCCCTGTGCCCGGCCTACTTGAGCACAAAAGCACAACGCATGACTGGGTCCTTTCAGACATTTGATTAAAAGTTGGACTGGCCCTACGTACACTCAACACCAAAATCGAATGGTCAGTTTTCAGATCACAATGAATTTTGATAACGAGTACCTATTCAATTGTTATATTCTTATGAAATAATCGACTGATCGATGTGAATTGTAAAGGTACAGTTTGAGGCATACAACCACCACACCAGTGTACCACATTAAATGCAGTATTGTAGTTGTAGTAGTAGTAACGTAGTACGATAGTATTTTTTTGCGTAATCGAGTTAACGACTGATTTCAGTATTGTCAGTATGATTTGCTATGCGATTGTTTTGTACCAAGTAAGAGTTTAATTTCATAGATAATATTATCATACGACTATTAATGGGATGCATCGGTTATGTCACGGATGTAATGAACTAATGATGGGCACAATATAGCTTCATTTAATGGTAAATAGAGAACATCACTAAAGAAGATAGAGGAAAGCAACCTTCTTGCGTCTACTTTTCTTATCAGACCAGCACAAGAATGGCACTCTTTTCCTGTGCATCTCTTCAAGTCGAGAGTGCATAGGCCGTAGGCAGGCATCTACTAGGAAAGCATGCTCCATCTAAGGCATCATAATATTCATGATCGAGGACAAAATGCTTGGCTATCTAGAAAAAAATGCAAGTAGGAAAGAGGACAGAAAGTTGCAAGAGCCGGGATACCGGTAGTAGCAGAGAGAGCATATCGCTAAAGAAAACATGAAGCAATATCTGTCATTAGAAATGTCAACTTACACCGCAGTAGGTAGTACAAATATTTGTAGGTATGTCCTGCGTTTCTATTTAGGGTATAAAATTGTTACTCTCTCATTAAAAATGATATTACGGAGATAACATAAAACGGTGACTCGGCGAACAAAAAGCAACAGAATTTAATGGTCTGAAATGTTAAAGTTCAGCGAAAAACATCATACAAGTTGAAAGCGCTGTCAGTCAACGTCTGAAAATAGCATTTTTGAATTGAATCCCTTTGTCGTTAAAGCACAAAAACTTTACGAAATCACCTCACAACCAGTATGTTACTTATTTGTAGTAGAACTGTAAATATTCGACTAGCCATTTGTTTTGTTTGTTTGTCTATTTGAGCAGGTCACAAAAACTACATATAAAAGGTGCTTTACTAAAGTCTTTTACCAATAAGTAATTAAAGAGCGCTTTATTTAGCTACCTTTCGTCTGCAAGGTGCGCTAAAAATTTCCTTTTAGCTGTCCCCTCCTCACACTCAAAATTTTACTCGAATTCCTTTACTTTTAAAGCCGTTTTACTATGGAATTCGCTTCCAGTAGAATTGCAAAGTGCTAAAACGCGTTTACTTGCTTATCTGTTGATATCAATAGATAATATTTTGTTCTCCCTTCCCCTTCTGCATCACCTACTCATTGTGTGATTTATAGTAATCAACTCCACTACCTAAAGGTTGTCTGGAAGAGATCGCTCTTTAGCGATAAGACCGCCTGTTGTCTACCGTTATTAAAATTATTGTTCTGTATTGAGTTTGTAAACTTTTTTGGTGTGCAATAAAGCATTTTGTATTTTTGTATTGTATTGTAATAACCATTTTTACAGATTTCCTTATACATCTTCCATTCGATCACAGCAATCACAGTAAATATTTACCATTACACACGTGTCCATTTTGCATGCGAATCCAAAAATCAAAGGAAACTTGGCAGGACAAAGGTTTTTAAGAAAATCGGTAGGGGTTACTGATGTATTCACTATTTGGCATGTGTATTTTCCGCCAGTTTCACAATAAATATCGAAAAATGGTCGTCGTTTGGGCACAGAATAAAACAGTAGAACTATAACTTCATTTTTGCAAAAACCCGCCTTAGAACTGTGTTTTATTGCTTAGTTGTGCAAAATGCATGTCGATTGGTCGTGGGGCGTGGCGTCGGCACCTTCGAGCCTCTACGACTGGGTACAGCCGCACGTCGATTGAATCGGAACAAAAGTTGAAGGCGCACTGCCTTTCCGATTTGTGCACGCTGACGTGTAAGTGCGACTTGCGGCGCGTAACTGGAATGCCACTACGACTTTCGGCGACAAGCGACGCGACGAGCGGTTACGCGAGAGATCCGAGCGCGGCGGCCATACGAATGAGAGAGAGCGAGACGAAGAGTGGTGTCGTGCCCGGGCCGTAAGTGGTCCTGAATGGCTACTCCGGATAAAAGTTCGAAGTTTGTGTTTGTTTGTTTTTGAGGGCTTGTGTAATTTACTTAGGCCACGGGGCTTGCCGAGAAACGCGGTACCTACTCGATTTTAAGAACTATTGTACAAAAAAAAAAGTTTAAGTATGTTTTTATGTATTTTATTTTTCAATGTTTGCCAATAACCTAGGGACCATTATTCCAATCCAGACTGTAGGTACAAGTTTCCAGGTTTACTTTGTCGTAGATGGTATGTTTGCTTTCCATCAGGTTGGTTAGATTGTGGGCGGTGTTTATCTATACTTTGTGAAAAAGCTGGGTCACCGCCGCGGGTTGCCTCTGTAACAACAAATACTAAAACACAGAATAAAATTAATAATTAAAACGTGATCGGTTGCGTTAACTTTGCACCTCATTTGTTTCCCTCCATTTGGAACCCTCGGGGCACGAGTCAGACTCGCACTTGGCTGTTTTTTTATAACATTTAAATAAAGATTTTTTTTTACAAGTCGGAATTATTACACAATTTTTAAGCGGGTTTTAAGTTGAGATTCTGATATGGGATTCTGATGCGTTATGGGATTATGTTGTGACGTCATCTACTTATAGCTTTGTTGTCGTATTCCGTACTATGCGAATATACACCTACACAAAAATATTTTACTTGACAACATCCTTATACAATCAAATTATTCAGCGACACCACCATAATTAATGGTTCAGTCAACAACATCGTTAGGATCAAGTTGCATTTATGTATCCATATGGCTTTGTTCAAGGATTCTCAAACTATGCGTCGCAATGCTCCGAACCAATGGCGTAGGAAGATGAAAAAGGGTCCCGGGATAGCAAGAAACGTCAAAAAAGTCAGTTCCTGGCTTGCTCCAGGGCCCCTCCCTGTAAGTTTCAAATAGGTACCCTATATTTTTCCGATACATAAGTACATACATTATTATTGCATTATTATTATACTTAATTTTACGTCCTAATAAATATCTTTTTTTAAAACCTAGATGTGGCATTTGGAATTAGTAAGGCAAATAAAAAAACCGGCCAAGTGCGAGTCAGACTCGCGCACCGAGGGCTCCGTACAAACACTTCTCGCCGTAACTGGCCGGATTAAGTTAAGTTTGCACCTGGTATGTATGGCGGCGCATACAAATGAAGTGCAAAAGTTAACACAACCGATAACGTTTGTTGAATATTTATTTTATTCTGTTTTTAGTATTTGTTGTTATAGCGGCAACAGAAATACGTCATCTGAGAAAATTTCAACTGTTTACCTATCACGGTTCATGAGATACAGCCTGGTGACAGACGGACAGACAGACGGACAGCGGAGTCTTAGTAATAGGGTCCCGTTTTTACCCTTAAAAAATAACTGTCATATCACGATTACTTTTTAATTTTCCTTACTAATTCCTTGTATACAACATTACCTTGGTCTACAGGTACAACGGCGATAAAGAATGCACATCGGCAATCATCGCATTTCCGAATACAAACGAATGCTAATTTCCATGTACATCAATTATTAGAATAATCGTTCATCAGAATTTGAATTTAGAACTAAGTACTTTATTGTTGTTTTGTTTTGATTTCACGTGGAATATATAGAGCTGTAAAACTCGATGTAATTATATATAGTTATTGTTATAATTATAATGTTCTTGTTGGGGAAACATAATATATTCCCTATAGATGCCATAGTACAAATTTAATTTTGTGTAAGTTTTAGCAACTCTATATATATATTGACTTGGATATGCGACTGCACTCTCTCGCATTTGAACCACGACTGACAAAACAAACGTCATGGTGTGTGCGACACGGATATCGCTATACGAAGTCGAAATTAGCCGATTGCCTCTTTCCAAAGATCGATGTGCAAACTTTATCGCCGTTTACTGTAATGTTGTATACCTTCGGAATTTTTAAAACCGTCACTTTGAGGGATTTGTTCGATAATTTTGACAAAAGCATTTTTTCATAGTAGCGATTTTTTTTCTAAGGCTCACTAAAAAGTTCCGTGTGCAACAAAAATTAACGACACAATAATGAACCTCAAAACAGTACCTTAAGGTACATTATTCGATGGTTAATTTGTCGTCGTACAATGGAAAAATTGGTACAAATTTTAATTCAATGAGTTGGCAGCCAACTTTTTGGTCTTCGCCCAAATAGAGGATAACGCTAAAATATTTGTAATATATGTCAACAAAAGTCACAACTTATTTCCAGTATCATGATAAAAATGTGATTTGGAAAGGCCTGTTTTCATTGTCATGATATAATGTACGACAGCCGTGTGAGTTTAGAGCGATACTTAGTTTGTTACTCAAAATTTCAAGTTACCATCTCCAGTGGCCTATTAGACTTAAGGCGGTTCTTAGTAGTTGTCGGTCTATAATTAGAGTGTCGTTCATTAGCGCATCCCTCTAATATACGAACACAACGCTCCCACAACTCAAAATTAACAACGCTGTTTAAATTATGTTTATTATGAACAATACAATTGTACACCAATTACTAGCACTGTGTTACTTGTTGTTCTTATTATGTAAAATGAAACGTAATTTTTCTCGAAGACTTAAAGTGTGTCGTCTCTATGATATTTAAATGTAATTATT
Organism: Apotomis capreana; assembly: GCA_947623375.1. Classification (NCBI taxonomy): domain Eukaryota; kingdom Metazoa; phylum Arthropoda; class Insecta; order Lepidoptera; family Tortricidae; genus Apotomis; species Apotomis capreana. Next base: position 13,873,478 of record OX392513.1, on the reverse strand, counting down.
TTAAATAACTGAAGCACTGATTTAAATTATCAATACGTTTTAGTCACTATTAATTAAGTCATAATTTTCAAACTAATTTTATAAGGCTTCTTATAATTGGTTTTTGTTCCGTGTAGACTGAAGAAATATACGCAGGGTACGCTTAAATAGGTCGCTCTATGTCCTTTATCGACTAAATAAATATGTCGAGCTAAGCCGGTTGTTTTTTGTCCTTAGTCAATTTGAATGCCCGACTTGGAGTGTTTGCTGACGCCCTCGGGTTCTACCCATCCTTTATACGAATCTACATATAGATATAGGTACGTGCAAAATACCGTTATCACTACAAAAGTAGATTTTATAAAAAGTGATAATTCATAAATATTGACACAAAGGTAAATAATGAAAGAAAAATGTACAGGACTCGAACCTGCGACCCTGGTGTAGTGCTCTCCCGACTGAGCAATTAGATCGTTACGTCAATTGCCGTCCGATCCGCCATACCTTTACTTCTGTAATTTGTGCAATACAGTTTAAATAAATAAATATTATATAATCAAGTTGGTAGTAAGTATGCATACATAATTAATACTTACCTGATGTTAAATTGCATAAATATAATGACCTAGTTGACTCAACCTATCTTGTTCTTCTAGCCGTAACATGTTAATATAAACAACTGGAACAACTAGAATGAAATGTTTAGTTTAACATAGATCAATGGAATTCAACGATCTTGTTATTTATTTTCGCATTCCATAATGTCTATACAAATGTAATGAAACAGTAACACTTTTAGCGGATTACACAGATAATCAGAACACTAATAAAACAGATAATATGGGTGTTGTGTGTTACGAAATCAAAAGTAATGTATTTGTGAACAAATAAATGGGTAATACTAATACGGACTCTTGTATCTAAAGTATCGATTACGAGTACATCAGCTAATAATACAACAGAATAAGTTATTTCTTGTTACAACATGTTCCAAATGTTCTTCTAAATGTGGGGAGAGACGACAGAAACTGTCTAATAAAAAGTCATTCCCGAATTGAGAGACAAATGTTTTGACAGACTTCGGGAAGTGTCACCGAATTCCAAAGCGTCGTTCGCGCTCGAGTTATCTGTGTCATACCGTCACGATGTCAGGTAAATTTTACAGCAAATAGGTCACTTCCAATAAAGTTTCTACCAAAATATACCAGTTTTATTTTAGTTCATGTAGCTTCAGCCGTAAACGGCAATTTCCTTTGAAAATTAAGCATTTGTCAAGTTTAGTGCCACCCCTAATTGGACCGATGCTGAGGGCAAATAGCCTTAATCCTCTGAAATCCTGAGCGACATGTTCTCCGCAATGGGACTGGAAGAAAAATGGGCAATAACGGCTCCTAAAGAGTATAGATAAAAGAGTTACTTCCCCTTCTATTTAAAGTCGGTTCAGCGGTTGTTATCGACTATTTGTCTGCATGTGCGGCGGTTATTTGTATGCAGCGATCGTTTTTTTAATTCCATTGCGCGTCTCGAGCGGGCTTATTTTTATACGTTTTATGGGCTTTATCGGTTAACTTCGTGTGTGAGATTGTCTGATAGCGCCTGTAGGGCCGACCACGTACTGAAATATATATCGTGCAAAGGATCTTTCTCTCGCGTTTACTCTTATTGAGTTGATGAGAGACAGCGCAAGTTTATTGTACCTTTTTATACTTACAGATGCTTCCGTAAACAGTGAAGATACCGCTTTCGTTTTTATTGTAGTCGCAGAAGAATAAAAGTACCAGATGTTTGTGTTGGAAGTTATCGGACCGTTAAACTTTAGGGTTGTTTTAATATAGAGATTTATTTTTCTCTTACGGTAGATTTAGTACGTAGGTAAATTTTAATTAACTACCAGACCAGTATTTATTACTTTTAGTATACCTAAATACGAGTTCGTGACTATAAGGTAGGGAACATGCATGCAACGGTGTACATTATATGCTAATACTAACTTGTAACGTCACAGTTGCCAATAAATATGGAATATTTTTCTATGGCAACTGAAACTTACCAATCCTGAAGCTCTGGACACTTTATACAGTCAACTAAATTTGAAAAATATTTTTAAATACAGAAACTAAACTAATATCCAACACAGTTCGCCACTAAAACCACTAAGAAGGAAACAGGTAAGGTCCATATTCTCCAAAGGGCAATCAAACAAAGTTGGTTTTTATTTATAATCTCCTCAGAGAAGTAAGTTTGGAAACATAGCCGAGATTAGAGAAGTTCTGAGCACTTGTACTGAGCGAAGTCCAAGGGGAACAATTTGACGATATTATTCCATAAATATACAACACAATATATGAACTATTACAAAACTAGAAGCTGGGGCAGAAAATGAAAAACTTTTGTACGGGGTCAAGGCGGCAACAGTGGGTCACTTTTTTTTGCAGAGATGTAATTTGATTTAAAAAAAAATAAAATAAAAATAAAAATCATTTATTTCAGATGCGAGATCCATATCGTGTTAGTAACAAATCAAATTGAAAATTTTTAAATCAAAAAAAAATATATAAAAAGCTAGGACTTACAAAACTACTCAGTTGTTAGTGTTTACTATATCTAAAATTTAAATTAATTATTTTAACCGCCCGGTACAGATGCCCACCCAGTACATCAACATAGGGCAATCAAGACGTCCAGCCAGCATGCTCAGGATGCCGTTACTGCTATTCCTCACGCGTCTTAGCATCGAGGCGACTCTTTTTCGACGAATAGCGTGAAAGCCGTCAGTCTGTGCCTCCGCAAACATGCCGGATGCACTACAGTGGCGAGGGAGCTTAAACAGCATCCTGAATATGTTGTTGTACTGGACACGCAACGTATTATATATGCGCTTCGTATGTTTCACCCATAGACTGCACGAGTAGAAGGATGTACAAAAAGCCTTAAATAGTGTCAGCTTAACATCCTTTGTACACCGTGCAAATCTTCGAATGAGCATGTTGCCCCGCACTGCCAAGGACCTTCTTTCCCGTTCTATATCAAGGTCATCGTCAAGGTTATCCGTGACTATATGACCCAAATATTTGAATTTTTTAACCACTTTGAGAGCCACGCCGCTCAACATTACCTCAGGTACGCTTTGTGGATTATATTTACGGGCCTTAAACACGACCATCTCGCTCTTACTGGCATTGTACCTAAGACCACCACCACCCATTTGGGTGAGTGTTGAAAAGATTTGAAAGGATCCGTGTTATAGTGTAACTAATATATATTGATTATTCCAATCGATTTAGCTCGACAAGATAATATTTTGGAAAATATATAGTATTTTCTAAAAAAACTCATTTGAGCCATTGTGTACTGTGGGTGGGATACAGTGAATCGGCCCTCAGTTTACAGTGAATCAGGCAAGTTTACAGTGGATCATCTATAATATAACTCAACTAATAATGCATTTTTTTGCTTCGTATCGGTCTTTATTTTTTTGTTTTAATCAAACAATAAGTTACACATCAGAAAAGAAAAGTTTTTTTGACTACTTCAGCCTGAAAGTGACTTTTCAGTCGTACACATTCAAAATGTACTAAACGAGCTTAATTTTATATGACTTAGTTAATAATCAACGCATAACTGCTACATAAACTAAGTAACTACCGTTACTTAATTAGTATCTTGCATAAAATATCATAAAAAATGTTTCTTTGGCCTTAAAATAAATAATAAAGTTATTTTTCGAAATTCCTTTGTGCTCAATCCGTAAAACAGTAACGCACAGTATTTGAAATAATCTTTTAAAAATTCTTGTTGCTCTTCATTGCACATTTTACTAACGCTATAATTTGGCGTAAACGAACCTAGCCGACATTAATATATCGAGTCTTAAAATGACAACGTCTCAGTGCAGTGAAAAGAATTCCTGAAATTTAGACGCATTTCTCACGCTCAAACTATTTTTTTTTTCATGTCATCAGCTGTAGGTTTATCTATTTCATTGGGCCTTTGTTGGACGAGCCATCCTAAAAGGGAAAATTAACAAAAAATATTACATCTCGCAAAATTTTCTAAATTGATGTCTGTTAACCATTATCCAGTAGGTACCAATAGTACACAGTGGATCATGAACCACTGTGTACTTAAGTGATTTGAGCCACTGTGTACAAAACCGCCATTTTGGGTTTAAATCATACCACGTGTGATGGTTTTACGTAAATCGAAGCGCGGTATACGCCAAATCATTTTGGCATCCTCAATTAAGTTTATTTCTTAGCAAAAATATAACTCCATTGGTAAGACGAAAGGTTTGTGAAAAAATTAACAGTATATCTACCTTAAAACTCACTTTTTCTTACGTCAAAACAAAAAAACACTCGCAAAACGGGTTTGTTACATGGCTGACGCAAAGAAACTGGATGTGACCTGTATATATCGGGAGGGCTTCCGAAGAGTAAGAGAGACGGAAAGCTACCTGTGATACTTTTGAAACAACGGCCATTGCGCCACTGTTGTCGCTATAGCCACTGTTGCCGCCTTAACCCTACACTAATATTTTTATTTCTTTTACTCTAAAAATAGTATCTAAAAACCGTTTTGAAAATGATACATTTCTACCCTTGTGTTTTACTCTGCGTAGCCGTTCTAAGTACAGTTGGGCACTGTCATTACCTGATTCAACAGATTTTCTTAGTATAAAAAAGTAGAAGTAGGTATCTATGATTCTTAATTTCGTTCACTTCGAACTTCAAAGTACTTCATTATACTATACATTTTTACACGTTTATTCGTACAAGAATTCACAATCCAAATTTATTATCATTGGGTTGTCAAACAAATGTTTATATCCTGAAATTGTGAAATATAATAACTAACGCCCTTCTGTCGCATGTTTGTCTTTACACATTAGGCCAATCTGTTAAGTATGTACACCTGTATTTTTAATTCATATTTATAAAAAATAAGTAGTTTGCAAAAATGAAAATTTGACAGAGAAAAATTGCGTTTTTCTCTGTCAACCTTTGAAAACGGTAACTGGAAAGGTACCGAGACGTCAGGGAGGCTCAAATTATTAATATACGCGATATTATCCGTTTAAATAGTTTTATTTAAATGTGTGACAGTCGCGGAAACCGAAAAAATACTAAAAAACTGCCTTAGCCAACAGTTTCGCAGGGCTTTAGATTATATGTAATCTTTGTTGTAAAATTAATAAAGAAATAAATAATAATAATAATAATAATATCCGTAATATAGTAGATACGATCTGAAAATTTCAATGTCAGTACAATTAGGCTCCTGAATCTGTTCTATGAACAGTCATAAAAAGGGATATCCACATAATCCTCGTATACTAGGTATATACCTAATCATTTTACGGTTTTATTATTAGAGTAAATGTTTTGTTACCGCCTGGATCGGGTTTAATATTCAATGGGCGGGTCGCCATTGTCCAGGACAATATATTTGATGTCGCTCCTCTCTCCTTCATCCTTTACTTATTTACTATCTAATGTGAGGACGCTGGGCCCGAAGAATTTTGCACAGTGACATTGACGGCCGAGCCGCCAGCGCGATAGCAATATTATTTATTTGCGTGCGATAGAGATAGAATGGCAGGTCAATGTACGAAATTCTTCGTGCTTAGCGCTTTTACTTTAGTCGTTGCGTTCGAGTTCACTCGGTTTACGTCCAAAAGATATATAGGGTCGGTGAATGTTGACAGTTTAAATAAAGGAGGATAGGATTCGAGGACGTGCTTATTGGAATGCGGGGTTAGTTTAAGTTTAGTTGATAATACTGTACTGTGTGTTTTGTAAAATGCTTTGGACAGCTGTATCTGTCCCAACTAGCAAAACTGAACCAAATTTAGCTGTAAATCAGTGACATACGCAGTTTTATATCCGTGATAGAAACATCTCTATCACTGGGAAGTGGCCCCAGTTTTACAGCTATTTGATGATATATCATGTGTATTTTGGCACCGCACGTCACTACTTTGATGTATATCCATGATACTACAATGTTTTATGAATCTCTTTCGCGTTACAAGCGTTTACGCGTTTCGCGTTTCGCCTGAATCACTATGTCACTAAATTATGATAAGAAAGTAACAGCAATGCTGATATAGAGCTGTTTGTTGTTATATTGTTATTAGGGATTCTTTTATGTCACATATCGTTAGTGCTAAATACTGAGTGTTATGTGTAAATAAAGTAGTGTGAAAAAAAAATTACCAGTTTTGTAAGTACGAGTATAATAAAATAGCAAACTATTTTTGTGTTAGTAAGTAGTGTCAAGTTGCTGTTAGGTGCGTGCATATCTAACGGGTAATTTATCATGCGGTGAAAATTTTATTGATGAAATAATAGCATATTATTTGTGTTTTTTTTCATGCCCCTATTAAATATTGAATATTTAATTAAATAAAAAATATTTAAAATAGTAAATTATTTAAAGTCACCAATATGTATCTAAAATGTGTTCTGGTTATACCGATATATCACAAATTTACAGTTTCCCACTGCCATTACCCATAACCCAACACTTTCGGGTTCCTTGATAAAACTAGTAAAACCCCCTACTGTACCTACCTTTATAGGTAATAAATAAAGTATCTTCAATATTCTTCAACTCATTTGCGTGAAATGAAAGTGGTTATATTTTTGGTCTACCTTTATAGGTAATAAATAAAGTATCTTCAATATTCTTCAACTCATTTGCGTGAAATGAAAGTGGTTATATTTTTGGTCAATTTCATAAAACTCAATACTTAGATTTGAATGGCTGTGTAAGAATATGTTTTCATCTTCTCCAATTGTCATCAAAATTGTCAGTCGCAAACAAGTCATCTTGGTATCCTGAACAAGGTTCTGTTAAGATTTCATTTTTTGTATCTACGGAACCAACTTACGAATTCTCGATGCTGGTTTGACTATCATAAAGATCCTAAAAATGAGGTTACAACAGCTGATATACATTTATTTAGCGTTATATTAGTAACAATAATGTTTATATGTCACTGATGATATAAAAGGTCTTAAAAAGTGTATTTGCAACTGTTTAGTGTTAATGTAGATCTTTAAACAACTTTATGCTGCTGGTGTTAAGGAAACGCCATTATATGATACTTTAGACGCATATCAGCTGCGTTATGTTCATATATCTCGAGTTAGCTCCATTAGTGCACCTTCCTTTTAAGAGGAATGCTGAACCGCCAAGTCTGCCCGTTTCTCTATGGAGCTTCATTGTGCGCATTGAAGAAAAAGGATGGGAGTGTCAGACCTATAGCCATAGGGAATACCATCCGCCGACTAGTCGCCAAACTTGGTTGCCGCGCAGTAAGAGATGAAATGGCAGACTACCTCCAACCTCATCAAATAGGAGTCGGCACCCCTCTAGGCTGCGAGGCAGCCATACACGCTTGCCGGTCCTATACGTATAAGTATTAAACGTAAAGACTCTAAGGATATAAATGATATGTCGACTCGCGTTCTCGACTATCTTCCTCCTATCGTTATCTCACTTCTGTTAATGTTATTTAATAAATGTGTAGCCGCAGGGATCTACCCCGATGCACTAAAGTTAGTTAAAGTTCAGCCTGTTTATAAAGGCAAGGGTGATATGCACTTGCCCAAACACTATAGACCAATTTCGTTGATCCCTATTATATCAAAAGTTTTCGAATGCCTGATGAGCGCTAGAATTATAAAACATGTCACCTCAAACAATTTGTTCAATGAACATCAATACGCATACCAACGAGGTCGGTCGACCACGGACGCGGTGCGTGAAGTGGTGCGGCGGGTGCTGACGCAGCTCGAAGACGGGCGACAGGTCGCCGCCGTTTTTTGCGATCTGTCGCGTGCCTTTGAGATGATCGACCATTCCCTTCTTCTTAAAAAACTAACGTGCTACGGTTTTAACGGTGACTTTCATAAAGCTATAGCCTCATTCCTAGAAAACCGAAAACAGAGTACCTATGTTCTTAACGCTAGATCAGACCTAGAAGTGATAGGTACCAGCGCGGTGCCCCAGGGATCTAGCATGGGAAATAACCTTTTTCTTATGCTCGTAAACGACATCACCGTCGCATGTCCGGGATCTGAGTATATAGTCTACGCTGACGACACCTGCATCATCGTCCATGCCGATAATTTTAGTGCCCTTAAAACGAAACTGAGTCAGGTGATGTGCCAAATAAATAAGTGGTTTTCCGCAAACGGGATGCTCCTGAATGTGGAGAAAACTAACATTATTCACTTTCAGTTGAAGAATTCACATACAAGCGTACTCAATGTCACGATGAACGATGAACCTGTACCACAAGTAAAAGAGACAAAATACCTGGGTTTCACAATAGACTCTGGGCTAACATGGTCCCCGCATATTGATTCTTTGTGTGACTCCCTCTCTTTCGTGTTTTGCACTGTCAAGACTGGCACCTAGCCTCTCTATTGTTAATTTAAAAAAGGCATATTACGGGTACTTTCATTCCATTATTACCCAAGGTGTTGATCTCTGGGGCACTGCCGCCAACCGCGAAAGGGCATTTAAAATGCAAAAACGGGCAATAAGAATAATTGACCGGGAGACTTGATCACCCAGCAAAAAACTTGTTTAGAAAATATAAGATACTCACACTGCCGGCGGTGTATATACAGATCGCTTGTCAATATGTAAGATCCAACATTGGAAACTATAAAACGAATAACTGTAAAAATAATAACCGAAGACAGCCCTTGTTGTTAGCTCCAAAACGACGACTTGCGAAGGTTCAAAGGTCACTTGAAGTTATCGGGCCTAAAATTTACAATAAGGTACCAAGCCATATAAAACTTTCTGCAAGCGACAATATATTTGAAACCAAGCTCAAATCGTGGCTTGTTGATCTAGCTTGTTACAGTGTGGACGAGTTTATACAAGGAAATTGTTGACCTTTGCCATGTTATTACAATTATTTTGCAATAATAATGTAATTATGCGATATTTTGATGGTAAATTAAATTAAATGTAGACCTAAGGCTAAAATGTTTAAAATTGTAATAATAAAATTGACCTGTAAAATTGTAAAATTGTAATTGAATTAATTGACTTGTAAAATTACTATTTTATTAATAAATAAATCTAATCTAATCTAATCTAATCTAATACATTCGACCACGAAGACACAGACACCGTCATCTTAAAAGTCGACTTAAAAAACGCCTTCAACAGTGTTGAAAGAGACGTAATGCTAAAGGAGATAAAAGAAGTTATCCCGCCCTTGTATCCGTTCCTACACCAATGTTATTCATCGCCCAGTAACCTCCTTTACAATAATAACACAATAACCTCACAAGTCGGTGCCCAACAGGGTAACCCCCTGGGCCCGCTTATATTCTGCTTGGCAATTCAAAGTGTAATTAAGACGCTCCAATCACCACTAAACATATGGTACTTAGACGACGGCACTATAGGAGGAAGGTCTTATACTGTTTTAAACGACATTATCAAACTAATTCCGGCTCTCTCCGCCCTCGGCTTAGAATTAAATACATCTAAATGCGAACTCTTCCCCTGTGGCCCCGTTGCCAAAGCATCCATCCCTAAGTTTTCATCTATTCTCCCAAATTTAAAGATCATAAATAGACCATCATTCACACTTTAAGGCGCCCCTATCTTCTCCAACGGAGTTAGCCCCGTAATTCAAAACAAGACATCAAAGCTAGCTGCATCCCTTCCACACCTCCAGCAACTTTCAGCTCACGTTTCTCTAGTGTTGTTAAGAAATTGCTTTGCCATGCCCCGCCTAACATACACCCTTAGAACATCTCCTACCTGGAAGTCGTACCCTGATATCATAATGTTTGACCGTACACTTCAAGGGGCTCTAGAGGGCATTTTAAATATAAATTGCAACACGACACAATGGACACAAGCGTCGCTTCCCATTCGGCACGGTGGTTTGGGTATCCGTCACGCTGAAGACATCGGACTGATCGATTTTATCGCCTCTGTACATGCCACTCAACAACTTGTCACTCAGATCCTACCTTTTAATGGTGACAACGCTGCAATTGCATTCAAAGACGAGGCGCTTGAACTGTGGTCAGTCCGACTCCCCAGCGCTGACATACCTGAAAATACTAAATGCCAACGCCAGTGGGACGAGATCTTATGCAAAACAAGAAGAAATGAATTACTGAATGTCGCAATGGGCAGCGATGTGGCCCGCCTGAAAGCCGCCATGACATCCGAGTCTGGAGCATGGCTACACGCACTACCCTCACCCCACCTGGGAACCCTCCTTGATAACGACTCCCTAAGGATAGGCGCAGCCCTCAGACTCGGATGCCAAGTGTGCGAACCACACCGCTGTGTTTGCGGAGCGACAGTTGAGGCCAATGGCCATCACGGCCTAAGTTGCCAACGCGCTGCTGGGCGTTTCTCAAGGCATCACGCCTTGAATGATATCATCCGTCGAGCTATGGTCGCGGCAAACATCCCATGCACCCTAGAACCCCAGGGCTTAAGTCGTACCGATGGCAAAAGACCGGACGGGCCCCATGACTGGTCCCATGGGTGAGAGGTCGTAGCCTTATATGGGACGCAACCTGCGTCAGCACCTTTGCTCCCTCTCACCTCGCTGATACGACACGTGCCGCCGGTGGGGCTGCCGAAACCGCCGCTAAACTAAAGCACGTGAAATACAGTAACCTGGAACCAGTGTATGAGTTCGTCCCGGTTGCCGTAGAGACTGGTGGGCCATGGTGCGCTGAGGCTAAGGAGTTTGTCGCGGCTTTGGCGCGAAGGCTGAAAGACCGAGGCGTGGACCCCCGTTCCGGCGAGTACTTGGCTCAAAGGATCTCCCTGGCTATAGTGCGCGGCAACTCCGCTAGTATTCTAGGGACTTTTGAGCCAGGCACCTTCCGGAACTGTCCATAGATCCCTTCTAGCTTAATAACTAGTTTTACTTATTATTAATGTTATGGTTATGTTCGGTAATTAAGGTTCTGCTTCAAATTCTTCTTTACACAGAAGCCACAAGGAACTCTTATAGCTTAACTCAGAGACTTAGTGCACTGATATATCACCAGCGATATTGCAGTGCATTAAAAGCCACAATAGAGTTATTTCGCTGTATACAGGTACTGTATATATCTGATATGCAACGAAATTGCTCTAAATCACAGTTAGGGATACTGTTGTGCAGCTGTGTTATATGTGCCGTATTAAGAAGTCCAGTAAACGTTTATGTCATCAATTGTTATCATGATTTAGCTGTATAAGATTATACAGCTAGATGATGATACAAGTCGCCAATATACAACATAGCAGCTCCGCGTTGCTATTTTATGACTTTTATATCATTATTTAGTGTTAATACATTTAATTTTATCACTACTTTGCTAGTTGGGGTGTATCTGTGTATCTGTGTATCTGTGTGTCTGTCTGTGGCATCGTAGCGCCGAAGCGGATGGACCAATTTAGGTGCGGTTTTTTTTAATCGAAAGGCTTTTCCGTCGAGGTGGTTCTTAGCTAGGTTTAGTGGAAATAGGACCAGTAGTTTCCAAGATATTCAGCTTTAATTGGAACAAGTGACGAGATCTCAGCCAATAATGTTAAATACCTAAATGAAATGAAATATATTTTTCAATGCAGAATTGCATGTATGCATTTGGGCTTCCCACTTTACGATTTTCAGTAAGTACATTGCATTTCATTTACTTAGCGGTCCCCCGACGCAACGAAGCTTGGATTCTTTTTCTACTGTTCATTGTATAGGCACATTTCGTAGATTTTATTTCTTTCTTTTTATTGGTTGTCATGTCGGGGGTTTTTAAAGTTTTTAGTTTTATTTTTTTGTTAATCCGAATTACACAAGTATAATATACTATATGTATATAATTACTATATTTAAGGCCTAATACAACGACAAAACACGAGATATTCCATTGTACTATCATGCAGTTGTAGAATACGAGTAATAAGGTCGTGGAATAAGCCATGTAACATAATTTTCCTAAAACACACAAGACCGAGGTATATCAGTTATTAAAATAAATATTTGAAGACAAAATATTCCAGAAGGATTATTATGTTGGAACTAGATTGGAGTCGAGAATATTACAAATTCGTAAATTATTCAAAGCTCATTTCAAGGTAACTTGAGAAAATTACAACTTAGATACTCCAAGAATTAATTTTAAAGTAACATACTAATTAAGAGAGTTATTTTGTGTGAGCTTCAAACTTAACTTGTTTTGAGTTGCATTCAAGCACCTATTGACTTTTCAGTACACTGAAGTTTCACTTCTCCTTATTCCAATTAAGAAAAAGATATGAAATCCTTAATTTTATACGAAACTTCAAAACAAACGATAGACAACAAGTACAGTTGAACGAAAGTCTGTACTGTTACCATGAGCTAACGTGACCGTACTCGGTAGCGACAGCGTAAACTATTTGTATGGTGAATAGTACAGCGCCTAGCGGTTACTTTGTAGAACTACAACTCTCCATACAAATCGTCTACGCTGTTGCTAGCGAGAACGGTCACTGTAAACTCATGGTAACGGTACTGCTCTGTCTTAACCTAAGAATAATTTAGATGACTACGCTACTGATTCACAAGAAACATCCACAATTCCACAATGCCACATGCACATGTGAATGAATTCATTCATAAATGGGCCATGTATTTGTGCAGCCCATATGGCGTATTTAGGGGGGTGGCCAGGTGGGCCCGTGCCCACCCCAGTATGGTCTAGTGCCCACCCCAGGATTTTGGATTACCGATAGAAATTCATGGCTTCATCTCATAGGCTATGGTCAGCCCCCCCCAGGCCCCGTCTGAAAAATAATCTTAAATACGCCAATGAGCCCATAGTACGGTCGGCATTAAAAGTTGCAGTAAATTTTACTACTGGCTCATATCAAATTGCACACTAAAATAATTAACTACTTTTGATGCTGGCTGCACGTAAGCTACATATATAAGATACCATTTATACATAAAACACGACATTACATCCAACAATTTGCATATTCGGCGAGAAGCGTTAAAAAACGTTCAAAGCGACCGTTATTAGGCCGGGGTCTAAAGAGCGGGATTTGCCCCTCGGCTACGTGCCGGCACCCGCGTGCGTCAAAATACAAGAGACTTTTTCTAGGAGTTAGCATTACACGTCTTTCCTGCGGACATCCCAAAGTTAACGGGCTTTAAACGCTAATGTTCTTGCGAATCCGATTAGTTATTAGTGCATTTTATGTAAGTACATTCCTAATCAACTAGTAAAGACTTGTATGCATAGATACTAATAAAAATGTGAATGTAAGTAACTCTGACTGTCTGTTACATTTTGCCGAAGGTTGCGAGGTTCTCGACGAAAAAGATATTTCTGTTTCCGTTTCTGTCAATGCTGAGGGTCGATCTCCACCAATTATTATGGACGATCGATTTCTACTTGTTGCTTTCTTCGGCTGTGTGTAATGCTTCGTGGACTTCTGTTTTGATGTCGGGGTTTGAGAAGGGGTTTGAGAAAATGAGAAAATCGTTGTTCCACCAACTCAATCACCTAACGATTCCAATCTCTCGGACGGCACTGTCACTGTCACATCAGGTTCTATAAGCCATTTCAAAAAAGTGCCTCAGGAGGTTCTCTGCCTTTCGGCCGAATTATGTTTCGTCAAACGTTTCATTTCGTCAAATGTTTCGTTTCGCCAAAAGCATTTTTCATTGAAACTGTAAACTATCTCGAATTGTTATTAAACAAACCTAACCTAATCTAAAGGATGATATTTACAACAATCCGAAATAGTTTACAGTTCCAGTGAAAAATGCTTTTGGCGAAATGAAACATTTGGCGAAATGAAACGTTTGACGAAACATAATTCGGCGAAGAGGAAGTACACCGCCTCAGAAACCTTTAATGCAAACATCTGATAAGAACGTGTAGTGTAGGCCCGTTTGGTGGATAGAATTATCTTAACCAAAACAAAATTATACGTCTAAAGAAGTTGTTATTACGAGGAGAAGTTATTACGAGGACTTCCTCTGTTGTAAGGTCAATTAAAATAAAGGACTTTCGGCCTTTACATTAACCGCACAAACTCATCCAGATTACTCAAAAAGATTAAGTGCCTTGCCTTGTCAACCTTGAACCAGGATGAGCTCTACACACAGGAATAATATTATTAGGCCGCGACAGCGAACGTTGGCAAACACAACCGCCGGCAAAATTGAATGTGACCCTAATAAAAAGTTCGCGGTCGACGTACGGCGGCCGTCCACACGTTCGGGCAGCAAGATAAATTAATAAATAGGAGCAAGACGGACTCACTACGTACCGTGAATCGCGTTACTAGCCTACGTACCAGCGCACACTTGAGCGCTTAATTCCGCCTTCCGCCAATGTTCATGATAAATCGGCACGCGTTTGAAGCTACGAAAGCGCCATGAGGTCCCATTGATATTTAGACACGTGTAGTGTAATTTAGCACACCATGCTCTAGTATCAAAATATTTGGCCTGACAGCCACTTTAAAAAGAATGACTAATCGTAAGATCAAAGTAAATATCGATATATCTATGATTAGGAACCCGGCATAGTTCCACACAGCGAAGGTATGGATATAATCATATTATTAAGCATATAATAATTCCATAATCATGAGAAAGTGTTGTGTTAACGTATTCATCCGTGTTTGTGTGTGATCAACATAGAGACATATCACTACATAGTATAAAACAAAGTCGCTTCCGTCTGTCTGTTTATCTGTCTGTCCCTATGTATGCTTAGATCTTTAAAACTACGCAACGGATTTTGATGCGGTTGTTTTTAATAGATAGAGTGATTCAAGAGAAAGCTGTTTATATGCATAATTTATCAGCATTACACCCGTGCGAAGCCGGGATGGGTCGCTAGTTAGACAATAATTTAAAGAGCGAAATACCAATTAACTGCAAAATATGCCAAAGACTGGGTTGAAATGTCTCTAAATGGACTATTGGGGGAAAATTGCCGTGTGGTAGGTATCGATCGAGGTAATGTCTGAACTAAGTTTATATCTTGAGTAGGTACATCAGGTAGATGTGATTCAGAAATTACCCTACTATATTAAGAATATATCAAAGTAATTTCTTAACAATACATTTAGAAAATACTAAAATTCGTCAAAGGCCATCCAATTGAACAGTTGAAGAATTTTTTTAATGAAATTATTATTATGTAGAGACAGACTTAGACTTAATGCATACAAAGTTTAAAAGTAGGATTACTCCAAACTTCTAGCATCCTAAATGAAATCAGGGCTTTGAAATTGTTTTTCACTGAGAAATTCTAATTACTAAAGAGCTCACGCAAAATGAAATTACAGCAGGAACCGCCTAGTTTATGCCTGCTTTTAGCGAAATTCAATCCAAAGTGAAGATAGAAAATACTATTTATGAAAAAAGTTGTCCTAAGTATCAAGGAGGGGTACACTAAACTGCGCCATTTATTAAGATTCTGGCTGCATCGCCTCAGATTTTCCTTAATATCCCATTTTATTTTTCATAAAACCTTTGTTTGCCGAAGTTATTTGATTCCAGAATGTGTTCAGTCTGGCATTAATACCCTTTGAAATATCTGAGATATTTGTTAGCAAGTCGTTTGATATCAATAAGATGTCTATTTTATTAAAATTTATTGCATTCACTTTGTATTATTGATTTCGTGGAAATAACAGAGGGATAACTTTATAGAGCAGTTACGCGGATCGAGACTTGAGATAGTTTTGGATATTCGGAATTTACGAGTAGTAAGGTGTAGTAGTTAAGCCACAGACAGACAGCAGAAGGTGCCAGTTTTATTACAGAAGCTTAATGTTAATGATGATTCAACGTTTCAGGGACGTAACTTTAAAACATTCGACTTGTTCCAGTTGAACAGTCTAGCGATGTTATCCCGTTATAGTCCACCCAATCCAAGTCTTAAGTTATTCTGAGAAGTTCATTACATATACTTTCTCTATGGCTTTGTAAAATAGTTGAGTAAACTGAACACTTTAGTTCAAAATGCGCTTACACATGATGAATCGCAAATGAAAAAATACGGAGTATTTGATTTCACAGAAAAAATCGTACTCACTTTTGAGAGATAAACTGACTCGTAAAACGCTGGACTTACAAGAAAAGTTTTCCAGATTTATTGCGTTTTACAACCGTCACTTTTTAATAAGATTTTTTACAGACACTTCCACTTGTCGCGTCACTGCTTGGGCATTAAATAAAATGCATTTGCCAAGTTTTATAGTCTCTGGCACCCTCAAATTTAGGTAGAGTGGGACTTATAAGGCTAGGATTAAAATATAAAATCGCGTATCTACTTCTAATATAAACAAAGTATGATTTATTTATTTGTATATTGTTTTATGTGACAGTATATGCACAATAAAAATTTAATGGCCGATATAATGTTATGCTAAGCAAGCAGTAACATTATCGATATGTTTTGGATCGTAAAAATAACTAATCAAATATGATTCGGTTTATGGTTATATTCTATCAGCGCTTTATGGTCTGGTTGTTCAATAACTGTTTCCTGATATACATATCAGTGGCGTGACGTTAATAGAACCCTTTTCCACCAGGCTTGCCTAAATTGCCCGAGCGAGCGAAGCGTCGCTGGCTTCAGCTTTGCCAAAATTTCTTTCGTATGTCCCAATGTTTGGGTGTTCGGATTTCCCGCAGTTATCGCCTACAGACCACATTTTTCAACCGATTCTCATGAAACTTTGTAAAACTTTTGCGAAAATTTCAAAATGGCAGAGATATGGGAGGTTGGAAAAAAAAAACAGCCATTTCGGAATAAACTCGCGAAGTCTACAAGCTCACAGAACCACTATAGTTTGTAGTATTTAACCGTTGTCAAATAATGAAGTATTAGTTTCTCAATTCATTGGTATAACTAATGTTTGCTCTGGTGCCGCCATGTCGTAGAATTTTCACTTCGCCTTCGCAGAATATTTGACGCAATACGGACAATCCAATCGGAATATCCACTGACGCAAAAAGGGTTCTAATAATGCAAAAACGAGCTACCTATTCGCACTCTTGTTGGAGCTACACCTAGGCACCCCTGTAAAAAACTTTTTATATCGCAACGCATAATGACGCACTACTCACAATATCTTTTCGATTTACTTCTATTTGTAAGAACTAAATATCTCGCAGTTCGCGCGCGTCCATGTTGCACGTAAACACCTCCGCACTACCGGGCGACTCAGAACCGTGCCTCGTCGCATGGCGCTTTCAGGCAAAAACCCACGGGTCATTGGCCCAACTTACTATGAGCATTTACCTGAAAACCTACGAAATGAGCCATCTTACGAAATATTTCGGCGTCGACTGAGAGACATTTTGTTGGAAAACCCTCTGTACTCCGTGAGTACATGGAACTAAACTTCTAATTATTATTTGTATATTTGTTACTGACATTTGATTTAGTACCTATTTTATTTTATTTTGTATTGCGACGATGATTTTATTTTGTATTATTAGATGTCATCTGATTATTATTTTCTGTGTATATAGATAGTTTGCTTTGTTTTAGTTTAATGACTTGAAGTTGTGTGATGACGATCCTTATTGGGAGATTATATTGATTATTATTATTATGGTTAACATTTCGTGTGCTTGACATTGTTATAGTTAGTTTTATTATTATATTTTTATTTTGACGATCATGATGTGAATACTTATATTTTTGAATATTTAATGCAAATGTATACAGTTATTTTCACATGAAATGAATGAATCTGAATCTGAATCTTTGTTCCTCTGTAGTCAAACATTTCTTATGATTATTGCAAATATCATCCTATAGATTAGGTTTGGATAGGTTAGGTTTGTTTTATAAGTACATATAACAAACCCAAATAGGTAGTGGTTTCAGAGAAATATGTTGTCTTCAAAATGACAATTCTATGAAATGAAACAATTGACGAAAAATAATTCTGCAAAAGGTAGAGAACTGTTTGTTTGCTCTATGTGTTTTTTTTTATGTACCTATGTTCTCCAATTACTCGAAAGCGACTGAACAGATTTGAAAACTTTTTTCTTTTACTTTTACTGGTCCCATTAACATGAATTTAGGATCTGGTAATCCTGGAGACATTGAGGCAATTCTGGGCATACTTACCGTGATACGGTTTTTTTTTTAGTAACTCGTACGTCGTTTTCGTTCGTTGGTGTTGGTTAGTTCGGTAATTTTTTGTTAAGAAGTGATTATTATTACATGCGAACTTATTCGACTCACTGTTCACTATAATCTGTATGCAGTACTTAATCAAGGACCTAAACTAAAGGATATATAAAACGTGAACTTTCTTTACACATTCAACCTGGTAGTAAAATTGTATCCGGTGCAGCACCTCAGCTTCAAAAGATCCTATGTTAACAGAAGAATAATGTGAGTTAGTCTGTTTACTAACAAAGGGTAGTGGAGTATCCCAGTCTATTCTTGTAGCTCGCAGTTCCGCCATAACTTATTTTTATTATACACTCCTACGATAACACGTGCCATATTCTAACGCACCACTTCGTTCAAAACTTTAAACTGATCGCAAAAAGATATTAAAACAAACTATATTTTATTCAATATTAGAAACGGTTTGAACTCACTTAAAAGTTGTCAGGAACGGTCCGACATGTTTGTCGTGCAACATCTAAATTATTTTTTAAAGAGCCTCAACTCAAACGAGTTCGAAACATGCCGGGCCGTTCCTGATATTTTTAACGTGACTTTAAACCGTTAATAATAATAGTTAAAGATTTCTTACGATAGCTATAATAAGATTATATTTTATTTATGTTTCTTTCTGTACTTCCAGTTATATACCATTGATTATAGTAGATTTTTTACTCTCTAACCGATTTTAAGAAAGAGGTTCTTAATTGATTTGGATGATTGTTTTTCTTTTCAGTAGAATGTATCAGTCTTGAAAAAAACAACATTTTCCCTGTGGGTCAAGTTATACCCTCGACAAATGAAAAACCCCACTCCCTGACACGTGTATATAAGTGCGAGAGTGATGCTTTATCATTTATCTGTCGCGCGATAGACGCGACCATCCTTAGCCCGCTGGTTTCGGTAGCACGTACCTACGTGAAGCTACTTTAAGACGAGGTTTATTATAAAGTATTTTACCTGTAAAGTTATATTTAAAGAATGTTTGGCCTCTACGTTCAAGTTATCTCTAAAATACAGGTTTTCAGATCAATTGTTGTCTATAATGAATTTTATGGGGATTATGAAGGAAAGATGATTCATTCATAGTAAGTAGAAGTAAGTGCATGCCTAAATGTATACTTTAATCCATGATTGTTTTTTTTTACACATTTACTTCTGTTGTTTCTCCAATGAATAAATAAATAAATAAATTCTATACCAATCGAAAGTATGAAGCCCATAGAATATGCAAACGTTAGGTTGCCTATTCTTTTCCCGTCACAACTATTGGGTAGCCAGGTATAAACAGGTAAATCTATACCTACTAGCATTTTGCAAAGGTCTGATTGTTGAATTGAAATTAAATAAAATTAAAGATTATTTAATTATGAATATATCTAATAATCTAATCGGTGAAAGGTAAAAAAATTTTTTTTTTAATTTTAAACTAAACATACCCTGGACTAAAATTTGTTAGGCAACCCATATGCAATATATTTATTGACATTTTAAACTAAATATAAAATACATTTCATCAAATAAACATCTCTGTGAAGGTCATTTTATATCGGGAGCTTAGTCTATAACGCTTAACGCATAACCTGCTAAATTAAGAAGTCGTATTTTTACCCCGATCGTATACTGAGATACGACTCTTTAAATTAGCACGGCAGATACGTTCCAAAAATATAAGTATTGCGAGGATTGACGTTTGGTTGTCAAAGGCGACGACGGTTGAAAATTTTATCAAATTTTATTTTATTTATAAGTTAATTCAGTTTTGGAGTCCTTTTCGCTGTTTTTGTGATGAGTGAATCAAGTCGAGGTGTCGTGAGTGACGTCACTTTTAGAATGTGGGCAGCGGGCAGCTCCGTCGTGGCTATCTGAAGTGGAGTTTGATAATAAGGCAGGGCCGAGTCAATCGGATATTGTATCGGACGCTGAGTCCATGTCGGATGTGCGGCATATAGCGGTGAAGCGTGCTTGTGGTCTGAGCGACGAAAGCTGTGGTTGTAGTTATAGTTTTATCACAATAGGCAGGAAACCTAAACGCTTGCGGGGTTTAGCAACCGCCAAAACGCAGCTGGAGCCGGACGGTGTGCCTGACAAGCTATTTGAAGTTTATATAGTGTCAAAAGAAGATTTACCGAAACAGATTGGTTTGGCAAAGTTGCTGCAATTTAAGGGTATAAAAGGAATTTTATCCGTCAAGTTTATGGGTCCACGTAAAGTTCGCATACAGTTTAACTCTAAGGATGATGCGGAGAAGCTTCTGGCTTCTCAGGAGTTTAACAATGAGACGAGACGTTCTTATTGGTCTAATATGGCATGCTGCACTTATGGAATTGTAAGGCAGGTTAAATTGGAGGTTGAGGAAGACAAATTTTTAAAGAATATTGAAGGGTCTGAAGACATTTTGTCAATATGTAGACTGAACCGTTTGGATCATGATGGGCGTTGGGTTAAGGCTGAAGCTATTCGTCTGTGTTTTAAGGGAACTTCTTTACCGCCATATGTTTATGCCTACGGTTGCCGATTTAAGGTAAATCAGTACACTTTCTCGGTTACCCGATGTTCAAGATGTTGGAAGTTCGGTCATCTGAGCAGGTTTTGTCCTACTACTAAAGTTACTTGTCCGAAATGCGGCGGGGAGCATGCCAATTGCGAAACGACTATTTTTAGATGCATTAATTGTAAAGGCAGCCATATGGCCTTAGATAAGTCGTGCCCGGTTTTTGTGAAGGAATAAGAAATTCGCAGGATTATGTCTGCTGAGGGATGTATATATAAACGGGCTTTTTGGTTGTATATGCAAAATAAGGAAAAAAAGGATACGGATGTTTGTAGTCAGGATGCGCCATCTGTTTTTGAGAATGACTTAAGTTTTGGAAAGTCATATAGAGATGCTGTTTTGTCGAAGCCGTTACAATCTAAAGAGTCTGAAGATTCTGTCTGTCAGGCTGAGGTCCAGCGATCAGTAAGTCAGTACAGATTAGAGAGCGAGCCACAACAAGAGGTTCGTAAGCCGCGGAAGTCAAAAAGAGTAACAGATGTGAAGAGATCCGAGTGTCTATTGGTCAATCAGCCTACTATTGAGCGGGCTGATATGGAAGATCAAAGACAAAATAAGGACAAGAAGAAGAGACGTATTACTTTTTAAAGGCTGGTTGAGAAGACGAAGGATATTTTGTTTTCTACCGAAAGTTGGGAGGAGAAGTTCAAAACGCTGTTTGGAGTTGTTGTTAAGGAGATTTTGGATTTATTTAAGGATTTTTTTAAGGAAGGTGATTTTGTACGTTTGTTTTTGTCTAATGTAAATGGCTAGGTCTAATACCAGATCTTTCTTGAATGTAATGTTCAATTCAATATTGGCGGAACCCTTATCGGAATCGGCTAAATTTGTATACAGTTTTTTTATGTAAATAGTGTATACAAATTTAGTTGTTTTCGTGTACATGTTATTTTTAAGTTTATACGGTTTATGTTTTTATTTATCTTTGTCTTTTAGATGAATGATGTTGTGTATTAGGCCTGCTGGAGCTGGCATGTTCATAAAAATGATCAAAGCTCCTTAATTAATAAGGTCGTATCCTTGTATGGATTTCATAGTAAGATACGGTTTTTTTTTTCCGTAGCACTGCAGACTGTAATAACTAAACTAGCCGCTCGAGGGCGCTTTACATCACGCTTCCTTATTTAGTTACTACTCATGATCTCTCCAATTTGTTAAAAATGAATCGGAAGTAAATTTTCCTTGTAAAATATTGTAATTTTGCTGTATATTATACTCGTATATTAATATTATGTAAGTGCCTACCTTCTCGTTCTTGTTTGCAGCACCCAACAGGGTACATAGGGTGCGCCAAAGTTCACATAATTTTTCAACCCCGATTATTGGAACTCCGAAAATGTTTCTCATAAAAATTTTCATCATAATAGTCACTACTCATACTTAGTCACTCTTACTACCGATCATAACTCCGAACCATTTAAAATCATAATGTAATTTATCATAAATATCTCTAATACTACTTTTTGTTTTCATACATTTATTCATCATAACTGTTTTTGATCCTATTTTTCACTGTCATAATTTTTTTAAGCAGACTGGTTTCTACTCATAAACTTCACTATCATAATATTTTATAAGTAGACATATTTGTACTCATAAACTTCACTATCATATAGTTTGTACACTGACTTGTGTTGACTTATAAACTCCGACACCATTATTTTTTTTTTTATAAATAAATGTGACTTATTTGACACTGTCAATGCGGATAAAATTACCTACCGCGGCATCCCGATGACCCCGCCGTCCATAGGCGAAGTAATCATTTAAATGTTATTACAAAAAACGTACAAATAACATAAACAACGATAGATGTTTAAAACAAAGAAGAATAATTTCATGTACAAATCAATTTTAAACGAATTTTACCCTTGATTTTTGATCGTAATAAAGTAGGTTAATTTTGCTTAGGTATAGCCTGTCCGATCTCTAAGGATAAATGAAGTCACTTTGGGACAAGGTACAAACAACTGTATATGTGTAAATTTAAGGTCGCTTTTCACTTGTGCCAGTTTGACAGAATTTGATCTTAAAATACCGGATAGACTATACGCGGGGTAGGTAAGTTCGTTGCTGGCATATTATAAAATAATAAATAATAAAAATGGAATTCTTCGGTAACTATTTTTAATCAATAATCAATAAAAAAGAAACAGTATTTAGTAAGTAAGAGTATGCTAATGCCGTTAGGAAGAACTGCGTCAAAATGGAACATGTGTCCGAAACCGAAAACTGTAGGTTAGGTTAGGTTTGTAATGTGACCACGTATAGCGGAGCGAGCGAAGCGAGCGGAGCGTCAAAATGTTTGCATGCTTGCTTGTATGTATACTAGTAAATAATCTACTATTACATCAAAACTCAATAAGCAAATGCATAGCCAGGATGGATTAAAAAAAAACAGTATTTAGTAAGTAAGAGTATGCTAATGCCGTTAGGAAGAACTGCGTCAAAATGGAACATGTGTCCGAAACCGAAAACTGTAGGTTAGGTTAGGTTTGTATTGTGACCACGTATAGCGGAGCGAGCGAAGCGAGCGGAGCGTCAAAATGCTTGCATGCTTGCTTGTATATTTAATCGTAAATAATCTACTATTACATCAAAATTCAACAAGCAAATGCATAGCCCGGATTGATTCAAAAAGACACAGTATTTAGTAAGTAATCATATACTAATACATACCGTTAGGAAGAACTGTGCCAAAATGGAACATGTGTCCAAAACCGAAAACTGTAGGTTAGGTTAGGTTTGTATTGTAACCACGTATAGCGGAGCGAGCGAAGCGAGCGGAGCGTCAAAATGCTTGCATGCTTTTTGAGTCATAATGGACTCGGAAAATATGGCTGTACAAAGCGTGGCTTTACAAAACCCCTACTCTTGCAGCCGGCCGAGTTAAGACGTAGCGTCAGTGCAAAACGATAGATACCCTCAATGATGAATTTATAGCAACAATACAAATGTAATCAAAATGTTTCGACATCAACAAATTTTAATATGAGTAGACTCCAGAGTTCTGTTTAATGTTATGATTTACAATGTTTATGAATTTTTATGGTTATTATTGAAAGAAATATGAAAACAAGCATTATGAATAAAAACGTTATGAAGAAAAACTGTATCGATATTTAACTGTTATGATTGACAAGTTTATTGTAATTTATAGTTCTGAATAAAATAAATATGAAAATCAGAATTATGATTACACACATAATCTGGGTGACGACATTATGAATTACAATGTTCTGAAAACTGTATGTTATGAACTCGGTTAGTAGTAGTACAAATTTATGACGGACAAAAGTATGAAGTAAAAAATTCGGAAGAGTGATGATTCTGACTACAAATCGGTAGTAGAAGAAAAATTCGGAGGATCGATTTTATGTGAGCCAATATGGACCCGGGTACATAATGTGATACTTAAACTATTTACTAATCATTATGTGCAATAAACGTATTGAGTATTGAGTATATATTTTATAATCGTTCTTAAGGCCAGGCGCGCACCACGATTTTAGTCGCGCGATAATTTTGTCGCATAAATGCAAGATATGGGTTTATATGAGAGTGCGCGCACCACGATTTTCATAAACCCAGAAGTACGCTTATTTCTACGACAAAATTATCACGCGACTAAAAAAAAATCGTGGTGCGCGCCTGGCCTGAAGAGTAAACTCCAGTCGTGCGTCGGAGCTGACACACACACTTTTTTTTTATTTAATTATTTCATAAAAGCATGGTACACATTTTATAATTATAACTCGCTAAACACGAAGTTTATTGGCCAGTATTGCACTCACTTTTTTATCATTAGTACCATTAAAATCTTAACTAGGAAGCCTTTTAAATAAAACGATCCAGTTTGTAGTTCTACAAAGTTACCGGTAGGAGCGTTGTACTATTCCCCATACAAATTGTTTACGCCGCGCCGTCGCTAGCAAGTAGGTGCAGTCACGTTAACTCACGGTAGGGGTGCTGCTGTCTGGGACATTTACAAATTCACCGCCCTAGGTATGTAATGTCTATTTCATAAAATGTTAAACATTTATACTAAGAATACTGAAATAATTAAACAAGGGAAGCGGCGGTAGCCTAGTTGTTAGGGCATGCGACTTTCAATCCGGAGGTCGCGGGTTCGAACCCGGCCCGTACCAATGAGTTTTTCGGAACTTATGTACGGAATGTCATTTGATATTTACCACTCGCTTTTCGGTGAAGGAAAACATCGTGAGGAAACCGCCTAAGCCCAATAAGGCCTAGTTTCCCCTCTGGGTTGGAAGGTCAGATGGCAGTCGCTTGCGTAAAAACTAGTGCCTACGCCACATCTTGGGATTTAGGTAGCCGACCCCGATTGAGAATTCATTCTCTACAAAAAAGGGACAAAGGCTAGGAGGATGATGACTGAAATAATTAAACAATTAACTTTATTCTGTAAGTAGGCCACAAGGGCACATTTGCATGTCTGGTCTACTAAATAAAGACATCATAATTTTAATACGAAGTAAATACAAAACATTAGAGTGCGGATTCATTAGATTACAATACATATATGAGAATAACCTAAAATTACATTCCATTGGTAAAGTGCCTATACTCTCACAAAGCAGAGACCACAATTACTTCTGTTTTAAACGGGCGTTATTATCTGTTTATTTGCATAAATAATAGAATTCAGCCAACTGTGAATGGCGCAGGCAATATAATTGACATTATTACAAAATATTTCCTTATAACATTTCATTTGGAAAACATGAGCGAGATGTCGTACGAGACGAGTGCCGTGTAATGAATTCACAAATTTGGGCTTATACTCGTAGAAACATGTTATACAAACCGTGTTTACACATATTTACATAAAGTTAATAAAGAAACATTTCTGGATGGAATTTTCCCGGTGTTAGGTGTTCGAGTAAGACGGTTTCAAGGTTCGTGTGTTTTCCAATTAAGTACCTAATAGTATTTGGTGTACTTCTGTCTCTTTATTTTTTTCTTGTAAACTGATAGTTACATGTTCAAGATAATTTGTTCTTATATAGAAACGAGGCGAGCTCACTTCACTCCGCCTTCTGATTTTGTTCAGAGCAAACAACACGCGTTCGTTGTCAGGTATAAGAGTGTGAGCAAGTCCGTCGGTCGCGTATAATACGCTCTGCAAACAATTGCGTTGCATTTTACAGAAACGATTAATCCATAAAACACAAATTTTAGACGGTTTTTGTAAAAACTCAAAGACAATATTAAGAGGCTGTTAACAATATAAAAAAAATTATGCAATCGTTGCACAATGAAGGTTCTTAAAGTCGAGTACTTATTGCGTTTAGGTCACGAGGCTTGCCGATTGGCCTAAGTAAGGTAGGACGAGATAACTACGACGACCTAATTGTTTTACTATTCCATACAATACTTTTTGTACGACCAAAACACAGAAAACATTTTTTTACTTTAACCGACATTCCCCACTCTTTGAATTTTTATTTTTATGTAACCTTTTTCGTTCAACTAAACATGTTCGCGATGGTCATGGCGGGTGCCTCGTGATTGGTTACATTTTTTGACAAGTAATTTCAACCAATCAGTGAGCAGTAGCGTGCTTTTTTTAAAATCAAATATGCTGATATACCTACTCTATTTGAAATTATTAAAGTTGAGTAGAGAGATGTCTTATGAATATTAAAGTTCTGTAGCGGGTACCATAGAGTATAGTATTTTGTTACAGGGTTAAAAAGTGCGTTATTGTGATTTTGTCTGTTAAATTATAATTAACAGATTAAAGTACGCGAGTATAATAAAACTAATTGTAATCTTTATTGCAAATTACAGCAGTAGGTAAGTATATAACTGCGGCATACAAGTCACACTTATTTTTAACTTCCCACTTTATGATAATTCTCTGAACCCCAAGCCAAGTTTGCTCAAACGTCCCCAACGTAGATAATATGTCGTGTATCTAGCACGCCGAAAGATAGCCTAAAGCGACGTTTCTAATGGCATATGTCCAGACTTCGCCATTATGTCTAAGTCTACTTTTTAAAAGTACCACTAGAATGTTCTCAAGAAGAGGAATAATATACTCAATTTCGATGAGCGTTCCCGCATTTTATATGATGGATCATTTGAAAATGAAATGAATGAAATTTTGCTATGTGTGTGAAAATTTATAACAAATTACCACAAGTCATTAGAGAAGAAAGCAACTTATTACGTTTTAAAAGTTTATTAAAAAAATATTTAATTCAAAAATGTTTTATTCAGTAAATGATTATTTAACTGCATGTAATGAATAGATATGTATGACAGTATATGACATAAATTTAATGAATATGTATAATGAAATGATACAGAATGGTCATAAAGATATTGTAAACTAGATTTAGGTTATTTAGTTTTAAGATATTGCTGTGCCCTTGCAGGGTTCATGACCGCTACTGTAAACCTTCTATAACATCTACTTGTACCATGAATGCAATAAAGTACTTTGACTTTGACTTTGAAAATACAATCGCGAGCAATATATATTAAACTGATTAATTACCATTGATTTATTATTATTTTATAGATTTCTTAATTGAGATATCCTTACATTGCGAATATCACAATGCCTCGTCGAATCTGAGCCGAAGTTTGCATCAACAGCTCAAACATGAATACACGGGATTATACAAAGACATTCCCTGAACACATAATAATTATATCGTAATTCGGCTTAGGGGTTCCTATTCTATTACGTAGTTGGGGTCGAATTATATTATGGGTATCACTCTAATGCCCTTAATATTCCTGTTATAACGATACTGGGGAGTAAATAGGTTCTTAAAGGGTCCAGCGCGCGTGTGATGCTCCTGGCGTTGCAAGCGTCCATAGGCGGCGGTATCTGCTTAAGGCGGCCTGCATGCTTGTTTGTCATCGTCGTAGTATAAAAAAAATACAGACTTGAGAGCTAAATTGAGGAAAACTTCTACTGAAACTAAACTAAAGTAAAAGATTTTTTCCCAAGGACAAGTCAATTTGTATACTTATTAAGTGAATTTATTGACATATTTATTCGACATTATTTAAATTGTTATATTGTTTGAAATTTGTGACATTGCTTTTTCTTAATTATCTAATGAATTATGACTTGCTGAATTTGTTTATTATGTTGACGATCACCGTGTAGATTCGTGTAAATTGACTATGTGTAATTTATAATGTATCCCTATATGTGTGAAATAAATATAATCAATCTAATCTAATCTAATTTAGAAAAAAAATATCACTTCATATTCACCTTGTGAAACGTTTATCTTCGGACAAGAAGAAAGGCATTTATTTATTTTTCCAAGGCTTCAAATTTTACGCACGACTATGAAGAGGTTAGTTCATGTAGGTACCTATGATGCTAGGAATTTTGAACAATGTCAGTCAGGTTTTGGCTTTTATCGAAGATATCGAAGTAATTAGTATTGAAGCACCAGAAAATGCCCAAAATACGAATCAAAACCTTTGTCTGAACATCCCATACAAGTTCATAAATTAGACACCTTATTGACAGGGTCATACACTGAGAAAAAAAATTGATTACATTAATCAAAATTTTGATTGTTTTAACAAAGTAACTTAATGTATAGGGAGCAGATAAAGTTAACTGATTGCAGCAATCAAGTTGAAATGATTGAAAAAGGTAATAAAGTAACTTTGTAAATCCAGTCATGACTTAAATATAAAAATCATGTTTGTTGACTACTATAATCAAGAAATCCTTAATAAAACCCATCAACGTCTTAACAGATACAATTAAAGAAAATGTTTGATGAAATCGAGTAAAATGATTAAATCAATCAAGTCTACTTTATGAAATATATATAGTGCACGATTCAATTAATCAAGTCTACTTTATGAAATGTATATAGTGCACGATTAAATAAATGAAGTCTCCTTTATGGAATTTATATTGTGCACGATTAAATCAATCAAGTTTCTTTTATGAAATATATATAGTGCACGATTCAATTAATCAAGTCTACTTTATGAAATGTATGTAATGTACCAAAAAAGCCACAGTAGGGCTAAACCCGTTCGTAAGGACCATGTACAAAATGCACTCTGGTCTCGAAGGGATAGAATCAAACACCGAGATTGATAACAATTCAACGTATGTTTAATTCTTTGGACTATATGCACTCCACACATATCGACAAAATAACAATAATAATTTACAGTACTTATGCATTTTATGGTAAACAAACGTTGGCGCGATGTACAATTCACGGTCTACGGTACAGCGCCATCTACCAGACAATTAAGACAACTAACTATTTAATAAAAACTTAAACACGCATGATTAGTTGAAATAAGTTGATTATTTAATTCAATCTCGTCTATGTTTGATGCAATTAATTGCTTTTAATTTAATTAATGTTTTAACTTAATTCGTGTGTTTAAGTTAAATGATACCATTAATAAACTGACTTAATAGATTCAAACAATTTCATAATTGACTTAATAATTTTAGTCAAATACATTGCTTTATTGAAATAAGTTGATTATTTAATTTAATCTCCTGCCTGTTTGATGTAATTAATTGCATTTAATTGAATTTATGATTTTACTTGATTCGTGTGATTAAGTTCAATAATTAACTTGATAAATTAGTAGTGTTTCCTTACCGGCATTTTTGTCTTCTGTCCATAGCTCAGTTAATCTTGTAGGTAAAATCCTAAGGGTTCTGCCCTCAAACTATGAGATTACTGACTTGGCAGAAGCTAAAAATGCTTGGTCAATTGCTTGTCCGGGAAAGGATTTCCCTGACCACCCCATGTCCCAGAGGAGTTGGGATGACACCTTATGTAAAATTTCCGTTGATTTTCTCCTTAGCCGCAGCACAGGTCCTGATAGAGCCCGGCTGCTAGCGTCGGGCACCAAGGAAGCCGGCGGTTGGCTTCACGCCTACCCCTCGCCAAATACCGGCACCTTCCTAGAGCCCGACACACTACGTGTGGCAACGTGCCTGCGGCTGGGGATAAAGATATGTACACCCCATAGATGCCCTTGCGGCAACGATGTCGACCCTCTGGGCCACCACGGGCTGTCTTGTCAAAAAAGCGCCGGCCGTTTTTCTAGACACGCCGCGCTTAACGACATCATCCGCCGTTCTCTTGCCAGCGTTAATGTCCCGGCTTTGCTGGAACCAACCGGCATCGCCAGAGACGATGGCAAGAGACCGGATGGGATGTCTTTGATTCCATGGAGATTGGGAAGGACACTGGTGTGGGACGCTACCTGTGTAGACACTCTGGCTCCTTCCCATCTCCATGGAACATCTCATAAACCAGGCGCGGCGGCTGAAGCGGCCGAAAAATTAAAAGTTCACAAGTGCAGGGGTCTCAGCTCTGAATACGATTTTGTTGCATTCGGGGTTGAGACCCTTGGTCCGTGGGGGGGAGTGCTCATCAACTTTTTAGGCAGATCTCAAAAAAACTGGTTGACATCACGGGGACCGAAGAGCTGGCAGCTTCCTCGCTCAACGCATTAGCGTTGCTATACAGCGAGGAAATGCTGCCAGCGTCTTCGGGACTATGCCAAAGGGGTCCGATTTTTTAAGTCTTTTTTAATATTAAATTTATTCTGTTTAAGCCTTTTATTTTAGTTTGTTAAGTTCTTAGTTTATAGTTAGTATTTAAATTTCTGTAGGTTTATGTTATGCTTTATTTTTTGTTTTATTTGAAGTGAGAATGGTACTAATTAAATTATTTTGATACCTAAATGTAACTATAAGGACATTGACAAATTGACATTAATATACATTGCTCAATGTCACATTAATATTATAAAGACTTGATAACTTTAGTCAAGTACATTGTTTTATTTTTTAAGCGCATGATTAATTGATATAAGTTGATTATTTAATTTAATCTCGTTTATGTTTGATGCAATTAATTGCTTTTAATTGAATTAATGATTCAAGTTAATTCGTGTGATTAAGTTCAATGATACCGTTAATAAACTGACTTAATAGATTCAAACAATTTCATAATTGACTTAATAATTTTAGTCAAATACATTGCTTAATTGAAATAAGTTGATTATTTAATTTAATCTCCTGCCTGTTTGATGTAATTAATTGCATTTAATTGAATTTATGATTTTACTTGATTCGTGTGATTAAGTTCAATAATTAACTTGATAACTTTAGTCAAGTACATTGTTTTATTTTTTAAGCGCATGATTAATTGATATAAGTTGATTATTTAATTTAATCTCGTTTATGTTTGATGCAATTAATTGCTTTTAATTGAATTAATGATTCAAGTTAATTCGTGTGATTAAGTTCAATGATACCGTTAATAAACTGACTTAATAGATTCAAACAATTTCATAATTGACTTAATAATTTTAGTCAAATACATTGCTTAATTGAAATAAGTTGATTATTTAATTTAATCTCCTGCCTGTTTGATGTAATTAATTGCATTTAATTGAATTTATGATTTTACTTGATTCGTGTGATTAAGTTCAATAATTAACTTGATAACTTTACTCAAGTACATTGTTTTATTTTATTAAGCGCATAATTAATTGATATAAGTTGATTATTTAATTCAATCTCGTTTATGTTTGATGCAATTAATTGCTTTTATTTGAATTAATGATTAAAGTTAATTCGTGTGATTAAGTTCAATGATACCGTTAATAAACTGACTTACTAGATTCAAATAACTCCATGTTTCGATGAGTAAAGTACATGATTAAATTAAAAGTAATTAAGAAGTTGATCAAATGAAACATTGTTACTTAATTAAACCTTTCGATCAATTTAACTTTGTTGTAGTTATAAAGTATACCTATTTATTTAATTTATTTATTTATTTAATATATACATCAATGACATTGCTTCTGACAAAGTACCCAATGCCGATGTCATTTGTTATGCTGACGATACAGCGATTCTCTTTCATGATGAAAACTGGACCAAAGTTGCTAGGTCTGGAGAGCGTGGTATGGGTGCTGTTGTGGACTGGTTGAGATGTAACCTGCTCACTCTAAATATTTTGAAAACAAAATTTCTCTGTTTTCATAAAACAAGTGTCTCAGCCCCAACTACTATACCCAACATCTAAGTTCACACTTGCAACCGAAACGAATTGACAAATACTTCCTGCCTTTGTCAGTCAATTGAGAGGGTTCGTTCTATTAAATATCTTGGTGTGGTAATCGACGAAAAGCTGGATTTCAAAGAGCACTTAACAACAACAGCAAGTCGCGTCCGCAAACTTATTTATGTTTTTAAAAATCTGCGCAACTCTGCTAGCAAGACGTTGCTTAGAACAGTCTATATTAGCTTATGTCAATCTGTACTAACATATTGTATAACTGCATGGGGCGGGGCATGTAAGACCTATATGTTGTTATTGGAAAAGGCGCAACGCGCTGTCCTTAAGGTTATCCTTCGAAAGCCGATTAGATTCCCAACCAAGCTTGTCTACAGCGATATCGACGTTCTCACTGTTCGTGGATTGCTCGTTCTGCGTGCAGTGACTAATGTGCATAAAACGGTCTTAGGGTCTTCTAATTACTACTCCATGCTACAGAAGCGCACCTTCAAAGTCCTCGTTCCTTCAACTAACTCAGTATTCGCTCAACGCTTCCCCAATTTCTTTCAGCCATTTGTTTACAATAAGGTTAACTCCAAAATCTCGATTAAAGAATTATCGGTTAAGGAAGCTCAGGTAAAATCATCAGTATGGCTCAGCTCCCTTACGTATGAGGAGATAGAGGATCTATTTAGAGTAGCTAAGTGAGAACACAACACTGACACACACACACACACACACACACACACAAACACAGATATACACATTTGCATTCACTTCACACCTCTACACGCACCGATATTGTAATTAGCTAGAATGTCTTATACATACAATTCGTGTTACTATGTATTTATTTCATTTCCCTAATGGTGGCATCTTATTAGCTTTTCGCATCAATTATGTAAACTCATGTCTGAATTGGCTTCCTACGAGACAGGCTGCGCCTAGTGTAGGGGCCAGTGTAACCTTAAATTGTTAAGTTTTAGGTGCATGTTATTGTCATTTAGTTGTTATGTGGAAATTTGTTTTTGTATAACATTAATATGATAGTCGTGTACAATAAAGAAATTTGAATTTTGAATTTTGGATTTGACCTTGTGTATATGATCAATTAAATAATTAATTCAATCATATTTTTTCTAATCAAGCAAAAAGTCGACTTGATTAAGTCACTTTTTTCTCAGTGTAGCTACCGCTGTATCAGCTGTAAGTATCAATAATTTGGGGTCCCCAGGTTACTTGTTGTGCCCTCGTCGTCGGGGCCTTCCGACATATTGTGATTAGAGATGCCACGAATATTCGGCAACTATTCGGTATTCGGCCTATTCGGCCACTTTTTTGCTATTCGGTATTCGGCCGAATAGTGCGTACTATTCGGCCGAATACCGAATAGCAAATCATGTAAA
Organism: Apotomis capreana; assembly: GCA_947623375.1. Classification (NCBI taxonomy): domain Eukaryota; kingdom Metazoa; phylum Arthropoda; class Insecta; order Lepidoptera; family Tortricidae; genus Apotomis; species Apotomis capreana. Next base: position 13,840,282 of record OX392513.1, on the reverse strand, counting down.
AAAAGACACGTTATTTTACTCAAAATTATGTATTTATTTCCAAATTACAACATTTTAGTACTTAAAATTAATCAGTGGTAAGTTGTGATGGATAAAAACAAGCTTTTCAGCATTTTTTGGTAGCAAACGATTGCGCTTTTCATCTTAAACGTTACCAGCCTCAGAAAATAACCTCTCACTATAAACGCTACTTCCAGGCGAAGAAAGATAAACTTTTGCCAATTTCGAAAGGTTCGGGTATTGTTTTTCGTTTGCTGACCACCACTTGTAAGGCCTTCCGATCTAGGCGAACTGTTTTCAAATAAAAATCCAACTCGTTTGACCGAATATTCGGCGGCCGAATATTCGGCGCTTCGGCCGACAGCGTTGCCGAATATTCGGTATTCGGCCAATTCACTCTTCGTGGCATCTCTAATTGTGATAGGTACAGGGCCCTCTTAGGGCTAATTACGCCACTGCTTATCAATTCCGATCATACGAAGTAGCGAAGTTCCTTATCAACCATTATACAATACCGTATCAATTGAAACGCAGTGATTACTAAAACAAAATTAACTATTTAAAGGACTAAAGGCCAATCTTAAACTTTCTGACAATACAGATTGCGGAATGTATGGTGAGGAGACAGGAATGTCAAAATACTTAATGTGCGGTGCGATGTTATAATATACCCTCGCCAGACGACGCCACACTCAGAATGAATAGGAATTCTATATTAACTACCCAGGCCCGAAGAAATACCAGGCACTATCACCGGCACTGGCACAGGCACATATTCGGCATGGCACATCTATAATTCGATATAATTTAGAATGTGATGGAACAAGCCTTTGAGTAATTGCCATAAGTGCCTGCCTACACAAACACAAAACATAATTCCATATTGTTATAATATTAAGCTGCTCCATATATTTAATAACTACAATAGGTATGTTATAAATTCGACCTTATATACCGACTCCCCATATTTCATTCCATAATATTATGAAAGGAAATAAGGGTAGTTAGGTGAATTTGTGCTTAGACACACCCAAATTAACCCAATATCTCCCCTCGCGTTTCTAGGACAGTCCCCATTATGAATATGCCTTGACCGTGAAGCTTGTTCCAGTTTGACATAAATAACGTTGTTTATGGACAGTTCCCGCTCTTCAAAATGCCCAGTTGAAGCGGAAATATCCACCTGAGGCAGATATTTTCGAAACAAATTTTACCCCCGTCCTACTTATTGTGTTTTTTTAATTATTACGTAGATTCTTTGAGTCTTTTGCCAGCGTGACAAGCATTTGAAAGCAGATGTTTTTTTTTTATTTAGAATTCCGTACCTAAAAAGAAACGGAACTTCGTTGACTGTCTGTAGCACAAGACGAGAGAATCAAATCACGTAAGCATTGTATAAGCAACGTGTAGTAGTAGTAGCACAAGTAAAAGACTTATTTATTTATTTAAGAGCCTAACTCTCATTCTTCCCCGTGGCCCGATCCCGAGCAATCACCCACCAATCTCGGTGAAAGGCATTAAGTTCGTCTCGTCATCTTCTTCGAGACCTATCACGACGTCAGATGCTATGGGAGATGGAACCCACTTGGTAGACATATAAGCCCACAAGTCGTTCGCTATGCGAGATATACTTGCCCTACCCAGTCCCATAATGGGACTCCCATTTCAGCTTTGTGGCTGTTTAAGCTACATCAGCTATCAGAGTTTTGGAACGCAGTACTCTCTTCTGGAAAAGATAGAAGTAAAGATAAAGGCTTTAAAAAAATCATTAATGTGGATCAAAAAATATTGTTATGATACGGAACACTCGATGTTGGAGTCCGACTGGCATTTGACCGGGTTTTTTTTTATTAGTTTCACTGACTCTTTTTATACCACAGAGGTGACAAACAAGCGTAGGGCCCGCCCGATTATAGAACTCTATATATTTATTTGTTATTTATTGTGTGGCAATGAATGCTTCTTCCTTTCTTTCTTCAATAAAGATATTGAAAGTAAAATCGGAATAATTCATCTTTCATTTCTAATTTTGCAATATTCAATACCAAAGTTCGATGACCTCCCAAAAATATCATGAAATATTACTGTTATTTCCTCGGACAGATTTTAGCAGGAAATCTCGTTAATATTCCCAATTCATAGTTAATCGAATTGGGATTTGTGCAAATACGATTATTCTTATTTCGGCACAATCAAGATTTAGCTGTATCGAGTCAATCTAGCATTTAATGTCCTAGGAACTACGCCATTATTTTCGTTAATGTATATAGGATAAATTAATCGCTCTGTAGTTGAATATAAAATAATAATCTATGTTTTCTCCTCTTATTACAATGGGTATAAATCAAATACTGTCCGTCGCACGCCTCACAAAATTTTCAAAGAAAGAAAACATGATAGATGATATTGGATTTGTAGGTACTTTGTACTTACCTAAATATAATGTACCCAAAAGATACAATTGGAAGTAAACAATAGTTTTATCGATGAATAGCAATCTCTTCTGGACGACTTTAATCGGCATAAACGAAGTAGGTAGATTTTTCAACTGAAATAGAACACTTTAAGATAAGAAGATAACTTAACCTAATTCATTAAAAAAATACTTATTTCAAAATAAGCCTTTAAACGCCAAAACGACCGTTAACAAGACGCAATCAAAATACTTATACAACATTAAGATGCCAAATAAATAATCAATCTATCATTAAAAGTTTTTTGATCCCAAATTAAATAAACCCCGCGCCATCGCGAGAAACTCCCTCAGAATTTAAAAACCACTAAGAAATTTCCTTGCAAATAATTTCCGGGAACTGAATTCGGTCCGCGAGGGCGTGTGATTATTAAATATGAGATATGGTTCGAATTCCCTGTCACTCTCAGTCAGTCCTAAGGGCTCATACATACAAGTTAGCAAGCGGTTGATGACGGTAAATGGTAGTGAAGTTTGAGTTGTGTGTGGCATAGTTTGAGGGTACCCTAACCGACATGCCAATCAACGAAATAACTTTCTATCTGCCCATTATAAGTTTGGTCACTTTTTGAATGTCAGGCGTGATCAGGGTAGCGCATCTACGAGATGGTCTGATTTGTGATGAAGGCACACTACGAACGCACACATTGGAAGTCAATTTATCAGGCATATATGTATTTATATATTATTAAAATAAAACAGTTTATTATGTCAAAACTAATTAGTACAAAAGCAAATTCCTAATTCCTAGAGCACAGATATTTAAATACGAAATACAAACACAATTTACAACATCTAAGTAAATTAACTGCACAAATAAATTTCTTAAATCCGCACATTCAATGTAGTGGGTGTACAGCGTAATTGTCGTTACTCATATCACGCTGTCATTTAACACTCACTTGTCAATTTACTTTACTGTACATTACTGGCAATTAAAATTTGTTAGAAAGTTAATAAAGCCTGAATTTATGTTAATTAATTAAATTAAGGTCATGGATACGTTAAAGATCTATGTTACTTTACTCTACTTTAAGAAAAGCCTACTTGGCGGTAACACACTGTATACGAGTAAGTATGTAACGAATACAATAAAATGTTATTCTCCCGGTCTGAAACTCTGAATTTTCCGGTCATCGGACTTCTTATAAAAAGCAAAGCTGTATCACGCATGGAAACTGTAAAATATAGCGAATAGCGAATATAAATGAAATCCCTTCGTATCGGTTTTTGTATCGTCAGAATTTACGAGTATTGTCGGCATAAAATAAGTATTCGCTACGGCAGTGTAGACGAACCTTTTCAGATGCAAATCGGCAAGTTTGGACAAGTTCCCCGTCCGCCACAGGTTCAGTCGGAGCACAGTCGGCGCCGACAACACGTCAATCACTGCCTATTGGAGATGGAGCCTTGAACTCCAACTGTTGGAGGAATCAATAACACCACAAATGTTTGTATCGCAGAACTTCCAAGTTGGAACATTTGAAGGAGTTTCGGTCTGTTTATTACATGAACTTTGTTTAACGTTGTTTGACGACACGGTTGGAGCAGTGGTTAGGTAAACAACTGCCTACTGAGCCGACGGTCTTGGGTTCGAATCCCGGCAAGGGCACATATTTGTGTGATGAACTCGAATATTTGTGCCTGGGTCATGGGTGTTATTTGTATTTAAGTATGTTTTTATATAAGTGTCCATAACACAAGCCTACTAGAGCTTACTGTAGGACTAGATAGATTTTTGTGAGATTGTCCGATATTTATTATTTTGGTTACAACGACACAAATTAAATTAATGAAACATACGTAAATTTATGAAACATGTAACGTCTCTTTTATGTGGGTATACCACAATTTTATTTAAACTGTTAATACAAAGATCAAAGCTTAAAGAAAAAATTAAAAAGGTGGAAGAGACCGGGAATCGAACCCGGTACCTCTGGATTACCGGTCCAGCGCGTTAATCACTTCGCTACCCTAGCTCCAGGTGGACCTGACAAGGTTGATGAATCGACACTCATTTTAAGGGAAACTCGAATGTGTTGATAAGATGCTGAAATCATTGTAGGTACTATTAATTGTAAAAAAAATTGCGAATGAAATTATTTTTTTTAGAGTTCCTTAGCTCTAACAAAATGCCCTTTTTGTCCGTGGGTTTGTCCACGGCTTAGCTAAAATATTGTTAGTATTTATGTATGTGCAGATGTAAATTGATAAGTTCCCTGTCTTACACAGGTTCTGTGTGAGTACAGTCGGTATCGACAACACGCCAATCACTGAATATTGGAGCCTTGAAGTTCATCTCGGAGGAATCAATATCAACACAAATATTTGTATCTCGGATGTTCCAAGTTTGAAGAAACTTGCGAGAGTCTTGTTTACTAAGCGGAGCCGAAACTTTGTTTACATTAATAGCAGCAAATTTGAGAGAAACTCGAATGTGTAGCGCAAAATGTCAAAATAATGAATTTACGAATTTGCACTATTTAAGTAATTCTCTTATTTTACCGAGTACCTATTCATAAATTTGCAATTACAACATTTGTCGCCTACCGTTTTCTAGTATACCTACCTACTCGTAGATATTATAGATTTAAGTTGTGTGAAGTCGTATATATATAGGGATTGCATTGCATCCACAATAAGGACTTGACTGACTGTTGGTTTTTTTTTATTTTGGTACCTATTCCTATCACTATAATTTCTAACCAAGTTCACCCACTTCAAAATCAGTTTATTTTGCATAAACAAAGCAAATACTATAAATAGAGCAAACGAAAACGAGCGCAAGGCCAGTATGTACAAGCATTTGATTTGACTCACTGCATCGCAGAATTCAATATTTAAACACTGATAACTTATGACAGTTCACTCTTCCAGTCGCCACACCCACAGTGAATAAGTTATTATCAATCCTCTGATTATTTTCCATGAATCCCAGTAATGAAGAATATCAGTGGAACTGCTAGACCACTGGAAACTTTATAATACATTTGCTTTACTTTTTTTTTAAATCAGGCGTGTAATTTTGAAGTTATGATATGGTACATTATGTTTTCTACATGTGTACGGTGGGTCATGCCAGCGTGACATCATCCCTCATCAGACTTTACTCATAGATTAAGCATATCTTCATTTCATACATTGAGCGAGTCCGTCAAGTGACGTCAAAGGCCCGCGCCCCACTAAATATTTCGGAAACTAAAAGGCCCACATTTTTATTGCGTTAAAAACTACATGAATAGGTATCTAATTCATCTAGTTTTAATGCAGCATACCTAATGCAAGGGAAATCTAAATTTCGTGGTATCCTTCATTGAAGAAATGCGGTATTCATTAGTGGAAGTTTAGACGACGACAGAGGGACTAAAAACTAAAAGTCCGTAGGATATGTTTTAACCATCTTAAAAACATCAAGCCGTAATAAACTTTTAAGAGGCATGTAATGATCTAAGTGCCATGGAATTCATTCTTAAACTTGGGGAGTTTCGTTAAGAATAATCTGTTCCACAGCTATCGATCGCCACGAGGTATGAAAGAAAGAAAATAGCATAAAACAAAGAAGGCAGATACTAAGTCCATCCAGCAGCGATGGCTGTGGATTAAATTAAAGTCATCTTTATTTTGTTAATTATATACATTTATACATAAGATTTAAGCGGTGGTAGCCTAGTGGTTAGGGCATGCGACTTTCAATCCGGAGGTCGCGGGTTCGAACCCGGCCCGTACCAATGAGTTTTTCGGAACTTATGTACGGAATGTCATTTGATATTTACCACTCGCTTTTCGGTGAAGGAAAACATCGTGAGGAAACCACCTAAGCCCAATAAGGCCTAGTTTCCCCTCTGGGTTGGAAGGTCAGATGGCAGTCGCTTGCGTAAAAACTAGTGCCTACGCCACATCTTGGGATTTAGGTAGCCGACCCCGATTGAGAATTCATTCTCAAAAAATGGGACAAAGGCTAGGAGGATGATGATACATTTATACATAAGTCCAGGGTTTTTGAATTGTTTGGTTGGTATGATAATCTTACAGCGCAATCATCGCATCTTTAATCTCATAGACTAACACACATCAAAGGCGACTGAACAAATACAGTCTATGAGCTATTAAAATAGCCTTCAGGTTATGCCTATCTCAGTCGCTCTTAAGCTTAAGTCGAGATATTAAACTCCTGATATTACCCGAACCTGGAATTCTAAGAACTCACGGACTATACGCAACACAGATAATAACTTAATATTTTCTTTAACGTCAATATTTACATCGTATCACTGAACCTTAAGATTACTCTAGAATTATTCGCGTGAAATCTGTTTGAACGATCTTATTTAGATAGTGCCGTCGACAATCGCGTCTGGGGTGTGTCGGTTGTGTAGATCAGTTATTCACAATCATTGTTTATTTGAGTCTAGAATTATCAAGTGTTGACTACTATGTGTGTACAGTACAGAGATTAAATTCAACACAGCTACTACGGGCAACGCAATGTGTTTTGCGCAATAATAAAGTGGTTGAGACTGTCTGAGCCACACCTAAGTTTCAGTTTACTCCGTTTACAATTAAATCACGTCTGACTGTAATAAATACGGTCGAGGAAATTGAAACACGTAGCTTTTTCGCTCATGTCACAATGTCAATAAGAGTCAAAAAGATTCACGTTTCAGTTTCCTTTACTGTACATGTATCGATAATCGATACGATACCTTCGAGCTATATATAAGGACGTCTATATCTACTAATGTAACACATTGTTAGTACATTTTTAATCTTGAATTAAAAGTCAGGGATTTATGTTCTAGGATATAATTTAATAGGTATATGAAAGAAGGGGGTTGTGAATTTCTTTCCCAGGCTAATAGGGGCGCTCTCTAGTTTATAAATTACTTACTATATTTAAAAAAAAACGATTACCATTACCACGCCATACAAGTATAAGGATAAGCTTGTCCCGCAATCTAACCCTCATCCCACGGTTTCTTGAGATAGTCATCAGACGAACATAACGTCCCCAAAAATATTATTACTGAATCTATTTTTACAAAACCCAACTACCGCCTTATTTCTCCTGTTTACAATGGTTTATTATTACGTTAAAATAGACTGTGACACAATTTCCAGGCCGCAGATAAAATTATGTACAAGCCATTGTCTAACAAACGGTACAAGGGACATTGTTTCAAGTGTATTATGTATCGGGAGATCAAAGCAGAAAGCATTTTATGGCGTTGAGACGTATAGAGCTATTATCCTCTCGAGGTATAATCAAGGGGTTCACTCCGCGCCGCGTCTCAAGAAATATACCTACTTTACTTTACTCCGCCTCGTTCGGCTAGGGTCGGTACGTTCGAAGCAGAGCCAACGCATCGATTATATTTTTATTATTGATATAATTTTAATTATTTTTAACCGAATTTAAAAACGGAAGAGCCTCAGTGGTCGTCTGTAATGAATCTTCCCCGATTTTCTCCGTATAATGTAAACCGATTTTTTTCATTAATAATAGTTTAATAATAATAATTAAGATTAAGTCAGGATCGGCTAGATCTCAGGATTGATTCAACGCAGACATGTGTGGTTTCCGTTTTTCTACTCACTTCAATGAACATTTAGAGCCAGTATCATAAAATTTACCTAATGATGGATCATGGATATGCTTACTGGCTCTCAGGAATGGTTCAACGTAGAGAAGTGTGGTTTTCGTTTTTCTACTCACTTCAATGGACATTTAGAGCCTATTTCATAAAATGTACCTACTTTATGACCCTGGAGAACCCTGGAAAATTCTATGACACTGGCTCTAACTGCTCATCTAAGTGAATCGGAATGCGAAAACCGCACATGTCTGCGTTGAACCAGTCCTGAGATCTAGTAGGCACTTCCAGGGTCCATCATCTGGTCAATTTTATAATCATCATCATCATCATCATCTCAGCCATAGGACGTCCACTGCTGAACATAGACCTCCCCTTTGGAATTCCATATATACCGGTTGGAAGCGACCTGCATCCAGCGCCTTCCGGCGACCTTTATAAGGTCATCTGTCCATCTTGTAGGTGGACGTCCTACGCTGCGCTTGCTGGTCCGAGGTCTCCACTCGAGGACTTTTCGGCCCCATCGGCCATCTGCTCTGCGTGCTATGTGGCCTGCCCATTGCCACTTCAAGTTGCTAATCCGGTGAGCTATATCGGTCACTTTAGTTCGTCTACGGATTTCCTCATTTCTGATTCGATCACGTAGAGACACCCCGAGCATAGCCCTCTCCATTGTTCGTTGAGCGACTTTTATAATACTGGAATACTGGATCTTAATGCTAATCAAGGTTGTTAGAAAAGCGAAAACCACACACGTTTACGTTAAACCAATCCAAAGATCCAGTAGGCACCCTTAGAGACCATTATCATAAAGATCGCGTTAGGTCCGTCTTATGTTGGATGTATTTATTAAAAGTTGCTTGTAAAACAAGTACAAATACCGAGAAGTAGCTTCCCTTTTTGTTGGTGTAGGCAACCTTAGGAGTATGACACGCCCCACACGTATATATATTTGTATATTTCACATATTATGCCGCTGGCGCGTTTGTCCGGTGGTGTTAGAGTAAAAAGCCATAAAAATCATATTTACAATAAAAAGAGCATAAGTGACTGATGAAGAACTAGAACATTACTCATGTACATTGTATGTAGGTAAGGATGTGAACAAACGATTATCTCCGGCTGTCATTGGTTGTATCAATTTATTAATAGCTGCATTATCGTGGCCATCGTCGTTTTGAGTTGTGATGGATGATAGGTATTAACTGAAAAAAGTAAATGTGGTAAATAGGATCTCGAACAGCCCCGTAAATTACGTTTGCTTTTTGTATGAATATGACCTCAGAGATGTAAAAATTTAACGTACTCGTAGGTATGTGCATTGAAAATTACACTAATATATTTAACAAAAAATTAAACGTCTATTTGGATGTGAATGTCTCGAAAAACTTATTATTTGTGTATTTATATACTTATGCCTACCTAATATGCTTATGTTAATGTGTCGTCAAAACGGCAGATGGTATTTTAATCAATTTAGGTACACTGATAGTCATCAGAGGGTTTTTTTATAGAATACTTTTACCCGACTAAACACGAATCAAATACGAGGGCTATTGTTTGTTTTCCTCCGCGCGAACGAAGTTGATTCATCTTCTAGTGCATAATTGAAAACTAATATAATACTTATTACCAATATTTTTTTTTGTTAAATATATTAAATATACTTGATAGGTATATATTTCTGAGCAAAATATGGTACTATATTTTTAGGATTCCGTAGTCAACTAGGAACCCTTATAGTTTCGCCATGTCCGTCTGTGCGTCCGTCCGCAGCTTAGCTCCGTGATCATTAGTACTGGAAAGCTGAAATTTGGTATAAGTATGTGTATGTATATGTATCACGCCGACAAAACTGTAAAAAAAACAATTTTTCGGGTACGTCTCGTAAACCTAAAGTGGGGGTAATTATTTCTTTTTCGTTCCAATACTAGTGTGTGGGGTGTCGTTGAATAGGTCTTTTAAAAATAATAGGGGTCTTCAAACAATATTTTTTAATAATCTCAGCAGTTTTGTAAATATTCGCTCCGGAAATCCAAAAAATAGCCAGGAAAATTTCATGAAAATGAGGCCTTATTAGTACTTTCAATGAAAACTATATTGAATTAAATCGGTTGAGCCGTTTTTGAGTTATCGCAAAATTTCATAATTTTCTTTAAAATGACGTAAGTGCCGCGCGGTGTCCTTATACTTCGAAGGTTACACGTATTAGTTATAAGTTCCATACTGCATTAAAATATTCCGCTCAATCTGGCGCGTGTAATCGATAACTTCCAGAAGGTAATAAGTAATTACAGTTACTTTGGTGTTTACGACCTTTTTATAGAGCTTGACATCTCTCTCGTAATTTAATACTGAGTAGGTATAATACGGTACTCTTTATGTTACACATAGGTACATCACAGAACAAACGGTCGAAAAAAAAGGGAATAAAGTTCAATAAATTACTGTACTATTAATCATTTCATTTCATTTCATTTCATTTCATAAATTACTTCAATAAACCATTACAAAAACTCAATTACATCACGTATAGGCCGTCGCCCGATCATAATGATACGTCAAATCATTCCTAGGTATAATTGATAAATAAGGTTTTTTTTGTTTACAATTCTGAAAGCCATTATATGACAAAGCCCTGCTTCGCAGTACTTCTGTGCCCGCTCTCACTTGACTTCTTTCTTTAATTAAGTTCACTACAACGTGCTTACTACTCTATAAATCCGAAATGGTTGTCCAGTAAGCACATAATCTCCGTATTTTGTCGTTGTAGACGCCATATCTGATGCAGACGGACAATGACGCGTGGACAGTTTTCTTTTAGGCGTATCGGTGTCGGGGTTTACAACCGAGAAAAAATGAGGTTCTGAAGTCGATGAGCATGTCTTGTTTGTAGCCTCAGAACTAGGTTCATAAAACTATTTATTTATTTGAAAACGTGAACCTACGTAGCCCTCCATCAAACCCTTTACGACCCTTTCGAAAGATAACTATAGAGATACACTATTCGTTTCAGTTTTCAAGTTACCAATGAGAACTATTCGAAAGAAGATACGTGCCGAACCGAATACAAAAGTTTCTGTCTAGAATATAAATACCTGTATAACAAAAAAACTTGGGAAATTCAGATAACATCAGAAGGTCACGGACATGAAAAGATAGAAAGGCAGGCGAATGTCATTACCATGAAAAGATAAGAACCTGTTAATGTACTGCGCGGTCTTTTGTTATTTTATAGACAAAACATAGATTATCCTCCATCAATTTCGTCGGCTCTTTATCCATAATGTAACCAAAGTGAACCAACTGTGTGCTCAATTGGAAAAGAGGGAAACATTTCAATTCTCCCGCTATATTATTCAACGGAACGCACTTAGGGAATATGTTTGCCTAAAATAAGATCGTGGGTTGAAGATACTCCAGCATCTATCTTACATAATTACATAACACATCGAAACGCAATTTAACTGCGTAACGAAATTAGGAGACTCGTCATCATCATTATATCAGCATCAGCAGAATGACAACCGCTTTCGGATAAAGGCAGGGCCGATCTTAGCCATACTGACCGGGGGCCACCCAGGTCCGCCGCCATTGGATAAAGGCCTCATAAGATGGTCCACATAAATCGATTGTGCGCTGTCCATATCCAACATCGGTTTTTCACGAAACAACCTCACGGTGGAGAAAATACTTCTTATACATTTAATTACAGCTAAGAAGTTTTAAATAAACATTCCAAATAGAAATCTACGTAAGTTAAACCTTTTGAACATTGAAAAAATAAGTAAATCTTTAAAATCCGCTACAATGACCAAACTCCGAAGTAATGCCGTAACAAGAAGGGTGAAAAAAACGTTAACGGTCGCTCCATTTAATTGCCCTAAATATTTCCAAGTACACAAAGAATCTGGACAATTTTAATAAAATTTCTGGCTCGTGCCACGCTAACACGCTAGACTAGGAGAGCCTGGTCATTTCGACGATAAATTACAGGCTTCGGCCTAATCGCAGGTGATTGAGAAGGAATGGTACAAAGACAAGTTTGGCACTTTAGATAAATCTTCTCGTACCCTTTATTTCTCACTTGTTAACCGAGGGACGTTCTTAACACAATTTGATTTGAGAATTTTGAAGTAGCAAACCTTAGTTTTTAAACAGAATAAAAAGCTACAGATGTAGATAGCTATCTCTTTTGATCTCCATAAAAGCCACTTGAGAACTGTATTTTATTGGTTGTTAGTGTAAAATGCAACGACATTGTTCATGAGGCGTGGCGACGCCATCAGCCGCTCCGGTGGCCATGGTGGCCATGAACGCTAGCCGATTTTGCCCTAAGTGACTAAACAAAGGCGGACGACAGAGCCCTAGGTACACTAGACTAGGACAGACGGTCTGGTAATTTAAGTGATAAATACAGCCTTCGGACAAATCGCAGGTGATTGAGACATAATGGGGTGTTACTCTTAAAAGGTCTTTATTTTTCACTCGTGTTAAGTTCTTAATGTAATCTAAATTGAAGCGAATTTTGATGTAGTCGACTTCTTTTGGGTACGCACGGTACTATGTAAATCTCATCACTGCTTCCCATCAGGCGCCTAATGGACATTGACATAAAGCGATTTGAGCATCGGCCATCTAACAAAAAATAATGACACGGCTGAAGTAGACACCTTATTTCAAAATAACTTAGAAACAGCGAATTTGAAGTCTCAGGCATGTTTCGAGCTACGATCAAATTAACGTCAATAAAATTCAGATCGGGACCAGATCAAGTCAAATTGTGTGTACCTGTACCTACTAGCGAACGTAACTGTATCGTTTATTCATCGTAACGTAATCGACATAAAGTGGTATGATACTCATTGATGTGATCAATGCCTGAATTAATTCATTAATTCTACCATAAGATCATTAGAGTATGCATGTAAGAGACGTGACATATCACAAGAGCTAATTGAACGTAACTATTCTCAACCTAATCCGATTGTAAATGTTAAAGACAAAGGTATCCATGTTAGTCTGGATCTCAGTACTGTTCGCTAAAGCAGCTTATATCATAATCCGAACATCAACTACATCTGTGCGAAATTTCATTAAGCCCTCTGTCTATTAGGCTCCATTTTCCGATTTCCAATATCTACGAGGGCGAAATTATATTTTGTTTTGTCTAGAGTCTGTCTGTCTACGATTTTTTACTCCCAGATAATGTTACCAATATCGCTGTTGACAGAATTTAAGAAATTGGATATTCTTATCTGAAGAAAAGTTTTGGAAACGCCAAGCGGTATTGGGCAACGAAGTTTGAGTTTATTATAATTAGGAGATGGGAATAGATATTTGTCAGTTGTCAACGACCCCAGCAAAATAATTAGATGATGATCGCTTCGCTGAGCTGAAATGGATTGAAATTAAGCTGATTCCATGGTGATATCGGCAGATGGAATTGTTAATTGTATCTTAATATTATTATTGTTTCTCATTCGACTTTGAGTGTTTTCATCTTGAAGTAGCCTTCACGTAAAGTTGTCATCATTTAGTTTTAAATTTTTACCCGTTGGTATAAGCGTTTGGAGTTAAAGTTTGTTTGTGTGTTTGTCCATTTTCCTGGAAAACAACTGGGACGATTTCGATCTGCGATCGACGAATTCCACGATTGAAGCTCATTGCAATTGCTACCTGTGAAACAAATTAGAGTCGATAATAAGATCTGGTCTCAAAAATGTTTCAATTTATCGCGATGTTTTTTATTTAGGTACCTTCATTGCAAGACCGTGTCGAAACTTCAGAAAATGAAGGTTAATAAAAAAATTAAGATAGGCCCGGTTAATTATGAGTACAAAGCGCGAGAGTATAAAGTGTTTATTTCCCTGTATTTTTTAGTAATAAAAAATGCCTATTTAGATGCCTACTACCCTGGAGAGTCAATATTAGGATGAACCTTGAAATCCTTTGAAATATTAACGGAAGTTTCCCAAGGGGACCTTAACTGGCACGTATTTGTAGCCTCGTAAAGACTTACTTCCCAAGGGCTTTATACAAAGGGTTCTTTTTATGTACTTTCTAAGTCAGTTTTCCAAAAAGTCTAAATGTATGTCGGTACTACTCGGTACATAGATACTCGGATGAATTTAGTTTGTTATAAACCATTTTTTTTTTCTATCTTTGCTTACTCTTCTGTTCAATACGAAATTCGTAAGCGTAACAATAAACCTTTTAAGAGTTTATTTTACTATGTAAGAACAATTCTTGAGAGCTTGTTTAATTACTGTTAACTTAACTGTTAAGTTATTAACTTTAAGTTTAAATAAATAGCTAGCTGATGTATCTGAGCATTTTCAAAAAACATGTACATAGTTAAAGGCTTAATAAAAACAAAATTACGATCGCGTCTTTTGTGTTACGAAAGTTACTCATAGAAAAGGGTAGCCAATCACTTGCAAACAACGTTTCATAAATGTTCATTTTACAAACAACGTTAGACAAATTAACGATTCCCAAACTAGACGCTGCATAAAATATAGTTTTACAAATCGATCATGATACAAATTATTTATTGGATAAAACATCATATCACAAAACATTATTTAACAACTTATTCATTTATTATTCTAGTCAATTAACAAAATAACGAATGATAAGACAACTTTAATAAAATGCATTGTTTGGTAAACATTTCGTTTAATAAATCATCATGGTGTGAACGCCATTCGTATGTGTAGTTATCTACGAGTACAAATATTAATATACTCAATTTTTAACAAAGTATAATTGTTCTGATGAGCATACAGACGTCTTAGTGTTCAGGTTATTGAGGGTTTTTAGGTAACATGGCTCAAAAACCGAAAGCTGTAGATTAGGTTAGGTTTGTTTTATGACCATGTATAAAAAATGTAACATTACTCAATCTAATTTAGCCTAAAACTTGCGAACATAGAAAAAAAAATTTTTTTGAACCCCAATATCTCGGTTAATATCGCTCTGAGAGAAAAAGTTTAAAGAACAAAACATGCTTATTTTAGCGTAACCTACAAGATTCAATCTAATTTGAACCAAAAAACAGCAAAAAAAAAAAAGTGTAAAAAGGTCCCAGAAACTGCCCCTCTTTGGTACAATCTGACCGAAATAAGTACAATATTTGGCCCAAGTGTTTCGAGTATTAAACTTCATACCGTCCTGCGTATCGTTACATAGAGAATTATTTTTAATATTTTTATGAAACAATAGTTTATCAATTAACGTTTTGCAAAATAACTGATTTTTAAAACGATTTATTCGTGAAGTGAACATTTTTTAAATGAAACTTTGTCTGAATATAAAGCGTCAAAGTTACTAAATGTATATTTGTCGAGTAATTATTTGTAAAATGAGCATTTTAAGGAATGACAGGTTTGTGAAATGAATAGTTTGTGAATCGTTGTTTGTTGTGTGATTATTGAAGTTGAAGTGATTATTTGTAAAAAGTTGTTTAGCAAATGATGATAAACCTAGAAAAGATATGGGTAACTATCGCTACACAAAGGAATCAATTAAGTTTTGTTTTAATTAAAGCCCTTAACTTGTTTTTTGAAAATGACTCATCTATCGTGGCCAGATCCAAGAATTATTCACTTCATGATGGGTCCGACCATTTCTTGAAATGGTTGTGTTTCATGATAGTAGAAAATACTTGCTGCCAACATCATGATGTGGTCTGGTCCGATCAATAAATCAATCAAAGTTTGACGATGAATACTTGATGAGCTTAGGTAATGTTTTTCTAAGACCTGACCACGACATAAATCCATCACCTCATCTTTAAAGTTACCAGACCATTATATTGCGATAATAGTGATAATGTGTTACAGATGATCGAGAATCATCGTGGACGAGTCACATGCACAAGTTATTGTTTACAATAAATCAGTCGATAACGTCGTAATTATCTGTATCTCACTGATTGCTTATCGGTAATCATAATAGGGTGGGAGACATTTTTTTTTAAGTAGTCAATTGATCCTATATTTTATTGGAATCAAATGTCTATATGGGACTGAAAAATACATTAAGATCACTCTGATAGTCAAAAAATATATACTGTTAAGAGGCCTTATTCCTTTTAAAATGCTGATTGTTTTAGACATTTTTCTCTATGATCAAACATGTTTCTTAACATATTATTGATGTTACTACCTAGAACAGGGCTATTGGGATTTATTGATATATACTAGAAACCTACAGTTTGAATTTTTCATTGATAATTTTTGTTTCAAAAACTATTCGAAATTGACAAAATTCACGCGGATAATTAGATTTTTCTAATTATTTTCGACTGCACGCAATAAAAGCATGAAATAGCTACGTTACTACCTAGAACTCGGTGAAAAGTGTTATTTACTTCAAAAAGTTGGTTGAAATTATCAATATATTTGTCATATGAAAAAAATAATTTTTTTAAAGGAATAAGGCCTCTTAAAATTCGACATTCCTACGGAGCGCTGAAAACGCTCCATACAAATGGCGAGCGTGCCGTGACGTCATCATCCCCAAAGGTAAGAGTAACTAAAGTATGGAAGAATAACTAGATTGACATTATGACCGCGGAAAGTGCGTTTAAGTACATTTTTGTCCTATAATTATTGTTTTGTCGAATTATGAGGATGATGAAAAAAATATCAAATTAGCTTTAGGACTTAAAAAAACATAAAATTTGCTACAAAAATTGGTTATAATTTACAAACAAAAAGAAAAAGTCCAAAAATATTTTTTATTTAATACCGAAGTGACAAAAATACGCTGTTAAAATTATTTGGATTCTTCACAATATACTTATTATCAACTTTTATTAGCATCAGAACTTCGGTAATTGAACCGGAACAACCGAATTGCAGATTAGCTGGATTATCTTTAACTGAGTTAATTACCCATTAGTTGGAAAAGAGTTGACAATTCCTAGCTAATGTCATAGTTATTAGGGAACCCATATATAATGCGTCGTTTAAGTTATGAAATTATGGCCCGTAACTGGAACTTATCATAAAACGAAATTACCCGTACCTAAGCAGGTAAATGCCGCTGGCCATCAAATAAATGATAAGCTCAGTACCAACTTGAAAGGTACTGGGTACCTATTACAGGGGTCACCTATAATTATCATTAATAACGAAAAAGGTCAAGCCTTCAAAATCCTTTTTAAAACACATTTACCGGGATTTAGCATTAAGTTTGGATGTCGTTACTTTTTATCTGAGTAATCAAACCTTATCTATTAACGCCAAAATTATGAAGGAAGTAATTAGTAAGTAATTAATTACTTACGTATATACAGTAATATGTTCTAACAAACTTTAAAGTTATTCGCATATTTAGTTAAGGAGATTAATTAAAAGAATTTTCAGGGTTTACATTAACTTTTCATACCATATATATTAGGGTGGTCCACGGTTGTATGGGAAAAATTCAAACTGTAGGTACTGGTAGCGCCACCCCTCAAAATTGTTACACATATAATGGTAAATAAATACTGAAAGTTTTGTGAATTTATCTCAACTACTAAGCAGTGCTCAAGCGTCTTAAAGATTCATTTAAAGGTATTTTTTGTAGCCCTATAAGGAATTAGTACACGGGCTTTTATTACAAATCAATCATATTTATTACAAATAATCATTATTTACTACAAATATTTATTACTATAATTTGTTTATTACTATAATTTGATCAATTTTTAAATGTTTGATCACCTTGAGCACTGTCCTGCAAGCAAGTTATGAGTCGAGGACAAGAGATATGTTCACTTGAAAGGTTTTTTTAGGTAAAAACAAGTTATCACTAAATAATTACATATAACCGTTTATTACAAACAATAATATTTATTAAAAACAACCATATTTATTTCACATATAAGAACAATTTTTAAAACTTTGATCACCTTGAGCACTATCTTGCAAATAAGTTAGGAATCTGTAATTTAACATAAGTAATATAAGGGGAAGGTGTAACAAATTACGGGGGTGGCCGACCTGAAATTTAAAAAAAAAATTTTTGGACCACCCTAATATATATCATTATCCTTGTTCAATAACGAAATAACGTTAAATAGACCTACCAATTTTAAAAAGGCATGAAACGTGATGTGCTTTTTAAATAAATTATGCAGGAAGCATGTTCACTGAACATGCATTAAACTTTTACCTCAAGTAACCTCGGCTCTCCTATGCTAAAAATAAATCATTGTCCCAAATATAAATCAAACTAAACATTGCGATGCACTAACAGGTGCGAGCCGTCTGATCCATCCGAAGATCAAAAAAGATAATTTTAACGACGATACTCACAGTTTGTTATTCCAAAATCAAACGGCCCTTAGTTAAATAAGGATCACAACTCACAACGTTACACAGGCGACGTTCTCATATGTATACATTTGTGTAATTAATACAAACATAATGAGAATTATTGCTACAAACATGTGGCGATGGGAAAATAAACGAGAGGGCAACGTACAGAGCTAAGCTGCCAGATTATTTTAACTGGAACACATTTTTGAGCATCTACTCATACATTGGATATATTTTCATGTCTGCGAAAAATAATATTGAATACGTCTAATATTTACACACGTTAAGCGGATATAAAATCTTTTTTCTCGTGACATCTCAACCGAGAATCATCTGTCTTCCATTTGAAGTAACTCTTGTATATCAAGACGCTCGTATATCTGTCTCGAAGATTTGTAAGCCACATGAGGTTCTATATTTATAGACTTGTGAAGTCGCTAATTACAATCAATCGATGGAGAATCTGATACTGTTAATTAAGTAGAGACAACCGAAACTTCCAGTTCCATTAGTCAGAATTAGTTCGTTTAAGCTATGTTACCGTTGTCGGGACACGAAGTCTATTTCCACCGAGCGATTATGCAGTCCAGTCAGGGCTTCCGCTCTCGTCACCAGCGAGGAAACCGCCGTCAAAACATTCGATACATCACGAATGTTCAACTCTATTGTTTAATTTTACCTTCCAAACAATCCGCAAAAAGTCCACTTTCACAAATTGTTATTTACATGAATTCACTTTCGTCAGTTTTATAACATTTACAATATTTATAGTTTTAACTCCGAATGCTTAGCTAGATAACGTTATCGTCAAATCCAATTTAATGAATAAAACTAATATTTTATTCACGCAAACATGCATTAATGTGGAAATCTTTATTATCAAGCGCGCGAAATTCTAGGCCACGCGTCGAGAGATATTAGAAAAATTCCCGAACGCTCGATGTTTTTTACGCGACGGGATTGGTCGGAGCGGCCGGAACGAGCGCGTGTCGCCTCGTCGACTGCCCGACGTCGACTGCTGCCTTCAGCCAAGTGCTGAAAAATAAGAGCACATGGCTGCCAGCCTCAGCCTCCGGGTTGTTATGAAACGGCGGGGTCACTCAACTTGCGACCATGGGGAGTCTGATAAGTGCCATCCACGCCACCCCGAGCTTAAGGGATCTCGATGTAATTGTAGGACTAGTCTAATTGTATTGAAGTCAACAGGACAAATTTTTCAATTAAAGATTGCTTAAGAGATTAAAGGGATCGCATTGATGTCAAGATTGTCAAGCCTGATGTCGCGAAGGACGGTTATTGATGTTCGAAGTAAGGCCTACTTATGCGGAGAAGGGACAAGGGTCTAGGTTTGAATGATGGATGGTAACTTTGTGAGTGAGGACGTTAATTCTTGCGTGAATTATGATATGATGCCCACAAACAATAGAGTAACTCTATGTGATGAACACAAATGGACATGATCAAGACGGTCCTTTATAGAATAGTTTAGGACAATCTCCCAAGAATACCGAATTTCGAGTACATACGTTTTAAATAGATTAACTTAACAATACGTGCAACAATAATTACCTATGTATGACTTTTTTTTGTACACATATTATAAAGATATTTTTTGGAGTTAAATCTATGAAAGTCACGACTTTATCAGGTTTCATTCAACTAAGTCAAAACAGCAATAATAGCTTGGTCTACAAAAATAAATAACGGCAAAAATTTTCAGTAGTCCCACCCCCACTTCACCGTTAAGAACGCGCGTTTATATTTTTCGGTATTTGTATGACTTTACTGTAGAGGTTATATGTACACGCTAAGTAATTATGATATATACCTACATATTCATAATATTGTACTCTATGTATACAACGATTTGACCCAGATGTTACAGAGTTTACTACATAGGCATACAACTAAGGTAATATGCAAATACGCAAACGTTATACCAAGTAGAGAAACTTGGCTCGTGCCCTCGCTCGTGCTTGGATTAACTCGGAAGTTAGTTTTATATTTGCACTTAATACCAAGTATTCAAATCAACTGCAGTTCGAACGTTCGCTATTGAAATACGTGTGCACAAGTGTAGTTTGCTTGCGTAAGTCGAATGACTTAACTGATCCAGTTTGATTCCATTGATATAAAATATACCTATATTCATTGTATCGTCCGTATACCGGATATATTACAAACATACACATCGATTGGGTAGTATCCCAGATACAAAAAATATTATTATAGTCCGGCAGTTAAATTATTAAATTGTGAACACAGAATTTTGTTATTTTGTCAATCAAACAAAAACATACAAAGATAAAACACATAAAAGTTCGGGAATGGACGTTCGTGACGTCACGCCTTGCTGTGTCACACAATAGGTAATCTTCATATTTTTTTATTTTATTGACAAAAGGAAAAAAGTGTTACCATTTTTTTTTTATGAAACTGACGGACTAATAATATTTTTAAATGACTTAGACTTCTTGCTGTTCGAGCTGAATTAGGAGACCTTGTCCGGTTGTCGGTTGAGTTACATTTAGATTTTTTTTATAATTTTTAAATTTTAAACTTGTCTGACAATTATCGTGAAATTGTGTTCCACAAAAAGTATGTATTTTAATGATATGGAAATCAGTTCGACTTAATCCTATTATTAATAGCAAATTAATTCGCACTAACAGTATTTTAGTAACGTCCGATTTGCAAATTCGTATTAGTAGTTCCGTCCACGTGTCCAGCATAATGCAATTAATTCAGCTTAAACACGCTTTAATATTCGGAAAGCGCATAGGTGGCTGCCCTTTTGGGGATTGGGACGTTGTTATTCAGTAGGTAACCATCGAAGTTAGACTTTTAGCGTCGATATCTTCCGTCCTACTTGCTTTACACACGTTAGAAAAGGATGGTGCAATTGTGCGAAGTATCAGTCGAAAGCGAAAAATTTGGTAGGTTTAGAACATTGCAATTCATCGCGATGGTATCACGTCCCTACATTGCCAGACAGCCAGTCTGTCCAATATCCGATTTATTAGAGGTTTTTCTCTAAACTATTCGATTTTATATCCATAAACTTGGGATAGGTGTCGTGTGAGCAATGTGTGAGGATATGATTTATTGAATCAGATATCGAGTTAGGTTTATTCAGCTGTTATTGCGCTGTGACTTTGTGGAGTGTATTCAAAAATGTATTGGTTATAATAATTTTCAAAACAACACGAGTTGACGGTTGTAACCTCGGTCTCCGGAGAAAGGACATTATAGTTCGAATCCCATTTGCTAAGCGAATCCCATTAGCTTTGTACCCGATGAACAATACTTATTATCTGTATTGTTAACGGTGGCCACAGCTGCCACTTCGAAATGTAAGGCGTTATAAGTGCAAATTACTTTTACACGAAATTAGTCTTTAAATCAAACAAAATAAGGTTTACTCTTAAACAAAGAGAACACAGATGTTGGTCACTTCGTAAGTGAAAGAGCAGTGAAGCTCGTTTCGATGCTTATAATGACAATGAAGTGACCAACATGTCTGTTCTCTTTGTTTAAGAGTAAACCTTATTTCGTTTGACTTAAAGACTAATTTAGTGTAAAAGTAATTTGCACTTATAACGCCTTACATTTTGAAGTGGCAGTTGTGGCCACAGCTAACAATACAGACAAAGATTATTGTTCATCGGGTACAAAGCTAAGTGGATTCGCTCAACCAAAAGAATTACTTCTATAAAATGAATAGAATATAAATAAAATATTTATTCTTTGGACTAACTCAATAAAAAGTGCAAAACGCAACTTGAGATTTCCGAGAAGAGAGAAAATAGGTATTTTTGATATAATTTTTTTTTTCAAATTGCCGTGTACTCGTTTTGACCACGTTGAGAAAGTATTTCATTTCATTTATTTATTTAGCCATAAATTGTGATACAATTTTACCCGAAGGTGTAGCTAGGAATGTATGCTTATATCTAACATTTAATTACCTTAATATTTAAGTCATTAATTATAATAACAGAAAATTTGACAATACAATACATTAACCAATAATAATAGTAATATAATAGATTTAGAACAATTCAATCGATACGGTAATAAAATACAATTAATCAATTTGGTTACATTTAGACTAAATTAAGACTGTACGGTAATAAATAAATTAGACATCAAAAAACAAATACCTATTAAGAGTACATTTGATTATTGATGAGCGTTGTAAAACTCATCAAGACTATAAGGGCATAAGACAATCAAGTGTTTTTTTAAAGCATTCAAAAACTCAGAATCAGTCAATGTCTTGATGTCACCTGGCAAGGAATTATAAACTTTAGGAGCAACAAAACTCGGACATCGTCGATACCTGCTTGTTTTGGCAACGGGGACACGGACATCGCAAGAGAACATAGAGTTTAGTCTGTTGCTTCTAAAGTCGGTTTTTGGTGGATATTTTTCAGGATGTCTTCTTACCAACTTGCACAGCTCGATGATGTAAAGCGATGTTAGAGTAGGTATTCCAAGTTTTATGAAAGATGGTCTACATGATATGCGGTTTGACTTAATTCCGTCCAGAATTCTTACACATTTCTTTTGCAGCTTGAACAATCGATCTATATCTACACAACCACCCCATATCGCCAGACCATAGATAATGTGGGATTGCACGAAGGCATAGTATGCCTGGATTGTCGCCGCTTGTGTTGCGGACCTTGCCAAAACTCGCAAGGCAAACGTGGAACTGCTAAGCTTACCAACAAGAAAATCCACATGTTTCTTCCACGATAGATTACCGTCAACGTAAATTCCCAGAAACTTGGTATCGTCCACAACTTGAACAGTACCATCATATAATTGAATATTATTAATCATAGCCCTCTCTGTCCTATGACTCCGAAAATGTACAAATTTAGTTTTGTTCATATTGGTAGTCAAGTTAATACTGGCAAACCAGTCGACAATTTTCGCAAGTTCATTTTTTAATGCGTCACAGAGATTTGCTGTTTCATTACGTTTAAACTTGAGGAGAACAGTAACGTCGTCGGCAAACATAATAAGCTTGTGAGACAATAGCCTTGGTAAGAGATTCACATATAAGAGAAACAGGATGGGTCCTAGGATGCTTCCTTGGGGAACACCATATTGCAAATATGTATACTTCGATTTCAAATCAACTACAGTATTTGAGTCATGATCTAGAGCAGAAATTACAACACATTGCTCCCGCTGCTTTAGGTATGACTCAAACCACTTGTTATTTACACCACGAATCCCGTAGCGATTCAGAACCTCCAACATGATATCAAAACTTACGCAGTCAAAAGCTTTTGATAAATCTAATAGGATTGATATTACATTTTCTTTATGGTTTAGGGCTTCTGACACGAAATCGGTCATCTCAAGCAAGGCATCAGTCGTTGAAACTCCTCTTTGAAAACCGAACTGCTCCGCGGCTATAATTTTACGAGAAGTTAAATACGAACAGAGGCGATTTGCCATCACCTTTTCATAAATTTTTAAAAAAATTGTGAGAAGAGCTATTGGTCTATAATTACTAGCTTGAAGTTTATTTCCTTTCTTATGGAGAGGTTTAACGTTAGCTAATTAGTAATCTAGACGGGAAAATACCATCAGATAAGGACAGGTTAATAAGAAATATTAAGGGTTCCAATATTTTACAGGCAACCGACTTAACAACTTTGGTCGAAATGCCGTCAAATCCACATGACTTCTTATTTTTTAGATTCTCTATAAAACAAGGGTAAAACGTGTTTGATCTTTGTATCGTAATCGTAGGTACCGAAGTACCTACCAAAAGATTTGTTTTGTCAAAGAACGCTAAATATTCACGTACTTAGCATACGCGTTCATCACAATACCTATACAGTATACATTCGCCGCCGGCGCAAACGTTATTTTGCATTGCACCGTCAAATCCGTACTGCATGCAAAACAAGCAAATCGAATCCTTCACCCTCGAGACGTCGAACAGTAGATACAATTCAATTTTTAGCGCGCTGTCTGCGTAGAATACGAGATGCGGGACGTATCTACACTTTGAAAAACGATGTATTTTACATACACGTACACATGACTTACGACCTTTTTATAAGAAGTGAACCAGGTGGTTTTAAATTGAGGATTGCTGCAGAAAGAATGGTTTGTTTATGGTAGTCTGTGCAACATTGAACTTCTTAGGTAGAGGAATTGTTCTATGTTTAGTGTTTGGGGACTAACCCGACTATGGGATGACTTTCCAAAAGGTTATATTCCCATTTTGGCAACACCATCTGACTCGCTCTTAAACTGTTAAGATTGAAACTAGAATTAAGGAAAGGCGTAAGCGTAATAGTTGCAAATACTTTCCATGTTTCTCTACTTTACTCACCGAAGATAACTCTAGTGTCACAAAATAAAATACTACAGAAAGGTCTCTTTATTAAATTCGCAAAAATGACCTGACAGCTGTATTTAAATGGTTGTTCCTGTAAAACGCGTCGCAATTCGTCGTAGAACGTGACGACATCGACACGACCAACCGACGCTTGTACTGCCGCTATGTTTGGCTGCAAACTCATGGCGATTTCGCCCAAACAAAGACGAAAGGCAATGCCGAGCATCCTCCCTCCGAAGACTACTAGTGCGATTCACGCTATTTCACATAATGCGTGAGTTAGCAGCTTAGACATGTACTCATAACTAAGTACCAAAATTAACCACTTAAGGGTGGAGCTTAACCAGTAGTTAAGTCTAACTTTGGCCGAGGCGAAGTTGGCCGAAGTATGGGTTTCCGCAGCGAAGTGCCTCTCCACAGTCACTATCATATATACTGTGGGGGATCAGCTCAGATGGAGCTATTAAAAGAGCAGAGGTACGTTCTAGTCTAGATATTTATTGCCCGGAGGCCAAACTAAGATTGAATATACATTTTTACAATTGACGGACGTCACGCGTCCGTTCCAATATTCAAAACGTATTTATTTTTTAAATCAGTGGCCAACACCACTGAGAGCGAAGTCCAACCTTCACATTTCCCGCCGTCTCGGGGAGAACGAGGGACATTCATCTTACTATAGAGACACTAGACAAAACTACTCCTGCCTAACACATAAGAAGTCCCTACCTATGCAGGGATACCCATACATTTATACCCAGATGGTCTCTTGCTAAGAGATAACCAGGGTCAGGACATGAGCGGTCACTAGCCTATGGCATATTACGTATTCCGACATGTTGTCTGACACTGGCTTTGCCTTGACAAAAACCCCGCTAAAAAGGCAAGGCACCAACTTGACTAGCCCCCAAAAGTCATTTGACTTAATAGACTAAAGCATATAGACCATTCGATACAATTTCAAAAATAACAAGCTTCATTAATTTAATCGCCTGGTCTAAAACCGGCTTAAACATAACACCCGACTAACCTTACATAACCTTAACCTTAACTGCCTGGAGTATGACACATGACACACGTCGCATGCCCCAAACAATTGTACCACGATGTGCTACTGCCCTTATATCAGATGCTTGCAACATAGTCTATGACACTTGTCCCGAACATCCATACAGGACTATCAAATAGTGACAACAGTCTACTACTACCTTTATATTAGAATCCTGGCGCATATTAATTATGCCCCAGAAATCTGTACCATTAACCATAAATAAATATCTGGAATAAATATCTCTAATTTATTCCAAATACTTGTACCAATAATAAATAAAGATAAACCATAAACCTCATAATTGATTTTACGACCATAGACCATGGCAGTACACGTCATATTGACATGTCAAATGCTATGTCATTGTCAAGTCGCAAAATTAATTATTAATAAAACTCAAAAGTTCTTTTTATTTAAAATCCTACCTAATTCCTGGCGAAAGTGAAAGAAATTAAAATTTTATTTATTACAGCCCTAGCTAAAATCTTCAGCCTGCATCGGCCTGATGCAGGGTTCAACGAAGTCCTTGGCTTGGCAGGCCAAGACCCCAAGATCCTGCTGCCTCCTGGGGAAGAATGCGAGCAGCATTCAGTCACCCCCGGGGCACGTGCTGAAATCCCAGGATGCTGGGACAGCCAGAGCCTCAGCGACGAATTAAAAATGAAAATGAAATATTATTATCATATATGTAAAAATTAAAGTGCTGGAAACAAAGTGTTATAATTAACTATTGGAATTCTGTGAAAGTAATAAGTTAATATTATCACAAGTAAAGTTATTGAAAGTGCAATCAATTTATAGTGCAAGTAATTAAAAAGTGGGATGCATTTTTAGTAAAGAAATAAAGTAAATTAATTATAGTTACAATGGTGATATTTGTAAATGCAACAAACATAATTGCATCCAAGTACAGTCAGCCTGAATTAAAAATTGCTGAAAAATAATAGTTTTATTATTTACACCCTAGAAATATAGAACTGTTTATATTATTTAGAATTATCGTTTATAAAACTTTTTTAATCTATTTACATGAATTATCATTTTCTTGGCACAACCATTAGGTGTGAGTTTTTACCTTCGAGATCAACGTACCGGAACGAAGAGAACCGCCCAAACGCCGATGGACGACGCGGGACCGGAGCGCCGCGGCGTTAAATACTCTACGCTCCGATACTGTTACAGGCAATAATGAACCATTATATAATAGATCAAGTATAAATGTAGAACTATTTAATGTCATACCCCGCACCTCCACCAATTTGTGGGGGATCAGCTCAGATGGAGTTATTAAAAGAGCAGAGGTACGTTCTAGATATTTATTGCCCGGAGGCCAAACTAAGATTGAATATACATTTTTACAATTGACGGACGTCACGCGTCCGTTCCAATATTCAAAACGTATTTATTTTTTAAATCAGTGGCCAACACCACTGAGAGTGAAGTCCAACCTTCACAATACACTCAACTTCGCGAGTAGTGTGGTAGCTCCAAATAATCTGACAGCTAAACCAGAGAACGGTAAGGTAGGTAACGTCCGTTGGTAGATGAGAAACTTAGATCAGTTTTAAATTAATTTTCAGTGCAGTGCTTAACTTCGTCTACAGCTTTTGTTCGCTTGTGTCTATTACTAACTCGTAGTCACGCATAGGTTCTTCGCATCTCGCTTTGGGATATACCAAAAAAAATAAACACCCCATTTTTTAGGGTTCCGTAGTCAACTAGGAACCCTTATAGTTTCGCCATGTCCGTCTGTCCGTCTGTCCGTCTGTCCGTCCGCGGCTTAGCTCCGTGATCATTAGTACTAGAAAGCTGAAATTTGGTATGAGTATGTGTATGTATAACGCCGACAGAACGGTAAAATAAAAATAAAATTTTTTTTTGGGTACCTCTCGAACACCTAAAGAGGGGGTGAATTTTTTTTTCTTTTCAGCACTGGTGTGTGAGGTGTCGTTGAATAGGTCTTGTAAAAATAATCGGGGTCTCCTAACATTCTTTTTTGATAAAGTCAGCAGTTTTGTAATAATTCGCTCTGAAAACAAAAAAATAGTGTCCCCCCCTCTAACTTTTCAATCACGGGTCAAAAAAAAATGGGAAAATTCATGTAAATGAAGCCTTATAAGTACTTTCAATGAAAACTATATTGAACAAAATCGGTCGAGCCGTTTTTGAGTTATCGCCAAATTTCATATTTTTTCTTTAAAAGGACGTAAGTTGACTTCCAGAAGGTAATAAGTGATTACAGTTTCTAGGGCGTTTACGACCTTTTTATAGAGCTTAAAATCTTTCTTAACTTAAACCTCGGGCTTAAAACAGCAGTTTATTGTGAAGGATACGGAACCCTACACTGAGCGTGGCCCGACATGCTCTTGGCCGGTTTTTTGTTAATATCGTAAAATATATGCCAATTTAAGATACAAATTTTATCCGTTTGCCAATTAGATTAGTTTAATTATTTTTCTCCATAGTAAGCATTTTATAATGAGGTCACGATTGACTTGTCTGATATGTATTTTTACACAAACAACCAATAATAACCAGGAATAAGATTTGGTAGCCCTGCCAGCCTGTCATTAAGGCTTCCTATCCCGGGATTTTTTTGTATGGACAATTCCAGGATCCCTACCATTGGAAGCCCTACATGTCATGGTCGTGGCTTATCCCGGATCTACACTACTTCCGAAGTTGATCGAGTCCCGTTGACCGAAGTATTACTTGCTGTGTTTTAGACAAACCATCTCCTGCTCGAAAATTCTTTCTTATTTAGCGTTAAAAGACTTCTTTTACCAAGTTTCATGTTTCTAAACCCACTATTTTAGACTGTGCATTGTTTATTCGTCAGTGTCAATAATTTTATCATATTAATTTCAATTAAGTACCTATCCGGATTAGGACCCACTCAATCTATCTTAGTAACTAAATAGCCGATTTGTTTAATCAACTATACCACAAACGGAAAAGTTTGACCTAATCCAAAAACAAACTTATTATTGCTTACCATTCGTTTATCGCGAAAGTATAGTAAACATAGTTTTAATAGTTTCATTTGGGTCAGCGATGCGAACTTTAGCTGTCTGATGGATATCAGGCGAAGCACGAAGGGAGTTGGTCTGACAGGTTATTTACGATCCCTTCAAGAACTTATCTCCAGAAAACAACAGTCAAACCGCTTAAGCAACATTTTCTGAAATAAATGTGTTGGGAATCTTTTCGGCATGGCCTGAATCTTGTTTCACGGAGTCGATAAATCAGAAGGGTAGGACAAAGCAGTTGGGTCACAGAATACAACATTACAGAAGGTTTCCTCAAGCGATCTTCATAAAAGTCGCCTGAGAGTTGTATTTTCCGAGCAAGGCAATTGAGCGAAGCGTCCCCCTTTCAGCTTGGCAAAAAGCGTTTCGGATATCCAGATGTGCTGATATCTAGATTTCCGACCATTCTCATTTATAGGTTCGATAATAAGCTACCGGACTAAAAAAAAACTGTTTAGTCGATCTGTTTAGATCTGTTTAGATTATTAAAGGAATAGGAAACACGTATTTTTTCTTTTAATTGATAAACAAAAAATTACGATGAGGATGATACAGAGATTTGAAGTCTCGCGTGATGACGTCACTTGTGGGGGTTTGTGACGTCACAAGTGCCGTCACAAACCCCCACTCCAGAACTTTGATGGCCTCTTTGTCAATTGTTATTAATTTGATAAACCAAAAAATACGTGATAAATTGCGTAGATTAAAGGGGTTAAAAACGTAAAAAATATCATATTTCAGCAATTTCGAAACACGCTCTTATTAGTTGTTTATGTAAAGTGCGACGCACTGATCGTGGAACGTGTGCCAGTGTGCCTACACCTCTTATAACGTAGTGATTGCATTAACTTTTTATTCCTCAAAGGATAAGTCCAAATACCCAGAAACCTACGAATTAAGCCGCAGGGAAAACCCTTAATATATACTTGGTCTAAAACATTACTGTTTAAAATATGCAAGATCCATCCGCAAAACAGTTTTACTAAGACCATGAAATTTTATGTGCCTGACTTGTAAATAGTCTATCTTCACAGTTTCTATTTCAACCAGACGAATGAATGTAGCAATTCAGTATACTACTATAGAACCAAAGGTTGATGCATGTAAAATCTCAGGGATTAAGTTTACGCGCCAGTGTTATCTTTCACTGTGAACATGAAAATTGCACTCTCTTTTCAATACAACAATTTTCTTTATTCTCTGTACTTGCAAATGCGACATGCGGCGTTCTGGAATAGGATTCAGAACTGCGTTTTTTGCATTAACGTAGTATTTCTAGTGTCGAACTGTAATAAACTCGTATGTTACTTGACTTAGTCATGCAAATTGCAATCTTGTCGTAGTCGAAATAAAGTTTCATATTTGAACACAAGTCTGAATGATATTAGCTCGTGGAAGCAACCAGTTCACAGGCGAGGAGTAATGGTTATTAATGAAAGGCGACTCAAAAGAACTAAATAACTACGTTATAAAAAGTACGTTTGCTACCAGAGCCAAATGAGTCTGGGTATTTTACATCAATTATTTTCACGTTTTGAAAGTTGTAGGTATGTCGTCGCTGAATGATTTATCCCAAATTTGTTTTTGGCTGGAGAAGGATTCATTAAAGGTTTTATTTCCATTTTCAATGAAAAGGGATAAATTAGGTAGTCTAGAAACTGCTAAAGCTTAGCTATAAATCTCGGATTCCGTTTTAGCCTTGTCAGGAATTGATTTATAGTGATTATAGGTACTGAAATAAAGCTGAAAAGATATGCTCACAAAGCCCTTGGTTTCTTGAAAAAGTTTTTCAGTTAATTAAAATAACATAGTATTTTGCAAACACGTTATTAATGTTTGCAATTAAGCGAAAAATGGAAAATTTAACGGTTCAGGCAGGATTCGAACCCGCGTCTCCAACGGCTTTCCTGACCAACACGGTAAACTTCGCTTCATTGTAAACATTTGGTTTACGTTAGCAGACGTTACTGCTTTAATAAAAATAATTACGTCATTAATGATTGTTGTAGTTTTATTACGCTGCATCAGGGTCGTAGTTATTGCCGTATCAATAATACGGGGCCCCCGGGTCACAGGGGCCCAGATGCGTCTGACTGTGCCTTCACCCATCATCAGGGCCTCCCAAGATATAGTGTCTAAGGCTACGCCTGACTGCGTAGGTATGGTATTATTCGTTACTAATATTCTCCGATGCACATTGTATCTATTTTTATACAAAAAGTAAGTAAGAAACATCTATACTTGGCTATATACCGTTATTCAGTAAAAAAACCGGCCAAGAGCGTGTCGGACTCGCGCACCGGGGCTTCCGTACAAACACTTATCCCATTTTAACTGGCCGAGTTAAGTTTGCAGTTTAAATGGTACATTTGGCGCCGGATACAAATGAGGTGCAAAGTTAACGCAACCGATCACGTTTGTTATATGGGAGCCCCCTTAAATATTTATTTTATTCTGTTTTTTAGTATTTGTTGTTATAGCCGCAACAGAAATATATCATCTGTGAAAATGTCAAGTGTCTATCACGGTTCATGAGATACAGCCTGGTGACAGACGGACAGACAGCCAGCGAAATCTTAGTAATAGATAGAGTAATAGAGTCCCGTTTAAAAAAAAGAGCATACAAACTTATCCGACCATGGTAAAGCAAAAGGGATTATGACATTTATGACTTTCTTCCCCTCACTATTCTCACTAACAAAGTTCCGGGCTAGAACTCTTCACAAATACTATTTCGTTTGCAACCGACGTAGATACCTAACCATTAAATCAGCATCATTCGATATTTCCGTGTTTAAACGTTTAACGTAATACTGGAAACTCGACATGAGTTATCGATTCAACATTGGTATTCGTCGGTTGTTTCCCAAAACATCACGGGGTTAATATTAGAGTTTGAAAACAACTGGCACAAGATTGAACACCAGTTGTTTTGGAACTCGAAACTGCGATTAATAAAGTTGAAGGTTTAAAAATACGCCGTATTGGATGTTGTTTGAGTCGGAAGATGTTAATCATGTGTTTACGAAAGACGACTCAATCTTCAACTAGCGGGAGTAAACTGCAGGACACATGCTTATGAATGACAGATTTATCTGTCCCATATTGTAACACTGGATCGGACTGAAATCTAACAAGATAAGAACTTAGTCTGTAATAAAATATTTGATTTGATTCACTTATAGTTTTTATTAGGGTTCCGTAGTCAACTAGGAACCCTTATAGTTTCGCCATGTCCGTCTGTCCGTCTGTCCGTCCGTCCGTCCGTCCGCGGCTTAGCTCCGTGATCATTAGTACTAGAAAGCTGAAATTTGGTATGAGTATGTGTATGTATAATGCCGTCAGAACGGTAAAATAAAAATTAAAAAAAATTTTTTTTTTCGGTTACCTCTCGAACGCCTAAAGTGGGGGTGAATTTTTTTTTCTTTTCAGCACTGGTGTGTGGGGTGTCGTTGAATAGGTCTTGGAAAAATAATAGGGGTCTTCTAACATTATTTTTTGATAAAGTCAGCAGTTTTGTAAATATTCGCTCCGAAAACAAAAAAAATAGTGTCCCCCCCCCCCTCTAACTTTTCAACCACGGGTAAAAAAAAATCGGAAAAATTCATGTAAATGAGGCCTTGTAAGTACTTTCAATGAAAACTATATTGAACAAAATCGGTCGAGCCGTTTTTGAGTTATCGCCAAATTTCAAATTTTTTCTTTAAAAACGTAAGTTGACTTCCAGAAGGTAATAAGTGATTACAGTTGCTAGGGCGTTTACGACCTTTTTATAGAGCTTAAAATCTTTCTTTACTTAAACCTCGGGCTTAAAACAGCAGTTTATTGTGAAGGATGAAAAAACTACGGAACCCTACACTGAGCGTGGCCCGACATGCTCTTGGCCGGTTTTTTTATTCAAGGTTTATTTCAACGATTGATGGGATCCGATTGAGGTAACATTTTGAATATTTAAGTGATAACAACTAGTGGCTCTATGAGCTGTGACAGGACCAGCTGGACCTCACGAGTTTGTTACGAAATTGGTGAAATTTTACATTTTTTAGGGTTCCGTCGTCAACTAGGAACCCTTATAGTTTCGCCATGTCCGTCTGTCCGTCTGTCCGTCCGTCCGCGGCTTAACTCCGTGATCATTAGTACTAGAAAGCTGAAATTTGGTATGAGTATGTGCATGTATCACGCCGACAAAACGATAAAATAAAAACTAAAGAAAAACGTTTTTTTCCGGTACCTCTCGAACACCTAAAGTAGGGGTGATTTTTTTTTTTCGTTCCAACACTAGTGTGTAGGGATTCGTTGAATAGGTATTTTAAAAATAATAGGGGTCTTCAAACATCATTTTTTTATAAAGGCAGCAGTTTTGTAAATATTCGCTCCGAAAATAAAAAAATAGCGTCGTCGACTTCATCAAACAAATATTTGCCCTGGCCGGGATTCGAACCTGGGACCGCCAACTCAGTAGGCATAGGCAGGTCTCTACAAACTGAGCCAACCGCGTCGCCAATAGGATAGAAATATCCTTCTGTAATGTTTCCCCGTTGGTTCAGACTCGTTAGCCTGAACTCGCAATTTTCGGCTCAACGTGTAATCTGTTGATGTTACGAGTACTACGTTTGGCAAAAAACCTATCGTTTTTCACTTACCTACGCTTATTTTGAGATATAAAATAACAGCGCGCTAGCAGCATCAAATTGAATCAATTTTCGACGATTGACAATTTGACAGGTTATAGGTTAGGTTGTGTAAAATAAAGTTTATTTTAGCCACTCAAATGCTTTAGGTAACTACGGCTACCTGTGAAAGTTCTTATTGTACCATATAAATAGAGTAGACCTCACAATTTTAAGTGGTTATTTAACTTAACGCTATTTCATTTAGTAATAAATCATAATTGTATATTTCTTTCACCATTAGCCTTTTACATCTATAACAGATGAGTTAAGCAGCGTCTAATAAACTTCGGCACTTTCACAGATGGCTGAATAGCCCGATACGATAGCGACAGCTATTAATTTAACATTTTATATAATTTTATTAATTAGGTTAATATTATATTGACTGACCTAAATTACTAGTCAGTTACAACTAAGAAAAAACATCCAATCCAATCCAATTATTCCAAAAGTTGTTTACTCCTGGACATTTAGGCGTTTTCCAGAGACTGCTGCTTGGTCGCCTCTGAGGATTACTCTGATATTCGAAATTCGACATACGCATCGCGTTGTCTCGCTCAATAAATACAATTTCACAAGAGAGCAAGAGGAAGGCACGATTCAAAATTCCAATTTGAACTTTGGAGTAATCTCTGCGCCGCCCACCTTCGAAAAGCTCCCGCGGCCTTCAAACCCTTCCGTTAAATAGATTTGAATTTCCTGCTTTGATGGCAGTTGAGTAGAAAATGTCATTAGATCCACACGATATACCATCCTTTCATAGCGTTACGTATTTTAATAACGAAACCAACGCTCATTAAATACCTCGTTAACGCCAAGGAAATGGCATGAAAACAATGTTGTGACGAGTACGCGTCAAAATGGTTACCTTTGTGTAAATTAATCCTTTTGTCAAACGATGGCTCTGGCGAAATTAATTTGTTATGAAGTAAAAATGTATTAAAACGCCGTTCGAAACCGATCGGTAATTGCTCGATGTATTTAAAAAAAAACACGAGAGCAAAACCTCGGCAAAAGATATTATTTAAGTAGTGGCTCTATGAGATGTAGACCTGGCGAATTCTTTTCGAAATAAATTTTCAACCCCATAACTCCGCTATTTTGAAAAATATCGAAATACTGAATCGAAAAAAAAAAAAACAATATACTTATCAAACATAGTTTGTGAGTAGTTTCATGAGAATCGGTTGAGAAATGCGACCTGTAGGCGAGAACCGCCGGAAATTTGGACGAAATATTTTATGTCCAAGCTGAAACGGAGATGCTTCGCTCGCTCAGTCAATAATATATATAGAATAGTATAGAAAAAAACAAAAAAGCTTTATTCAAGACTAGAAGGAGCCCGCGACTTCGTACGCGTAATTTTTTTTATATCGTAGTCGGGTAAAAAGTATCCGATAATCATCTTTGGATGTCCAGCTATCCCTGTACCGAAATTGGTTAAAATTTGTCCAGCCGTTTCGGCGTGATGCGAGGACAAAGGAAATTATGAAAATAGATGGCGCCAGGTTGGCACGACGCCGCGCGCCCCTACAAAATAAATGACGATCCTGCATCACGCTTTCAAGATTTTTCCTGAAATCATTACCATAGAAAATTTATTTTCAATACAATTTTAGGATTTTATAATAGTATAGACAGTGTATAAGAGATGTGCATCCGAAATGGTCTCCACTCAGCTACTCCACTACCCAAAGGTTGTCTGGAAGAGATCGCTCTTTAGCGATAAGACCGCCTGTTGTTTACTTACCTCTAATTGTAATTTCTTGCATTGTATTTCTCCTGTATATTTTATGAGGTGTGCAATAAAGAGTACTTGTATTGTATTGTATCGTCAATTTTCAATATTAGGTAAGTATTAAAGACAGTGTATAAGAAATGTGCATCCGAAATGGTCTCCACTCGGCTATGCTGTTGGCTATGTATTATAAGGATAGGTAAGTTTTTTTATTTCGACTTGAACGGTCGTCATTAATCTTCAGTATTTTTTCGCTTTACACTTACAAAATATAATAAATTGATGCAAAAGTTCATCCTTTGAAAGTTAGTTCAATGTCCAAACACATCGACAATTTTCAATATTAGGTAAGTATTAAAGACAGTGTATAAGAAATGTGCATCCGAAATGGTCTCCACTCGGCTATGCTGTTGGCTATGTATTATAAGGATAGGTAAGTTTTTTTATTTCGACTTGAACGGTCGTCATTAATCTTCAGTATTTTTTCGCTTTACACTTACAAAATATAATAAATTGATGCAAAAGTTCATCCTTTGAAAGTTAATTCAATGTCCAAACACATCGACAATTTTCAATATTAGGTAAGTATTAAAGACAGTGTATAAGAGATGTGCAATGCGCATCCGAAATGGTCTCCACTCAGCTATGCTGTTGGCTATGTATTTTTTTTTTTTTTTTTTTTATTTATATTTCCACATCTACAATAGTCATAACAGGATAAACCCAATGCGACAATGTAGCAAAAGATAACTTAATTAAAGTAACATATTTTATACAAGGCTAACTTAGTAAATTCATTTATATGACAATAAAATATGTCTAAATCGGTGGCAATGTGGTTCAAAGTGCGAAGTGCTCGCGTCAGCGGTGCCTCCCGCCACAGCCTCGTGCGCGCGCGCGGCACCGCCAGCAGCGCCGGCCGCCGGCTCGGCCGCACCCCGCCCCGGCGAGGGACGACTACTCCCACCATGCTCAATATATCGGGATTAAAAAGTTTTCCTCGAATTAATTTAAAGATATATGTCACAAGTGACAAATCCCTCCTGACTTTTAGCTGATTATATCCGACCATGCCTAAAATAAACAATGTTGGATACATTAACGGGTAAAAAGGGTAGACTCCGTATTGCCTCTTGTACATATATCTAATAAACTTATTTTGAATTCGTTCTAACATGACATTGTACTTTGCTTCGTGCGGTGCCCAGATTTCCGAGTTACATTCTAACTGGCTTCTCACTAATGCATTATACAATGCCTGAATAGCCTTCATATTTGTGAAGCTGTTAGCCATCCTGAGTACAAAGCCTAGATTCCGAAATGCTTTTTTACATATGTGAGTGACATGATTGCGAAACGTTAGCTCAGTGGTAAAATGGACTCCCAGGTCTCTCACCTCCGTGACCCTCCCAATCGGCATTCCGTCCACCATATAATTATACTGTATGGGAGTGCGTGACCATGAAAATGAAATAACCATACATTTTGTGGTGTTAAACTGCATCAGGTTTTTCCTACTCCAAAGTACTACCCTGTCTATATCTGCCTGTAATTTCAAGCAGTCTTCCACACAATTTATTGTCATAGACAACTTAAGATCGTCAGCAAATAATAAGCTTTTTGCATGTTTTACAGCTTTCGGTAAATCATTGATCATTAATAAAAACTCTAAAGGTCCTAGGTTACTTCCCTGACTCACGCCAGATCTAGTTTCATATGGATCGGATCGGAATCCCTCATAATCTACAAATTGCTGCCTATTACTCATGTACGCTGAAAAAAAATTAAGCAAATGCGGAGTGAAGCCAAAACCTGCCAACTTTTTTAATAACACGTCATTATCGACTAAGTCGAATGCTTTTTTGAAGTCAAAGTATGCAGCATCGGCCTGCCCGCCACTGTCCACTGCAGGTATTTAATCGGCTACGTGACTGAGGAGGTTTGTGGCTGTACTTCTTGCCGGACGAAAACCGTGCTGCGCATCATCGAACTGCGAGTTCACTTGCTGATATAAATTTCTGTATATAGCCGATTCAAATACCTTTGCCGGTGTCGACAGAACGGCCACCGGCCGATACTCCTCTACTTTGACTCCAGGTCCTCCTTTTGGAACAGGTATGACTCGAGTTATTTTCCATCTATCGGGATATAATTCTAGTTTGAGACATAGATTAAAAATATGCAGCAGGGGCTCAACCAGGACCATCCTACAGTCCCTAATTATGTACGGCGGGATACCATCTGGACCTGGTGATTTTTTAGGTTTGAGTTGTTTAAGGGCGCGTAATACATCCTCCTTTCCAAGGCTATCGACGTGAATACGCGCCGCCCCGTTTTCTCCACCCGCGTCCAGTACTGCCCTATTCACATTCAAGTTTGGCTTGTCTGGGCTATACACAGAGTGAAAATACTTGGCGAACTCTTTGGCAACTCTGTCCCCTGACACTGATTCCCCATTTACCGAAATCTTATGTGGGCTTTTATTAGTCCTTTTGGACTTCATATAAAAGGATTTCGGGTCCCTTAGCATGTGACTCTGTATACGATCTCGGTACTGGTCGTGCGCCTGCTGGATCGCGATCTTTACTCGGGCCCTGCACTGAGCGAACGCTTCGTAATCTGTTTTTAATCCGCTATTTTTATAATTCTTATGAAGCATGGCTTTAAGTTTTATGTCACTAATAATATTCTTCGTATACCACTCGGGATAAACAAACTTAGAACATTTGGAGACACGACTTTTCTTCGGGACGCAATCGTCTAATAAAGCGTTAAATATGTCATAGAAGTAATTTAGGCTATTTTCCAAATCTAAATCATATATAGGTGCCCAATCTATAGTCGCTATCTTAGAGTATAATAATTGAAAGTCAGCTTTGTAAAAATTCCACCCAGTATGAGAGTTAGATATAGCTGCGCTCGGCATCTGCACCTCGTCACCGGTAGCGCCGGCGGCGGCGGCGGCGAGCGGGCGCGAGCGCGGGCGCACGCGCACCGCCAGCGGCGGGTGGTGCGCGTCCACGGGTACTAGCGGGACTTCCGCCGCGCTCACCGCCACCGCCTCCGCCTCCGCCAGTGTACATAATACTAGATCTAAACAACGACCATTACAATTACTTATCCCGTTATATTGAGTAAATCCACAATAACTCAGAAAAAAATTATAATAACTACTTATACTCGTTGACCCGGAATGTAGATTAAAGTCGCCAACCACTATTACTTCGCTATAGTTATTACAATATTCTTCGATCAGTCTAAATAATAACATGTATTCATTGTCACTACTGTTTGGTGGTATGTAAACGACCAAGATAAGAAACAAAAACCTATTACGTAAATACACTGCGGCACAGACTAGTTCAAAAACATGATCATCAATATTCACGTTACTAGGCTCCGGCACTCGTCGCAGCTCGAGTCGCGGTGTGGCCACGAGACACGCGCCGCCCTGCTTACGGCCGTCCGCTCGATCACAACGTATAATTCTATAACCGGCCGGGATTATTTCTGTGTCATAAATTGATTCATTTAATCCTGTTTCGGTAATGGCTATTAAATCAGCGTCAACAGATAATAAATTCGTAGAAATTGTGTCTAATTTCGTCCGTAAACCTCTAACGTTTTGATAATATAAATCAATATTACAGCTATTCTGAGACTTAGGATTTTTGTGGTCTACGAAACCACACCCATTCGCAGAACTCAACGTTTATTGGCCAGTTTTCCTGTTGGCACAATAAGTTATATTTACTCTCTGGAACTCCTATTATAAAAGAAGCATAATCCCTCTCAGTTCTGTGCTTTATTTTATCCACTTTCACTGGTACTTCCGTGCCGCATATGTTTTTAACATAACTTTCTAGACTTTCTTCCTTTGTGTCCTTTTGTAGTCGCCACACATGTAGATATTTATTTTTCTCCAGACCTTTGATCTCATTCACCGTGGCATTTCCTCCTCTTTTGACATCACTATTAGGGTATCTGTTTTTTTTATTTTTCACAATTGTCCAGCTTCCTTCGTCTTCCTGTCCTGTTTTCTCAGTTTCCTTAACCAGGTTCACCTCAGTAGAATTATCTCCGTCAGTATTTAATAACTGTATTTGTTCTTCCGAATGCGCGGGTTTCGTGGCCACACACTCCCTTCGTGTGTTTATTTTTTGATCTACCCCTGCATTGTTTTTCTTGACAACGTCCACAAATGATACCGTTGCTGATTTATTTTCTGCAAAACTCACAGTGCTCTTCTTAACAGATTTTTCCTCCAAAATACGTTTTTCCAAGATTTCATTTTTCTGTATTAAAATCTTCATTTGGTTTTCTACTACTTCTAATTTATTGGCCTTTTCTTGGACTACCTCCATTATTTTTCTTAATTCTTTCAACTCATTTTCTGTTTTGATGAAGCTACTTTGAAGAATAGCATACTGTTTGCTTTGCTCATCTAACCTTGATATGATCTCCAACATGTAATCTGGCCGCTCCGTTTTGTTGTCATACTCCACGACTGATTCATTCTGATCAGGAATATTACGCTGACTACCGCGCTCGGTGTTAACGAAGCGGTCAGCCGGCACAGGTGTAAATGTTTTGTTCATTAAAAAACTTCCTCGCACCGGCGTATCAGAATTTCCTCGCTTCGGAATAGTACGTACACATTCTGGGCACCGCCAAGTCTCTTTGTACTCCTGTGTATATTCCAGAAACACTTCCTCAGTCACTGCCAAACACGTCAGATGATAAAGCTTCTTGCAAGCTTCCTCAGAACACTCCATGTATGAAATGTCGTAAATAACGGCCTTGCACCCGTCGCATTTTGTACACATTTAGTAATACGATAATTAAATATTGTTTACACTCCGCTATCACACGTCCGTACGCTACCGTCGTTCGTCGCGCGACTATAAGGATAGGACGTATTATAAGGATAGGTAAGTTTTTTTATTTCGACTTCATCGTTCGTCATTAATCTTCGAAATATAATAAATTGATGCAAAAGCTCATCCTTTGGAAGTTTAATCAATGTCCAAACACATTAAATTAAACTTCCTAGACAAGGTGAGATTTGGATGAAAATTTGTTACTTACCAACTTTTGGGTCAAACAATTAACTTGTCAAGTAACTCGAATGGAAACTTTTTAAATTCATCTCCATTAGAACCTGAAGGTAGCCATTATAATTTCAGACAAAAGGTGAAATTAAACCGTCGGGAAAAATAATACTCGCGGCAGAATTATTAAAGTTCAAGTTAAATTTGTTTCATAAAAATTTTTAACAAAAAAAAGAACCGACTTCAGTAAAACTAAAAAACCAAAAATAACCCGTTCAAGTACAGATTACATTTGACTCACCCTTCGAAGTCGATCCCAAACCACTCAGTTCTTATATTTATATTATAGTTTATGCGAGGTTTGGCACCGACTTCGAAGGGTGAGTCAAATGTAATCTGTACTTGAACGGGTTATTTTTGGTTTTTTAGTTTTACTGAAGTCGGTTCTTTTTTTTGTTAAAAATTTTTTTTTTTTTGCTTTTTAGTGATTCATATAAAAGTTCTAGTGGCCAAATCCTATTTACTGAATGTAAATTCTTGACTTTATCAATAAATTACCGAAAGCGCCGTACATGTCCCTATAACATTTGAAGAGTTCCCTCGATTTCTCCAAGATTCCATCATCAGATCCCGACTTAGTGCCAACGGGACCAACTCGGAGTTATACCCTTTCGATTAAAAAAAAAAAATTGAAAATCGGTTCACGATTCTCGGAGATATCGAGTAACATACATAGAAAAAAAAAAAAAAAAAAAAAAAAAAAATTAGTTCGAATTGAGAACCTCCTCCTTTTTTGAAGTCGGTTAAAAATGTAGATATCAGGCCTAAGCGGTAAAACAAAACCCACAAAAATTTTTTAGGACACCTATACAAACGTAAAGGCAGGATCACGACCACAAACACAAAAAGGGTGAGTGGAACAGTGGAAAATAGAATGATCCTTCGCCCAGAATTGAGGACACCTACATATATTAATCCATTTATTCTCAAAAGACAAGCATATTACATTAATACGCGTAAGCCGCGTTAATAAACTCCACAACCAATCAACCGTTCTGAGTGAGTGGAACTCTATACCTGTACACCTTTTTCTTGAAAAATATAACTTGAATCACTTCAAGTCGAGAGTGTATAGGCATCTTCTAGGCAAGTATGCTCCATCTTAGGCTTTATTGTTACTTAAATAACATCAGGTGCGATCGAGGTCAAATGCTTGGCTATCTGAAATAAAAATGACTACGGAACCCTAAAAAACGTTCTTCCTCGGGCTTCCTGGCTAAACCTTCATTTCACTGCCGGACAACTGTGTACGCTCTGATGTACACACTTTTGTTCAGACGAAATCGGCGCGGCTTTGAGTCCAGTCACAGCGTGAGCACGTGTCGATTTTCAGCCTTGTCTCTATGCCTCACGATCGTACACATAGGTACAGTCCGCAACAAAAGTAGCCAACCATAACACGCTCACAATGCTCTGTACAACCCTTATTCTCTAAACAAGAGCCCGTGTACGGCGTGTACATTATCATTTTGAGCATCTGGCGGGCGTAGCAACTTCTGTTGCTGACTGTACATCCAATAAAATGGTTATGTAAAATACTAACTGGAAACACCCACAAACCTTCATCAGCTATGACGTCGAAGTGGCAAATTGCAATTTTTACATAACTTACAAGAAATCATGGCAAAATAAACTAGAAGCCAAGCAAAAGCCATGCGCCGCACACATTTAATTGCGGTTCTAATGAATTCGCGTTTCCCGAACCTATTCATAATTAACACGTATTCATTCAGTAAAGAGAAATACATTTCTCTTAAAATAGAAATGTTCCTAATTGAACCCTTTGCGTGGTAAAGTCTGGGTAGAAACTTTTCAAATCGGGCACTACTTATTATACACCAGTTTCTCACTATTGAAAACAAATTACGAACTTACTTTTCGGTTTGAGAATGTTCACCCCGACGATCATACAATTTGATTCTATTTTTGTTTCTTTATTTAATGACAATTTTAGGTACCGTCCACTCCACTGAGGCTTAAATTATGGATTTTTTGAAGCTTTACCGAATTAAAATCACCTGGGGCCCCAGGCCCCATGAGGGTGACAAAGCATCTCACTCACACTCGCATTCTGTTAAAACGTAACGGATGCTTTGTCACTTATTTATCGCGTGACGTGATGAAAGCAACCACAGACCATAAGAATACTATAGACTGGGTATTGGGCGGGGCACGCGTAACCGAGCTAAGGCCCAAATACCCAAAGACATGTCAACGTGATGTCAACAGTCACTTAGTTACCGTACGAACGTGCTTGAGTAATTATGTGCTAAAAAATTGGAAATATGCCGAATTGTGCCATTATAATCGTCACAGGCGAGATCTGCATACTCAAAAAGATACCTGATACCGTTTAATTTCACTGGAAAGTAATAAAATTCGGTATTTTGTAATATTTCGTAAAATATTGCAGTGCATTATGACAATTATACATTACTAGCTTGACATGGCAACTATTCACGCAACATCTTTAGGAGCACGCAATGTATACGTCCGTCTGACAATTTAGTGCGGGGGAACAAGTCTAAACCATAAATTGTCGATATTCTGCATGGAGGTTTTAATGTGCGCCGCTCGTGTTTCATACTAACTTGTCAATTTTAATTATATAATTTACACTTTATCACCTTGTTTTTTAGGGTTCCATACCTCTATCGGAAAAAACGGAAATCTTATGGGATCACTTTGTTTTCCGTCCGTCCGTCTGTCT
Source organism: Apotomis capreana (assembly GCA_947623375.1). NCBI lineage: Eukaryota > Metazoa > Arthropoda > Insecta > Lepidoptera > Tortricidae > Apotomis > Apotomis capreana. Next base: position 13,797,220 of record OX392513.1, on the reverse strand, counting down.
GTCTGTCTGTCAAGACCCTTTATCTCGAGAACGCGTGGAGGTATCGAGTTGAAATTAACACTATATGTATATATACTCAGGTCTAGGGTCCCTTAAAGCTGTGAAAAAAAATCAAGCTTCTACGTTAACGTGAAAAAAAGATACAGCCGTTTATGTCGCCAAAAACGTACATTTCGTCACTCAAGGGAATCAAAGTGATAGAGTACTTCCCGATGACCTAGAACTATGAAATTTGGCAAGTACTACAAATACTTATAAAAATCTGAAATCGCCACATACTTACTACAAATACTAATAAAAATCTTAAAAAATATAGTCCTTTTCAAACATCAAGTCCACCTTTTGTACGATACGTTTTCTTTTGTGCAACCAAGATTAATTAAATAAATAAATAGGTAAATCATATTTGTAGAACTTGGTTGCGTTAAGTTTGATTCAAATTCAAATTCGTTTATTGCAAGAACATAGTAATACATTAGGTGATACAGGTATATACAGTGTTGCTTATGTTCTAACAAATAGGGATGCAAACAAAATAAAACAATATTCAAATACTTAATTGTTACATATTTCAATTTGTTACTTATGTCAAAAATAATTACTAAAACTCAGAATTTGCAGATTAAATTACATTATTTTTATAAGTATTTACACCTCGTTTGTATGCGGCGCCATACATTTCAGATACAAACTTAACTCAACCAGGCCAATTAAGATGGGATAAGTGAAACATGGACTTTCAATAGCAAGATTAGACAAGAAGCAAGATAGTTACATGCCAACGCGGTATAGAGCGAAGCATGTTGAATATTAACAAAATGCAAAGAATAAGACACACAAAAATAAGAAATATAACCAAAGCAAAAGACGGACTTGCACATGCTCTAGCATTGAAATGGAAATGGGCAGGCCATGAAGCGCGCCTTCAGGACCGGAGATGGACCAAACGGATCACAACATGGCAAGGCCCCCAAGGCAAAAGAAAAAAAGGAAGACCTTTTGCTAGATGGGAAGACGAGATCAGAAAAACAGCTGGTCACAACTGGTGCCAAACAGCCCAATCAAGAGAGGATTGGCTATCTTTGGAGGAGGCCTTCACCTGTAGAGGGGTTCTTACAGATATTTAAATACAGATATTTAAATACCTAGTTTAGGTTTCATTCATTTATTATTAAAAAATACGCTAATTAAAAATTTGAAAAATTAAACTTAAAAATAATAGTAATGTACCTAAAAAAATATATTTAACAGATAATATAAACACATACCTACATAGCTAACTTTAAGTAACCACTGTATTTTTTTCTTTGTAGCGATCTTATCGTGGTAAGAAATAAAAGGCTTTTTATTTTTATTTTTATTTTATTTATTAAGTGAAAGTTTGTACGGAACCCTCGGTGCGCGAGTCAGAATCGCACCTGGCCGGTTTTTTTTAATTCAGACAAGTAATTTTATTACAGCGAAATCAATAGCAGTGGGTGACAAAATCATTAGATTAAAACAGTATTATTGTTTTGCTAATCCACAATGTAATACGTGCTAGTCAGTTAACAACGAGGTTGGCGCAGTTTTAATGCACCTGCCTACTGAGCCGGCGGTCCTGGGTTCGAATCTCGGCAAGGGCAAATATTTGTGTGATGAACTCGAATATTTGTTCCTGGGTCATGGATGTTATCTATATATATTGTTTATATCGTCGTCTACTATTGGTTAGTATAAGGCCAGGTCGAGTTGTGTACGATTGTCCCTTAATTATTTTGTTTACATTTTATATCATCATCCTCCTAGCCTTTGTCCCATTTTTGAGAATGAATTCTCAATCGGGGTCGGCTACCTAAAATCCCAAGATGTGGCGTAGGCACTAGTTTGTTTACATTTTATATGATGAAATAAATAAATCTACTCCGTTTATAATTTACCTACTACCTGTTCCAAATGTTGTAAGGTGATGTTTTTATTATTCATATATCACTACATGTAAAGTAAACATTCTGAACGATAGAAAGATTGAGATGGACGCTTCCATTTGATTTCGTCGCCAGAAATTAAAAGGTCTGATAATTTAATTTACGACGTTTACGACCATACAAAATAAATATTTTCAACATGCATTATACATATTATAAGCCTATACATATTATTATTTTATCGATATCGACTATTTTGATTTGATCACGCCCTTAACCTTTAGAATCATTAGATGCATACCGCTGGCAGAGCTTACATTACATTTTCTGGGTCGTTAAAATTAGACCCCGTGTTACAAGGATAGGGTTCAATTTTAAATGTTTTAAAATTGTAACATAAAACCTTGTGATATTTAGCCAGCGTTAATATCAAAAGTGACACTACTGAATTGACGGAAGTAGAAATCAATTTCTTGTCAATTCGAGGCTTTGTCGTACTGAATCATAAAGTCTCATTTGCCTTTTATTTTATTTCTATTTAAGTTATAATAAAAATAAAGACATTGTCTGATATGCATATAAGGACTAAAATTCTCGATACATTGATCGTAATGCGAGATCTATTGTTTACATGTAGGTAAGTTTACATGTAGGTAACTAGTGAAACAAATAAATAATCGCTTGGCACGTATGAATGGACACTGACAATGACAACGTGGGGATCACTTTACTGCCCACGCTTAGGGTATTCGATGGTCGACCGGATTTAATTCCCATCCAAATTAAACGTAACTGGCTGCACCGTTACTAATGTTATATTCATATATTATATACTTTTTAAATAACACTCATACACGCATAAACTCTTTAATACATACCTCAAACGCACTCACAATTCACATTATTCATACATGGCAACACTCTTCCCGTCCCCCCCGCCGTCCCAAGAGCCAGGGGCAAGTTGAATTCCCTCCTAACGCGCGCGCGAGTGACTCTCATCTCGAAAAACCCATTTCTAATTAAAAAACGCTAATTGTGAACGTAATTCCGCATAAAACTGTGTCGTGAAGACAGTGACAGTGTTCTTCGTCGATCCAAGACGTGAAACTCAAAATTGGAGGACGTGACCGGCATACTAGCCAGGAACTAACCTTGGTATGAACCAAGGTTAGTTCCTGGCTCCTCCAGTAACCGATAAAAATAGAAAGACTAGCAACATTGTGCGCGGCATGTTCAAAGCTTTGGATACTACTGTGTTAGGTATATTTATAGATCCAACAAATATCCCTCTTCATCACATAGGTATTTGAAATGTAATTATACTTCATGATGAGAAGAAAATATTTAAAAAAAAGTTTACCAGTCCTCCGATTTTAAATAGCAGCTAAGATTTGGCTGATTTGGGCTACTGTTAACCTATCTTTTTTTTTCAGTGTACTCGATACTTCTTTCTTTCTTTCTTTCTTTTATGTCATAGGGGGTGTGAGCGACGTAATTAAAAATACTACCGTTTAGATTTATAACCTTTGAAAATCGTTTGTCAGAAGCTAAGGAGTGCGCGGGGTGAGCGAGGTGCGCGAGCGGTGTGTCCGTGACCCGTTAGTTTACCCCATTGTTGCGAATTTAAAAGTCAGTCGATATGAGCTATTGCACTCGCCGCACGCTCCTTCAGCTTATATTTTTGTCTATGTACCGACCTAATTCTAAAATACAACTTTTCGCGAAATTTGGCTATTTTTTCATAGTTGAACGAACCCCAAACTCTACAAAAGTGGTCTTCGAGCCGGATCTTGTTGTTTTCTACGCCACTGTCGAAAATAAGTAATGGTTAGTACACGCAGCACTGTGAAAAGAGAGCAGGAGAAGAAGAACGCGACCACTACTGAGGTCGAACCTAAAGCTTCTACTAGTGATACGCAAGTGAAACATGTTGATGTGAAGGTGCAAATGAACAAGACGGTTGTTTTAGACGTCGAAAGTGTAAAATCTGAGATGCCTAAACTCGACGATGTACCTGCCAGTCGTAAATTTTCATCAAGGAAATCTTCAACATCTTCTCTAGAAGCACGCAAAAAGAAGTTGGAACTACAAGCGGCCGAGGCAAAAGCACAAATACAAATGCAGCTTATCGATAAACGCTTAGCAGCGGAACTTGCCGAGCTAGAAGCAGAAGATGAATACAGTCCACCGCCATCAGCTACCGATAACCGGAGCGAGGTTGCTAAATGGGTAGATCGCAGTGTAAATGAATTGGAATCACAACAAGTCACCAAGCCGAATAAACCATCAGACCTGTTGTGCCCGCCGGCTAAAATGGATGCCGGTACCGACGGTCCAATTCAACAGTTAGCCTGCGTACTGAAGGATATGCTCACTACCTCTGCCAGCAACCATAACAACAGCAGCAATTTACTTAGCCGCATCAGCACCCCCAAGGAACTACCTCTATTCGCTGGTGACTCACTGGAATGGCTGCAGTTCAAGATGGCCTACGAGGAATCAACACAATTGTGCCAATTCAGTGATTCGGAGAATTTGTGGCGCCTACGAAAGTGCCTACGTGGCGCAGCCAAAGATGCTGTCCAGGCGTTACTCATCACGGCTACATCTCCAGTAATACTCATGTCTACGCTGGAACTACAGTTTGGGAACCCAGATATAATATTGTCGCGTATAAGGCAAGAAATTAATAAATTATATCCCGTGTCTACAGATTATCACAAAGATATTGTGATATTTTCAAACAAAATAAAAAACTATGTCGCCGCCGTATGTGCCCTTGGCCGTGAAACCCACTTAGAAGACTCAAGCCTAATCACCGTAGTGTTATCGAAACTACCTACTATTCTGCTGTCTAAGTGGGCAGACTACAGCTTTGCGCACAACACTAAAAATACGACTAGACTCCATCAGCTATCGGATTTCCTCAACCAAGAAGCAATTAAAATATCACAGTGCAGTGTCTCACTAATAAACCCGCCAAAAGACAATAGGCGTAAATATGCGGACAATAGTGCAAACTCACAAACAATACTAGTGCAAAGCCAACAAACTAATAATAAGTGTCGTTATTGCTACGGGCCAAATCATAACCTATCAGACTGTAAAAAATTTAAAAAGTCATTAAGAAAAGATCGCTGGAGCTACGTTAAACGGTGCGGACTTTGTTATAAGTGCCTACTACGTCATCAAGATAAACAGCTGTGCCCGGCACCCGTGTGTGATATGGATAACTGTGGCCTGGCGCATCACCGTCTGTTGCATTTCGTGCCGAATAGTGAGAGACAGTCAGAGAACAATAGTAGTACAGTACAAGTGACAGAAATCGAGTCCGTGTCTAACTCTGAGGTAGTAGCGCATATGAACTCATCGTCGAAAGTGTTACTAAAAGTGGTGCCTATAAACATTCATGGGCCGCACGGTGTAATTAGTACAAGTTGCTTACTTGACGACGGCTCTTCGGTAACGGTGATAAGCGCTAAACTAGCCGAGCGGGCAGGCCTGCGCGGGCGCCGTGAGTGCATGCGTGTGCGTGGCGCATGGGACAATTCTGAACTAGTGTGCGATTCTTACATACTCGATTTAACATTATCTAACCGAGATGGACAACAGTTTACGATTAACGCGCGAAGTGTAAATGAGCTTAATTTACCTAGTCAGAGTGTAAACTTAGTAAACTTTGAAAAGATTACGCACCTGCAGAGACTTAAAAATGAGTTATGTTTTGAACGATTGAGACCGGAGATTTTGATAGGGCAAGACAACTACCACCTGCTGTTACCTTTGGAAGTTGTCGCTGGTAACCCTCAAGAGCTGTGTGCCACTCGCTCAGCTCTTGGCTGGTGTTTACACGGAAGAGTTCCTCTACGTATGACGTCATCCACTCGAGTGCCTCAGCCTCACATAACGATGTTCATCAGCGATAATGACGTAAGCGATGACGTTGCCGAGAACAAACGACTGCTGCAAGATCTACATGAAGAAGTACGTCGTTCATTCACATTCGACTCATTGGGAGTAACCAACAAGCCTCGTGAGAACCAGAACGACGTATGTGCCCTGAATAAATTGGAAAGAAGTGCCGAACTTATTGATGGAAGATGGTACGTCGGTCTGCCCTGGAAGAATGAAGACTGCGTCTTGCCCGACTCATATCCACACGCCATGTCACGACTTAAATCAGTGGAACGAAAAATGACAAAATGTGAAGGCTATAGAGAGAGATACAACGAGCGCGTCCAGCACCTGTTTGAAAATGACTACGCACAAGAGTTGCTCGATACTGAAAAAACTGCTAAAACATGGTACTTACCTCATTTCGGGGTGGATAATAAAAACAAGAAGCGCCTCCGGCTCGTATTCGATTGTGCCGCTAAAACTAATGGCTTATCGCTTAATGATTACCTTAATACGGGCCCGGATTTACTAAGGTCACTATTTGGAATAATGATGCGATTCCGGGAGCAAAGAATAGGTATAACTGGAGACATAAAAGACATGTTCCTGAGAGTAAAGATACGAGAAGAGGACCGAGATGCACTTAGATTTATATACCGAAATGAAGGTACGGAACCGGTCATGACTTCGTTAATATTCGGAGCGAATTGTAGTCCCTTCGTGGCCCAGTACATAAAGAACAAGAACGCCCAGCGCTTCGAGTCTACGATGATGCCTGCCTGTGAAGCTATATATAATCAGCACTATGTAGATGATTACATAGACAGTATTTCAGACGAAATAACTGCTATTGATTTAATAAAGAACATAAAAAATATTCATCAACAAGGCGGATTCGAACTACGAAACTGGACTTCTAACAGTAAACACGTCCTCGAATCCATGCCAAAAGCAACCCTCGGAGAGGCGGCAGTAAAATTCAAAGTTGGCGAGCAATATGAAAGCGAGAGGACCCTTGGTTTAATGTGGTTCCCACACGAAGATGCACTGGGATTTGATGTTTCATTCAAAAAAATACCTGAAAATATAATTAACGGAACACAAAGACCGACAAAAAGGGACATGTTAAGAGTTGTCATGTCCATATTTGACGTCTACGGATTTTTATCTCCGTTTACAATCAACGGGAAACTTATTTTACAACAATGTTGGCAGCAAAATATCGATTGGGACGACCAAATACCAGACTCAATATACGAAAAATGGTGCCACTGGGTTAGCTGTTTGAAATCACTAAGCAACATAAGACTGCCCAGATATTATTATAACGCAGCAAACTTGAACATGAACACGCCGGAATCGAACCCGGCGCCGAGCGCGGACTCCAACCACCCAGCCGCTGCACCCGCGCCCGGCCGGCCGCTGACGTCACCGCTGCCGATATCGAGCGCAGGCGCCGCCGCCCGCTATACAAACCTGCAGCTACATGTTTTCTGCGACTCGTCCGCTAAAGCGATGTGCGCCGTTGCATACTGGCGCTGGGAGGACGGCTCATGGACGGCTCGCATATAAAAATTGCATTTGTGGCTAGCAAGTGCCGCGTTTCACCTAACAAATTGCAATCAATACCTAGACTTGAATTAAATTTAGCTATTTTAGGTGCTAGATTGGCTGACACTATAACAAAAGAGCACAAAATAAAAGCGGATCGCAGAATATTCTGGAGTGACTCGAGCACAACGTTGCATTGGATAAGAAATAAGTCTCGCACCTACAAACCGTATATAGCCAGTCGCCTAGGAGAAATAGACGAGCTTACCTGCAGTGATGAATGGAGATACGTACCGACGCACCTTAATACGAGTATAGCGGACGTAGGTACACGAGAAGCATACGATGTTACTATTCTGCAGAATCAATGGCTTTATGGACCGGCGTTTTTATACGCTAGTGAGCGCACTTGGCCGAAGGATTTTTTGCAACCTGCAACTAACGACATTGAATTAGAATGCATTTCAATAATACAGACTGTAAACAACGACTTACCTGTTCCTGAGGCCACAAGATTTTCGTCCTGGTTGCGTCTGCTCAGAAGTACCCATACAGTTTTGATGTTTATAAAAACGTGTCGTAAACTTACCGATGACGTAACTCTCGAAACAATGGAGGAGGCCCAGCGTCTGTTGATGAGATATTCACAGGCACAAACGTTTAATGAGGAGATTAATATCCTGAAAAAAGGAAAATATATAGAAAAAAGTAGTAAACTACTTACCTTGTCACCTTACCTCGATGAACACGGAGTCCTGCGCGTCGGGGGCCGGATCGATGCTGCTGCCGATGTGTCACCTGAAACAAAAAGACCCGTAATTCTGGACGGACGAGATTATATAACTAGACTGATTGTTAAATCTTACCATGTCAGCGCCGCTCACGGGAACCAGGAGACCGTGGTGAACAATCTTAAACAGAAATATTGGATTATTAGACTTCGTCCCACGGTCAAGAATGTTACATCACGATGTATGATCTGTAGAATAAGGAAAAGCAGACCAGAAATCCCGAGAATGGGTAACTTACCTAAAGAACGGATGGCTCATCATCACAGACCCTTCACTTTCTGCGGAATTGACCTCTTTGGCCCCCAAGAAGTTACCATTGGTAGAAGAAGGGAGAAGAGGTACGGCGTGATATTTACATGTCTTACCGTGAGAGCTGTTCACCTGGAAACAGTTGCTTCGCTGACGACAGATTCCTTGATTATGGCCCTTCGGCGCATGGCGGCTAGGAGGGGGTGGCCTAAACACATATTCTCAGATAATGGGACTAATCTGCGTGGGGCTGATGCTGAACTGAAAAGGGCAAGTCAGGAACTGAAAAATAATGTGGAACTTCGGAACACAGCCGTTCAACATGGTACTAAATGGACCTTCATTCCTGCCGCAAGCCCACACTGGGGTGGGGCTTGGGAAAGGCTCGTGAGGAGTGTGAAAAGTGCACTGAAAGTAGTCCTAAAAGAACGTGCGCCTAAAGAGGAAACATATAATACCCTTTTATCGGAGGTAGAAAATATAGTGAACAGCCGACCCCTCACACACGTGTCTGTGGAACCCGGAAGTAAGGAATCGTTGACACCGAATCACTTTCTCTTGGGGTCATCTTCGAACTTACCTCAAATGGGAATTTTTGATGACTCCGACCTTTATTTAAGAAAACAATGGCGGACCGCGCAAATACTTGCCGATTTATACTGGAAGCGATGGGTCAGAGAGGTATTGCCGGATCTGATACCGCGACGGAAATGGAATCAGGAAGAAAGGCCCCTGCAAGTGGGAGACTTAGTTTTCCTCGCAGACCCTGATGGAGCCCGAAACACTTGGCCGCGAGGCATAATCGAGCAAACTTTACCCGGTAAAGATGGCCGCATAAGAATGGTAAAAGTGAGGACAAAAACTGGTGTCCTTACCCGATCCGCCGCACGCGTCGCTCGTATACCTATTGGTGAAGAGTGCTGCTAGGGCAGCACTGGGGTGGGGCATGTGAGCGACGTAATTAAAAATACTTACCGTTTAGATTTATAACCTTTGAAAATCGTTTGTCAGAAGCTAAGGAGTGCGCGGGGTGAGCGAGGTGCGCGAGCGGTGTGTCCGTGACCCGTTAGTTTAACCCATTGTTGCGAATTTAAAAGTCAGTCGATATGAGCTATTGCCCTCGCCGCACGCTCCTTCAGCTTATTTTTTTGTCTATGTACCGACCTAATTCTAAAATACAACTTATCGCGAAATTTGGCTATTTTTTCATAGTTGAACGAACCCCAAACTCTACAGGGGGCAAACGAGCAAACGTATCGCCTGATGGAAAGCGATTACCGTAGCCCATAAACACCTGCAACACCAGAGGAGTCACAAGTGCTTGCCTACCCGGAGGACGAAGATAGAATGCCTCTATGCTAGTAATTTCACCGGCTTGACTTATTTAGTAAACAATATTCTACCCTCAAAGTTCAACTTTTTTACTTGAGACTTGAGACTGCCATTTTCTCAATAAATAACCCAAGTCAATATTTGAGGTGATCATGATACCAATTTTATGAAATACGCATATATATCCGTTTCTTAAGTTAAGTAATAAACTAAAACTGGTTTACCAAATGAAACAAGCAAGGACGAATATATAGCTTACTAGCTGTGCCCCGCGGTGTTACCCGCTCATCCCACGGGAACACTACATTTATTCGGGATGAAAAGTATCCTATGTCCTTCCCCGGGACTGAAACTATCTATATACCAAATTTCATCTAAATCGGTTCAGCGGTTTAAGCGTGAAGAGGTAACAGACAGACAGACAGACAGACACACTTTCGCATTTATAATATTAGTATGGATAAACGACGAAATCACTGGCTCGAAGGATCAAAATGGGTCGCATCAGAAACAGGCGGAAACACGCTAAATCTTTGCCTCACAGCTTGTATTGGTTGTGCTAATTATTGGAATTACTTCGATATATGTCTTCCTTTTCTAGTCCGTAGAACAAAGCAATGTTTTCATTAATTATTCTCATTATTCCGATATATTTCTTCATATTTTCTAGTCCATTAAACAAAGCAATGTTTCCGAAGCCTGTTCTGGACAAGCTTTCGCGTATACAAAGAGTATTTCTAGGTAAAACCAATTCGCTTCGTTTTTATTTATTTTTTATTTTACTCTCCGCCTTCAGATTACCTAAAAAAAAAGCCAACAATCCTAAAATAATACATATCTGAAACTTAAACTCACTTCCTTGAATTTCATGATGTACCTAATCGTAGTAATATTTTAATAAAAGGCCGGGATTTTTTACATTCTCAAGAGGCCGAAACCGTAACCGTAAACCTAATATTTCATGTACCTAATCTTATAAAATAATAGCTAGTATTTCATGAAACTTATGCGAGAAACTCAAAGTTTTCTGAACTGTATATACAAACCTAACTACTTTTATTATGTATGCAAATCAAGGAAAGTTTGTGTACCTAGTCGCCACGGGACTTTCAAATTGAATTTTAAAGTTTTTAGTAACTAGCCTTTTGAAAATACTGAAATATAATCTAATTTAATTTAATAGAGCATTGGTAAGACAGCAATATTAATAAAATCCCTTTTGATTTCAACAGAGTTTTGGGTAATTCTATTTAGTCGATTCAATTGTTTTTGCGGTTAGATTTTGCGGAATATGTCAGTATTAATTGAGAAGAATTTACTTTTCACCTCACTCGCTCGGAAAACCTCCGTTTATAGGGCGACATCTGCGTGCAAAAGTCTATTTTATCCGCTAGCGTGCAAAAGTCATTTGAATTTCGAACACGACGATTTTGATTCTCTGTGGTGCATGTAACTTTTTTATATTTAAGACTCCTTCAACGCGTGACTGATTTCATCAGTCGATAAATCTTCGAATAACCAATCAACGCACGCTAATAAAGGGCGATCTGGTCTAGCCAGCTAAAAATCATATGTACGTTTGAATACTTCGTTAAAAAAAATACACCTATAATATCACGTCCAGAAACCTGGTTTGTGGTTACAGATTTTTAAGTTTTTATTTTTCTACACTTTATTTTATGTTGAATATGCTCAAACATGGTTCCTTACCGAATATCAAAAGTCCAAATTGAAGGTTTGCCAACGGGCCATGGAGCGCAGCATTTTAGGGGTGAAAAGGACGGATCGTGTCCGAAACACCGCGCTGCGCTCCAAAACACGCATAGCTGACGTAGGCAATAAAGCAGCCAGGCTCAAGTGGGATTGGGCAGGACACGTCTGCCGTATGAACCCGGAAAGGTAGGCCAGTATAGCCACCAAGTGGGTGCCCCAAAACGGGCGACGTAGACGTGGCCGGCCCAGACGGAGATGGCGGGATGACATAGACGCATTCCTCAGCAACTGGCCGGAGGCAGCGTCAGACAAGGACCTGTGGAAATCAAAGGGAGAGGCCTTTGCCCAGCAGTAGGACAGTCCTATAGGCTAGATAAAAAAAAAAGTTTGTATATATTAATAGTAAGTATTTCAGTTTCATTTAAATATTTTGACTAGTAAATATATTAAATACATCACAAATTTTTTCACTTCTCATGCTCTTAAAATGTTACTTTAGTCTCTGCATATCGGGACTAAAGCTCCTTATTAATCTCTAGGGACTAAAGTAAAATTGTTTTAATCTACTTTGAAAAACCCCTAAACAGCCAATCACGACGTTTGTGAATGGAGGTTTATAGCCATTTTCAGTGATAGGTATACAAACTTTATGGTGCGTGAAAATAACCTCAAAATTACAACTGCTCAAAAAAAGTTAAATTGTTTTAATTTACTTTGAAAAACCCATGAAAAACCCCTAACTAGCCAATCACGACGTTTGTGAATGGAGGTTTATAGCCATTTTCAGTGATAGGTATACAAACTTTTTGGTGCGTGAAAATAACCTCAAAATTACAACCGCTCAAAAATTCAAGGTCTTATTTAATGAAACACGATTAATTATTACGAATACGAATGTAATTTTATCATGCATGGTCCATAAGTCCTTATTAGTCTTAAATAAAATAGTTTTCAAGTTTGAATCTGTTGGCTAAATATGCAAGCATTTAAAGCGTCACTTTACAAAAAAAAGAAAAAACCACGGAACATTTCTTTTTTCTATTAGAATTTTGAATGGAATGAGTAGATGTCCATTACTTGTATTAAGCTTGAATTGTAATCACCAATTAGACCAATTAACTGTGTCACTTTATAAATTACGGACAAAATATGTAATCATCATCTTCCAATGAAGAAGAATAAAGCTGAAGGCTATGTAGAGGAGTCAATCCAAAATAAACACAATATCTATCGAAGGCTACCACTACTATATTGAAGGAATTAAAATATCCTCAAAGCAAAAATCACAACTAACATTTGACCCACGCCCATCAACATCGCGGGTTGAGAATGAGCCTAATGAAATAACCATCGGCAACCTTTTTGAGAAAAGGTCTACGTCTCTACTATACCTACTCTCCATTCTCTCCAACTTTTACTTCGACTTCGAGTGAAAATATTGAACATACTTCTCAATTACAAACCACGCCGACCCAGCTTAGTTTACAGGGGAAAACCATACATTTACGAGGGGCGTTCAATAAAAAGTGAGAATGAGATGCAAACTCTTTCAATATTAGGAAATTAAATACTGGCCGGTAAAGTTAATCTATCTAGCTGATTGCTATGAAAAAAAAAACTCAACTACATTTTGTAAAAAAAAATACGGTCATTTCTTTGCAATGCTATTGAGTACGTTAGCGAAAATGGAGAAAATTGAACTTCGCGCCGTTATCAAATACTTGTGTTTGAATTTTTTTTCTACGGACCAAGTCAATTTAGATTTGCGGGAGACTTTAGGGTCTAATGCTCCTCCGTATTCAACAGTCGCATGTTGGTGCGCCGAATTTAGACGTGGAAGAACATCGACCATGGACGACCCCCGCTCCGGACGCCCTACTACACCAGTAACTGAAGAAATTGTGAAAAAAGTCGAAAACTTCGTTTTGGCGGATCGTCGTGTCACGGTTCGTTTTATTGCTGAAAATATAAAGATTTCAACGGGGAGCGTGCATAATATTTTACATGAACGCTTGGGTATGAAAAAGGTATCTGCGCGTTGGGTACCAAGAATGCTTACTGACACGCAAAAACAAACTAGAGTTGAGATTTGTCAAGAAGCTTTGGACCTGATACAGCAAGACCGGGAACTTTTTCTGGCGCGATTTATAACAATGGACGAGACATGGCTCCACCATTACGACCCTGAAACGAAACTGCAGTCTATGACATGGAAAAGGCCATCATCTCCAACTCCGAAGAAATTCAAGGTGGGCCCATCTGCCGGTAAGGTCATGGGCTCTGTTTTTTGGGATGATAAAGGGGTAGTAATGATTGAGTATCTCGAGCATAGAGCCACTATTACGGGCACTTTATATGCTAAACAAATAGCAACATTGCGCAATGAGATCCGCGAAAAACGGCAAGGTAAACTCTCGAAAGTTGTGCTCTTCCACCAGGACAATGCCCCGGCACACAAGTCCGCCGTTGCAATGGCTGCAATTCGTAATGCTGGGTTCGATATCCTTGAGCATCCTCCGTATTCACCGGATCTCGCCCCCAGTGATTTTTACTTATTTCCGAGATTGAAAAAATACCTGAGAGGCCAGAAATTTGAAGACGACGACGCGGTAGTCGCTGCAGTACAAGATTTTTTAAGTAGTCAAGATGAGACCTTTTTTAAAAATGGAATTTTAAGTTTAGAAAAAAGATATACTAAGTGTATTATGCTAAAAGGTGACTACGTCGAAAAATAAAATGACATTTAATAAAAGTTGTTTATAACATACTCATTCTCACTTTTTATTGAACGCCCCTCGTAAATGTATAGAATTGTACAAATTGCCCTTTTTAATTTTTCTGGGGTTAGATTAACGGCTGTACTACGTAATTGTAAGAAACTTTGTTATAATAAATATCGTAATTTTATATTGATATTAGTTTATTTTCCTCGCATTCAAAGTGAAAAGTAGAGTGTTTAACGCGAGACTAAACAACCATAATGACACTCGAACTATTAGCCACCCTCGCTTAGCTCGGGTGGCTAAAACATCTCGTGTCATTATGGCTTGTTTTAGTCCCTTGTTGAACAATCTACTATAATATTTACTTGTTATAAAAGTTAGAACATAAGAGTGTAATTTCTGAACGCACCCGAGAAAAAAAAAAATTAAAAAGTTGGAAGTTTTCACAATTCACGTAAACAACGTAAATTGGTTGTGTGGAGAATACATACTGTTGTCTTACTTTATAGAAATATGGAAAACAAGAAAGTTAAGCCCAATTTGGAGTATTTATTCAATGCTAAAAGCCTGCATTAAAACGAAAAAGGATTTGTTATAAATATTTGGAGACAATAAGTAATTTACCGAAACTATTGGCGTTTTTAAAGAAGATAAAGCCGAAATAATCTTGTGCGGATCCCATCGTCCAATAACTTCCAAAGCAAGTGTTATGGAAAATACTTCCGAGTGGCCAACTAATCCTTCCCAGAATGCCATTCTCCCACATTCACAACGAATTTTTAATAATACTAATATTATGAATGCCATTTTAATATTATTTTAAGCAAGTTTTATTTAGACAATGTTTTTAATACGAAGTTTAATTTTTAATGATTGTTTGATTGTGTTAGCTTTTGACGATGCAAAAGAGATTACTTGTGATCCTATTTGATTAAATGTTATTTTATCTTTTATCTTTATCTTTAATGTGTCAAGTCGTTTCAAATACAAATATAATATAACAGTGCTTAAGAAAAACTAAACGATAAAATATAGGTACACGACGATAATACAAATTACGGCCACATTTTTAATATGTGCGCTTCTCTCGTATTTATTTGGTTTGGATTTGTGTGTTAAATAGAAGGCAAAATTAAATATGATTATTTTTATGTTTTAATTGTTTTTCTTGAACTTCCATTTTCCTCGCTGTAGTGAGGTGAAAAGTTGTGTGTTCCGCATGGCTGCAAAATTATTTAGCTTCTCGTGTCTTGAAAGCTTCGCTACGCTCAGGAATCTATCTTTGAAGCATTCGCTTCGCCAATGGTTCAATCTTAGATTCCTTCGCTCGCTCAGCTTTCAATTTCAACACTCGCGCCAAATAACAACTTTGCAGCCTTGCATAACAAATAACTATTATTCTATACTAGAAAGTACCCACAACTTCGTCCGCGTATTATTTTATTTACCGTCGTAGGGAAAAAAGTACCCTATTCTTACTGGTCTTCGAATGTCCAGCTATCTCTGGTACTAATAATGGTTAAAATCCGTCCAGCCGTCTCGGCGTGATGAGAGGACAAATACTATTTTATCAAAAGATGACGCTATCCGGCTGACGCCACGCCGCCGCTGATTTCCATGGAAAACTAATTTTAATACAATTTTAGATTTTTTTTATAGTATAAGAAGCACATACATACTCGTATAAAAACCGGCCAAGAGCATGTCGGGTCACGCTCAGTGTAGGGTTCCGTAGTTGCCCATCCTTCACAATAGACGGGCTTAAAACAGCGGTTTTAAGCCCGAGGTTAAAATTTCAAGCTCCATAAAAAGGTCGTAAACGCCAAAGTAACTGTAATTACTATTATTACCTTCTGTAAGTTATCGAGTACACGCGCCAGATTGAGCGGAATGTTTTAATACAGTATGGCACTTAACTAATATGTGTGACGTTCGAAGTATAAGCGCGGCACTTACGTCATTTTAAAGAAAATTATGAAATTTTGCTAATTTTCATGATTTTTTTCCATCATTTTTTGACCGGTGGTTGAAAAGTTCGAGGGGGGGGGGCTATATTGGATTTCCGGAGCGAATATATACAAAACTGTGACTATCAAAAAATAATGTTGGAAACCCCTATTATTTTTAAAAGACCTACCTATTCAACGACACCCCACACACTAGTGTCGGAACGAAAATTCACCCCCACTTTAGGTGTACGACAGGTACCCGAAAAAAAATTTTTTTTTTTGTTTATATTTTACCGTTTTGTCGGCGTGATACATACACATACTCATACCAAATTTCAGATTTCTAGTACTAATGATCACGGAGCTAAGCCGCGGACGGACTGACAGACAGACGGACATGGCAAAACTATTGGTCCATATTGGCTTTCATAAAATGTTTATTCCTATTTTTTATTTTACTACCGATTTTTATTCATAGCAATCACTCTTCATAATTTTTTTCTCATACTTTTTTCTTCGTACTTTTATTTTACTACCATCGGAACTCAGTTTTTCTCGCTCTTTTTTTTTGTTCAGGCCGGTAACCTGACCCTGCGGCCAAGTACCTAGTACCTACCTGTAAGAAAAAATATGAAAACAAAAATTAGTATGAACAAGGTGTATGAGTAGTGATTTTATGAGTTCTGATGATTATGAATTCGGATGATTATGAATTCTGATGATTATGAGTTAGATTAGTAGTGTAAGAAAATATATGAAAACAAATATAAGTATAGGTAAACAAGTTGTTTGAATAGTGATCTTATGAGTTCCGATCGGTACTTATTAAAAAAAATATGAAAAGTGATCATATGGTATAAAATAGTATGAGAAATATTTTCGGACTTCTGATAAATTGATAATAGGACTTAAAAAGTTATGTGAGAAAATACCCACCCCAAAACTAAAAGGGTTCCTAGTTGACTACGGAACCCTAAAAACATAAATACCGAGGAAAAAATAGTTCAAGATATTTTAGAAAAACTACTTAATCTGGGGTCGGGGGCTGAAATACTCGTATACTTATCAGAGGTTTTTAGATTTTTGTCTGTCTGCTATTTTATTCAGCCGCAACGCTGAGAACCTGTCGCGCTAAAAATTCTAAAACATTTACCCTAAAACGGATGATTCGTTGCTCAGAACTGTTCAGAACACTGAGAAAAATACCGCACTAGACCGCATACAAAATTCTCTCCTATTTTGCATAATATGAATCCAATCAGGAGCCACAGGCCATTGACTTAGGTAAGCTTCGTTGGGTAAACTTAGGGATTTTTATTATATATTCTACAGCTATTAACGAGGTGTGGGCGGGAAGTTTCTTTTCGCGCGTAAGGGGATACCGTGTATTAAAAAAATACCTTTTTTTTCAGGAACCAAGGATTGATCTTAGTCAAGACGGGCTCACTACAGTTTGCGAGCCACGCTGGCCGCGTGGCATATGCATGCCTTTTTTCTTGACCCTGCCTTCCACTTGTGTTCGAATAAAATGACGCGCGTTCGTAACCAGCCACACACGTTGGTAGGCTGCGGCATCACGCCCCTCGACAAAGTGCGTGGTATTTTACATAGAAAACTCCCATGGGCCTCAGATATTAATATCCATATGAAACGGGGTTACTCACGTCGTTTAAGTCCAATATTGCTCGACATGCTTCGAATCGGTACGGATTCGTCAAATGTTTCAAAGGTTTACTCATAAATAGCAACTACGACAAAGGAACTCATAAGTATAAGGAATATGTATGTATGATTATGATTAAATACGAAAATATTTTCTTTAAGAAGTTAACTTGTTGGGCTGCTAACTGGTTAACATTTACGTGAGGAATTTATATTGTTCTCTTTGAAGCGAAAATACATTTCACGTGAAAAATCCCCCATTGAAGTTATTTTTACTAACACCTACACAATGTCACGTGTGTAAAGTTAAGCAAATTCTAAGAAAAGTGTAATAAAAATATTATTCTTATTATATTCTAACCAGCTTACCAGATTCTAACTAGAAGTTGCCCTCAACTTCGTTCGTGTATTGTGTACCTAAGTATTTTTATCAAGGGATCCATTTTTAAAGTAAAATGGTAATCAAGCAACGTTACCCAAACGAGAGGACACGTGCGTGTAAAGAATTATTTCCCCATTTTCCCCTTTAACCATTTTTATACGCGATTTGAAATAGTGTATTTTTTTTATATTTGCCGTCACGAAAATGGCCAGGCTATCTTTATTGACTGGTTCTCCGCCCTCGAGGTCCATTGGGACCCTCGTTAACTCACGCGATCGCGGCAGACAATAAATTCTTCTAACATTACACCCGCTTTGGTCAACAGAGATTATTTGGGAAACTCAGGTTCCATGTAGGGATAGAACACTAATTAGAAGAGGTCATAAATTACTGTTAAAAACCAGATAGGTTCTTGATTTTAAAAGGTGTACCTAATTAATTATTGTATTAAGCGGTTTAAACTCACGTGAAATTGTCAGGAACGGCCCGACATGTTTCGAACTCGTGACAATTTCACGTGAGTGTAAACCGCTTAATACAATAATTAAATATGTCTCACGAAAGTTTTAATAAAATTAGTGTACCTAATTTTTAATACTTACCTATAATTATACCAAAAAAAACTGTAAATGGTACTTGTCATCACATTTGTTGGAAGATAAGTGGGGTGTTTATAAATTGTGTGCATATACAATACATTATCGTTTTTCGGATTATAAAATTCTAGATTTGCATTGAAAATTGAAAATCAGTTTTCTATGTTGTGGAGAGGTGTTTTCAGGAAAAACTAAAGCGCAATGAAAAAATAATTATTAAGAACATATTTGAATCAGACGGATCACAATCTAAGGACGCTACCTCACCGCGAGCATTTGCATATGTAATGTAACAAATAATAATATGAAAATCTCTTCTGTTTGTTACATTACTGGCGAATGCTCCCGGTGGGCACCCTCTAAAGCGGTTTAACAAAGATTACCGGCTTCATCTACCGTAGCTTAACCATCAACATAGGTACCTACTCCCAAGTACTACTTACTTTTTCTAAAGAACTTTACAATCTACAAAGCGTTTTTTTATCAAACTCTCTTCCAGTAGAATTGCGGAGTAAATCCCCAGCGATAAGATCGCCTGGTGTCTACCGTTACTAAAATTATTGTATTCTTTGTTTAATTTGTAAACTTTTTTTGGTGTGCAATAAAGCATTGTGTTTTGCATTACGTAGGTATGAAGTGAAGAATGTACTGACCGGATATTTTATAGCTACTGTGATAGGACCCAAATTCTTAGCCCCAGACGAAGGTAGCGCGATAAAATCTGAACGGTTCAGCGGAATATACAGATAATGGATACATAGTCGTAGTAAAACGAGCTATATCTCCCTAAATCAAATTGGTAATAAATCCAACAGCTGAGTCTGTTATTCCGTCGTAGGCGAAAATTTATTATAGATGGACTATCTTTTAGACGTCTAGGGAGGTAGGTATTGTAGCTTTATTTAACTCTCAATGTACATTCAGCTGTAAAAAGATATAGGTACACGTTTAGTCCGTTTAAAATGTCTTTGGTAAAATCTATTGACCGTCAATAGATTTGAGAGAAGATATTTTTGAATGGTCTTAACTAACGTGTATATTTTTGCAGCTGACTGTACAATCATCAGCAGCAAATGGAGCGTCTAAATCTTAAATTATTTTATATATACACATTAGGGTGGTCCACGGTTGTATGGGAAAAATTCAAACTGTAGGTACTGGTAGCGCCACCCCTCAAAATTGTTACACATATAATGGTAAATAAATACTGAAAGTTTTGTGAATTTATCTCAACTACTAAGCAGTGCTCAAGCGTCTTAAAGATTCATTTAAAGGTATTTTTTGTAGCCCTATAAGGAATTAGTACACGGGCTTTTATTACAAATCAATCATATTTATTACAAATAATCATTATTTACTACAAATATTTATTACTATAATTTGTTTATTACTATAATTTGATCAATTTTTAAATAATTGATCACCTTGAGCACTGTCCTGCAAGCAAGTTATGAGTCGAGGACAAGAGATATGTTCACTTGAAAGGTTTTTTTAGGTAAAAACAAGTTATCACTAAATCTATATATATAAAAGAAGAAGTCCTGACTGACTCATCAACGCACAGCCGAAACTACTAATTTTAGAGAGTTGATTTTTGCACAGTAGGTTACTTTTATAACGTGGGCTAGGGATAAGAAGCGATTTTGAAATATTCAACCCCTAAGGGGGTTAAAAAGGGGATGAAAGGTTGTAAGGGGTACAAGTTTTTTTTTAAGCTATGAACTTGAAACTTTGTAAAAAGGTATTAAAATAAAATGAAAGAAAACTAATTACAGCGTTTTTGAAAATTCATTCCCTAAGGTGGTAAAAAAGGGGTTGAAACTTTGTATGGAGATCAAATATTTTATTGAGCGCGGGACCTGAATCTTTGTGTAAAGGCATACTATTAAAATACAAGAAAAGTGATTTCAGCGTTTTCAAAAATTCGTCCCCTAAAAGGGTTAAAAAGGGGTTGAAAGTTTGAATCCATTACAAATTCTTTGAAACTTCTTATTAAGGCATATATAATAATAACAAAATAACATTAATTTAACGTTATTAAAAATTAAACCGCTAAGAGGGTTAAAAGGGGGATGAAAGTTTGTCTCAGGGTTCAATTTTAATTTTAAGCTAGGAACTTGAAACTTCGTAAAAAGGTATTAAAATAAAATGGATGAAAATTAATTTCAGCGTTTTTGAAAATTCATCCCTGAAAGTGGTAAAAAAGGGGTTGAAAGTTTGTATGAAGATCAAATCTTTTTCTGAGCGCGGGACTTTGAATTTTGTATAAAGGCATATAATTAGAATACAAGAAAAGCCATTTCAGCGTTTTTGAAAATTCAGCCCTGAAGGTGTTGAAAAATGGGTTGAAAGTTTGTTTGGAGTCAAACCTTTTTTTGAGCGCCGGACTTGAAACTTTGTATAAAGGCATATAATTAGAATTCAAGAAAAAGTGATTTCAGCGTTTTTGAAAATTCAACCCTTAAGGGCATTAAAAAGAGGATGAAAGGTTGTAAAGGGTATAAGTTTTATTTTAAGTTAGGAATTAGAAACTTAGTAAAAAGGTATTTTATTAAAAAATAAGAAAACTAATTTCAGCGTTTTTGAAAATTAATGCCCTAAGGCGGTGAAAAAGGGGTTGGAAGTTTGTATTGAGATCAAACATTTTTTTTGAGCGCGGGACTTGAAACTTTGTATAAGGGCATATTATTAGAATACAAGAAAAATAATTTCAGCATTTTTTTAAATTCAACCCCTAACGGGGTAAAAAAGAGGATGAAATGTTGTATAGGGTATAAGTTTTATTTTAAGTTAGGAATTAGAAACTTAGTAAAAATGTATTTTATCAAAAAATAAGAAAACTAATTTCAGCGTTTTTAAAAATTCATCCTCGAAGGAGGCCGTGAAAAGGGGGTTGATAAGGGGTCATCCATAAATTACGTCACACGTTAAGGGGGAGGGGGGGGTCATACCAAACGTGACAGTACATGTTAAAGGTATAGCAAAAAAGCGTGACATAGGGGGGGGAGGATGAAATGTTGTATTGGGTATGTTTTACCTTTAAGTTAGGAATTAGAAACTTAGTAAAAAGGCATTTTATAAAAAAATAAGAAACTAATTTCAGCGTTTTTGAAAATTCAGCCCTGAAGATGGTGAAAAAGGGGTTGAAAGTTTGTATGAAAATCAAACATTTTTTTGAGTTTTGAGAGAGCGGGACTTGAAACCTGATTTCATAATGATTCCGCGTAATTAGAGCAATTTAGCCGAAAAAAAAACTAAAAATAGGCCAAGAGCGAGTCGGACTCGCGTACGAAGGGTTCAGTACCATTACGTAAAAAATGGCAAAAAAATCACGTTTGTTGTATGGGAGCAGCACTATTTATTATTTGTTGAATTACAGTAACCAACATCAAAATCCACTTGAATTAAATCTCATACAACTTGCAAAAAAAGAAAAGTAATTTCAACATTGCTTAGATCTAAAAATAATATAATAACGATGTAAAATGTTCAAGATAAGATTCCACGCGGACGAAGTCGCGGGCAACACAGCTAGTAATTACATATAACCGTTTATTACAAACAATAATATTTATTAAAAACAACCATATTTATTTCACATATAAGAACAATTTTTAAAACTTTGATCACCTTGAGCACTATCTTGCAAATAAGTTAGGAATCTGTAATTTAACATAAGTAATATAAGGGGAAGGTGTAACAAATTACGGGGGTGGCCGACCTGAAATTTAAAAAAAAAATTTTTGGACCACCCTAATACACATATAGGTACATCTTTCAAATGCGGAATGTGCCTAGAATATGGTGTTGCTTATTATGTCGATTTTTTATTTTTTTCTTCTCACCCCCCGATCTTATCTTATTTGCCATTTTATTTTCTGTTCTACACCCCAATTTCTTTTTAGATTTAGGATATTTTTGGTATTTTCTACTCAGAATCACGAGCATTTTCAATCTAATTTGAATAAAAAAAAGCTTGAAACGGTTTATAAAAAGATTGTTAACTGAAATAGGATACCTATGCCATGGCCCAATAAAATTTATGGTATTAAACCACCAACGCTCTAGCCTTATATTTTTCAACATACTTAGACGCAAAACGAACTAACCTTTGCAAGTGACGTGAAGTGAGACGGGTGATTTAACGCTAAGGCTGTAAAACTCCACTACCCGGAATTTCGCTCGTAACATTTTCTATGAAATTATCGTCAGCGAAACCGCAGGCTCACCCCTGGGGCATCACATAACATAATTTCGTATACCGCGTGTCACCTCGTCAGCAACTTACCTCTGTCACTAAAAGTTATACCTACGTACATTTCCAGGCAGTATCTTGGACTGCCTTGAAGTGTCCTCAATTCCGTTCTAAAAGTTTATACGTCCCTAAAGTTACGCTGTCTGCCCTCTTGGGAATTTTCAGCATTTGCTGAGTAATTCATTAATGAATAATTAACTGGAAGCTCCAGTTTACGACTGTCCTGTCCATTTTCATGAATTAGGTAGGTACACTGGGCTTATAGTTAAGGTCTCAGGTATTTAAAACGGTTTTATTACCTTATAAACGTAAGTCATAGCCTAAATATTACTAGATTTTCTCACTAAAGGTGGGAGGTGGTATAATAAACAATAAATTATGAGACCCAGTTGGGAAATTTTGGTGAAAAATATGTTTAAAGGGAAAATAAAAGATCTTGAGACGGTTTATGAAGATTCGTAATGAATGAATGCAAAACCATTCGATTTTATGGAAAGTAAATGCGAAGTCGGCGACAAAGAAAATCAAGGTACCTACTTCACAGACAGCTGAAATTGTACTTCATTTCACAAATGTCTGTGTAAATTGCCGCGTCTCTTAACGATGTTTGATCGGAATGGAGACTGTTCCCAGAGACAGGACTCTTTAAGCCGGTCATCTATTTATAAATTCGATTTCAGATTTATAATTCAGGATATTGTGATTGCGTTTGCCTATGCCATGGATGCAAGAGCGTCATAGTGTACCGTGTACCTCTATTTATTTTCTAAGATTGTACCGATTGACAATATCGCTTCTATAGAATCTACACATCCCTACTGTGTACCTAGATTCTATAGAACTGTGTAGAAGCTCGGAGATATAGAAAGCAGGAATAAGAAAGGAGTAGTCTTATTTAAACAAACATCGAAATTTATTTACATTTATGTATTTGACCATGCTTAATCCAAAGTAGGTATGTAAATATTACGTTTTGTATGCGATAAATGTATAGAGCTCAACATAACGGGTTACCCTCATCTGGCAGAATAATTTTTTTTTTTTTTACTAGCCTATATTTGTGTCCCACTGCTGGGCAAAGGCCTCCCCTTTCTTGCGCCACTCGTCTCTATTGGCTGCATGCTCCCTCCACTCGTTATTAAATGCATCCAGGTCATCCCGCCATCTTCTTTTCGGTCTGCCTCTGCTCCGGTAACCTTGCGGTATCCAGTCGGTGATTATTCTAGCCCATCGTTCCGGATGCATGCGGCAGACATGTCCAGCCCAGTCCCACTTCAGCTTTGCGGTCTTGGCACCTACGTCTACAACGCGTGTTTTGGAACGCAGTTCGGTGTTTCTTATACGGTCTTGTCTACGAACACCTAATATGCTGCGTTCCATCGCTCTCTGACAAACTTTGAGCCTGGTCTTTTGAGCTTCAACTTCAGTCAATGACCAAACTTGTGCTCCGTAGGTTAGAACGGGAAGAATACACATATCGACGAGTTTTCGTTTTAGCGAGAGAGGAAGGTTGCCCTTCATTAGTGCTTTCATGGACCAGAAGCTCTTCCAGGCGTGGTCGATACGTCTATCGATTTCCTTGCTCTGCCTGTTTTCGAAGGAAGCTATCTGGCCCAAGTAGACGTACTCGTCGACATATTGTATTTCTTGCCCATCCACCTCGACCCTACGTTTTGATCTGTTGGTCATCAACTGTGTCTTTGCTCTATTCATTGTGAGACCAAACTCCAAGCTCGCCGTGCTAAGGTCTTGGAGCATTTGCTGTAGTTGAGGTGCCGTATGGGAAAATAGAACAATGTCGTCAGCGAAAGCAGAATAATATTGGTCAGAAAAACACTTCGCATAACACGTTTCGCAGAAACACTTTCGGTCGAATGGTAACATGGCATAAAGGTATAGTTTGCATTACTACTACCTCGCATACGACACATTTTGCAGCACATTGTTTTGTAGAATATCTCTTTGGCCGACTTTGGTTTAGCATAATTTTATGTACCATAATAATCCTATAGCATGCGATTACAATAGCATAATTATTTTCTACTAGCAGAAAAGTGCGTTAAGTAAACTTTACGTAGTAGAATGTAAGTACCGTTAGGTACGACGACGAGCGGTTCGAGGAGCAGTGTTAGGTACCTATCTTGCCGCCGCGGGGCAACTGCCTCTAAATTTTTAATGACAACAATTGTAATGCATAAATTAGGTCCTGATTCCACCTTAGGGCAGGTCCGACTTGGATTAGGTTAGGTACGACGACGAGCGAAGCGAGGAGGAGTGTTAGGTTAAACTGAGACCCCAACGAGCGAGCGAGCCGCGCGGCATCGGCCGGCTACCATACCACTCCATGGACAAAATGTGTAATCACAACAATTTGTAATGCATAAATTAGGTACTGATTGCACCTTAGGGCAGGTCCGACTTGGATTAGGTTAGGTATTCCGCATATGTCCTGTACAACAAGATAAGACAATGAAGTCTATCTTGGAATCAAATGGTATTCGGCTTGACAACTTTATGCCGCCTAAAATATTATGCAAAAAAAATATCTGCGAAAGTAGGTACTATTCATTTAGATGACTGTTATGCTCATCAACATTATGCCAATCTGCGAAATGATTTATGCCAAAGCATACTCTGCGTAAGATGTTTCTGCCAAACGTTACTTCTACCAAGTATCGTTATGCAAAACAAATATATGTCAAAAAAGTGTCTACAAGATAATAGTGAACCCAACATAACTAAAGAACTTCTTAATCTGTCGTTTTATCGTCCTAAAAACACTAAGTTGATCTACATATGGAGTAATTTCCAAAGCACAAGCACTGACAAGACAATATCCGCGTGCATAAGGGCTACATGTTGGAAATCCGACCGTCGTATAGTGCCGTCCCGCTCACCCAAATATAGTTTAGAGGACTGGACCGAAGGGCATCAGTTTCTTTGCTTTTATCTACGCACATATCATTAGTGCTCTAAAATGCGTTCAGAAACCGTAGGAAATGACCAGCATTACTACAACCAATTTTACTACGAGAACTTTCTTATCTGTGGCAGTAGGTAAAATCTGTACTGTAATGTTATAACAGTATCAATTTTTGTAAGGTTATGAGTTTAAATTTGGAACAGCTGTCAAAACTAAAATAGGTCTCTATTCTAGTATCCATAGTTAGATATTAATATTGTTATGATTGTTATCGATACGAAACGTCAATTCAGTATGTTTTTTATAAAAACCGCACGACATTTGATCTCGAGTGACATGAGAATATGGATACATTCGTTTGTATATGATTTAGAAAATAAAACATTCGTCTTGACGGAGGTCCGAATTGCCGCCATTATTGTTGTCATTTGTTTGTTGGTTCTTTGCTGTTACGAAAGTATAATTTTGATAAGTTTATTGTAATTCACATTTTAGTTGAAAATATTGTTTCAATGTAAATGTAAATTACAACTATTACAATAAATAATCTGTCTATGTATTTGTTCAGATTTATTTCTTACTGCATTAGTATAATTATGTCGTTTTTAGATATTTTACAGGTAGCACTAGTGGTGCCGGTCATTTCCTTATGGCTTCTGAACCCATCTTAGAGTACTTATGATATGTGTGTAGATAAAGTAGTGTATACAACTGTACATAATTAGGCCTTAAAACACTCGTGTGATCCTATCTCTATACTCGCTGACGCTCGTTTCATAAAACCACACTCGTGTTTTAAGGCCTCTCATTATGTATCAGTTGCATAAACTACTATTACGGATTTGATAGATGTGCGTCGAAGTTTAAAATATGATACAAATACTACCGAACGACTCGAGTTGCGGCGGTACCGACCCGGTGCTGTACGGTTAGATGTCCGATAATAACCTTAAGAATCGTGCTAGTGGGCATACTTATCTCATACTTTTCAATACTTACAAAGAATATATTTTTGCCAGACACGTTCGTATTACGACCACACGTTGTAGTGGCCAGAGACCTTTATACGGCAAAATCAAATAAATGTAATGGCTATTATCAGCATCTCATACCTATTGGTTCGCACGTGGTGTTTGCGGTTACATACAAATCGAACGGAATTGGGTTCGACAACCGTATAATGCTGATGAGATGTCTGGCTTGCGGAAACTAAGTATACAAACCCGCATGATATGGACTAGTTTAATTTTCTTGGCATTACATATGTATACAAATGAAGGGAAACTGGCTAAGTCACGTTTGTAATTTTTTTTTATTGTATATATAATTGAAGTTGTGAAATCCCTTTCGTTCGTGACACCGCCGAAATCGGGACACCGCAAGTTTTACCCCTGTCTTAGACGGTCATACGATGAACTGAAAAATGTCGTATCCATAGACTAAAAAATATAAAAAAATAAAAATAACCGAAGCCCGTCTTTCGCCTTCGGGTGCTGCCTCGCCTGTAATCTTTTTTTTTTATAAATATTTAATTTGTTCTTTGCTACATTACATCGTATGCTCGCGGTGAGGTCGGTCACCCTTACACCTTCAAATAGGTACAAGGATAGTTCTTTTGTATCGACGCGACGATATTTGACTTTGAATATGTAAGAAATTACGTACGGCTTTCATCTTTCTAGCACCAAAGACGGCAAATAATTTAAAAAAAAAACTGTGCCCCAGCCATGACGTCATAGATTATCGAATACAGTGTTCCACAAACTTTTTACGGTCAGCATCAAAAGTATCTGAGAATTTTACTGATGGATTAAGTCTTTATTAGGCCTGCTGGAGCTGTCAGGTTCGTCATAATGATAAAAGCTCCTTAATTTAAAGAAAAAAAAAGTCAAATAGCAAACTAAAATATCAACTAAGTAGTTTTGATGCTGAAAGTATATCTAAGAAACCGGCAAATTTTGGAGGCACACCGTAAATGAAATCTGCCATTTGCTGCTGCATGTACTTTCCGTCTCATTTTAACTTTAAGAGACCTTACTTTTCTGCGGCACGCCAATTAATGAGCCGCGGAACACAGATCTAATACCATAGCCCGATTCTCTTCCACCTCTACTCCCGCCCTAAGTCAATTCGAATCAGTCTATTCACGGCGCAGTCCATGCACCCAGTGCGCCCGCGTCAACCTCCCCAAATTACTGCTGTGGCGCAGAGTTAATCTCATTAGCGGGTTATACTCCCACACACACTACTGGTAGTGAGGGCTAACCAGCCCTGATAAAGTTCAAGACATGTCTTTTTAAATAAATAAATAAAAAGATGTAATAAGCTCACACTTATGGCTTTATACTCTTACGTCGCCGGTCAAACTGTAAAATTTCATTTGGATGATTGGACTAACGATATCGAGACGGTAAATAATAAATTGAATCAATCCAAGGAAGAAGGAAGAGCACTCAAACAATCTTTATCTACACCCAAATTACATATTACATTACTTTAACAAGTTCGAATAGTTAAAGAAAAGACCTACATTCCTATACGCAGCGACAAAAACACTCGTGTGATCCTATTATGAAATCCGTTTCATAAAACGTTACTCGTAACGATACGATGTAACAGTTGCATAAACTACTATAATTGTTTTAACAGCTCCAAGTATAGTTCTAATCACATTTGGTAAGCGAATACCATTAGCTTTGTACCCGATGAACAAATACCATTATCTGTATTGTTAGCTGCGGCCACAACTGCCACTTCAAAATGTAAGGCGTTATAAGTGCAAATTACTTTTACACTAAATTAGTCTTTAAGTCAAACGAAATAAGGTTTACTCTTAAACAAAGAGAACACAGATGTTGGTCACTTCGTAAGTGAAAGAGCAGTGAAGCTCGTTTCGATGCTTATAAGACAATGAAGTGACCAACATCTCTGTTCTCTTTGTTTAAGAGTAAACCTTATTTCGTTTGCCTTAAAGACTAATTTAGTGTAAAAGTAATTTGCACTTATAACGCCTTACATTTTGAAGTGGCAGTTGTGGCCACAGCTAACAATACAGATAATGGGTATTGTTCGTCGGGTACAAAGCTAAGTGGATTCGCTCAGCCAAAAGAATTACTTCTATACCGACTGTCAGTGTTCCACAATACCTTGATTCGATTCGTACCTATTATTCATACCGCCGGTCCTTACTGCTTGTATTTTCCTTGCTAAAAACTCGCGAGCTAAGGCAATCTTAATAAATATATATGCAGGTAGCCCGCATGCAATTAGGTTGTTGGTCGTACTATATATAAGGTATTGTTATTGGCTTCCTAGAACCTAAGGGGCCAAGATACCGATACCTAGGGCCTAGGTATACGAGCATAATACTTATAAGTGTAACATTAATACTTTAACTACGTATTCTACGTAATACTCTAACTTTCGTTACTTTGATAGGTAAATACAAGTATGTACTCACTTACAGATGTAGGTATAAAAAACCGGCCAAGAGCATGTTGGGCCACGCTCAGTGTAGGGTTCCGTAGTTGCTCATCCTTCACAATAAACTGCTGTTTTAAGCCCGAGTTTTAAGTTAAGAAAGATTTTAAGCTCTATAAAAAGGTCGTAAACGCCCTAGAAACTGTAATCACTTATTACCTTCTGGAAGTCAACTTACGTCCTTTAAAAGAAAAAATATGAAATTTGGCGATAACTCAAAAACGGCAGTTCAATATAGTTTTCATTGAAA
The DNA here is from genome assembly GCA_947623375.1 of Apotomis capreana. NCBI lineage: Eukaryota > Metazoa > Arthropoda > Insecta > Lepidoptera > Tortricidae > Apotomis > Apotomis capreana. The sequence goes on along the minus strand of OX392513.1, from coordinate 13,767,560 downwards.
GTACTTATAAGACCTCATTTACATGAATTTTTCCGATTTTTTTTTGACCCGTGCTTGAAACGTTAGAGGGGGGGCACACTATTTTTTTTGTTTTCGTAGCGAATATTTACAAAACTGCTAACTTTATCAAAAAATAATGTTAGGAGACCCCTATTATTTTTACAAGACCTATTCAACGACACCCCACACACTAGTGTTGAAAAGAAAAAAAAATCACCCCCACTTTAGGTGTTCGAGGTACTTACCCGAAAAAAAAAATTTTTTTTAATTTTATTTTACCGTTCTTCGGCGTTATACATACACATACTCATACCAAATTTCAGCTTTCTAATACTAATGATCACGGAGCTAAGCCGCGGACGGACGGACGGACATGGCGAAATTATAAGGGTTCCTAGTTGACTACGGAACCCTAAAAAATGAGCCATGTAGATACAGTTACTTAGTAATTGAATATTGGAGCCAAATTACATAATACGTGTCTAAACACCTGAGTTCAACTGTATGGCAACATTATTGTTTGGATCTCAAAAATAAAAGCGCCGTAATCATCTATAAAATACAATTTACTTAAAATAAACATTCTTACGTCAACTCACTTAACTCAGGCACATCGCCTACCCACCAGAACACTAAACTGTTCTCCGCATGGCACGAGTATTTCAAGTCTTCACTTGACTTATTTTCATCTAGACCGCTCATTTCACTGACTTCTTGGATGGGGTCTTTGAAATGGTACTGGCCGGATCCAGTGGCAAGTATAGGTCTGAAGGGATGTATAGATACACTGTTACAGCAGTCTTTGTGTAGTGGAAACTGGAATAAAGAATTGAGTATGAACACATGTACTACTTATAAAAACAAGTTAGAAATGACTAATTAAAAAAATCTAAATACATTGTTTGTGCTTATAACATTTCAGGGTTGCCCTCAATTTTCCTGGGAACCCAACATGGTGACAATGGGACCATTTCAAAAGTATACTCTTTTAAATAAATAAAAAAATAAAAGCGGTCCGCAATTGGCAGAGATACCTATCGGTGAACATACACAAAAAAATATACGTACAGTGAAACATAGAACCTTCTAAAAATCAACGACTCTTTCTTTGAAACTAGCACAAAATTAATTAGCCGCGATTACGTGGTAATGTAAATATTTTACGTAAGTACTGCTTGCTAATCCAGACAGTCTCTTTTAGCACAATGTTTTGCAGGGCTTCAATTCTATTACAGGTTCTATTTCTTAAATTGTGCAAAGAAAATAATTACATGAAAGTCACGAAACTCGACTACGAAAAAAAAGGAAGTATTTTTATATTATAGACCATAAGTATATGGTACGGCATATCCACAGAGCTCTCACACGCCGCACGGATGTTTCGTGCCAAAAGTAGGGTATTTAAAAGTAAATTAAAGGATACCTTGAATGTTGCATTATCCCCTTCAACATCTTCAACATCTAAACTATTCTTCCAATCCACAGCATCAATTGACCAGACTTTCAATACTCCATCCGTACCTCCAGTGACCAAATACTTCCCGCAAGGTGATATGTCAAAGTATATCCTCTGGTTTGTATCAACAGCTCTGCTTAGGATGTTCAGTGGTCTCCGGTAGTATCTGATGTCCCAAACTAGAAGTCTGTGGTCTTTTCGTGCCCCTGACACCAGTTTAAGACCATCTGGGGTGAATTTCATGTGCGTTAATCCTCCTAAAAGCAAAGATTTTTCAAAGTTACTGTTAGAACACGGGTCTGTTAGAAAATTCGCTGTATTATTTATAAAAAAAATACAGGGAAGCAAAGAACATCCTCCTTTTTCAAGTCGGTTAGTGAACATACATTACATACATCCATAAATAAAAGCAAAATAAAATGGTCCTGAGATTCAGAACTGCATTTCAAACAAGTTTTAATCTTTTTGTTTTAACAAAAAGTTTTTACGCAGAGTAAAGCTTTTTACACACCAGATTTTTTTGGAGTTTTCATTATTCAAGCACAATTTAAACCAATTAAAAAAAAACCATGTAAAATGTATCAACCTGAATGACCATGCATCTTGCCAATGCTTTTATAACCCCCCATTTCATTGACATTAAAGAGGTTTATAGTAGTATTCCAGGAGCCAATGGCAAGCATGTTGCTGTCCATTGCGAAACAGGATGCAGGGAATGTGATCTTATGCTCCGCACAGTCTCTGCCTGGTCTGGAAAAAAAGAATTAAAAAAATATTTATACTTCTGCCTACAATGTCTTAGATGACTGGTGGTTTAAAAAAATCACATTATAAATGCTAAAAGACTTCAATAAACCACTGCACTATACTGCTGTACTCATTTAATTTTAATATAATATACTAGAATCAGGGTGTCACCCAATGTAGACATATAAACTTGAACATATTAAAATATTTCAACAGAATTTGAAAGTGAGTGTGTTGTAGCCAGTATATTTGTCTGAGATTAGAGTAAGACTAAGACTGCTTCTTTTTTTCAAACAGCTGGCTATTTAAGGATTCAAGTCACTGATTGCCTTGAATAAATAAGTAAAACCAAATTTTAAAAAAGTAAATAATTATGAAGCACAAACAAACTTTTAACAATGTTATGAATAAATTTTACATTTTTATTCGATTTGTCACTGCTCTGACACAAATATATCTGTAAAAGAATGACTTTGACTACCTATAAATAAACTAACTACCACTATTAATAACATAAATCTTTTGACAGTGACACACAGTTGGTTAATTTCTTTGTCTTGAATGTAAAATTAGAGTTTAATTACGTATAAAATATTATCATAATTACCGTTCCACATCAAAAGTACGAATCACTTTCTTATACCCTGCTAGAATCCTAGCTCCGTCAAGTGTGAATGCCACTGTGACTGCTGGCTCCATCTCATCCACCGGGTTGTAACCTCTGTAGGAACATCTCAATGAACCATCAAATGCATCCCACATTTGAACTGGTGCATTCTGCCTTGTTGTCAACCAACTAGTAAATAAATTAAAAATAATAAAGTAAATGATTTTTTTTCTTTTTTTAATTAATTCCTAAGTGTCAAAATAAAAAAAGCAGTGTTCTGCTGGAGTAGTTCATATCTTCTCTTCAACTTAATAATTATCTTACTTGAAAACCAAAACAATATAATTAAGTCCTAAGTCAAATGCATGAACTTAGAGGGTTATGCTTCTCAGCTACAGAGGCACTTACAGTGTTATGCTTCTCAGGTATGGATTTTCACTTACCAACAAGTTTCAGGAACACTACTATTCATACTCGGATACCAACAAAAGTCATAAACCAGACCTGCCTCCTTGACATGTATGACCGAGTCCAAGACATCTATCGTACGGTCTGGTTTCGCCGACTCCGTATACAAATCTCTGGGAAGTTCAGTTACATGCACTCCATCATTATTCACAACAGAGAGACAACAGGTCCCATCTGGAGACCATTTACAGCCCCGCAGATAAGGCTGCACATCCACTCTAGCTTTAGGCGAACTGGACCAAGAAGAATTGCATAGTTCAAATAACGTTTTGCTGCTAAATAAAGTAGGATACTGAAATAAAACTTCCTCGACGCCGGGGGCCAAATGCTCCGATAATAAGTCAACAGTTGTATTTTTTTGAACTGGTTCGATTAGGTCGGTTTCCATTGATATCTCTTCCATGTTTAATAAAGCACTATTTTTATTTTATAACCGCGAATTATTGCAGCATTTTATAAACAATAAACAACCTTACTATTATTTTATTCTTTCTGACAATATGACAGTTTCAGTGTCAGCACTGTCAAGTGTCAGTCATTGTCACTTGATTTGATGTGCGTTCAGAAATAAAAAATATTTGACTTGAGCACTAATTGTCTATGCCGCGTTATGCACGTGCGTATAATAATTCTTTTAAATAATTATATTAAATTATGATAAATATATACAACAATAAAAACAAAGCAAAGTAAACATTTAAGGGGTTTGAAATAAATAAATATAAATAACGAAATTGCACCTGATAAAACTTTTTTGAAGTAACGTACGCATATGTAACATTTTTTTTATTGCTATTGAGGACGTATGTCACGTCCGCATTGTTTGAAATCCTATCCATGTTTTAGAACAGGACTTATTATTTCGTTTTTATTTTTTAACAGTTTAATTTACAAAAATAATTTAACGTAATAATGAACAGACTTGTATTATGTAACCGACGAGTAATTATAATGTTCAATAAACAGCGGATACGCGGGTCTGCAAGACGTCTATCTAACAAAGTTTCCAAGGTTGGATTTATTATAAAATATACGCGGTTAGAGTGCACGTGTGATTCAAGTTATTAAATTTGTTTGAAACAAATTAATTATCAGCAACAACTGATCGAATTCACATATTTATGAGATTTTATTGGATACTAATCCACACTCCTTATTATTTATATTTTTGTCAGATCTGGCAGATGTCAAATAATAGTAAAAAAGTAAGTAAATTATAAGTTATAAGCAAAAGCTGTAAAAAAATGTGATAACATTAAATTAACTTCACAGTGTATTGTTAAAACATATTATTAAAACAATTATTATGGTTTCCAAAAAACAAAAAAATGGTAATAACATTTTTATGGCCTGACAGAAAATTAATTTGAACGCTATTTTTCTGTGTTGCAAACTAGAACTGCTGCTGCTGAAAAGTGAAAACTGTCAATGTCAATTTGTCGTTTCGCATTGGTCTATCCGCTCGCTCGAGCCGAGCCGTTCTTTGACGTAAATGGGCACTGCGAAAATACGAATAATTCGCAATTCCATTAATATACCGTATTGACTATAATGAACAGCTGTTTAACTAATAAAATCGGTTGACAGAAAGCGTAACGTAACCGTTACACAATGGCAGTAACCTCACATTGCAGCGCACTCTGTAATTATTAATTCAATCGTGACAATAATCATGCATAACAAATAGAGTGCGTGATATGTTTATTGTATTAAAATCGTTGCAGATGAAACTGAAGTTGTTTAGTCGCTCGGCACGCCGATTTTGCTACACTGTGGTAAAATATTCCAAGATGTCTTTTACGGAGACTCCTGCTAAAGCGGCATTGTGCTGCGAGGAGTCGGGAGATGGGGCTCCGCCGTCGTACGCGATGTACGAGGCACTGAAGGACTCGTGCCAGAACAACGCCACTTTCTTCCAGCCTGACGACAGTGAGAATGGCCAGAGGCTGTACCAGGGGTTCATGACTCTCATGGATCACATAGACACGGTGTGGCCGCTGGTAGACCATGTTCGAAAGGTGAGCCCTCTTATATCTAAGCATAATATTTTAAAAATAATCAAGTTTAATCAAAAACTTAAAAAATCTTCTATCTACTCGGGTATTCAATTTTTATCAATTATACACAATGTATTTTTAAAAAAACGATCTAAAAAAAGACTGTTGCTTAGAATGTGACATGTGTTATTCTGTGACTTCTCCTGTGTTAGTTACCTACTTAGTAACCAATATCGTCAAAATATTTATTGAAAGAAATTAAATGGTTTTTATTTTATATTGGAACTGGATTTTAAATGCTGTTTCTGTCATGAAAAATCATGTTACCCAGTTGATTGATCTGTATGAATGCTTCATTAATATCCCAGTCTAAACCACAAATCAACAATCATAAAATCTGTTAGAATGAGTAATTTTACAGTAAACAATAAATATGTCATAATTAATGATCATTGTGGATGTGAGTTCATAGAATGGTAATTTGCTGGCTATCCAGAAATAGAGTAAGATTGTAATGCATTAGTCAATATCTGTTCAAAGGAGTTGTAAAAAAATTGGGCAAGTGCGAGTCCGACTCGCGCATGAAGGGTTCCGTACCTATATAATACAACAAGTTTGTTGTATGGGAGCCCCCCTTAAATATTTATTTTATTTTATTTTTAGTATTTGTTGTTATAGCGGCAATAGAAATACATCATCTGTGAAAGTTTCAACTGTCTAGCTATCACCGTTCTTGAGATACAGCCTGGTGACAGACGGACGGACGGACGGACGGACGGACGGATGGACGGACGGACGGACGGACAGCGAAGTCTCAGTAATAGGGTCCCGTTTTTACCCTTTGGGTACGGAACCCTAAAAACATTATTTATTTGGCTTGTAAGGAACTGTGTAATCATATTATATGACTAATTTGACTTATAATCTATGGAACCAAAGTGGAATAGAGATTCATTCACAGAATATCCATATGAAAAATTCTAATAGACTGAAAATACAACATCTTTTTCATATCAGTATTTTATGTCTAGGAATCCATCAACATGCAGTTAGTAACAATAGTGTCATACAATTTGTTATTCACTCTCCAAATGAACTAAGTCCATGTTTAGTTAAATCCTGTCTGAGGCTCTAAATACAATAAATTCCAAGTCAACATATAGCTAGGCTTTATTAATAAATTAAACAGTTAGTTGATAAGTACACTGACTTGTAAGACACATGTGTGGGGGCATAGGTGAAACTATTAAGATAAAGCATCTGTAGTAATTATGTTAAATGAGGCTACTATTATTGTACAATGAAGTCAATGTTAATGTGACATGTGTTCAACATCATGACAATGTAGTATAAAACGTTTTGTTGCCGCTGATTCTGTGTTAGCCAGATAAATCTTATTACATGCACCGATCTTAAGAATGGATGCAAATACAACTATAGAAGCCTAAAGTATGCAACATATAAACTTTTGTTATCAAAATCAATCATAGATTCAAAGAAGGACCTCACTATCTCTTTGGTCGCTCCGTCATGACAGAGGTGAGGTGAGGAGGATGTGGGTGCTTCACCTTGTTTTTATGATGTGCCTCCACCAGTGTCCTTTGATGACAGAGCAAAGAGGATCCTATGCTTGATATAAAAAAATACCTAAATGCTTAATACCTTCATTTGTTTAGAAAGTGTTTATTTTCCATGAGAAATTCCAAAGTAAACAAAGAGGTCTCAGTCATTGTCACATTATTAGCATTTTTTACAGTATGATAAAAACAGTAAATTGTTATCTACTTGATAATTAACACAGTAAACAACCCACACATATGGTCATCTTACTTATCTTTTTGGTTGCAGGTTATAAGCCTGTATATGAAAACAAGTGTTTCATGGTAAAGTCAAAGTTCAGGAATAATTGAAAACCCCATAATATTTATAGTTAGGTATATTATGCAATCATGGAGCAAAAACAATTCTGTTTTATTTTGCACTAGCTTTTGCCCGCGACTACGTCCGCGTGGAACTTGGAAGTATGGAAGCAACCTCGTAAAACACGATAGATATCCACCTCCTCCTCCTCGCGTCGATGTCCTCATTACTGAGATTCCCCGTAGCTGGGTCATTATGCTCCGGACCGTGTTTCGCCGCCTAGATCTGTCCTTGGCTTCATGAAGTGCGTTGTGTAGCTTGGTGTCCAATGATGAGCGGATTTGGTCAGACCACCTCATCGGTGACCGGCCCCTTGGACGCTTCCCATCAACCTTTCCAGTCACCATGAGTTGTTCCAAGTTATTTCGACCTAATTAATCACCTTAATTATTAAAATCGCCTAAGCAAATGTAAGAGCAATTGTGCTTTTGGTCTAATAACTACATTTCCTACAGGGTCATCAATGTCATCATGAATTACTTACTCACTTTTCAATCTTTTAGGGATAATTTCCAGGATGAAAACTATCCTATGTCCTTTGTCGGATCTTAGTTATCTCCATGCCAAATTTCATCAAAATCGATTCAGCGGTTTAAGCGTGAAGAGGTAACAGACAGACAGACACACTTTCGCATTTATAATATTAGTATGGATTTAATAGGCACTTTTCACTCTTAATCAGTAATTCCTAAGGGATATAAATTTATGAAACATGATAATGTCTAATTTTTTTAATGTGGGTACACCACAATTTTTATTTTCAAATAAACTATGCATAGATCGACACACAAAGCATCAGAAAAAATTCGTCAGGTCTATGTGGAGCGAGGGTAGCGAAGTGGCTAACGCGCTGGACCGGTAATCCAGAGGTACCGGGGTCGATTCCCGGTCCATTCCACCAGGTAGCTCCTTTTTCAATTTTTCTTTAAGCTTTGATCTTTGTATTAATGGTTTATACTTCCTAAGGGAGTTTGGTGGCGGAATAGTAGACTGCAAAACCATCTGGTCAACCCAAGTGAGAAGAGGGTCCTCTTTGCTTAACAATAAGGACGCAAACAAAATGTCGACTCTACAGTAAACAAGCAACAAAGTGGTTATTATTGAAAACGTCACATGTTTAATTGAATATCCCATATCTCACAGGTAGCCCCATTGTACGACTTTGATGCGTCGTCCCCCGGCAATGGTTACCGAAGTTTCGTCTCCGTAGTGGACTCCTGTGTACTTCACGGTCTGAAACTGAGCCGCCAAGTCTGCACTGGAAGAGACGCTTTGCTGTTCCGAAAAGGATATTTCGTGAGGTAAGTTATTATTTAAAAAAAATATCGGGTTCCGATAATGTTGCATGGATAGAAAATGTTGATCTAATAATTCTTACTAATCAGATCAGCTGCACTTTGACCAGCCTGCCGGCTGGTAGACACGTTCATGCGTGTAATAGTACATTACATCCCTAGGGCGGTGAATGACCCAGATTGCAAGTGTTTGTGTGGGGCTTTACGAACTACAGTCCGTTTTTCGTCTACAGTTTTACGTCTGGCCTTGGCCAGGAAGCGAGATTTTCTCCCACTTACGGCCTAAGGGAGATGTAAATATTGTTAGGGATCGGGGCGTTAGCGATATGATCAACATTTGTCTGGGATTTGGAAAAGTTTTTAACGTCGATGAGCTGGCGGTCGGTGGGTTCGAATCCCGACATGGACAAATGATGTGATGAACACGAATATTTTATTTTTGGGCCATGGATGTTTTCTATGTCCATATTTAAGTATTTATATTACATAGTATAAATCAAAGTGGCTTCCTGCTGTCTGTACTTATATGCTTAGATCTTAAAACTACGCAACGGAGTTTGATGGGGTTTTTCTTATAGATAGAGTGATTCAAGAGGAAGTTTTTTAGGTATAATACATGCATATTAATTTATCTGCATTGCACCCGTGCGAAGCCGGGGCGAGCCGGTAGTTTCTCTATATAACCAAAATGCAAAAGGTTATGCCATAAAACAAAAAAATAATGAAATGGTAATTTAAATTTTACGATTCATTATTATTTAAATTCTCTAAAAGTCAGTTATTTTTAGATACGATACAATTAGTAAATGAATCTTAGAGCACTTGGCGCCCATCTGTTGTTTACGTCACTCGGTCATTAAATCGTGCCATCTTCCTTATGTGCGCACTACACTGGGTCAAGGAAAGCACAATTTGAACGAGATACTTACCTATTTATGTCAATCTGAGAATGTTGAATCTCGGCGACTTTATACCAGAGATTCTCAAACTTAAACTGTTTGGTACCGACGCTCAACTAGCCGAAATAGCGGAGTCTAGTTTCCGGTAAACAGTAGTAAATCAAAGGGCCTCAATGCTTTCAGTCCAACTGGGCGCCGCGGCATACAGTTGGGGATCCCCTGAATATAAACACTGTTCACACTTCGATTCCCTATTGGCAGAGCGGTCATGATCATGCCATGGAGTCTTTCCATTAGTGATACTTTTGGTAGTTAGCAACAGAAGTTGCTACGCACGCTAGATGCTTAAAAAAGTTACACACTCTATTTTCAAGAAAATTAAGAGTCGTACAGATCATTGTCAGCACGTTATTTCGCTTATCTACTTTTGCTGCTGGAATATATGCAACGAATTTCGCAAAACAGGCTTTATAAATGGTTAGTCCCTAAGTCCAACGCATGTGTGATTCGTCACGTGAAGTAACTTGTGCTTTTTTTGAACTAAAATGGGTTAAATATGAACATATTCCTTGATAAGTGTAGTGTTAAGGCCGGTAGGGCTGGGGCTACCACTACACTTATAACACAGATGGGGGCCCCATACTGTGCTACATGCTACCGCACTTTCAAAACCTAATTCGGGTTTGCTAGTCATGCCCGCGATCACGCGCGAAGGCAAACGTAAACTTATACGTTCTTGTTAGGGTGTCGCCGTCGACGGATACGTCTGGGAGGACATCATCATTACATTATATTCGGATTTTTAACCATATCCAAATTTGCGAAAATGATGGGAGAAGGGGAAAGAAGGGATACGAATCAAATAGAAAATAAAGGCCGCTTGAAATTTTATACTTTACTAAGTTGGGATTTTCATATAAAATCTTATAAATATTAGTGAAAAGGAACACTGCAAACGTGAGTTAAAAGTACGTAATTTCAAATCCCATACTTATTTACTTCTTTCCTTATAAGGTCATCATGTATTTGAGGGGTTTAAAATCCGCATCAGTAATGATTTGCCCCTTTTTTTTTTAATAGGTAGTATATTTTAATTGAAATGTTGGCATAAGTACCTACTTATGCCAACATTTCAATTATAATATAACGTACCTACGTTAAATGCTTTTACACCGAGAAAATGCACAACATCCGCATTTAAATTTATCTTTATCAACACCTAACAAATAGTATAGTTATCATAATCACGGAAATTGATTATGACATATCTGTAGTCGTTCCACGGTAAGGACATACCTAGTGATTCATCGCTTTTATTATAAGTGCAATTGCAATTACGGAACCCTTATAGGTTCACTTTGTTAAACGTCAAGACCTTCTCAGGAACGCGTGAAGGTATCAAGCTGAAATTAAATGAATATCAAATACTCTGGTCCTTGGAGCCGTTAAAAAGCCAATCAGTGCTTTCGTACTTCGTACGGAACCCTCGCGCGTTCTCGCCCCTAGTAAGAGAGAGGCGCGAGGGTAAAGCGACTATGATGTTAAAAAAACCAAGGTTTAGTTAAATTAAGAGTTCTGTATTAGAGGTGACTACGTTTTTCTTCCACTTGATTATAATAAGTTAGTCTTGGTCTTCCTCTGCCTCTTCCCTCGTTAACTTTGCCTAGCAGGATTTCGACAAAGAAAGCCTCAGGCATCAGGTGTAATTTTTTTGTATACATCTGTTGTCTTTCGGTCACATCATAATTGGTCTTCTTATTGGTGCAGCCACAACGTTATGTATTTTGAAATTATGCCACAGACAACCCCCACTAGACGGACCATGTATGGCGACCCGCGCGCACCAACGATATGGTACGGCAGAACATTAAAGTATCAACACGGCGGCCACCGTTTAGTTGCGTCCACGTTTATGAGGTCTCTCTACACCACTTAACACTACAATTTACCATGTTATTTATTTAATTTCTTTTTTCGTTGACGTATGCATGGCTCATAAACAAGGACGCAACTAAACCATGGCCGCCGTGTTGATACTTTAATGTTCTGCCGTACCATCGTTGGTGCGCGCGGGTCGCCTTACATGCTCCGTCTAGTGGGGGTTGTCTGAGAATTATGCCCTCCCCTAGGCCCTCTCTAAAGAAAACATATATTTTTTTATACAATTTTAGAATTTTATTATATCTACCTAGTAATAGATGACTCAGTAATACATCACTTTATGCGGCAAATAGCTGTAAATGATCACTGACATCTTTAAGTCTACAGGTCAATTATTCATTTGTTTACAACTGTTCATATGCCGACATGACATCGTGACGTATTGTTCCATTTATAATATCAGTCAGGATTGCATCTGGTCTATTGAAAAACATCATTCTACGTCATACATCATCAATACTTGTGCATCATTTATTGAACTGGTGTTGTGCATCATAATAAAACAAATTAAAGTTAGATAGAAAGCGAGAATTAAAATCTGCAGCCAGCCCTCCGCGTAGTGGCCGACATTACTGTAAGTCTAAGTAAGTAATACAAAAATATCTGGGCAATTAGAAGATTTAACTTTTTATGAAGTCGAAACGCAGGATTTAGTATTGTATAATTATCGCGACTTACTATCAGGGAATAGTCACAAAAACTGTTGAAATATTCACCAAACCATAAAGTTTAATGCCCATGTCACAAATGCGATTGGTTAGCGGAGCGGCGCCCATAGGAGTAAGCGGGACACCGCACTTCTCGTCCTACCGCTCGCACCTGTGGCCTCCACTCGCCGGTCTGCAGATCGACAAATAAACATCAGATTTTTTATTTCGGAGAAAAGGGTAAATTAGCAGACGTTAGGGGAAAATATAGATTTGCGAAGGAAGTACCCAAGCAGCACGCAGGCTGTATAAAAAAAAATATGGGACAATCATACACAAATCGACCTAGTCCCAAGCAAAGCAAAGCTTGTACTATAGGTACTAGACGACGATATACATAATATATAATAAATACATTTAGATAACATCCAAGACCCAAGAACAAATTCGAGTTCATCACACAAATATTTGCCCAGGCCGGGATTCGAACCCGGTTCCGCCGGCTCAGTAGGCAGGTGACTGCAAACTGCGCCATCCGCGTAAGCGCTTATCCAGCTTAAATTAGAGTTATACCTAATCTCTGCATATGCACTTGTGTAACATATTTGTTAGGGCTACCTACGCTGCAGATATACATCAAATCGTAATGGTTTTCAGAGAAGTAGAATCCTGCGGGCAGCTCCTCGCCTCGCTCGGCACGTGCCTCCATCATGTCCACACCCTGCTGTCCTGGGCGCCACCAGGCGACCTGTTCCCTTCCGAAGCCAGGTCGCCCGAGGAGTTGTTCTCGCAGGCTGATACGATAAACCAGTACTGCTTCTATGGAAGATGTTTAGGGTTTCAGGTAAATTTGATTATTGATATATTTATTTTATGTGTTAGGGAATCAAATAGCAAACTACTCTAAAACAAAGCAAAGTAACAATTTCGCATCAAACTGATTCGTGTTTTAACTACGTGTATTTTACGTGTATTCAAACAATGTTTGATTGTATTAGCAATACAAAAGAACCGATTGCAATCCAGACAAAAAGAAGTTGGTCGATTATTAAGTCTTTTATAAAAAAAAACTAGACAACTGACTAACGACCTTCTTAAGTCCGTTTTTAGACAGTGAAATTACGTTACGAGTATACTTTCACAAAGTAAAGAAGTAGATGCGCTACACGTTGATATTATGGTATTTGTTTTTTAATTAAACCGTGTATCCATTTTCAGTTCCTACCTTCAATGCGCGGCATATTAAAGGGCATATCGATATGCATGGCGGGATTCTCCGAGGCATATTACAGCCACGGAAATCTAATCAGCTCGGTGTGGACCGGCGGCCAGTACCTGATCGACCCTGAGATGCGCGCGCGCCGAATAGTCAACATATCCCAATCCGCCAGCGTCGAGTTCTGCAAGGCTTTCTGGTTCCTTGCTGAGAGCGGTAAGAATTTCGACGTTGCCTATCTAAAATAGAATAAAAGTCTATAAAAAATAGATTGACCGATTTATTTGTTACTATCCGCGCCGCGCGGCTCATCAAAATTCTTCCAGCCGTTTGAGCATGAAGAAGTAACAAACATACACAATAAACAAATTCACAAACTTTCGCCTTTAAAATATTAATGTGATTATTATGTATAAAACATCAGGGCTAGCATATCTTGCCGCGACTTCGCTTGTCGCGCGACTCAGCGTCACTTGTCTTGCTCGCACGTCATCGAAAGGAAAGTGACAGTAGTATTTGTCGAGCGACAAAGAGTCGCGTGTCACAGAGTTATGCCAGAGACCTGCAATGGGTCGCGGTCGCTAAGAACCGAGTGGTACCTTAAAGAGCTAAACTTGAAACTGATATCTTATTTATTTAAACTTTATTGCACAATACAAAATAGTACAAATGACGGTCATTAATGCTATAGGGGGATATACGAATACTCCGATGTTCGAATTTCGAACATCGGAGTAGCCCTTCTGTTTTATTACTCGGTATTCGACGTCACACCATAGATCAGCAAAAGACAAAAATGTCGGACACCGTTTTTGTCTGTTCATGAAATTTCTATTTTCTATTAATATAATTTAGCTTTCTAGCTCGCACAAAAATACAATACATTTTTATTGAGCTAGTAAGATCATTTATAACCATTTTAAATATATATCAAAAATGGGTCAACTAGCCTATTATCAAATTCATCTGAACAAATTCAGTTGTAAATTGATTCATTTTTAGGGTTCCGGGGAAAAACGGGACCCTATTACTGAGACTTCGCTGTCCGTCCGTCCGTCTGTCACCAGGCTGTATCTCAAGAACGGTGATAGCTAGACAGTTGAAATTTTCACAGATGATCTATTTCTATTGCCGCTATAACAACAAATACTAAAAAAAAAAAATATTTAAGGGCGGCTCCCATACAACAAACTTGTTATAGATTATGATACGGAACCACAGACAACCCCCACTAGACGGAGCATGTAAGGCGACCCGCGCGCACCAACGATATGGTACGGCAGAACATTAAAGTATCAACACGGCGGCCACTGTTTAGTTGCGTCCACGTTTATGAGGTCTCTCTACACCACTTAACACTACAATTTACCATGTTATTTATTTAATTTCTTTTTTCTTTGACGTACGCATGGATCATAAACAAGGACGCAACTAAACGGTGGCCGCCGTGTTGATACTTTAATGTTCTGCCGTACCATATCGTTGGTGCGCGCGGGTCGCCTTACATGTCGCCGTCTAGTGGGGGTTGTCTGTGTACGGAACCCTTCATGCGCGAGTCTGACTCGCACTTGCCCAACTTTTATAAGAACTTCTCTCATTTCAGAAATAATGAAACGGGTGCCGAGTCTCATGTCGTCGACGGTGGCCGTGAACAAAGTGCTCTCCATACCGCCGGAGCCTCTCACAGCGGTCACCACGGCCGGCAGAGGAGTCACCGTCCTGCCGCCCACCGTGCATCTCGGCTTGCAGACCCTTAACCTTAGGCTCATTAGTGTTAATAAGAGAGTTGGCATGGTAAGTTTGTATAAACACATCATTTTTATTTTATTTATACTATTATAAAATTCTAGATTCGTATTGAAAATCAGTTTTCTAAAGGTGCGTCTACGCTAGGCGAGCCGAGCACGAGCCGAGCACGAATCTAACACAATTCGTCTAATGTGGACCGACTTACAAGCCTCGAACGAGCGCGCTGCGAGCGTTTCGTTCGTGCTCGGCTGCGTTCCGCCAGTTGTCGGTTTTTTGACGAACACAAAGGGATTTGCTTCGCGCTCGCAGTGCGCTCGTGGACGTGTTCGTCGTACGTCCACACTTGACGCCGCGAACGACGAAGCCGAGAACGTTCCGCTCGTGCTTCGCTCGTGCTCGGTTCGTCTAGCGTAGACCCACCTTAAGGAAAAATCTTAATAGCGTGAGTCAGGATCCTCTTTTGTTTTGCATGGGCACGCGGCGTCATGCCAGTCTGGCGCCATCCTGTTGGGCATAATTTCTTCTGTCCTCTCATCACGCCGAGAAGGCTGGATAAATTTTAACCAGCTTGAAGGAATAGCTGAACATCCAAAGATGGTTAAAGGATATATTTTCCCCGTCTATGGTAAAGGAAAAAAACTCGGATGAAGTTGCGGCGCCTCCTAGTGTAGAATAAAATTGAAAAGTCTTAGATTGTGCCAGTTGTTTGTGAAAATCCTTGGAAGATGTCTCTGATATTCTCTGAAAAGTATGTTTAAGAGTATTACAGCAAAATGTTGACTGGTTTCTTTGGAATAACAATTTCAATTGCCACAGTATAAAGTACTGCAAAAAAAATTGAAACGGATTTTTTTAGTATGTTTAGGCCTTATTTTAATACCTTATCATGTAATTACTAATTAACGGCTTATTATGCTTTTTAAAGTCGGCCGTTTGTGAGCCGTTAGTTAGAGCTTGGTATAAATAGAATCATCACTCCATAGACTAATTTGGTTAGCCGGCCTTACCTATAATATATCTCGGCACGCAAAGTCATTTCACTCCCCAATAACTGAATATAGTATTTTATGAAATCGTTGCACAATGAAGGTTCTTAAGAGGCCTTATTCCTTTTTTTTTTTCATATAATGACAGAAATATTGATAATTTCAACCAACTTTTTGAAGTGAATAATACTTTTCCCCGATCTCTAAGTAGTAACAGTCGAAAATAAGTTGAAATATGTAAAAAGAGTAATAAAAACCAGTTTTCTGCGTGAATTTTGTCAATTTCGAGTAGTTTTTGAAACAAAAATTGTCACTGAAAAATTCAAACTGTGGGTTTCAAATATATACCAATAAAGCCCAATAGCCCTGTTCTAGGTAGTAACATCAATAATATGTTAAGAAACATGTTTGATCATAGAGAAAAGTGTCTAAAACAATCAGCGTTTTAAAAGGTAAGTACCGTGTTTATTTTAGTTTACTTTTATTTTGCCAGAATGGCGAGAACAGTTCCACGCTCCCTGCGTGCTCGGGCGTGGTGTTCCACTGCCACGGCGGCGGGTTCGTGGCGCAGAGCTCGAAGTCGCACGAGATGTACCTGCGCGAGTGGGCCGCCGCGCTCAACGTGCCCATCCTGTCCGTGGACTACAGCCTCGCGCCGCAGGCCCCCTTCCCCAGAGCGTTAGAGGAAGTCTTCTACGCGTACTGCTGGATGCTGAACAACTTTAAGGAGATCGGTACTACTGGTGAGTGGGCCGCCGCGCTCAACGTGCCCATCCTGTCCGTGGACTACAGCCTCGCGCCGCAGGCCCCCTTCCCCAGAGCGTTAGAGGAAGTCTTCTACGCGTACTGCTGGATGCTGAACAACTTTAAGGAGATCGGTACTACTGGTGAGTGGGCCGCCGCGCTCAACGTGCCCATCCTGTCCGTGGACTACAGCCTCGCGCCGCAGGCCCCCTTCCCCAGAGCGTTAGAGGAAGTCTTCTACGCGTACTGCTGGATGCTGAACAACTTTAAGGAGATCGGTACTACTGGTGAGTGGGCCGCCGCGCTCAACGTGCCCATCCTGTCCGTGGACTACAGCCTCGCGCCGCAGGCCCCCTTCCCCAGAGCGTTAGAGGAAGTCTTCTACGCGTACTGCTGGATGCTGAACAACTTTAAGGAGATCGGTACTACTGGTGAGTGGGCCGCCGCGCTCAACGTGCCCATCCTGTCCGTGGACTACAGCCTCGCGCCGCAGGCCCCCTTCCCCAGAGCGTTAGAGGAAGTCTTCTACGCGTACTGCTGGATGCTGAACAACTTTAAGGAGATCGGTACTACTGGTGAGTGGGCCGCCGCGCTCAACGTGCCCATCCTGTCCGTGGACTACAGCCTCGCGCCGCAGGCCCCCTTCCCCAGAGCGTTAGAGGAAGTCTTCTACGCGTACTGCTGGATGCTGAACAACTTTAAGGAGATCGGTACTACTGGTGAGTGGGCCGCCGCGCTCAACGTGCCCATCCTGTCCGTGGACTACAGCCTCGCGCCGCAGGCCCCCTTCCCCAGAGCGTTAGAGGAAGTCTTCTACGCGTACTGCTGGATGCTGAACAACTTTAAGGAGATCGGTACTACTGGTGAGTGGGCCGCCGCGCTCAACGTGCCCATCCTGTCCGTCGACTACAACCTCGCGCCGCAGGCGCCCTTCCCCAGAGCGTTAGAGGAAGTCTTCTACGCGTACTGCTGGATGCTGAACAACTTTAAGGAGATCGGTACTACTGGTGAGTGGGCCGCCGCGCTCAACGTGCCCATCCTGTCCGTCGACTACAGCCTCGCGCCGCAGGCGCCCTTCCCCAGGGCCTTGGAGGAAGTCTTCTACGTGTACTGCTGGATGCTGAACAACTTTAAGGAGATCGGTACTACTGGTGAGTGGGCCGCCGCGCTCAACGTGCCCATCCTGTCCGTCGACTACAACCTCGCGCCGCAGGCGCCCTTCCCCAGAGCGTTAGAGGAAGTCTTCTACGCGTACTGCTGGATGCTGAACAACTTTAAGGAGATCGGTACTACTGGTGAGTGGGCCGCCGCGCTCAACGTGCCCATCCTGTCCGTCGACTACAACCTCGCGCCGCAGGCGCCCTTCCCCAGAGCGTTAGAGGAAGTCTTCTACGCGTACTGCTGGATGCTGAACAACTTTAAGGAGATCGGTACTACTGGTGAGTGGGCCGCCGCGCTCAACGTGCCCATCCTGTCCGTCGACTACAACCTCGCGCCGCAGGCGCCCTTCCCCAGAGCGTTAGAGGAAGTCTTCTACGCGTACTGCTGGATGCTGAACAACTTTAAGGAGATCGGTACTACTGGTGAGTGGGCCGCCGCGCTCAACGTGCCCATCCTGTCCGTCGACTACAACCTCGCGCCGCAGGCGCCCTTCCCCAGAGCGTTAGAGGAAGTCTTCTACGCGTACTGCTGGATGCTGAACAACTTTAAGGAGATCGGTACTACTGGTGAGTGGGCCGCCGCGCTCAACGTGCCCATCCTGTCCGTCGACTACAGCCTCGCGCCGCAGGCGCCCTTCCCCAGGGCCTTGGAGGAAGTCTTCTACGTGTACTGCTGGATGCTGAACAACTTTAAGGAGATCGGTACTACTGGTGAGTGGGCCGCCGCGCTCAACGTGCCCATCCTGTCCGTCGACTACAACCTCGCGCCGCAGGCGCCCTTCCCCAGAGCGTTAGAGGAAGTCTTCTACGCGTACTGCTGGATGCTGAACAACTTTAAGGAGATCGGTACTACTGGTGAGTGGGCCGCCGCGCTCAACGTGCCCATCCTGTCCGTCGACTACAGCCTCGCGCCGCAGGCGCCCTTCCCCAGGGCCTTGGAGGAAGTCTTCTACGTGTACTGCTGGATGCTGAACAACTTTAAGGAGATCGGTACTACTGGTGAGTGGGCCGCCGCGCTCAACGTGCCCATCCTGTCCGTCGACTACAACCTCGCGCCGCAGGCGCCCTTCCCCAGAGCGTTAGAGGAAGTCTTCTACGCGTACTGCTGGATGCTGAACAACTTTAAGGAGATCGGTACTACTGGTGAGTGGGCCGCCGCGCTCAACGTGCCCATCCTGTCCGTCGACTACAACCTCGCGCCGCAGGCGCCCTTCCCCAGAGCGTTAGAGGAAGTCTTCTACGCGTACTGCTGGATGCTGAACAACTTTAAGGAGATCGGTACTACTGGTGAGTGGGCCGCCGCGCTCAACGTGCCCATCCTGTCCGTCGACTACAGCCTCGCGCCGCAGGCGCCCTTCCCCAGGGCCTTGGAGGAAGTCTTCTACGTGTACTGCTGGATGCTGAACAACTTTAAGGAGATCGGTACTACTGGTGAGTGGGCCGCCGCGCTCAACGTGCCCATCCTGTCCGTCGACTACAGCCTCGCGCCGCAGGCGCCCTTCCCCAGAGCGTTAGAGGAAGTCTTCTACGCGTACTGCTGGATGCTGAACAACTTTAAGGAGATCGGCACTACTGGTGAGTGGGCCGCCGCGCTCAACGTGCCCATCCTGTCCGTCGACTACAGCCTCGCGCCGCAGGCCCCCTTCCCCAGAGCGTTAGAGGAAGTCTTCTACGCGTACTGCTGGATGCTGAACAACTTTAAGGAGATCGGTACTACTGGTGAGTGGGCCGCCGCGCTCAACGTGCCCATCCTGTCCGTCGACTACAGCCTCGCGCCGCAGGCGCCCTTCCCCAGAGCGTTAGAGGAAGTCTTCTACGCGTACTGCTGGATGCTGAACAACTTTAAGGAGATCGGCACTACTGGTGAGTGGGCCGCCGCGCTCAACGTGCCCATCCTGTCCGTCGACTACAGCCTCGCGCCGCAGGCCCCCTTCCCCAGAGCGTTAGAGGAAGTCTTCTACGCGTACTGCTGGATGCTGAACAACTTTAAGGAGATCGGTACTACTGGTGAGTGGGCCGCCGCGCTCAACGTGCCCATCCTGTCCGTGGACTACAGCCTCGCGCCGCAGGCCCCCTTCCCCAGAGCGTTAGAGGAAGTCTTCTACGCGTACTGCTGGATGCTGAACAACTTTAAGGAGATCGGTACTACTGGTGAGTGGGCCGCCGCGCTCAACGTGCCCATCCTGTCCGTCGACTACAGCCTCGCGCCGCAGGCCCCCTTCCCCAGAGCGTTAGAGGAAGTCTTCTACGCGTACTGCTGGATGCTGAACAACTTTAAGGAGATCGGTACTACTGGTGAGTGGGCCGCCGCGCTCAACGTGCCCATCCTGTCCGTGGACTACAGCCTCGCGCCGCAGGCGCCCTTCCCTAGAGCGTTAGAGGAAGTCTTCTACGCGTACTGCTGGATGCTGAACAACTTTAAGGAGATCGGCACTACTGGTGAGTAGACATCGTAGGCCCCCTTCCCAAGAGCGTTGGAGGAAGTCTTCTACGCGTACTGCTGGATGCTGAACAACTTTAAGGAGATCGGCACTACTGGTGAGTACTCATCGTCAACGTGCCCATCCTGTCCGTCGACTACAGCCTCGCGCCGTAGGCCCCCTTCCCCAGAGCCTTGGAGGAAGTCTTCTACGCGTACTGCTGGATGCTGAACAACTTTAAGGAGGTCGGCACTACTGGTGAGTACTCATCCTCAACGTGCCCATCCTGTCCGTCGACTACAGCCTCGCGCCGCAGGCCCCCTTCCCAAGAGCGTTAGAGGAAGTCTTCTACGCGTACTGCTGGATGCTGAACAACTTTAAGGAGATCGGTATTACTGGTGAGTGGGCCGCCGCGCTCAACGTGCCCATCCTGTCCGTGGACTACAGCCTCGCGCCGCAGGCCCCCTTCCCCAGAGCGTTAGAGGAAGTCTTCTACGCGTACTGCTGGATGCTGAACAACTTTAAGGAGATCGGTATTACTGGTGAGTGGGCCGCCGCGCTCAACGTGCCCATCCTGTCCGTGGACTACAGCCTCGCGCCGCAGGCCCCCTTCCCCAGAGCGTTAGAGGAAGTCTTCTACGCGTACTGCTGGATGCTGAACAACTTTAAGGAGATCGGTACTACTGGTGAGTGGGCCGCCGCGCTCAACGTGCCCATCCTGTCCGTCGACTACAACCTCGCGCCGCAGGCCCCCTTCCCCAGAGCGTTAGAGGAAGTCTTCTACGCGTACTGCTGGATGCTGAACAACTTTAAGGAGATCGGTATTACTGGTGAGTGGGCCGCCGCGCTCAACGTGCCCATCCTGTCCGTGGACTACAGCCTCGCGCCGCAGGCCCCCTTCCCCAGAGCGTTAGAGGAAGTCTTCTACGCGTACTGCTGGATGCTGAACAACTTTAAGGAGATCGGTACTACTGGTGAGTGGGCCGCCGCGCTCAACGTGCCCATCCTGTCCGTGGACTACAGCCTCGCGCCGCAGGCCCCCTTCCCCAGAGCGTTAGAGGAAGTCTTCTACGCGTACTGCTGGATGCTGAACAACTTTAAGGAGATCGGTACTACTGGTGAGTGGGCCGCCGCGCTCAACGTGCCCATCCTGTCCGTCGACTACAGCCTCGCGCCGCAGGCCCCCTTCCCCAGAGCGTTAGAGGAAGTCTTCTACGCGTACTGCTGGATGCTGAACAACTTTAAGGAGATCGGTACTACTGGTGAGTGGGCCGCCGCGCTCAACGTGCCCATCCTGTCCGTGGACTACAGCCTCGCGCCGCAGGCCCCCTTCCCCAGAGCGTTAGAGGAAGTCTTCTACGCGTACTGCTGGATGCTGAACAACTTTAAGGAGATCGGTACTACTGGTGAGTGGGCCGCCGCGCTCAACGTGCCCATCCTGTCCGTGGACTACAGCCTCGCGCCGCAGGCCCCCTTCCCCAGAGCGTTAGAGGAAGTCTTCTACGCGTACTGCTGGATGCTGAACAACTTTAAGGAGATCGGTACTACTGGTGAGTGGGCCGCCGCGCTCAACGTGCCCATCCTGTCCGTGGACTACAGCCTCGCGCCGCAGGCCCCCTTCCCCAGAGCGTTAGAGGAAGTCTTCTACGCGTACTGCTGGATGCTGAACAACTTTAAGGAGATCGGTACTACTGGTGAGTGGGCCGCCGCGCTCAACGTGCCCATCCTGTCCGTCGACTACAGCCTCGCGCCGCAGGCCCCCTTCCCCAGAGCGTTAGAGGAAGTCTTCTACGCGTACTGCTGGATGCTGAACAACTTTAAGGAGATCGGTACTACTGGTGAGTGGGCCGCCGCGCTCAACGTGCCCATCCTGTCCGTCGACTACAGCCTCGCGCCGCAGGCCCCCTTCCCCAGAGCGTTAGAGGAAGTCTTCTACGCGTACTGCTGGATGCTGAACAACTTTAAGGAGATCGGTACTACTGGTGAGTACTCATCCTCATAATCCGCTAGAGATTTTTTTCCGCTTGGCTTTGATTAATAGGGTGAATCCACTTTTTTGTGCTGTTTCCAAGTGACATCTTCATACTGTTTCATAGAAAAATGCTTAGGTGGTCCGAGGGACAAATTTTGCGTAACCATAGCAACAAGGTGCACTTAAAAGTTGATTCACCCAATAATCTAAATTCAGTACGCGTAATATAACTATAGTCCTACCTGTCGTTTTCCTTTCAATATCGTGCGAGAAGCGTGAAGTCACGGCAAGATATACCTAGGCCTGCAGTTTTTTTTTTCGGGCTCAGTTAATTAGGAAACATGAATGATATCATCATAAAATAATTAATGTTTCATATTCGTCGTGTTTGATGACAGCTCAAATTAGCTACTCTTTATGAAATGACAAAAACGATCTGTTAGTATTTAGTATGAAGTTTCTATGAAGACTGGCTTGTGACGGCATAAAAACCTGTAGTCAAAACACATCTTATTTTAGCTTTTGTCCAATTAAAAATAGTATAATGTCCAAAAGTTATTAGTAGTTTATTTAGTGCCACATATTTTTGAATGCTATTATATGATAAAGCCTGACCAGAAATATATGAGGATGCGCCATATTGCGGAATTTCACTGGAACTAATTTCTTACACTGGCAATGATTTTATGATGGTTGTCAACAATGTCAATGTCATTCGTGCTGGTTTCTTTAAAAGACAAATATTTAAAAATACCCAAAGAAAATGCCGAAAACCATTCACAGTCGTGAACGTGATATTATAAATAAAGTGTACACATGTCTACTACACAAAAAACAGTCAGCAAAAAAGTGCATTCCATTAAAATAATATTACGAGGTTACCATAGAAACTGACAGTATTAAACTGAGGTCATTATAGTGTGTTGCGATTGGTTGCAAAATTGTTGTCATATAAATCTTGTAAACTGCGCCCTCTTGACAATCCTCATATATTTCTGGTTAGGCTTTACTTTACAAGCAAACTCTATGAAATAAAGAACTATTCATTCTGAAAACTAAAATATCGTTAACAGGTAAAAGGATAGTGTTCGCCGGTGACTCTGCGGGCGCGAACCTACTAGCGAGCTGCACGCTCAAGATCCTCTCCAGCGAGCTGCGGAGTCCTGAGGGTCTGTTCCTGGCGTACGCGCCGCTGCTGGTCAGCTTCACGCCCAGCCCCGCGCGTCTGCTGTGCCTCATGGATCCGCTGCTGCCTTTTGGCTTCATGATGAGGTGCCTTAAAGGTTAGTCATATATAATGTTCATTGGAAACTATTATATGAACTCGGAGTCCGTTGTTCGCATACGCACCATTGCTGATGAATATCATATCCAGTCTGTTCTCACTATTACCGCTTCACTATCACCCAGAGCGGTGAATTCGTGAATGTCCCAGATTACAGGTGTTTGTGATCGAATCTGGGGCTTTACGAGTTACCGCTCGTGGTTTGTCTAAGCGAAGCGGGCAGAACATCCCACTTACGGCCTAGGATAGCGTAATAGTACATTACGTAACAAGGGTGGTAAACGAGGAATTACAAACGACTGTCTATTAGAATCCCGAAGGCGATGGCTTTAATGACACGAGTTTGGAATTCCTTTACCACCAGAGTCGCGTACAATATTTTAAATCACACTTTGGAGGAAATGAAACAAAAGTAATAAATAGTAGTCAATAGCAAAATTACTTACCACCCTAGGGCGTAATATACAACTTACCGTCCGGTGTTCTAGCATGTAAACCCTCTATTTACGAGCAAGTGTGATGAAAAAAATATAATACTATTGCATGCTAATAGACTGTCTTATGTAACACATATGGCAGCTGCGCTAGCTAACTTTATTTTATAAAACCCTAGACTATATTATTGTCAATACGAAAACTGACTTTTTACGCACTAAAAATAGGCAGGCATTCTGTCATTGTTAGAAGCATCATAAATATGTCCGACATTAATTCATATAAAGATTCACACACAATTTCTTTATTTGACTGGCTTTAAACTAGATCATAACATAAAATAAAGAATTAGCTATTTTTTTCAAACATGAAATGTCGTCATAACGTGCGTTATAGCTAGGCTTCGAAGTAGCACGTTTCGGGCGAAACAACTCGAGAGAGCTGTAAAAGAATTTCATAAAAAATTTAAGGCCTACGCCGGGAAGTTTTTTTTTAAACATGGCGTCTAAACAGCTGATTTTTTTTTTTGAGTATTGCATTTTTTATTTCATTGCATATGTTTGAGAAAAACACTATACATCCCTTAGCCGTGAAAAGAGCTTGCCAGGTTCGTATCACAATCCGTACCTACTCACCCGTAATGTACTATTATTTGAGTAGCTTTAAACTACATCATAAATCATAATGTATAATTCACAAGTTATTTGTTGACAGCGTACGCGTGTCCCAACTCAAATGGTAACGCGGACGCGGGCCACAAGGGCAGCGTGTCCAACGCCACCACGCCGCTCGACAGCAACGGCTTCCTCAGAGTCAGTCCTTCGCAGGGTAAGTGCCGTACAGTACATGAGATCTTAGAAGAACATTCGGGTTTTATATCTGTCTCGCTCGCTCATACGCGACCCAGATAAGAACCTCTCAGTTTTCACCCGAATGTTCTTCTAAGATCTCACGTATAGTAGAGTTGCTAAGCCGCGAAATTGTGCGCATCGGGTTACAAGCATGAAATTTCTATCACACATAGAGCGTTCCACGGTGATTATTTTCAGATGTGGAGGGAAGTCAGATTCGTCCCCTGTGTGGTGGGAGAGCGGGGTGAAGAGGGCCAAGTACTGCTCTTTTTCTTTTTTTTATTACTGATCAGTTAAGGCTATTAGGGCTTGCACGACATCGTTTTCGTGTAAAATAGATATCAGCTATAAATTTTTCATATTATTTAAGAATAGTTTCCTATTAAAATTTGGGTTTATTGCCGAAAAGGTAAAAATGACAACAAGTTTTTTTTATTCAGAATGATAAATTAGTTTCTATCCTGAATATTTACAATTTTAAAAAATATTACTAAACAGCTTTAATGATGTTTTTAAAAATGTATACAAATTGGGCACATTTGATACAAAAAGTACCTTGAAAAAAATGTTGTTGTTGAGCTTAGCCTGCGTGTTCCAGTACATTTTGCTAAGTCGCGAAATTGTGTACATCGGGATACAACCACGAAATTTCTACCACAGATAGAGTATTCTGCGGTGATTCTTTTCAGATGTGGAGGGAAGTCAGATTCGTCCCCTGTGCGGCGGGAAAGCGGGGTGAATAAGACAAAAGAGGCCTCTATTTCTTTTTTTATTACTGATCAGTTAACGCTACTAGGGCTTGTGTGGTATCATTTTCGTGTATAACAGATATCAGGAATTCATTTTTCATGTTATTTATTCATAGTACCATATAAAAATATGGTTGTATTTCCGAAATTGTAAAAATCACGACAAGTTTTTACCATTCAGGTAGATAAATTAGTTATATTTCCTGAATATTTACAACTTAGAAAAATATAGCAAAATATAAAATTTAATCTTGTTTCTAAAAATATATAAATATTGGGCACTTCATACAAACAGTAACTTAAATAAATTGTTGATGCTGAGATTAGCCCGCAGTGTTTGATTTGCCTCAAAAAATTTCCCTCGCTGTTTATTGCATAATTCAATCAAGGAATGCATTTTGAATGCAAGACTAAAACACCCAGAAGTCAAAATCAAATACTTTTTTTTATAAAAAATAAATTACATTTCATGACCTCGACCTTAAAATTTTACAAAATAATTTATTTAAGCCGATGTGGTAAAGATATCGATTTTTGATTAATGCAGTTTAATAAAAGAGCTTTTGGCGAATATTTCCTAGTTTTTAGTTTTTAAATTTAACGTCTGGTTACCGAGCTATGGTTATTTTTTCAGTTTTTTGATTGTATTTTTTTTCTCCAAAAAAACTCAAAAGTGCGTTTTGTGACTGGTACTATAATACTGCTCTTAACTAGGTGTACCACTGGTAAAAAAATCACGTCGCACCATCGCGGCGTTTAGATGTTTTCGAACTTTAAAAATACAGTGTTAGGGCTGGCACTCAACATGACCTTAAATTTTTTAATCAAAGTACAAATATTGATCCTAAAATAAAATTATCATTATTGAATCAAAATTGACTCAAATTGTTTGTTGTGTTGTGTTTTCATTTTTGTAATTTATGTGTCAATTCCCGAATCCCTGGTAGATTCCAACATGTAAAAGTGCCCTTGCTTAATCTTAATTTATATGTGTGACTAGAAGATGCCAATTACAAGCAAGCATGCAAGTTCATCCATCGGCTAAAACTATCTTAGGATATTTCCCGGGTTCCAAACAATCCAAACTATTCTTATACCAAATTTCAACCAAATTGGTCTAGCGGTTTAAGAGATTACAGGGAACTAAAGTTAAAAATAAATTTAGTTTTAAAAATACAGACAGCGCCTTGATGTCCACACTACCAAATCCCATACAAAACGGGACGTAGCTGCTTCGCGCTGTTAAGATTTTTCTTAACATAATGAGCCTCCGTCATAGACATTTTAAATTCAGAACAAATCCTCGGAATTTAGAATTTTAGAATAGTACATTATAGAAAATGAGATACAGAACGGTTACGATTGAAATTAAATTTATAATACTGAATTTAAAATAGTAGAGATAAAACACATAAAACATATCAAATCTGTAGTTTCTGAATTCTATTGTTCAAAAAAGTTTGCTTAATTGTCCCTTGTATATTAACACAGTGACATCAGATTAATCCACCATTAACTGACGATCTGTTTTGGAGTGGAAATAATCGCAACCTTGGTTGACCTTTTAGTGACAACCCTAAAAAGTTCAATTTGACCTTTTCATGTTACTCCCAAACGCCGCAATGGTGCGACGTGATTTTTTTACCAGTAGTAGACCTAGTTAAGAGCAATATTTTAGTACCAGTCACAAAACGCACTTTTGAGTTTTTTGGATAAAATAAAATAAAATCGAAAAACTGAAAAAATAACCATAGCTCGGTAACCAGACATTAAATTTAAAAACTAAAAACTAGGAAATATGCGCCAAAAGCTCTTTTATTAAACTGCATTAATCAAAAATCGATATCTTTACCACATCGGCTTAAATAAATTATTTTGTAAAATTTTAAGGTCGAGGTCATGAAATGTAATTTATTTTTTATAAAAAAAAGTATTTGATTTTGACTTCTGGGTGTTTTAGTCTTGCATTCAAAATGCATTCCTTGATTGAATTATGCAATAAACAGCGAGGGAAATTTTTTGAGGCAAATCAAACACTGTGGCCCGTGTGCTCGTGATACATTAGCAAAAAAAAAATTGTTTTAATTACATTAATTTGTTTTTCTAGGACGTATATAGTAAATATTATATGTAAAAGCATGTTAATAATCATTATTTAATGTATTTAATGAAGCGAAATAGGATGCGTTCGGAGATTTACGTTGGTTACGCCGACGTAAAGATATATTTTAAGCTACTGTTTGTATGAGAAGTGCCCAACGAATATATTTTTAGAATCCAGAATAAATGAACTTTTTGAAATAATAATGATAATTTGAAAATGTTCACGAAATTGAACTAATTTACCTCACTGAATACAAAAACTTGTTGTGATTTTTACCTTTTCGGCCATTACACCCATATTTTTATACAGAACTATACAAAAATAACATAAAAAATGAATTTCTGATATTTGTTTTACACGGAAACGATACCAAACACGTCCTGGTAGACTTAACTGACCAGCAATAAAGAAAGAAAAGAGAGATACTTGGCCGTATTTACTCCGCTCTCCCGCCTGACAGGGGACGAATCTGACTTCCCTCCACATCTAAAAATAATCACCGTGGAACACTGTATCTGTGGTAGAAATTTCATGCTTGTAACCCGATGCGCACAATTATGTTAGAAAACAGCGGACTAACAACTCTACTAGTACTGTATTATTTAATTAAATCAGGCGTTGCTTTGCAGAAATCCATATTCAATAAATTAACAATATGGCTTTGCTAATCCGCGATATAATATCGCGATCATATCGCGGGTTAGCAAAGCAATATTATTTTAATGTACTTATATTTCACGATTACATGTATACTACCACCATATTAAAATGTTTTGAGTACAACTCAAATTTAATTGATATAAACAAAGACAATTTTTACAGGGGTCCTAACTAAATAGGACTTAACCGCATGTAAATAACATCTGTATTGTTAAACCACTTCGTGCGCCAAATTTTTACAATCACCTTCAATCGAAGAGGTACTCTCTAGAGATAGAGATAGATCCCATCTTAAAGGCTGGCAATTCGTTACCCCTCTGCTGTCCATGTGTTATTATCTGCACCCATATTGTTAAATTACTATAATAATTTCAGATACTATTGGTAAATAACTACATTACTTGGCAGCGACCAAGATCAGAGATGTAATTTCATAACAGTACCATGTCCCCCACTTGGTCACCTTAACAGTATCAAATAAGATGATGTATGTGTATACATGTATATGACACCTGAGCACGCGGGCCGCGGCGCTCGGTCACCTCATTCATACCTCAGCTCCTCGGACTGACTGGCAGTACCGAATACTTCTTATTTTCATAAAACAATAGTTATTTGTTATGCAAGGCTGCAAAGTTGTTATTTGGCGCGAGTGTTGAAATTGAAAGCTGAGCGAGCGAAGGAATCTAAGATTGAACCATGAGCGAAGCGAATGGTTCAAAGATAGATTCCTGAGCGTAGCGAGGCTTTCAAGACACGAGAAGCTAAATAATTTTGCAGCCACGCGGAACACACAATTTTTCACCTCACTACAGCGAGGAAAATGCAAGATTCAAGAAAAACAATTAAAACATAAAAATAATCATATTTAATTTTACCTTCTATTTAACACAATAAATTTAAAACATAACACACTCAAATCCAAACCAAATAGATACGAGAGAAGCACACATATTAAAAATTAAAAGTAATATGGCCGTAATTTGTATTATCGTCGTGTATATTTTATCGTTGACTTTTTCTTAAGCACTGTTATATTATATTTGTATTTGAAACTACTTGACACATTCGTTGTGAATGTGGGAGAATGGCATTCTGGGAAGGATTAGTTGGCCACTCGGAAGTATTTTCCATAACACTTGCTTTCGAAGTTATTGGACGATGGGATCCGAACAAAATTATTTCGGCTTTATCTTCTTTAAAAAACGCCAATAGTTTCGGTAAACTGCTTATCGTCTCCAAATATTTATAAGTTATAACAAATCCTTTTTCGTTTTAATGCAGGCTTTTAGCATTGATAAATACTTCAATTTGGTCTTAACTTTCTTGTTTTCGATATTTGTATACTGTAAGACAACAGTATGTATTCTCCACGGAACAAATTTACGTTGTTTACGTAAATTGTGAAAACTTCCAACTTTTTAAATATTATTTTTTTCTCGAGTGCGTTCAGAAATTACACTCTTATGTTCCAACTTTTATAACAAATAAATATTAAAATTTGTGTTGTAGTTAATATATTTACTATAAAAAATACGTAAATGAAACTGAAATACTTACTTTTAATATATATAAACATATTCAACGTAAAATAAAGTGTAGAAAAATAAAAGCTTAAAAATCTGTAACCACACGTTATAAAAAATATCACATAATAGATTAACACGAAAGTGCCACTGAAACTCATATCAGTCCAAAATTATTCATAAATGAATAAAATTTCATAATCTTATAATCAACGCTATCGGATCTATGAATATAATATATATATATAATAAAAATTAAACTAATATAACTACGTAAAAATATAAATTTATATATTATTATAATAAAAGTCTTATATGCATCTCTTATGTAACATCGAACCGATAAATTAACTACTGTTTAAAAGTATCGTTTAACTGGCCCTTTCAACAAGTCCATCTAGTAGATAAGAATCCGCACAAAAAATATACTCGAATGCATGTCTTTTTCCTGTTACCGATTACTGACCACTTAAAACTAATCCTTATGTTAAGATTATAGGGTCGATTCTTAAATTATATACTCTTTCTAACTATAATTCGCTCATTTTAGATTCATCTGTTTTGTGTAAACATTGTCATAAATATTTAAATGCTTGCTTACTGCGTAAAATTAAATAGATTTTAGTTATGCTAACTATTTATAAGTTGTCTTGTAAGTGAAATTTCTGTAATTTCTTTAGACAATAAAGTTTCTTTAAACCGAACCACAACAAACCAGGTTTCTGGACGTGATATTGTAGGTGTACTTTTTTTTAAAGAAGTATTCAAACGTATATATGATTTTATTTTAGCCGGCCTGACCAGATTGTCCTTTATTAGCGTGCGTTGATTGGTTATTCGAAGATTTATCGACTGATGAAATCAGTCACGCGTTGAAGGAGTCTTAAACATAAAAAAGTTACATGCACCACAGAGAACCAAAATCGTCGTGTTCGAAATTCAAATGACTTTTGCACGCTAGCGGATAAAATAGACTTTTGCACGCAGATTTCGCCCTATAAACGGAGGTTTTCCGAGCGAGTGAGGTGAAAAATCTGTTATAATGATGATGAATATGGGTGTAGATAAAATAGTGTACGCAACTGTACATAATTAGCGTTAAAAAATATTTGGAACGTAACTGACATCTCAATTTTATTATCCTATTTTATGAATTCCTGATTTCTATTTAATTTTATTCTTTTATTTTGTTACTGTTAATGTTATTATTATGGATTAATGTAATTAATATACAGGGTGTCCCAAGAAGTAGTGATATACTGAAGCTGGGAGGTAGAGGACCTAGAGGGCTATCTAAATCACCCCCATGTATGTTCCGCGATTTTTCGTATTTTCGGAGTTATGACTTTTTTTAAAAATTTTCACCTATCGCCGAGTACGATGAGATTTTTATTTATGGTGACGTGAATTATTGCGGTAGATGCTTGATTTTTTTTGTGTGCTATGCTGATAGATAGGCCAATTCAGTATGGTAACATTTACTATCGTTAGATCTTTGAATGGAATAAAAAAAAAATTAAATGCCAAGAAAGATAAAATTACCCAGTATGTTCACAACTTCAAGGGGCTTTAAAAAGATAAAATCACATAAAAAAAAATTACCATTTGGCTTTTAAAAACTTGCTCTATCTATCAGGTAGCTACCCTGAAAATTTCATTTTATTATTCATAAGGCTTCAATCAAAAAATTTAAATCTAAATGTGGCAAGTGCAAAATTTTAATTTACATGATGATTAATGCAAACAAAGTAAAACCAATTAAAAGGTGTTTAATTACAAGAAATTTTCAAAATGGCCCCCCTGTTGCTCAATGCAAGTGCGACATCGCCGAAAAAAGTTGTCTTTTAAACGTCTGAATGCACTTCTATTATTTTTAATGGTTTCTTCTGCTACTCTCAATTTCCGGGTTAACTCGTCCAAATTGCGGCATTCTCTCGAGTAGACGAGGTCTTTGTAGTATCCCCATACAAAAAAATCAATGGGGTTTAGGTCGGGGGACCGTGGAGGCCAGGCTATAAGGCAGGCGTCACCCCGGCCGCAACGACCAATCCATCTTTCAGGGTATCTTTGATTGAAATAGTTTCTTACGTCCAAGGCAAAATGGCATGGTGCACCATCACACTGCAGTACTATGCTTCTGCGTGTCTCCAAGTCCACATCTTCTAACAGCAGGGGCAGATCGACGCGTAGAAAATTTAAAAACTGATTGCCGCCCAAGCGGTCTGGCAGCTGAAAGGGCCCGATTAGCTGACCGTTAAGTATGCCAGACCAAAGGTTAACACTAAAGTGTTCTTGGAATGTCGATTCCCTTTTTAAATTCGGATTTTCAATCGCCCATGAGTGAGAATTGTGCATATTAAAAATCCCATTGCGTCTAAAGTGGGATTCATCCGTCCACAAGATTTGGTTAAAAAAGTTTTCGTTTTCAGCTTGTCTCCTCAGCATTTCCTGACAGAATTCAATTCGCCGATTGTAATCTTCCGGTTTCAACTGTTGCACTTTTCTAATGTGAAACGGATGATATCCTACGCTCTGTAGTGTACGGTGTACCTGAGATTTAGAAAGTCCGGTACGACGTTCCATAACTCTCACACTGGTCGACGGGTCTCTTTCTACTTCTTCAACCACTGCATCTACTACATCAGGATCCGGCATAGTGGCCATACGGCCTGATCTGGTACCCGGTATGTAACCTTCCAAATACGCATTATGTACTCTTAAGATCATGCGATAGTCAGGAAACGTTTCAGGTTGAGGCCCGCCTCTTCGTTCCACATGTTCCCGGTACAGCCTTGAAGCTTCCGCCGCATTCCCCCTAGCATAACCGTAATAGTAATGCATTTCTGCGTAGTCACGTGAAGTAAACATGATCACTTACACGCAAACTCAAGTCCAGTTAAATAATGCCAAGTCGTCGATTCCAGGTAATAACACTAATCCAAATCGTAATGCAAGTCAAAGTCCATATGAATAGCCAAAATGATTAGGGGTACGAACAATTAGCAGTATTAAAACACAATTTATAAATTATTGAAAAGTACCAACGATGACCAAACAACGTGAAAATTTTCTCATGCGTCAACCGTCGTTTGTTTTTTGTTTTTTCTTCTTTTTCTATTGATGGCCAGTGCGTGATTTAGAACGAAATTTATTTAGAAAGTTAATTAATTTTGCACTTGCCACATTTAGATTTAAATTTTTTGATTGAAGCCTTATGAATAATAAAATGAAATTTTCAGGGTAGCTACCTGATAGATAGAGCAAGTTTTTAAAAGCCAAACGGTAATTTTTTTTTATGTGATTTTATCTTTTTAAAGCCCCTTGAAGTTGTGAACATACTGGGTAATTTTATCTTTCTTGGCATTTAATTTTTTTTTTATTCCATTCAAAGATCTAACGATAGTAAATGTTACCATACTGAATTGGCCTATCTATCAGCTTAGCACACAAAAAAAATCAAGCATCTACCGCAATAATTCACGTCACCATAAATAAAAATCTCATCGTACTCGGCGATAGGTGAAAAATTTAAAAAAAAGTCATAACTCCGAAAATACGAAAAATCGCGGAACATACATGGGGGTGATTTAGATAGCCCTCTAGGTCCTCTACCTCCCAGCTTCAGTATATCACTACTTCTTGGGACACCCTGTATAATATATCGCGCTCAAACATTTGCACGCTTGCTTGCAGGCTGAGCACATTGGAAACAAACATTGAATTATAAGACCTTAAACACTGTGTTCTAGCAAATAAATGATTTGACTTTGACTTTGATTATAGTGACCTTATTATGAAACTCGCCTTTGGCTCGTTTTATAAAACCGCACTCGTGTTTTAAGACCTCTTATTAATATAGTAGTTTACAACTGTTACAAGTTGTATAAACTTCTATAATTTTATAATGCAATCTTGTTCCACAGAAGGCATAAGCGAAGGTCCATCTTCGTTTGAGGAAGTGTCCCCGTCGGACTTGGCGGAGTTACAAGCGCACAAGTCTGGCAGCGAGCGCCGCCAGTCCTCCGACACCACCATAAGCGCGGCCTCGCTGCGCAGCGAGCACACCGCCACCGGTAACTACAGAATTGATGACAGTGTACTGTAGTGCCGTCCCTTTCTAATCAATCTTAGAAAACAGAGACTACAGTATTTATTTTATTTTATTTATTTAAGGATTACCAACAGATAACACATCAGACTATAACATAGTATAAGTACACAAATGACAAACAGGATGCTTATCCAATTATAGGTAACCACGGCTAACAATATTTTATATAGTATTGCCACTTTATAATTTCTGCTCTTTTTGGTCGGACTGTAAATAAATAATCAATATCGGACAAACTCACACAAAGCGATCTAGTCCCAAGTTAAGCTCAAGAAGGCTTGTGTTATGGGTTCTAGACGACGGTATACATACTTATATACTTTAAATACATAGAACAAGCACGAATATTCGAGTTCATCACTCAAATATTTGCCCTGGCCGGGATTCGAACCCGGGACCGCCGGCTCAGTAGGCAGGTGCTCTACCAACTGCGCCAAACGCGTCGTCGAACAATAGGCATTACCTTCTTTTTTTTATGTGTATCGATCCCATTTTTTATTGAGTCCAAATGTCTTTATACACACTACGTTTAGAGTGTTAAAATACATAATCGGGTTTACTCACGTCGTAGAAGTCGAATATCGCCCGACATGTTTCAAATCTATATGCTGTCCAGTTTCGGTGGCCGCCGCCGCGACTGATCGGCTCTCCTGATGATGAATTGCGTACTGATTCGAAACATGTCGAGCGATATTCGATTTCTGCGACGTGAGTAAACCCGTTTATGTATTTTAATATGCCTGAGACTCACGCTAGTTTTCTATGTACGTTTAACGTGCTCTAAATTGTTTGACATTCCTACGACATTCATGCGCATCGCTACGATACCGTCATGTTATCGTCAAGCAAAGGTGCCAATATGTGTATGGAATAACAACTTAGGGGTCATCCACATATTACGTCACGCAAAATGTCGACTTTTTGAACCCCTCCCCCCCCCCTTTGTCACGCTTTTTTGCTATACCTTTAACATGTACTGTCACGTTTGGTATTACCCCCCCCCCCCTTCACGTGTGACGTAATTTATGGATGACCCCTTATTTGCCATTTCGGCCGTGAAGAAGTTCTGTCACGCTTTTTTATTTTGTCAGGTTTTTCTCCGCCCGAAGACAAGTCGCAACAGGTCGTGTCGGATTTCCTGGAGCGTTACGTGTTGGACAGCGACACAGACTCCGAAGGTCGCCGCATACCTATAATCAAGCCACAGTCATCAGGCAACATTGGCCTGGAGGAGTGCAGGTAATGAAATAATGAACTTTATTCTGCAAGTAGGCCACAAGGGCACTTTTACATGTCTGAGTGTACCGGCATTTCACAAGAGGAGACCACTGTTGAGAAGAAACGCCGAAAGAAACTCAACAGTCAGTCATTTTTTCATAAAGGATAAGTACTTAACTATTACAGTAATATGAACTTAACTATACGTAGTTCTCGAAGAAAACATATTAAAAGTGTATTCTAAGATATAAATGAGGACTAGTGTAAGAATAAAATATAGAAACTACAAGAAAGTATGACGGTTTAACACAATTTATATAGTAACACACAAGGTATATCTGACATATCGTCTTTGTAAAATGTATTTCCCTAACGAGTTATAATTCCAAGATAAATCACAATAAGGATTACGATTGGTAACGTATGGACAGAGATAGAAGTTGCCACCATAATGCTGTCGAAATTTACATCATTTCATGTCTAACAGTTGAAAATTAATATAGAGATGGAGAGAGGTTTGCGTCGTGTACACACTAAAATATTTATTTGAAGTTCTTTTGATGTATGTAAACAAAATATAGCTATGCAAGAGAAGAAAACTTCGTTGGAATCGTCGACGCGGTTGGCTCAGTTTGTAAGCACCTGCCTACTGAGCCGGCGGTCCCGGGTTCGAATCCCGGCCAGGGCAAATATTTGTGTGATGAACACGAATATTTGTGCTTGGGTCATATATTTATCTATATAAGTATGTATATCGTCGTCTAGTAGGTACCCATAACACAAGCCTTCTTGAGCTTAATTTTTTTTTTTTTATAAATAAATATTAAGGGACAATCATACACAAATCGACCTAGTCCCAAACTAAGCAAAGCTTGTACTGTGGGTACTAGACGACGATATACATAATATATAAATACATATATAGATAACATCCATGACCCAAGATCAAATATTTGCACAAATATTTGCCCCGGCCGGGATTCGAACCCGGGACCGCCGACTCAGTAGGCAGGTGTCTACAAACCGAGCCAAACGCGTCGTCAAAAATTCTGATATTTATTTATTTAAAATGGTGACACGCACACACACACATGATAATGTGATAAATAGACAACATCCTCCCATTCTTTGTCGGAGGTTAAGAATTTATCGCTTCAATTGAAATATGTGGCAGTGTTTAATATAGTCCAACAAGTTAATTTTTAACCCAAGCCATATTGCGGATTTTTTGTGGTACTACTTATATTTATTTTACCGGCAACGACAATTTAGTCAAGGACGTAAAAAGTCAGTGAATGTCACTGAAGTAAACAAAGAGTTAAAAACTAAACTAAATATTCAAGTTTTATTCAATACGATTCAGTATTTATTTCAGAAGAAGAACGAAGGATTGATAAGCATTCCGGTAAACAATATTTTGAATATTTGTATAGAATCTTTTTATCGATTCTATATTTTTTATGTGGTAATACCACATTTATATTTTTATAAATAATGACACAAAGGTAAATTAAGAAAGAAAAATTGAATGCGATCTACTACAATCGAAGCGGGGTTATTTATAAAAATATTTTGAATGTGATTTATGACTGACTTTGTACCTATATGCATTGTACTGATATATGCATTATGACGTATGCACAATATTTTCATATTATAGCTGTCCTAGGGCAAAACCGCAACTAGTTACACCCCAAAACAAAGTATTTCTTTTAATAGTTCAAGTTTCCAATGATTATTCATTGTATAAATGTTAGTAACCATTAGGCCACCCCCAAAAGGTTATAACATTAAACGTTCGCGATTTTAATATTGTAAAAAAATATATACTTTCCTAACTCCGAAAAAAGGTTGCATGTCCCCATTTTTAATGTCTTTCTACAAAATGTTGCACTGGCAATTTTCATAAGCAGAACTTAGGTTATTGACTTGTAAAATATTTATTACAATTTTTACTCTGTAATTTGGTAATTTATTGCATAAGGAATCACAGCTTTGTATTGTAATATAAGCTTGTTTCCATACTTTTGGCCTGGGGCCTGTAGGCTATAAAATGTTTCCCATTCGGGTTGCCATTAGGGCGTTGACTGTTTTTTTTTACAGGTTATTGGTATACAGACGCGAACCATTTTTGTATCTATGGAAAACTGAACAATGGGACCTTTTACTAAACACTGTCACATATTTTAGTTACGCCCCATAAATGCTTAGTAATGTTGTCTCTACTAATTTTAATCATTGCTATTTTCTAGTCATAGAGAAGCGTCAGAAAACTCAAGCACACTGGTCGGTGAACTACCCTTACTAGATGACGCGGATCGGGAAAATAAGAAAAGGATAAAAACTAGGTAAAGACTCTTTCGAATGAAGTTATTTATTTTTTAAGTAATTAAAACTTATTTGTAGCAATTTTATAAATCTACAATTATCGCAGACATAATAATATACCTATGTAAATTGTACAGTAATGTTGAACATGATAGTATCCTAAGAAACCATCTGACAACCCTAATCGGTTGAGTTATGGACATCTCATTTTATTAGAACACGCTTTAATTAGCTTCACTTGTAACTAGGAGAAGTAAAAGTAGTTTTTAGGGTTCCGTACCCAAAGGGTAAAAACGGGACCCTATTACTAAGACTTCGCTGTCCGTCCGTCCGTCTGTCACCAGGCTCTATCTCAAGAACGGTGATAGCTAGACAGTTGAAATTTTCACAGATGATGTATTTCTATTGCCGCTATAACAACAAATACTAAAAATAAAATAAAATAAATATTGAAGGGGGGCTCCCATACAATAAACTTGTTATAGATTATGGTACGGAACCCTTCATGCGCGAGTCGGACTCGCACTTGCACAATTTTTATTTTGAAACTATCAATGTAATCAAAATTTGGAAGTCAATTTAAACCTACTTTGATTTGTCGTATCGAAATGTTGTCAGTGTTTAATATGTAGTTCTAAATACAATACAATAACTTATTGGTAGCTGATCTGATGATAGAGACGGAAAGTGGCTGTACGAGCTCCTAAACAGCACAAGATAAACCTATCATGTTTGGACTCATTTGACGACATGCGTAATGAGCCGTAAATATTAAGTAAATAAGTGAAATAATAAAAAAGTTAATGTACATTTTTTTTTCATATTGTGATTATTTATAACAGGCTCAGCGAAGCGGCGACGGGAATAATGGGTGCCATGTCATCCCGGTTAGCGTACATCACTGGGTCCAACAATATTTCCAGGACACCACAGGAAGAGTGAGTCACAATTGGTTATTTTTGATATATGTGTGTAAGGTAGGTAATTTCAGACGAATGTAATTTTTATTCACGAACGAGTGAATAAATCGTTACGAGTCGGAAATCATCTGACGCGCGT
The DNA here is from genome assembly GCA_947623375.1 of Apotomis capreana. NCBI lineage: Eukaryota > Metazoa > Arthropoda > Insecta > Lepidoptera > Tortricidae > Apotomis > Apotomis capreana. The sequence goes on along the minus strand of OX392513.1, from coordinate 13,729,010 downwards.
GTATCATACAACTTTTTACAACGATTGTGCGAGGAAATAAAAATACTTACATACAATTACAATTACTATGAGCCGGAGTAAAAAAAACAAATACTGAAAAGTATAAAGCTCTAGTGCAGAAAAGAGTCACTACGCACAGTTTGGCTGTTTACAAAACGCTCTTTTCGAGCACATGCTGTAAATTTATTTACTATTCTGCTAAGCTCAAAGGCGACCCTTTTGTATGGAGGCAGAATTATAATCCAGTTGCCTTACTGGGGTCGTAATTCCAAGGGTAATCTTATCAGCAGGGTTCGTAAAATGCAACCAAAATTCATTGATGTGCTAGGGTTGTCACTGATTGTCATGCGTCATTTCAATCGATTTTGCTCGTATTTTATCATCCCTGCTTATCAGTGCGATAGACGATTGGTATCATAAGTATGCGGTGGAATAGCAGTTGCCGACTTGCCGCCATAACACCATCAATCGGTAGATGGTATCCGATACATTCATGCCAAAACGTCTGTTTCTTGATACAGGGGTAGTTGAGATACTTTTTACCCCATGACCTCCCGACACAGGCAATAACACGCTTAATGGGAGGCTCCATCCCTTGTATTATGTGACCATGTGTTTTTATTAAATAAAGAAATTTGAATTTGAATGACGCAGAAACAAAAAAGGTTATGTTATGCGTTTAATTTTCATCGAACTGAGTTGTGCCCCTTTTAGTTAATAACATTTCCGAAAGTATTAGAAAAGTAAACGTTTCATTCCAGGTTAGCAGTGCGATCGAATCTAGACGCGCTCATAGCCCGCAGTCCCTCGGACGAGTTCATATTCTCAGTGCCGCGCGACCCGTTGCTGTCGCCGTACTGGGCGGACGACGCGCTGCTGCGACGGTTCCCGCCCTGCAGGATACTGGTCAGTATTGTACTGATAGCTACATATCCTAGACGCGCTCATAGCCCGCAGTCCGTCGGACGAGTTCATATTCTCAGTGCCGCGCGACCCGTTGCTGTCGCCGTACTGGGCGGACGACGCGCTGCTGCGACGGTTCCCGCCCTGCAGGATACTGGTCAGTATTGTACTGATAGCTACATATCCTAGACGCGCTCATAGCCCGCAGTCCCTCGGACGAGTTCATATTCTCAGTGCCGCGCGACCCGTTGCTGTCGCCGTACTGGGCGGACGACGCGCTGCTGCGACGGTTCCCGCCCTGCAGGATACTGGTCAGTATTGTACTGATAGCTACATATCCTAGACGCGCTCATAGCCCGCAGTCCGTCGGACGAGTTCATATTCTCAGTGCCGCGCGACCCGTTGCTGTCGCCGTACTGGGCGGACGACGCGCTGCTGCGACGGTTCCCGCCCTGCAGGATACTGGTCAGTATTGTACTGATAGCTACATATCCTAGACGCGCTCATAGCCCGCAGTCCCTCGGACGAGTTCATATTCTCAGTGCCGCGCGACCCGTTGCTGTCGCCGTACTGGGCGGACGACGCGCTGCTGCGACGGTTCCCGCCCTGCAGGATACTGGTCAGTATTGTACTGATAGCTACATATCCTAGACGCGCTCATAGCCCGCAGTCCCTCGGACGAGTTCATATTCTCAGTGCCGCGCGACCCACTGCTGTCGCCGTACTGGGCGGACGACGCGCTGCTGCGACGGTTCCCGCCCTGCAGGATACTGGTCAGTATTGTACTGATAGCTACATATCCTAGACGCGCTCATAGCTCGCAGTCCCTCGGACGAGTTCATATTCTCAGTGCCGCGCGACCCACTGCTGTCGCCGTACTGGGCGGACGACGCGCTGCTGCGACGGTTCCCGCCCTGCAGGATACTGGTCAGTATTGTACTGATAGCTACATATCCTAGACGCGCTCATAGCCCGCAGTCCCTCGGACGAGTTCATATTCTCAGTGCCGCGCGACCCGTTGCTGTCGCCGTACTGGGCGGACGACGCGCTGCTGCGACGGTTCCCGCCCTGCAGGATACTGGTCAGTATTGTACTGATAGCTACATATCCTAGACGCGCTCATAGCTCGCAGTCCCTCGGACGAGTTCATATTCTCAGTGCCGCGCGACCCACTGCTGTCGCCGTACTGGGCGGACGACGCGCTGCTGCGACGGTTCCCGCCCTGCAGGATACTGGTCAGTATTGTACTGATAGCTACATATCCTAGACGCGCTCATAGCTCGCAGTCCCTCGGACGAGTTCATATTCTCAGTGCCGCGCGACCCACTGCTGTCGCCGTACTGGGCGGACGACGCGCTGCTGCGACGGTTCCCGCCCTGCAGGATACTGGTCAGTATTGTACTGATAGCTACATATCCTAGACGCGCTCATAGCTCGCAGTCCCTCGGACGAGTTCATATTCTCAGTGCCGCGCGACCCACTGCTGTCGCCGTACTGGGCGGACGACGCGCTGCTGCGACGGTTCCCGCCCTGCAGGATACTGGTCAGTATAGTGTAGCCTATTTCTAGAACCTGATTCGCCAGTTTGGCTACAACGCTTAAATCTGAAAGAAATTCGGCCTGATACAATCATTCATAATCAAAAAGAAGGAAGCGGTGGTAGCCTAGAGGTTAGGGCATGCGACTTTCAATCCGGAGGTCGCGGGTTCGAACCCGGCCCGTACCAATGAGTTTTTCGGAATTTATGTACGGAATGTCATTTGATATTTACCACTCGCTTTTCGGTGAAGAAAAACATCGTGAGGAAACCACCTAAGCTCAATAAGGCCTAGTTTCCCCTCTCGGTTGGAAGGTCAGATGGCAGTCGCTTGCGTAAAAACTAGTGCCTACGCCACATCTTGGGATTTAGGTAGCCCCCGATTGAGAATTCATTCTCTACAATATGGGACAAAGGCTAGGAGGATGATGACAATCATTCATAATCAATGCCTTCTATTCCTTGAGGACAATTATCAACGTAAGGACCGAACGGAAACATCGGTTCGGACTGACCTCATATGAACATTACATGCGAAAAGACTTTCAGTAACTGACCAACGAATAGAGGATGCAAACCTTGTATGGGCATTTCACGGATTTGTTCTGTTTGTCATATGCACTCAATAAATCTATTTGTTACAGACAGTCCACCTGGACCCGTGCCTGGACGACTGCGTGATGTTCGCGAAGAAACTCAAGCGACTCGGGAACGTCGTCGGAATCGACGTGTTAGAAGGGCTACCTCATGGCTTCCTCAATTTCGCTCTGGTGAGTTTTTAACAACACTAAGTCATAGAACCTTCGTCATATTCATAAAATTAACAATTTATAATCTTAGTTACAACCTATGATTCTCCAAGTGTTACGATTAGTAATTTTTTTTTATTAAGCAAGGAAGTACCTTGGACGGTCAGGAATTATGACCGATCTGATCAGATCGGCCGTCATTGTTGATTGTGTAAACGCTCGACAACACCTGACGTTGAGCATTTGGTTCCAAGGCCAATGGAATCGCGTCTGGTAACTATTTCATTGGTATATTTTCGTAGATGGCCAAAGAAGCGAACGAGGGCTCTAAACTCTGCGTGGAACGGATCAAGCAACTCCTCGATCTCGAAAGCGATCCGCCGCAGACGAGCGACCGCCGCTGATGACCGTGCTGCTGCGGTGTCCTAGATATCGACACTAGGTAACGGAACCCCGACCGTGAAGTAGACATTCTTCTTTCCTAAGTACAAAATTTCGACTTGGAAGGTCCCCCTAACACCGGCAACCTATTGATGAATGTTAAACCACGCGGTTCTAACGTGATTGTTGACTCGCGTCTACCGCAATGGTAGACCAACTCTTGCCTCGGGACATGCTCATATTGTTGGTGACATAGTGCCATGCCCTGACATGATAACGCTAACAGAGATAAGACGAATAGTCACCCTGATTCGGGGCGTGTGAGAGGCGATTTTATCCTCAGGCTGACATCGTCCGTCCCTCTGATGCTAACTGTAGGGTCCAGGATTTCGCTGTTCATTTCACTTAACGATTGTTAAAATGCCCCTGTGGAATTGACTGGATGATTATTATTATAATCACCATAAGGCGCTCTCAAAACTTACTAGTGTCGAACCTAACGTTGTTTTATCAATAAAACACAAATATCGTAGTACAAAAAATTTGGCATGTATTATGCCTGGCCAAACCAGTTAGAGTCAGACTATATAATTTACAAACAATAACTGATCAACTAACTGGTACATGGTCATCTTAATACAGCTGTACGCATCCATTTATGTAGGTGCGGACAAAAATAAAACAGAGTGGCGGAAAAACGTAATATTGTCATAGTTGGTTAACAACTGGAGCCCGATCAACTATCGGCCCAACCTTACCAAATGTTTAAATAGAGCTAAAGAAAATCTTGACACTGTACTGAATTAAGTACGTAACAGGGTGTGTTTGCACTGACGCGGATCTGAACGGATCGATGCAAACAGTGTCACTTATCAAAGCACGACCCGCTTTGCACCAGTGTAAGCGCGTCCTAAATTTTATGCCATAGAATTATTGCACAATTATGTTCATAGGATTATCCTGTAAACATGATTGTGACAACTGTTAACTCTATAACTTATTGTGCATTGTGGTATTGTAGTGGGTTTAATCATACAATTTTAAATGGAATTATAAAGAATTTATGTTTTGTGGTTTTCCCTGGCGACTGAAGGACACAGGATTCTTCAACCTATGATTTATCGAGATACTTAGGCTTTATTGAAAAACTATAATATTTGCTACATTCAAGGACAGAATGTATTATAATTTTCTCGCGTACAGATGAAATTTATGTAAATATTGTTATTCATGTTGGATCTTAGAACCAGTACTTGATTGTACCGCTTTAATGTTCATTTTAAATTTCCACTCGTTTTAAAGTGCTTTAAAACTACGTAACTTAACCAAATCACAATTAATTGTAAGTATTTGTGTAGATAATTGTTGGATTGTACATACGAATTGTAAAATACATTTTAACCATCACTGCGCAGTATTATGGAGCAGTAGATTTTAAATATTTTCATCGCCGGAGGGTTTTGGCTTGAAATGTCTGTTTCTTAAAATGTCTGCGTTCCCATAATGTCGGCACACCTGTTATATAACAGTGAAATAAATTAATATCATCTATAAATATGCTGGTTAAATAAATAAAATTATAAAAGGCCCTTCTAATAATTACGCTTTTCCGTTTGTCTTTCAAAATTCTAAAAATATAATGGAGTGAAGAAGATTTTTCCTAAAAACAGACATGAGAAAGTGATATTTCAGGAAACAGAGATTTAAAATTTAAGCCATATTGAGCAAATCTTCATCTAGTAATTATTGTCGTTTTGTTTTATGTATTTTATTTATAAGACAGTTGAAGCGCTAATGGGAAGAACTGGCAAAGTCTGATTTAAAAAAAAAAACAGTATGAGTAGTCATAAATATGAAAAAAAATACTAAGCCAGTTTTCCCTCTTATCCCTTCAATTAGACAATTCTGGTTGTCGTTTCTCCAGTACTGTAGTAAATCTTAGTTGTATTACATGTGGGTCATTGTCAGTTCAAAAAACAAAATTTGTCCCTTCGGTGGTCAAAAGTTAAGAGCTTGTATGAATCTAGGTTATGTTGCTATTACATCGGATTATAGAAGAGGGAATGTTCTTTATTCTCACAGGCATTTAATCAGAAAATTAGGCCCCGAAGTTAAGGATACTTCGCAAATGTCCACCGGAAAGACGCGCACCTATATCTGACAATGACCCGTGTATGTTATTTGTATTTGTTTTTGGATTGTTAAATTAATTTGTAAGGTATTTTCTTTTCCTTTATTCCCGTGGAAACCTGGAATTGGTATTGTGGTAAAGTAATTTGAAATGCTCAATGTTTTTGATAAAGTTTTGTCGAACAAACTGTGGATTGTGGTTGATATCAGATGTAGTAGTAGGGCAGGGCAACTCCTTTCATTATTTTTAAAGTCATTGATGGTCCAGAACATAGCTCTTATTTAACTCGGTTGATCCAGATTTACCGTTTTGCCTTAGTAACTGCTTATTTAATACTTGAAATTTTGAGCATTTTCTTTGTAAACTGGAACGGGTATTTATACGTATCTAATCGGGATTAGTAGGATGTATTTATTTATTAACGGGATTGGATTCATGATCGTTCTAGGGATAGGATATCGATAAAAAAGATGTCGATATAATTAAATTAATATATGTGCTCAATGAACATTCTGGATTACTATAAAGAGGCTCGATGTCATATCTGATCTGATATCGAGCCTCTTAAATTAAGATAAAAAAAAGTATGAGGATGTCATTTCAATCAAAATGTCAATTTGCGTATATTATGAAAATTATTTTAAAATGAACATGTAAATACGCGTTTTAATATGTTTATTTTTTCATTTGAAAATGTGGAGAAATAAAGTAATATTTATTTATGTCGATGACATTTAGATGTTGACAGTAACATCGATATATTTTTTTGTCGATAAAATATTTTGCTACGTCACTTTCGTATAGGTGCCCCGAGTTATCCTAGGTATGTGATGAGACTATGGCCCAGTCTTATCGATAACGTAACATACGTCAAATCATATTTAGTGTCATCATAAATAAAGCATGAATCTGTCTCGCACTTTATATACTTGTAAGGAAGAGACAAATGCTTTTCCTAAGTCGTTGTGACGTCGTTTCTGTTTTCTTCATATTTATAATGAGCTTTTGTACATTGAGATGTATTCGTCGAGAAATGTAACGCACTTGTACAAAACTTTTAGGCCCACATTTACCTAATGTCTGTCTAATTAGGTCATAGAGCGAAGCAGTGGTCAGGGCTTTATTATGTCTATTTTGTCAGTGTGGCAGATAAGTATTGAGGGCTCCTACTGACTGAGGTGATCAAAAAACCTCTGTGATGATAACCAAAGAAGATATCTGACTATGCGCTTGCGACTAAGTGTCTCACTAAGTTTCGGCGACGAGTCGTACAGTCAGCAAAGATAGTGGTCTACCACTTTTTGACCTTAATTCTAATAAAAGTGGTTGACCAGTTTTTTAACTAACTGTAGGTACCCTTTCCTTTTTGTTAACATCTAAGCCACATCTAAGTATAAACTTTAATTGGAGATTATTTCTATCGATATTATCTTGTGTTTGTGTAATTTTTGTACTAATCTTTTTTCAAAAATCTCGACGTGTTTTATCAACTATCGTATATTTTAATGTTAAGTTATTTAACTTTGATGTACGTATACATTGTTTAACTTTAGTATGTTCAATTATTCGTGAGAATGTTTTTGAAATTGTCAATGCAATATTTTAACATGTCTGTGATAGTGTATAGCGGCTTTCAAAGCATCACCAGTATTCTATAAAGCACGAATACAATAAGAATACGAGAATTGTATTATATTTGTTTGTGTAGGTATGAGATTGTAAAAAATAATTTAACGATATTTTTGTAGAATAAATTGTCTAATTGTTGACTACAGAAATTCATTGTATCGAATTAAACCGAATATTTAAACACATACAGGCCTTAAACAATGAAATGAGTTGACTAGATGTTAAAGATAATAATTGAAATCGTCTATGACCAAAATAAGTCCAAAGTAGAGAAACAAGTCACTGATACCTATTATACGGTATCTTATGTTAACAACAATAAACTCAAAGTATTTCAAATATAATTAATGCTAATGAATTCTGTTTTATTATTTTTCTTCCTTGTCACTTTTTCGTGCCAAATCTTTTTAATTTATTTAAACTTTTCGCGTAACCGAAGACGCAGCCTGGAGAGATCCCAAAAAGGTAGGCTGACGACCTGGTTAGGATCGCGGGAAGCAACTGGATGAGGGTGGCGCACGACCGATCATTATGGAGAACTTTCGGGGAGGCCTTTGTCCAGCAGTGAACGTCTATCGGATAATAGTTCATCGTATTAGATTGCCTATCCAATCAAAGAAGTTTGTAGGGTCGTTCTGCTGTTAAGTTTCACTTTGTCTTGTATGGATGATATGATGGAAGGTACAGTCAGTGAACGCATATAAACATAGAAGTCTCATTAGAGCTCAAAAATGACCCCACGTGAAGTGTACCTAGAACGATTCATTTGTACAAAGGCCAAATTGACAGTTTTAATACGATGGCGTCTGTCGATGGCAGAACATGTCAGGTTGTATAAAATTAACATATCTGAATTTTATTCAAAATGCCTTCTTGTGCAGTGAAATGGTGTAGAAACCACTCCAGCAATAATAATAAAAAACACGGCATGCATTGGTTCGTGTAACTAACGTTCTTTGAATTATTAAAATGTAAAACATTTTTAGAAGACATTTGTATGGGGATGGTATTATGCATTACCTTTTAAGGTGTTTATATTTTACGTACCTAGGTATTAAGATTTACACCTATAATCTGCTCAAATTGAAAAATGTTATAACAATATATCTGACGGTCTTTACTAAAGGGCGTTGTACTGACTTTAGTGTCCGATTAATGGGAATGTTGATGGAAGTGGTCAAAATGGGTTTAAATGAGTTTATGTTAAAAGTTATCGATTTGGCCTTTAAGCAATACGTGTGTAAATGAATTTCAGTAAATTTATGTTTTTTCTTAGCATAAATAGTAAAATATCCCTCTCAGTGTCACATATTCTGTTTCCTGCGGTATCCGCAGTATATATTCATGAGTAACTTGACATATCGTTGAGGATAGTGCAATACCGCGTAAATAACAGCTGTCGATAAAGTTGTCATTTCAATAAAATACTTAGCTTTTGTTTGAATATTGATTCGTATCTGTGGTGTATAGACACCTTTATGATAATAAAGTGTCTCTGGACCTGCCCGGGCCGCGATTGCGATGACAGACGTCAACGGGGGCGGGCAGGTGATGGCCGACAGAAAACCCATTAAAGTGTTTTATTGAATCTCCTCCTGCACGGAAACCCTGGACATCACACTGGCGACGAGGATTAAAAAACGCAACAAGGAAGTGTACAAGTAACCGATAATAATAATCAGTGGAATCCTTTTAATTAATTTCTGTAAAAGGAAAAGAAAAGGAAAAAGTGGGTATAGTGGTTTCGAATATTGAAGTACCTACAACAAAAGTCGCATAACATTCTGACTAGTACTTTGTGAACTTATGTCAAAAGAAAAATAAGCAGAGGAATTGAAAACAAACTGATAACGGTCGGCGTAATTAGTCGTAAACAGAATGTGTCCGCTAATACTTACCTAAATGCATTCCCGTTGTTGTGTTATGGTAACAAATTGTTAAATTCGACATAGATATACGTACAATTAAAATATTTGGTTAAGTATTAAATAAAATGCTTGATGGTTGTTAGACAGCCAGTTACAAATTGGTTATCTTCCTACAAATGTTTCGATACATATTAATATTTCTAAATAAAGTACACACCAAAAGTGAATATCTAAGTGCCTTGAGAATAAGTATGTTCAAATAAAGACTACCATGAAACTAACAAAAGGAAGGCAGTACGGTTGTGTAACGAAAATATTCAACATTCTTGCACATATCTAGCTGTCGCGCAATAAGTTGTTATGAAACACCATCAGAATTATTATTTCGCAGTTTTCTGTACTTTTTAGGATACTTAATTACCTATTCCAACAATAAATTAAGTACTACTTAAATGTAGATTACTACTACATATTGGGTACGGACACGTTGGTAATTTTCATAATAACTAAAGGTACTTATAAACAACATAAGTAATAGTAACTACAATGAACGTTAAAACTACATACAGTCATGATAGATTACCGGCTACCAACCGTGATTTTGTTGCATTAATAACGCGGGTATAGCTAACTTTATATTTAGCATACGAGTATTCACTGTGCGTTACGAATTACGATCGACTACGGAGTTCATAGACGAATTCCACGACATGGTAAATTCGTAGCTGACATAATTAATTGTAATACAATAAAGTCCGTATATAATTGTAGGCTGTTATTTAATACTCACTGTCGTAAGTGATAAGATAAGATAACCGTGTCATATCATGGTTCGTTTTTCAAGTGAATACACCCGTCAATCTTGTCACATAAGTATTGCATGAATATCAATACTAAATGTGTTCTTTCTTCCTTGTCAGCGTACTACTATATAAGTACCCCAAAGGGGGAACATATACAAATGTATAATATGCATAATATATTTGTTTAGATATACGTAAATGTGCGTATTACTATCCCGAAGGTGGATAAAAGACTACAATAATACTATCCCGAAGGTGGATAAAAGATAACAATAATAATAATAAAGGTACATTTTAGCATCCCGAAGGTGGATAATATTATATGTTGTACCTAAATAAAATATAATAATAACCGAAGGTCGTTACTTACGAAACAGGTATTGGACTGGCGTAGACAAATTAAAATTAACATCTCCGCATATAAAACATATCAGTTAATATGTACGCATACAGGTACGCCGAACCTTTTAACTCAGCGGAATGATTCAATTGAAATTAAGCTACATAATATTAAGTATAAGGTTATCTGCATTGTATGAAATAAGATCATGATGTGGGTAACAAACCAAATCAAAGCAAACCTAGCCAAATCGATTCAAATATAGTCAAATCTATTCAGATCTAGCGAAATCTAATCTAATCGAGTCAAATCTAATCTAATCAAATCTAATCTAATGTAATCTAATCTAATCTAATTCCGTAAACTCGTTCGTAGTATAATTAGTTTCCGTGTGCTAAATTAAATATTACTTTTAAATATAAATCTGTTTGAATATAAAGTCATGATGTGTTGTAACAAACCAAATCAAATCAGACCTAGCCAAATCGATTCAAATAGAGTCAAATATAGTCAAATCTATTCAGATCCAGCCAAATCTAATATAATCTAATCTAATCCAATCCAATCTAATCTAATCTAATCTAATGTAACCTAATCTAATCTAATTCCGTAAACTCGTTCGTAGTATTATTAGTTTGTTTCAGGTTGCCCCAAAATGTCAGTCCAATTACCTCCAATTGAAATATTGGATGGTGATTGGACATCGGAAATTCAAATATTCGTAATACAATTTGCTTAAATAAACTACCTAGATATTTGGGTATCTCTTTGCCTAGTAGCCAATAAATAGAGGAACTAGAAACACTTTTAAATAAAATTATAGGATTGGACCATAGTTAAAACAAGACTATGAGTTTAAAACAAAGCCAACAGGATTGGCGGAAAACAACCCTATTTAGGGTATCAAAATAAAATCAGTTGAGCTGTTTCAGCACGAAACAACTACAACACAAGCTGTCATTGATTGGAAATGACAGGCGGGAAAATAAAATGATCTACGGATCAGCCCTAAAAGGATATATTATATATTAATACAGGAATGGCAGCTCGTGGCTTTGGCCAATGTCAGTTAGTAACATTAACTTTATAAAGAATAATAAACCATGCCTATATATATATATGTTCGGAAAAATACATTTACATCATACACCGTAGCAAAAATACCATTTCTCATGTTCACTTGAAATGTCCCTTAAAAAGTAGATGAACTACAAAAGAAGCTGTCACGCGCTCACGCGTTGGCAAAGAAAGAAAAAAAAGTAGTCTTCTAAAATTTAAGTCGTATAGATGGCCGTAATAGGGATAAAAATGTTACAGTAATTCCGTCGTAGAGGGTTAATCGCGAAATTGATTGAATATATAATAAACGCGGTATTTATTTAACAACACTTAAACTCGACAACGAGTATTATACTCTATTACTTAAATAAACCGTGTTCTAGAAGTTAAAACGATTTGACTTGAATTTGAGTTCACTATAGAATAAGGTATATAACAAAAGAATATATACTAGTAGTAACGACATTTAAAGTATCCGTGCATTATAAATAAACGATTACGAGTACAAGCAAATCCTATAACACAGGTATTATGGTAAAGACATCTTAAAGTAAATTGTCGTTTGTGGCGTTTAAAGTACATCTTCAGTTAGAAATTATCAATCACTAGAACAGCGCAGTTACTTACCTACGTATTTATTTATTTCTTGGGGTACGTATGTACATAAAAATCGTAATCAATTAATCATATTGTAGTATTCTTACAATAAACAAATGAAAACTTCCTCTCAATATTATGTAATTTGATTGGGTATAATTAAAAGGTATTTTGATTGAGGAATTTATGTTATTCCGTTATATCCTTTCTAGCAGTGTACTCGGTTGTTCGCGCTACGACTAGGTAGACTGAATAATCATTACATCGGGTTTAGAATAATAAAGGTACAATGGTGTATAAAAAGTGCCGAAGGAGCACAAAGCCCAAACAAAAAATGCCGAAGGGGCACAAACTACAAAAATGCCGAAGGGGCACAAAGAACAAAAAATAATAATAGTAATAAATAATAATGCAAACTGCTAATTTGGAAACAAAAAATTGCCGAAGGGGCCAAAATGTACCATAGTTTACAAAATGTACCATAGTGTACAAAATGTACTATGGTGTACAAAATGTACCATGGTGTACAAAATGTACTATAGTCTACAAAATGTACCATAGTGTACAAATGTACTATGGTGTACAAAATGTACCTTGATGTACAAACTGTACCATGGTGTACAAAATGTACCATGGTGTACAAAATGTACTATGGTGTACAAAATGTACCTTGGTGTACAAAATGTACCATGGTGTACAAAATTTACCATGGTGTACAAAATGTACTTACCACGGTATACATAATATACAAAATGCTAACGTGCATACAAAAAAATGCCAATGGGCACAAAATAACAAGGTGCCGGAGGGACCACAAAGGTGAAAAACTTGCCAAGGGACATATAAATAATAAAATGTATAATTAATAAATAATAAATAAATATTAAGGGACAATCATACACAAATCGACCTAGTCCCAAACCCCAAACTAAGCAAAGCTTGTACTATGGGTACTAGACGATGATATTAATAATTATATATATAAATATATATATATTAAGGCTGTGAAACCTGCGACCTGCTTTAGAATGAAGTGTAAACGATTGTGGTTCCTATTTTCAAAAAACTAATTTTAGACTTTCAGTACTTATGATAAATGAGTCTTCGTGATTATACATGCATTAAAACAGTGCTGTCCCTGAATTAAATGGTAAAATGAATAAAATTTGGGTTGGACGAGGGTTTTCCAAATTGAAGACTGTTTTAATTGAGAGACGCAGCATTTATAATATTTTGCATCTAGTCTAGTTAATAATGATCCACGAGCCCTCATAAGAGACGTGGGTGGTGTGTTTACCTATCTATTTTCCTTGAGTTATACTCACCTGTAACTTTAAATATAAATTTCAATAATGCAGTAATAATTTGTGATTCCTTATGAAGTTACTACGGTATTTGAGATTATGGTCGGTGTACCAATCAGTTGTGTAAATTTCACTATATAGAAATTCTAAAGTAAACAGATTTTCTTTTCAAGTGATGACTAGTCAACGCCGGTTTAGTATTCTGAAATACTTACATTTCGTGAGAAGATTTTTAACTTCATACCAAAAATTGGAAAATGTATATTTCATTGAAAAAGGCAAACTGTGAGTTTTCTTGCGGCGCTTCTTTCTCACAAAGGCCTTAGTTGGAAGCGCTGGTAGATTCCTAAATTTTCGAAAATAATAGCTTCATAGTACATTAATTCACGGGTAAATGAATATATATATGTAATCCAATGTTATGATTGGCGAAAAAAAAAAAAAAAAAAAAAAAAAAAACTGTTACAATACCAAATACAAAATATTCCATTACTTAATTCATTCCATTTACCAATAAAGAACAAGTACCTAAAAAAATAAAAATAAATAAACACAAATGGAAAGAGGAGGGAACGGAAACGAGAACACAGAATTATTTAATGATGTAAAATAAAGACAAAATTATTAAACTTGAAACTACTAAATAATAAGTATACTCACTAAATTAACTTCATGTACCTATGCATAAACTTATGGTTAAAAGCCTTGTCTCAAAAGGAGAATAAATACCGAATACGCGAATAGTAACAAAGCAAAAACATTTCTTTATGAGTATGACACATTTATTACAAATTTACAATACAGTTGTTGATAAGATTAAACTCGTGTTACATCTCAGTGTACATTCAAATTCATGATTAAGGATTGAATTAGAAATATTACATTTCCAACTACAGTCTAGTGACCGAGATACTACTAATAGGTATGTTGTGCATACCGGTTACTTTGAACTATGTTGTCTGTTTTGCTCACTGCGCTGACGCACAAGCAACCCATATTAATGGCGAAACTCTCATCCTCGCTGTCACAGCGAACGGCTGGATGCACTACACCGCCACGATAACCGTGCTCAGCCGAATCCTGAGTCTGAGCAAATGCGCCGCACCTTGGTGTCTGGCGTAGCTGGCTGGTGTGGGGCATCTAGAGTAAGCCTCGAATTTAGTTCAATTCACTCAGACGGAGCAGTGAGCGAATCTGCAGGATATTTGTAATTATTAATAATATGAATCAATCTAGATTCCATAAATATATTAAATGTACATGTAATGCAATGGCGATATGAAATGTTAATATCTAGTAATAATTAAATAAATAAGGTGTCAATAAATAACTATTTCGAATTTATGAAAAGAGGATGGTGTGGTGTATAGACACCTTTATGATAATAAAGTGTCTCTGGACCTGCCCGGGCCGCGATTGCGATGACAGACGTCAACGGGGGCGGGCAGGTGATGGCCGACAGAAAACCCATTAAAGTGTTTTATTGAATCTCCTCCTGCACGGAAACCCTGGACATCACAGTATCTACACTTGTTACTTACGCGTTATTGCACTGTCCCCGACGATATTCATAATTTAACATCTCTTATTATTCATTTACTTGCGGACAAATGCAGTTTCTCTAGAACGCAGAGTACCGCAGTGGTTTCCTACAGTATCTTCGCCGATCTGTAGCGTTCATTTTAATGATGATGATTATTATCAAACCAATGCCGGCTTCATCCAACTAAAACGCAATGTGGTACCAATTTGTACGGTATGCTTTATTATCTTGTAAGTCATTTAAATTTGATTAGTCTTAAAAAAAAAAGAAAATAAATTATAAAATCAAAATGTACTGATTTGAGATTTTGCGACAGTAAAGTTGCATTCGATAGTTTTCAAAAATATTACGCTTTTTACACATTTAGAGGTAAGTAAATCACAAAAGTGGAACTATTATAAAAACGTTCTTAAATGAATGAAAAAAAATTAGGAGCTAGAGTAATATATTTTCTAAACTGGTTACCTTTCGATTACTGCATCCATATTAGGTTTGACAACTACCCTTTTTCGTGCGCCGCGCATGGACTTTGACACTTACAAGTCTATTTTAGCCAATGAAAACTTTAACTAACCAATCACAACTACTTCTAAGAGGAGGGATGACTTCGTATAGGCTAATATTTAAAACTGTTGGCAGGACAAATTCTTGTAGAGGGGATAGTTGTCAGTCAAATGTTGGGACCGTTTTTGAAAGCCAATTTTGTACTGGGAGCGATGTCTATATATTTTCCGGTCACTGGGTACAGTACGACATAAAACAGTAGAAATTAAAAAGTGGCAATACTGTAGTGTCGTCCCTTTCTAATCAATCTAAAAAAACGGGACGACACACTACAGTATTGTCACTTTAAAATTTCTACACTTTCATGTCGGACTGTACTTGGCCGCGATGAAAGCTATCCTCAAAGATAGGTATTTTGATAAAATCTTATTCAACAAGGAGTCATCCATAAATTACGTCACACGTTAAGGGGGAGGGGGGGGGGGTCATACCAAACGTGACAGTACATGTTAAAGGTATAGCAAAAAAGCGTGACATAGGGGGGGAGGGGTTCAAAAAGTCGACATTTTGTGTGACGTAATTTGTGGATGACCCCCAATAAGTGAGGATTGAGACTTCAAATCCGATGCTAATGAGAAGGTATCTATTACTTATTGAGTAGTTATATTTCGTGTTTTTAATTCTGAATGAGGAAAACCCATCAAGCACACGACCCGCCAGAAATAAAAGCCCAAAATATGTTAATCGGGTTTTATTATACTAATCCTAAGGTTGTAGTGAACATGATATCCAACAAATAGCTTACAGAACATGTTGACATTCGTTACTCAGACAAATAAATTGACTTTTTTGGTAAATATGTCTAACCAGTATAAAATAATTTAGGTACAGACACTAAAATTTATTCTTGTTAAAATCAGTTAATCTTTAACAACAAAAATTTCAACACAAATCAACAAAAAGTATTAAAAAATAATTGAACATCATTTCTATCAAGCGGTGCAAAGTAAAAGCTAAAAATTAATAAAATTTAAAACAAGATCAGTTGTCTCATTACTTACTTAATATCAAGGGGGCATGTCCCCGGTACAAATGCATTAACGTAAAACAGAATTGCGAGGTAAATACCAGATTAGTTGATTCAGAGCAATCGTTGGGTACGAAAATGGAAACTTCTTACATAATAACCTTACTTAAATTATAGGTATTTCAAAATGGACACCGACTTTGTATGCCATTAGTGTAGTTAGCAGAATGTCTAGAGCCAAAAAACCCTATTATTTTACATCAAATCATGAAAGAGTTTAATTACAATGTTGAAGGTTTTATGTAATTAATAGTCACTGTTCTAATTGCAAACATTAGAAGAACCAACATGCAAGTACTTATCAATAATGGATTCTGTACAATATATGACATTGAAATTTAGAGAAGTATCAGTCATATCTATTGTTTTATGGCCTCGAATTCCACAACCACATCTTAAGTCCATCTAATACAAATATTGCAACCATCATTGTAACTTTGCCATGAGACTTTTTGAGTCTTGGATAGTTGCCAGCCATAATTATGCATCAAAATAGCAAGGATAACAGACTTATTTTCAGGGTTAAAAAACTCGAAAAAAGGGTCAAAAGACTCATCGAGTACTACTTAAGGTTTATTCCATTAAAAGATTCTATACAATACTGAGACCTTGATATTAAATCCAATTAGGATTTCAATTATTGCTAATAAGACATTTCATATTATTATGCTAAAACTTAGTTTCTAGTTCCTATATGGGGTTAATTCAAGAAACTTAAGCTAGCCTTTACATTTCCTCATCAACAGTATCATATAAATATATAAATATATGTCAATAGTTCCTAATAAATAACAAATAAAGAGGGAAAACACATTATTTTATACTTCTGTAAACAGTGAAGACTCGTCTATTGTCCAATAAGTTACTAGAAATAGTAGAAAATAAAAATTATGTTCAAGGCTAGTTTATAATTTCTGAACTACCTGATGTTGGTTTTGCACAGGCAAAGTTACATTTGTAGGCCTTTGGCTTAACATTAATTTATGACTGTCAATATACTTATGAGTGACTTATGGTTTTATACAAATGTTGTATCACTTGGTTTCACACATATGACCAGTTATTTCCTTTCTATGATGAGTACATGCTTAGTTATGCTTTTATATCAATGGAGAACATTTAATAGTAAAAAAATCACTAGATATCACTATAGAACCTTATGGCTCCAGCAGGGCATATCTTGCCACAACTTCATTTGTCGAACAACTTGCGTCACCTTTCTTGCTCGCACAGTATTGAAAGAAAAGTGACAGGCAGTATTTGTTGGGCGACAGAGTTGCGGATCAGTTATGCTCAGAATTGGAAGAAATCATTGGCATAACCATCTGTCTGAGACAAGAGAATTTTTTATGATATTGAATAGTGCCAAGAGTAAATAGATATAAGACAAAACGCAATCACGTTAAAGATTGCCATATAGAGATTGCAATATTACCAAAAACACAGTGGCCACGCATCTGGCATATCCTTGGCTAAGTTTGAACAGATTAAGCTTGCTTCAACATGAAGCAACCCTAAGTAGAATAAGGTACACAAATGGCATAAAATAGGCTTAATGGTAAAAATCTGATTCTCCATGCATAGCCCAGTAACATCTAGTGATAATTAAACTGTAAGGAGTCTGTCATTTCATAATGTTATCCATTTCATCATACAATACAAATTTTAGAGCCTTTTGTACATATTGAAGTCTACTGTTTAGCTCAGTCATGGCCGTTTGTTTTCGCATGTGGCACTGTTCCGTTGGGGAGCGGAGCGCTCTGTGGTTGTCTGATAGTTTTCTGCAACACATGTGCATCCGCCGGCTCTATCCTCTTGTAGTAATGCTCTTTCGTCTCCACAATTTCAAAGCCAAACTTCTTATAGAAATCTATCGCACTCTCATTGTTGACTTGAACATGTCTGAAAATATATTTTAAATAATCACATTATATCCAAAATTTAAATTTTCAACACATAAATGTATTTTTTGGTAGTTTCTACTGACCATCCATCATTTTAACATGTTCTATGGTACATTTATTAGATGGCAGATATCCAGTACATGAATTCGCAATTGCACTAACATTTATGGACTCACAATGCTTACTTTTAATATAGATAAAACATGATAAATAATCAATATAATAGATAGAAATGTTTTTTAATATTGCATTATATGACTTGTTGAGTTGCCCACATCTAACTAATAGCTAAGCTAATTACTCATCTATATTCCTGATGTGCATCTCGAGGTATTTATTATTTAATTATGAAAATTATCAATGTCTTTATGAAGACTTATGATATGACACTTAACCTTAAAGATTCTGAATCAATACTTATAGGAAGGTTATTTTTATACCACTAGCCTCAATAACATACAAACATAACCTGCAATAATGATCATAGAAATTCACATTTGCTTGAGAATTGCACTGAAATTGAGTAATGCAATTTTATCCTTTTATACAATCTAAGCTGAACATAAAATAAGTGTACTTACAAGAAAATGCTGTCGAAATTCCCCTCCTGTTCAACATATTTAAGCACATGTTCAACCATAAGAGTACCAATGCCCAGTCTTCTGTATGGGTATAGGCACCCCAGAGTCATTATGTACAGCCTTCGGGAGTTTTCCGACGTGTCTATCCTACAGCAAACTGCGCCCACCACGATGTCATTGTAGTAAACTAGCTTGGCCAATTCACCTGCCTCCAGCACATCCTTGTAGAACTTGTCATTGTAAGATACGGGGAATACAACTGTGTTCAGTTTCTTTAGTTGCTTTATATTGTGAGGCGTCACGTCGCCTAGTTCTATTTTAGCTCTGAAAAGGCAAAGGTGATATTTTATAGCAAATTCAGGCTATAGAAGAAGGACATACCTACAGAAATCTCTTGTCAGTATCATAGTAAGGTCACATCATGAAGTGAAGGCGTAGCCACTAAGATAGCACATTTACCTAGTCATTTCAATAACTATTCTATAATATACACTAAAAATTTAAAAACTAATCTAACACAGTTATATCACACGGAGATCACTCCCGCCATCTACTACTCTCCGAACAATCGTATCGTATGTATTACTGAAGCGTTTTTTGTAGTTAAAATTTTAACTCGGTTGCCAATAAAAATATTTTGTTTATGATTTATTACTATTAGCTAAATAAAAATCATAGTGTACATACTGTAATAAAATCAGATTTACAGTTTAAATACGAACTAAATTGTGAAAAAAACAAAAAGGTTTTTAGTGTTTTCCGTACAGTTGTATGTTTTAACCTGTCTGTAAAACGCCTTTAACTTTTTTTAACAATATTGCCATTTACGTAAATTCCAATTCTACTAAAAATGTACAATGTCAAGAAAAAATATCGTGTATGTAAGTCTTAACAAAAATTAATTCTAGCCATAGACATTTAAAGTAGCGCAAAAATTCAAACTATATTTTTGCAGTATTTGCACATTCTTTTGTTTTAGTTCCAATGTCAAGTCAAGTGTGTTCAAGCTGAGAAAAACGTAAAAATATTTGTGTTTTTAAAACTAAAATTTAGTAAAATGTTGTTAAATCAATTGTACGGTGGACAACCGAAATTAAATTTGCTTTTTTATCTACGGCGGAAGAATTTAATTTCTTCATCTATTCGGATGCAATCTGTGAAGGCTGAAGAAATGTCGTCCAAAATTGAGAATGCGGATCTCCACATAGATTCAACCAAAGAAGCGACGACAGAAATATTCCCGGCACCACGTGTTATTCCTATGATTGTAACAAAGCCGAGTCCTGAAGTCTTACCCTTCGATCACGTCCCTGGGCCGAAGGCTTTGAAATACTTTTCGAGTCTGCGTCAATATTCCTTCCAGATTGGTACACAGTTGACTGCGGGGATCCTGACTTTAGGATTGAACATAAGTAAATATTATTTATTTTTGTCAACGCAACTCCCCACTACGTCTTGGATAAACCTAGCAAATTGGACATTGAGAACCAATCGAGAACCCATGCACTCCGTGGGCGCTATGGTCGTAGTGTTCGCTACCTACGTATTTTTCCATTTTATTGGTTACAACTGCTATAAGCGTAGCGCTACGATATTTTTTAGCAGCGAAAGTGCCATCACAAGTTTTAGCAACGAACATTTTAGTCCATTTAATAATCTAATCATACCTTATTAAATATATATAATACCCATATATATTGCATATGCATCGAATTAGTATAGAGCACCTGCCTGCACTGAGCCGGCGGTCCCGGGTTCGAATCCCAGGCAGGGCAAATATATAATGTGTGATGAACTCGAATATTTGTGCTTGGGACATGGTTGTTCTATTTATTTAAGTATTATTTGGCCGATATAAAAAAAAAACCGCTAAACATCACTGCTGAATAAAGGTTCCAACATCAGACCAGTAATGAGTGCTTTTGGCTTTCGGCGATCTTAACCAGATCGTGAGTCCATCTAAAAGAAAACTCAGGCGGCTTCTTTTAATGATCATTTTTGCAATTCTTCTCAGAAAGTTACATCACCACGAAAAGTCCTTTATCGACAATGTCTGCTCTTTTCGACGAATACGGTCCTGTCGTACGCTTCGTCAGTCCCGTGGGAGCGGACATCGTTTTCCTGAGCCACCCCGAGCACATTCAGAAGGTGTTCACCGTAGAGGGGGAATACCCTGTGAGGTCCGCTTTGGATTCGTTAGAGAAATACCGTGTTGAGAAGAGAAACAGTAGCATTGGACTCTATTCAATGTAAGTAATAAATAAAGTTCTAGATATTTCTTCAATCGACCTTCATTTGTATTTACGGGAGTCTTCACTAGCGGGTTTATGATAAGGCCCGGACTTAGAGGCCAGGGCCCCGAGGCACTTGGGGCTCCCTCCATCTCAAAACGCTTTTCAGCAAATTAGGTAGGTATATTAATAGTATTTTAAGCGACAAATAAGGAGAACATAAATAACTATGGTGGGAGCCCTGCCCTGCTTCTGGGACTGGGGCCCCTAGACTGGCTCGGCCCCTAGGCCCAGGCCTGGTGTTGTGGGCCTAGGTCTATGATTGTGGTGTTTGTCGTGGGATATGTAAATGATAAAGCTCCATTCGCGCTAATGTGTACAAGTGGTATAAAAAGATACTCGACTTTTCAGTTATGGGCAAGAATGGGCGCGCACCAGGACGCTAGTATGCGCGCCTCTACACACAACTGTGTCCCAGAACTTGGTGAATCTTAAGGACCTTTGTGAAACCCTCACGCAGAAGATAAACAACCAGAGGAACTACCAGGGCGAGTTCCAAACGGACCTGTATAAGGAGATTCATAAATGGGCTTACGATTGTATGGGTGAGTTGTAGCTCTTCACTTCAGTGTGACGACTAGACGGCTAACTTTTCCTCCATACATGTGCGAGGAAGTTGAACGACGGAGGCGACGCAACGAAGCTGTGAAATGTGTGCAGACAAGCGGTACGGTACGATGCTTACCGAGTTCTTTTCAGATATGCGGATAGAATTCCTGACACGTCTACTTTCTCAACCTTGTATCTGAACTGAACCTTAACCTTAGTTTGATAGTGAGCGCGCGCCACTAAAAGTGCAATTCCGTGCATCGCAGTCGATCGCGACAGACGCAGACGCCTAGGCTGCGCGCGTCAGTCTCAGATTTTGGAAACTGCGCCATAAGTACATTTTCATAACTCTAAAGGTCAAAAAGGTACGCATTTCAGTTTACTGTACAGTCACCCTCAAAATTATACAGCTAAACTCTAGATACAGTAGGTGAAATCGGAAAGGTTAATATCTTAAACCCGAATCGCATTCTGTCGGCTCACAGATTACATGTAGTACCTAGTGCAAATTTTGAGGTTGGGTGAGGCTGACCTGGCTACTGATATTTTCATGTGCCGGATAACAATAACCTATATTTTGTCCCAAGAAAATGTACTTACGTACGGTTGTTTAGTTGCATTCGATTAGGTAGTTATTAACAATGTATATACTTATTCTCTCCTTGTCCATTTAAGGAACGATATTATTTGCGAGGAAGTTTACTATGCTTGAGACGGAACTGATCTACAGCCAGGACGATGTGTCGTGGCTTTACAACAGCTTGGAGAAGGCGACTGAGGCCATAGTCAAGTGCGAGTCGGGTTTTCACATGTGGAAATTGTTTCCTACCCTCGCCTGGTATTCGCTTGTGAAGCACTGCGATATTATGGATGGGTAAGTAAACAAAATAGATAAATAGTGACGTCGCCAGGTACCGTGTCAAATTTTATTAGAATTTATGGAGACACCTGAGTAACTTTATTTACCATATTTTTTTACATCGCCGTGGCGATGCTGCCACGGCGTCCAGTGAGACATAGCTCTAATAAGAGTTAAGGACAGTAGGTAGATGACAAGGGAACACGGCAATCAACATTATTTAATCATCTTATTGTTAACTACCTCAATGTATAAATTTCCTATTTTACAAAAAAAAAGTAGACTGAAGATATACATTTTATCTGTGATTTTGATTTACCACTTTCTATCTAATCCTTTGTTTTCTAGTTTAATTGGCAAGCAAGTATTACACGCTAAAGAAGCATTTGCAAGCGATGTTGACGACAACGCTTTCAACAAAGGTAAAGTTTAAGTAATGAATTATAGTATCGACAGAGACCAAAATGTTTTACAGTACGACACATTTTAGGTATGGATTCGGTGGTAGCGGCGTTATTGGTAGACCAGCAGCAATTAAACATACAGGACGTGTCTACTTTGCTGATGGACATGTTACTCATTGGAGTCAATACGGTAAGATTCAGCGATACCTACTTATATTTGTACTCACTGTTGCAGGGCATAAAATCGTAACTAAACGACATTGGTTGAGCAAACTCATGCTTTTACTTGCAACAAAGATACAACCATTCACAATAATCTTCCGTGGTACTTTCAACGCAAAGCCCTGCGCCTCCTTTCTGCCCAACAGAGGCTACAACCGTTCTACTCTAACGGCGCTCACTCTTTTGCATTGTTGATTTGGCCCACTGGCTGCTGCCGTTTTTTTTGTTTAACTACATCAAAAATACAATGTTCATATATTTGGTCCCTACATCACCTACCTATGCTATCTCCACTAAGTCTTAACGTCAGAATTTGACCTGGCGCATCTTTCTAGAAACTTTCTAGAAACTAAGAGCTCTGAATAGAAACAATCTTTTCACACTTTAGAATTCTTAAAAGTAAATGATTACATAATCTATTTCATCTTAATTATTTTCAAGATTTCAACATCAATGTCATTTTTGCTATATCATTTGGCGAAGTACCAAAGGGCGCAGAATGTACTTTTGCAAGAAATTGACTCCGTAGTCACTAGTGACATGACCAGTGTTCAGAAGCTGAAAGACAGCACTCCCTATCTACAAGCGTGCATAAAAGAGACATTGAGGTACTAAGATTGTTGCATATCATTTAGGTACTCTTGGGTACAGTATTAGTTTGAGGGTTTTGCGTGACTTTTGTTTCGCGACAAATACGCCATTCACACATTGTATATGTACGGGATGAGAAAGAAACTTATTTCGCCTCGCCTTCAAAAAAGCCTCGTTTAATAAAATGGGAGTTAATGAATTAAGAGGCGGCGCAGGCGGGGTCCCCATAACATAATCGATAATCTTATATCGTATCGTAATCTTATGATTTTTGTCATTATTCCCCACCGCCATCGCACTGTACAGTTGTTTAGATCTTTTCTATAGTAGGTATCTGAACTTGTTACATAGCAGTTTAGCAGCATGAGTGTCTGTAGATAAAACATGTACTTATTACGAAGATGATAATAATCGTCTTGTTTTTAGATTGGTGCCCCCGATCCCAGTGGTTTCTAGGATTCTGCCTAAGAACATTATATTGGATAAATACACGTAAGTTTAAGAGCATAGTATTACATATCACTGGCTGTTATTAAATGGCAATCCAATTAGAAAACTATTTCAACCAAATTCAATCATCCATACACAGACAGCTAGGGTTGGTCATTAGTCAAATAATGATAAGTGGAGAGATTTTAGGGGTAGTGATTCAATTCAGGCTACCTGTTCAGTGGAGCGGAGTTAAGTGGACATTCCTCAGATTTAAATGCACTTGTTTTGGCTTCGCAGCCTGATTGGTTTTATTCTCCCCTGTCCTTCTCTCTATTCAACCAGTAACAAGAAAATATATAAGTTCCGGTTTAGTTGAGCCCCCCTTCTCATTTAGGGCTGTTTATTGTAATAAACGTGACAAAAAAAAATGTGCGGCAGAAGAAACTATAAATGAAAATTTGACGTTTTTACCACTACGTTTGGGACGTGGATTTACTGTTCCTTCTTTTTTGTTGTCGACCTATTGTCTAGGTCTAGGTTGCTTAAAGTGTGTGAGGATTACGCACACACGCACGGACTCAAATATAATGTTAATAAAAGTCAGTACATGGTCTTTGGAGTCAGGTCTCAAATACCATCTGTGATACCAATACAAATACTCGGGTCATATTGTTACAGCCGATCTCAAGGATGATGCTGATATAGAACGCGAACGTAGGGCCTTATCGATCAGAGCGAATATGATTGCGCGCAGATTTGCTCGGTGCTCAATAGAGAGTAAAGTAACATTATTCAGAGCTTTTTGCACAACATTTTACACCTGCAGTCTATGGAGAAAATTCACCGTGAAATCGTATAAGGCCCTACAAGTGCAATATAATAACGCGTTTAGGACGCTGATGGGGCTGCCGCGATACTGCAGCGCGGGATGTTTGCGGAGGCGCATGTGGCATGTTTTAAAGCTACCATGCGCCGGCGAGCCGCCTCCCTGGTGCGACGCGTGCGCGCCAGCTCCAACAGCGTCCTTATAATGATTGCGGATAGGTTCTGCCCGTACATGACTTTTTGCTGCGGACTCCATGCGCCCAGCAACAACTTATGACGGCTATAACCACTGTAAATACATAATTTGTAATTTAGTTTAATTTAATGTACTGTGTTAATTTCGTTATGAGTCGTATGATACGTGAAATAAATGATTTTTTTTTTTTAATTGACCGCCAAGCGGTCTAGCAATTTACCGTGCCACTGACGCCAGAGTAAAAAAAAAAGATGTGCCCAAAAATCAACAGGAATTGAAAAATACTTGTAGCGGTTAGAATTACAAAGTTTTTGATCATTGAAATTTGGACGGCTGTGGCCGACGTGGCGTCAGGGGCACGATTTTTTGTTGACGGCCACAGCCGACTGTGGCGCTCAAAAGGTTAAATCACCTTGCATTTCAGTATCCCAAGAGGAACCCTCATAGTAATGGCAAACCAAGAAGCATGCCGGAAAGAGAGCAACTTTGATGAAGCAGAGAGATTCTACCCCGAGAGGTGGCTGAAAGAAGAATCTCGTGATTACCACGCGTTTGCTTCGATACCCTTCGGATATGGAGCTAGGAAGTGTTTAGGACAGAATATGGCTGAAGCCATGATGTCCTTGCTTACAATTCAGGTAAATATCGACCCATAGATTAATTAGCAGTCATCGGCATCGGAACTGACAATAGAAACACCGCGGGATTTCGAGTAGAATTTTAATATTCATAATAATGATAATTCTACAAAAAAAAAAAAGAAATAAAAATCTATTAAGCTAGTGAAGGTTGGCAGTCAGCTCCGCATACTTATCTCGGTCTTCGGCGAGGTTGAAAAGCTCCGCTGCACTTGTGACTGCGATCCATTCCTACGGAGATGCCAAGACTGCGCGACCAGCGGCGCGGCGAGCGGTTGAGCGAGCACGGCGGCCATACGAGGGAACGAGACACACCGCGCACTGCTGCCGCGCAGTCGCGGCATTTCCGTTACGCACCCACGATTTCTTCCTGCGTCCAGCACAGCTCTACATTCAGCCACTTTACCCATTTTTAATCTTAACCCCTCATCAACTGATGTCCTGCACGGATCCGTGTTTAAGCATACGAGTGGTTAATCTAGAAGTTCGCACTTATAGTATTATATATTGCACTGTCAGTGCCGATTACTGCTGCTTATAACTTTATTAAATAATTAATAGTGACTATTAATTCAGTGAATAAAGGATTTTGACCTTACAAACGGTCCGGTAGTTTTGAATTTTTGATATGTTGTCTAGGATGGTTAGTCAGTATTTAAAATGCAAAATGCACAATTCCCCCCCTCCGCGCCCGCCGCCATATTGAAAAAACCGGCACTCTCTTCATATTTTTGCTCATATCTTCATTTAGGAGCATTTTAGCTAGAAGAAAGCTTCGACAATTTTATAGAGAGTTGAATTTACTACATTTTCCATTTTATATTTTGTTTCTAGAACAGATAGTTACGGAGATATGCACATTTAAAAAAACTTAAGAAATTGCAATTTCCAACTCAAAAACAAACTTCTGGATTATATCTTCGTTTAGGAGCATTTTAGCTAGAACAGTGCTTGGGCAATTTTGTAGAGAATTAAATTTACTATAATTTACATTTAAAATTTTGTTTCTAGGACAGATAATTACGGAGATATGTAAAAAATAAAGTCACATTTTCCGAAAATGTATGTAAAAATGGACATGAGTTTTATAAGCAATTATATTTCCTACATGTTTTAATTGGTACTAGACTAGTCCGTAACTGAATGACAGCGTTCTAAACCAAGAATTTTGAGAAATTTTCGGAAAATTCGACTTTTCCTGTTTTTTAAATGTGCATATCTCCGTAACTAACCGTCCTTGAAACAAAATTTGAAGTGTAAATTATAGTAAATTTAATTCTCTACAACATTGCCCAAGCTTTGTTGTAGCTAAAATGCTCCTAAACGAAGATATAATCCAGAAGTTTGTTTTTCAGTAGGAAATTGGGATTTTTTACGTTTTTTTAAATGTGGATATCTCCGTAACTATCTGTCCTAGAAAAAAAATATAAAATGGAGAATGTAGTAAATTTAACTCTCTATAACATTGTTAAAGCTTTCTTCTAGCTAAAATGCTCCTAAAGGAAGATATGAGCAAAAATATGAAGAAAGTGCCGGTTTTTTCAATATGGCGGTGGGCGCGGAGCGGGGGGAATTGTGCATTTGGTATCAGCTTCATTCGTCCCATTCGCTTTTCGTTCAACTCTTATTTCGTCTCATTCTGCATTCGTCACTCATTCTTTATTCGTCGTGTTCGCCATCTGTTCCTATCTTCCTAAGTCCAATTCTATAACTTATCTCATTCTTATTAAGTCTTATTCGTCTTTCGTCACGATCGTCCTAGGACTATGTCGTTGTTTGTCCCTTACGATTTTAGTATCATTCACACTTTATCTTTAGTCACATTCGTTATTCGTCTCTCTCTTATTTTGGCGTTACTGGCAAATCGTCTTGTTCTTTTCTGGGTACGTTCGCTACTCGTCTCGTAAGATACACGTTTTATTCGCTAAGATAGAAAATATCGGTGGTGACGAAAAACGAAAGTAACGAACTTAGAATTGGACTAAAGACGAAAGAGACTAATAACAAATGTGACTAGCATCGAATGTTCCGGAAAAATTGAGGCAAATAAGTGAATGAGACGAAAATCTAAAAGGAAGAATGAAGAATGAGTCCAAGGAAGACGGTGACGAACAAAGAATAAGTCTTAATAAGAATGAGACAAGTTACTGATTTGGACTTAGAAAGATAGGGACAGATAGCGAACACGACGAAACAAGAATGAGCTACGAATGCAGAATGAGCCGAAATAAGAATTAAACAAAAAGCGAATGGGACGAATAAAGCTGATACCGTGCATTTTGCATTTTAAGCACTGACTAACCATCTTAGACAATATATCAAAAATTCAAAACTACCGGACCGTTTGTAAGGTCACACATAGTACTTTAGTCTCTATTCACCGTATTATATGTGAGCTGCAGACTTAGCGACATTGTTTTGATATGGTAAAAATTTTAAGGTCAGGTTGGGTAAGAGAACTGAGAAACACATTGAGGAAGTGGAACATTTTGGAACATTTTATATATTATAAGTTATAACTTTAATAGACATAAAACGACCAACTACAGTGCCATTTATAAATTTTTTACCTAGAACTGTTTCTAAAAATCGAATTTACCACATTTTCCTTACCCCAATGTGTTTCTCTTACCCAACCTGAACTTACATTTTTAATCTTTTCAACCCCATATATCTGCCAAACATTTTGATAAATTTCGAAAACTGTCAACAAAATCCACAAAATTGCGGATGCGAAATGTGACCTGTAGACGAGCCGCCGAACAGCCCGAAAATCTAAGTCAATTATCATAAACTAGTCATCAGATTAACTAGATAATGTTTACTGACCCTCATACTAGTCTGTTTTTTGTCTTTTGTGGTGGTTTATAGAACCCCATTCCCACTGGCTTGCATATTGGTAACGCTTTAAACCATCTTTGTATTCTTTTTTGCTCTTAAAAATAAACTACTTAAGTCAAATCTGCTCCAACTTGCCCTAGATAACTGTAGAGGCTACACCACTGCTGTAAGTGTTGTAGTTGTGTGTATTTTTTATTTTTTTGAAAAGCGAGTTTCTAAAGTCTGATTTCTTGTTTCAGATATTGAAAAAGTTCAAAGTGGAATATCACTATGGAGATATTAATCCAACAAAAAAATTCATTTGCAAACCAAACAAACCTTTAAAGATAAGATTTGTTGAAAGAATTGATTAGAACGTCATGTTCATGAAAAAAGCTATTCAAAAAGTTCAAATACCAAAATATAGGTACTCTTTGTGTCTTATGTAGAATAGATAATGAAGAATATCAGTGGGTCCTTGAATTAGTTGAAACTTAAAGCAAGTGGGTTTGAAGTTATGTTATTGTAAATTTCGTACGGCGTACCACGACAGTGACGACATCAGAGTAATAATCATAGTGTCTTCACACATCGAGTGAATCCGTGAAGTGACTTCACAGCCCTGCGCCCCACTAAATATTTCCGTAATTAATAGGCGTATCCAAAACACGTTTTTTCTATTTATTTTAATGCAGCATAATGTAAAGTAAAAATCAAAATTTGGCGATATTCTTCATTCTGTAACTAGTACTAGTGTCAATTATCATTATTTATGTCAATTTTAAGCTACCTACATTTGACATTATTAACAGACATAAGAGGTCAGTACAAAAGTTTTTCACTACATTTCATAGTCTGTATATTCTGATCATTATACTGAATATTTTAATATAAAAAAAGGTTTTATTCTAGTTTACACTGTGCGTATCTAGTAATTGTTACTTGCGAGTGTCGCTAATATTTCGGTTAGAACTTTTGAAGTTCTAGGCATAATTTAATTGTATATGATATAAGGCAATGTTTATTTCCTTAATATTTATTTAGCAGTCGAGAACATAGACTAAATTTATTTACATAGTGCAATAAATATTATAAAAAATTATAAGCTTCTTTTCCTAATGCTTCCATTTCACAGTTCCAAAGTAATTTGCTAAATAATCACCACATTACTTATATCTTTTCAGATGCAAATCTATAATATACTTAAAAAAAATATTTTATTTAGTGTTCTCCTTGTGGGTTGTGAGTCGTCAACTTTTCCACAGGGTGACGTCATGTTTGCTAACAATTTGGGGTAACACTATCACATTTTCAAAACGACAACGACCAAACTTTGTAAAGTAAAAAAATAATGATTCTGGGTTCTGTGGTTATAAATTTAATGACGTTTTAAAATTTTAAATGTCAATAAAATTTTAATAAAATAATGTGTTCGGTCACCTAGGTCCAATTCCCTAAATGTCCATTCTCCGAACGTCCAATTTTCCAGATGTCCAATTCCCCGAATGTCCAATTCCGTGAATGTCCAGTCATATCACTCAGTAGGTCGCATGAAAAGTTTCGCTTTAGGGGTCATCCATAAATTACGTCACACGAATTTCGTGATTTTTTGCCCCTCCCCCCGTCCTTGTCACAGCTGGTCACATTTTGGAGACTCCCCCCTCCCTAGTGTGACGTCACATATTTTGCAAATTTACATTTAGAAATTATTGAATGAAAACAGCGGTTCCGAAATCGGTTTTATTTCCATTTAAATATATATTTTTTTAAATTAACATCAAATCAAACAAAACAAAAAACGATGATAGTAGAGCGAGTGGTCGACAAAACAATTGGTATCTTATATTTACACAGATATAGTTGTATAGGTTTTGAGGTTTTCGTAAAGTAATAGTTTAAATAAAGTTCGTGTTTTAACACTTATAATAGATTTTGAAATGTGACGTCACGAAATTTAGGACCCCTCCCACCCCCTTGTCACACAATGTTACACTTCGTCGACCCCCTCCCTCCCCCTTAACGTGTGACGTAATTTATGGATGGCCCCTTATGTGCGAATCTTTATTTTGTTGTAGATTTCTTTTTTTTCTCAGATTTTAATAAAGTTTGGTAAGCTGGTAATGTTGTTTATTCTGAACAAGGTAAGCCCAAATTCATGCTATGTCCTTCAAATTTTTCCATTGAGTTACAAAAAATGTAAGGTATATTTTTTTACTAAATTTCGTATTCCTTACTAAAATTTAGTAAAAAATGAGGAGCTCGAAATGAAAAATAAGTAAATCGACAACTAAATAAAAATTGGCCCATAGGCCATTTTCTGTAATATAAGTATTTTTTATTTTGTGTAACTCAATGGACAAAAATTGTAGGACAACCTCAATCTTCCAAGCGGAGATCTTTGCCACAAAGAAATGCGCAGAGATAAACCTTGACAAGAACATAAGACACCGCCACATAACATCAACTCGGGCAGCCAAGCTGCCCTGTTGGCACTGGAATCACTAAAGGTTAATTCTAGACTAGTCCAACTATGCAAAAACAATTTAAATGCCCTAGGCGAAACCAACAAAGTCACTCTTACGAGGGGCGTCTGAAAAGTTCTAAGCCTAAGGTATTTCGAGGTTATATATGCGTTTATGATACTGGCCACTAGAAAGGCCATTTAAAAACAAATTATTAAAAAATAACATGTCACGTTTTTATTATTCTGTTTCGAGATATTCAACGGAAAAGTACATCATGTGTGAATTACCAACGAATATTACGAAAATTGAGCACCGTGCTGTAATTAAATTCCTTACAAAAAGTGACAAATCACCGCAGTGTATTTTTGAGGAAATGGCTATTATTTACGGTGATTCTGGGCCTTCTTATGCCACAGTCAAAAAGTGGAGTCGCTTATTTAAACTCGGACGGGAATCGATCGAAGACGACCCCCGCTCAGGGCGGCCAATATCGGTAGTGACCGAAGAAAACGTAGCAAAAGTCAAAAAGCTGGTATTAGAAGATAGAAGAATTAAGGTTTGGCAAATAGCTGAGGTCTTAGGTATTAGTAAAGAAAGAGTCGGAGAAATTTTACATGAACATTTGTACTTGAGTAAAGTCAGTGCTCGTTGGGTACCGAAAATGCTAACGGCCTTCGATAAAGTACGTCGTGTGGAAACTTCTCGGGCGTTTTTAGAATTGTGCGAAGATGATTTAGATGAAGTTTGTTCCCGAATAGTAACTGTTGATGAAACATGGATCAGACAGTATGATCCGGAGTGTAAGTCTGAGTCGATGCAGTGGATTGAAAAGGGTGAAAGGCCGCCGAAGAAATTTAAAGTGCAAAAGTCGGCCTCTAAGTTAATGGCTACGGTATTTTGGGATTGTGATGGCATTCTTTTACTCGATTATTTAGAAAAAGGCTCTACGATAAACGGAACTTATTATGCAAATCTAATAAGACAGGTGCGACAAGCCATAGTTGAGAAAAGGCGGGGTAAACTAAGGAAAGGCATTTTGTTTTTGCAAGACAATGCACCCGTTCACACCGCTAATGTTGCGAGGCGTGCTCTGAAGGAAGTTGGTTTTGACGAAATTGACCACCCACCCTACAGCCCAGATCTAGCCCCAAGCGATTATTTTCTATTCAATAATTTGAAGAAAGAGTTGAGGGGAAAGCGATTTAGAAGTGACGAAGAGATGAAGGCGGCTGTACAGGAGCATTTTGAAGGGCAAAATGAAGATTATTTTTTTAATGGCCTAAAAGCACTGTATAAAAAATGTAAAAAATGCATTGATTTAGGAGGAGACTATATTGAAAAATAAACACGAGTTCATTTGTGTAAATTGTTTTTTTCTATCTTAGGCTTAGAACTTTTCAGACGCCCCTCGTATATGGGTACCAGGTCACTCCGGTATTGACGGAAACGAACGAGCAGATAAACTCGCGAGAGATGGCGCGGACAAGCCCCTTGTCGGCCCAGAGCCGTTCTGTGGAATCACAAAACGACAGGCTTACTCTCTGCTCAACAATTTACACAAATCTAAGGCGATCGAGGTGTGGGTGGCTGTGAAAGGACAAAATCACTCGAAAACCCTAATAATAGGCTTTGTTCAAAAGTTATCTAAGGAGTTACTACAGCTCAAAAGGTCAAAAGTCTGTGCGGTGACTAGAACTCTGACCGGTCACTGCAAGCTGAAAAAACACCTGTTCCTAATGGGTATGGAACGGGACGCAACGTGCAGGTTCTGCCAAGATTCAGAGGAGACAGCTATGCATATCCTCTGCTCCTGTGAACCACTTATGCACAAAAGAAGTATCCACTTAGGGCAACACTTTGTGCCCCCAGAGGAGATACAAAAACTCACTGCCCAAAGAATCTGGGAATTCCTGGACTCAACGGGCCTCAGCAGTGAGCTTTATGGCACACAAAAGGCCCAATTAATATGTAATAATAATACCTTGTTCAGAATAAGCAACTTTACCAACTCACCAAGTGTTTTATTGAAATCTGAGAAAAAAAGAAATCAACAACAAAATAAAGATTGGCCTTTATTTCCCTCTTGGCACTACCCCCGCACTGTCATGGAAATTTTCCTCTTGGCCAAAATGATTTGCCAGTATGGTAAGTGGCCATACCAGTCTCTAATCATTAAATTGCCTAGTAGTCAAAATGTAAATTATTTCACACCTGTTAAAACAAGCTGCTACACCCTAAGTAATATCAGTCATTCAATTATGTAGCTTTTTACTTAAAACAGGCAAAATTCTGGAAAACGTCCAGTGCCTTTATTGGATCTCGTTTGAATTTGAATGACCATAGTTATGCAGAAAGCGCCCAAAGATTTTTTTGACCAAACTAGGGGCCATCCTTAAATTACGTAACACGTTAAGGGGGAGGGAGGAGGTCGACGAAGTGTGACATTGTGTGACAAGGGGGTGGGAGGGGTCCTAAATTTTGTGACGTCACATTTCAGCTATGCCAGTAATAAATAATTTAATATTTTTTGTGTATGTGTTTTTTTTTCATTATCATTAATATAGTCAATCGTTTTTTGTTTTGTTAATTGTTTGATTTACTGTTAAATTTTTTATTAAAAAAATATTAAAATGGAAATAAAATGATTTTGGAACCGCTATTTTCCTTCAATAATTTCTACTTAAATGTAAGTTTGAAAAATATGTGACGTCACACTAGGGAGGGGGGGAGCCTCACAAATGTGACCAGCTGTGACAAGAACGGGGGGAGGGGCAAAAAATCATGAAATTCGTGTGACGTAATTTATGGATGACCCTATTCACAATTCACTGACAAAAAATCTATGCTGTTCGCTTTCTGCATAACCATGGTTGAATAATCCCTTTCGGCGGTTAAGGACCACAATGAGAAATGACCACTGAGCACAATTAAATAAAAATTGGACAAGTGCGAGTCCGACTCGCGCATGAAGGGTTCCGTACTTATATATATGTATATATAGGTATAACAAGTTTGTTGTATGGGAGCCCCCCTTAAATATTTATTTTATTTCATTTTTAGTATTTGTTGTTATAGCGGCAATAGAAATACATCATCTGTGAAAATTTCAAGTGTCTAGCTATCACCATTCTTGAGATACAGCCTGGTGACAGACGGACGGACGGACGGACGGACGGACGGACAGCGAAGTCTCAGTAATAGGGTCCCGTTTTTACCCTTTGGGTACGGAACCCTAAAAAGACCACTTCTTGAAATGTCCATTCTTAAAATGACCACTCCATGAAATGACCACTTCTTGAAATGACCACCCTCCAATCAATGATTCCATGTTACATAGGGTAAATTGCCAATTACTGGCCACCGTTCAATAACTGGCCACCTCATACAAAAAATGAACTATATTCACCTACAAACAGATTTCATTTTAGTATAAGGTTCTAATTACTGGCCACCCTTTAATAACTGGCCACGTTATACTAAAATGTATTCTGTTTGTAAGTGGACAGAGTTAATTTTTAGAATGAGGTGGCCAGTTATTGAAGGGTGGCTAGTAATTGGTGACTTACCTTACCACAAACATCTTGTAAAAAGATGAATCTTGGTATGCAGTAGCAGCAAAAATATTGGTATTTTGTATGTAAAATGCCATACTTCTTCACAAGGTTTTAGTATAACTTGAGATTTCATCGTATCAAATAAAACTACATTTTTATCCAAATTGTGTTTTTAAACAATGTCATGGACATTCTATATTTCAATAAAATGTATTTTTTTAACCTATTGACCGCCAAGCGGTCTAGCAATTTACCGTGCCACTGACGCGGACGCCAGAGTAAAAAAAAAGATGTGCCCCAAAATCAACAGGGATTGAAAAATACTTGTAGGGTAAATCGCCAATAATTGGCCACCTCAAACTAAAAATGAACTCTGTTCACCTATAAATATAATTCATTTTAGTATAAGCTGTTAATTTACTGGCCGCCCTTCAATAACTGGCCACGATATAATAAAATGAATTCAGTTTGTAGGTGAACAGAGTTCATTTTTAGTTTGAGGTGGCCAGTTATTGAACGGTGGCCAATTATTGGCGATTTACCCTAGTGGTTAGAATTACAAAGTTTTTGATCATTGAAATTTGGACGGTTGTGGCCGACGTGGCGTCTGGGGGGCACGATTTTTTGTTGACGGCCACAGCCGACTGTGGCGCTCGAAAGGTTAATTACTTCCAATTCAGTACATTCATTTGCCATTTGCCAATTTTATATATCGGTTTAAAGAATATATATTCTACATATATCCGTGCATGGCGTGAAGAACTTGATAAGTCCAAAATGACAATTGTTCAGGGCGTCGATTTTAAAGTTTGACATTTTCTCCAAAATCCATTTTCATCTTTAAAGCTTGATTTATGGATAATTTTCCGCGATCTTTTCATTTACCTTACGTATTCTAGTAAAATCCTCTTATTTTCTGTGATATAAGACTTATCAACATAGGTACCAACGACTTATCAAGTTATTCCCCATACATTAGTGCCCAAATTGGTGAAAATGTTTTTTAATTTAATTCCTAAAAATCAGTTTTTCATAGTAACTGAAACGTCTAAATTTATTTATAGGTAATTTTATGCAAACTTTTCAATTATTTTACTTATTTTGGTAGAAACATTGTATTTTGTGAGATATTAGACTTATCAACATATTCACCATCGACTTATCAATTTCACCATCGACTTATCAAGTTATTCCCCATACATTAGTGCCCAAATTGGTGAAAATGTTTTTTAATTTAATCCCTAAAAATCAGTTTTTCTGTATAATTGAAATGTCTAAATTGATTTAAGGGTAATTTTATGCAAACTTTTCAATTATCTTACTTATTTTGGTAGAATCATTGTATTTTGTGAGATATTAGACTTATCAACATATTCACCATAGAATATAGGGTATCAATTAAACAATTCTATCGTTTCTATACAACTGTTTTGTTTATATAAGGCGATTTAAATGGATAATATCGCGTGTGTTCGTTGTTCGAGTCTCCTGACGTTTCGGCAACTATTTTCGGTGCCAAATACGTCAGAAAGGCACAAACAATGAATAAATATGATACAATCCGTTTGAATTGTTTTATTTTAGTCACGAAACCCGAAGAAAATAAAATTAAACGTTATAAAAACATTGAATAAATTGTAGTAAATGAATCGTCTTTAATTCAGTAATGCAAAAGCACTTATTCTACAGAAAAACTAGATGAATTTATCTTATTTTTAACTGGCAACATCTTTGTTTTTCTGATCCAATAAATAAAACTGGTCGATGGTTGACAAGGTACCGGTAATGTGAATGATACATACGAAGACACTGTTAACTATACCCCATGGACCTTAACACGTTGTACTAAGGTTTATATTATGTTCACAAATGTACAGTTATCAGTGTTTTCCTTTGTACCAGAGTACACCTCAGATGTGAGAATAACTTGACAAATCGAAATATACATTTCGATAAATTATGAATAATTAATTATGTCAACTTATTATTTGCTGTGTCCATCAACCTGAAAATGATAAATCAACATATGAATTTACGGTAGTTGTGTATAATGAGATAAAACGATATATTCATTTGTTATCGTTAAAGTGTGCTTGTCTTCATTCTAATATCTTGATTTGTCAAGTTACGAACGCTTTTTTTTTTTGAGAATACGTTGATAAGTTGATATGCAATATTTTTTGTGCCTCATCGCGCTGATATCTCGTTTTGTTAAATAAAATCCGCTAAATATCGAGATATCAATATGATGTCACAGGCCATATCTTCAAAAGTATCATAGATATCGAGTTGTCAATTTTTTTCCTACAAAACCTTGGCCGTAGAAAGCCATTACGCCAATAAAAAAAAAACGTATAAGTCGAGTTATCAAGTTCTTCACGCCGGGCACGGATATATTCTATCCTTATTATTAAATTAGAAAGATTTTTTTAAATAAAACCATTAAAAAAATAAACAGATTATATCGCGTTTATTAATATAATATTACTAATTAATATACGCGATATAATACATTTAAATTGTTTTATTCAAATGTGTGACAGTTGCGGAAACCGAAGAAAATATTAGAAATAAATTGATCACTACTGTATACCTAGTAAATACACTTAGTGCCAGGTCTATATGAGTTACCCCAAAAAATTCATTTGAAAATTCATAATGTGCTAAAACACTGCGAATTACTTATCACATTTATGGAATAGAGACAGTCTTCTACATTCAATTCCACTCTACATAACAAAAATAAATCTATTAGGCTTTAATGCATTCACTGCCAGCAACGCATATATGCGTTCACCTTCATACTTATGCAGAAAACTTAAAGTTGGCAGAAACTAACCAGCATAGATCTTTTTTCAAAGTGTCTTAGGGTGCGTCTCCAATGAAGTGGAACGGAGCGGAGACATGCGAAATCGACCAATCACCAGAGTCGAAATCTGTATCTCAGCTCCGGTTCACTTTTGTGATTGATCGATTCCACGCCGCTTCAGTGGAGACGCACTCTTAAAGCCTTACCAAGGAATAAGGTTGGTCGCTTTTTGCATTACTAAAAAATTACTTTGGTCGCTTTCTGCATAACTATAGCCAACTGATGCAGATCATTTCAATTCAACCCTGTGTTGTCAAGTTTAATATTTCCTAAACTTTTAAAATGCCTCATATGCAGTGTCAAAAATTTTGTAATCAAATTGAAAGTAATTTTATTAAAACTTTCATGAGACATATTTATATTATTGTATTAAGCGGTTTACACTCACGTGAAATTGTCAGGAACGGCCCGACATGTTTCGAACTCGTAAGGAGCACTTCAGCTTCTTCTTGAGTGACGAGTTTGCCGCGGCGGTGTACGGGCAGCCGTCCCTGATGAAGGGCTCCTTACGAGTTCGAAACATGTCGGGCCGTTCCTGACAATTTCACGTGAGTGTAAACCGCTTAATACAATAATTAAATTGAAAGTAAATCACAATTTACCATAAGGTTGAAATGATCTGCACAGACTGCACTGCACACTCCATGTGTCATTTAGCATATTAAGGGTTAATTGTTTGGAAGATGTGCCAATTGTGAAAACGATCACTCAGCTGAAAATCAATTATTTCTGCAATCCATGTCAGTTGCATTCATACATCTAACTAAACCAACTAAAAATACCTCACCAAATCTATATAAAAAAATATGGCTTGTAGTAAATTTATCTCACAGCAAGACAATATAATTTATTTATGACTGACCTTAGTAAAATTAAGATAACTTCTAACTATATTTTTGCATCATCACTTTACCGATTTCTTCTTGAAAATATATTCAGATACTTTCCTCTTGTCATCTCTTTAGCCTCTTCAAGTCCAAGTTGGTATGCCATGTCATGCAGTTTTTTCACCTCCATGATCAGTCCACTTGTGGTAAGAGCCGCAAGCTCTGTAATTTGCAAAATGTACATCTAAATATTAAAATTATACTATAGGTCTACAATCAAGCTATATAAAATTGCAACACCCACCATACATTAATCTTAATGGTACTGTATACCAACATACTTCTGTGAGTGCATTTCTTGTCTAACATAACCAAGATGAAGTAGGTAGTGTTTCAGAAATAAATCAATCAATGTACAACAATTAAGAAATTGTCCTATATAAGCAAATTGAAAATTAATAGCACTTACGTTGCATGACGACAACATCTTCTTTAGTGAGTCCCCTGTTCCAAACAGGAGGGGATTGATTAGGATTCTGCAACGGCGCGAACTCCGACACTCCAGGAACTGCGAAAGAGTCGTCAGAACGTGGCTCATCATCGACTTGAGACGAATTAACATTTCCATCATCCATGGCAAATTAAAAGTTTAAAAGCACGTCGGTTATAACCGAAATGCATGTAACTATATCCAATACGTAATGGAGGTCGGAATGACAACATCAGAAATGAAACCAAAATCCCGCGCTTTTTGAAAAATAATCTGATCTGGTAATATTGATTAGGGAATGATAATGTTAAGTTACGCTTACTTTGTTCTGGCCATAGCTCTGGAGAAGCACGATCAAGTTTTTCCAAGCTCAAAAGGCTTTCCTCGAGGGACGCCAAGGGAATATCGTCGGAAGCTGCTTGTCCTAGAACGTAATCATAACATCACTAACAAAGAACAAAGGGTTTGAACCGCGAACATTGCAAACAATCGATCATAATTTGTATAAGGTAACAGCTAAACTACTTCACTGCAACATAAAGTCAAAATATGTAAATTTTGCACATAATTCGCAGTAATATCACCTTCTTGTTCCATTGAACTCTGTTTCGCGGCCATTTTCCAATTTTTGACAACATTAAGTCATAGACTGTAGACTGTCATGGCAGCTAGATGATTATGGTCCGAATTGGAATAGATTTGTGTTTTCTACAGCAAGTTGGATAATTAACTTTTAATGTTTATTGCTTTTCAACAATTTGTTTTGTGTTAGTGAATTTAATTCAATAGCCCGGTTGGACAAAGTTAAAAAAATAGTACTTGACATCATTTTATTGTCTATAGCTCTAAGCTATAGCTGTATCATCAAATCTACTATTTTGGTAAATTTTCAATTTATATTTCCTTCCGTAAGTATTTTATGCAATAAATAACGCAGCTCGGTGAGTCGGCGGGGCAACAGATGATTTCAAAGATATTGTCGAGCGACAGTCCATTTGTTCTAAGTCCACCTTCTAAAACATCTACATCCTTAAGACAGGAATCGGGAAGACATTAACGCTGAAGAGTTCCATAATGGACTAACTAAATAGCTTCAAATTCACAAGCATTCACAAAAACGACAATATATTTGAAAGGTAATCTTTTTCCTGGTATTTCATTTTATTTTTTCCATTAGTACTGATACTACTAGTAGTATTCTCTTACGTTCAATGGTAACACTAACAGTTTTTTTTTCGGTCTTTCTTCCGGTTGACAGCCACAAGCAAGGTGGGTTAAAGCCACATGGTATTTCGATTATTTTGTGAAATTATAGTACAATTTGGTTAATTTGTGATATCTGAAAGAAAAGGTAAAATAAATCCTATAATCCAGTGCAATTCGGGCTTGGAAGTGTGTTGAAACTTTATAAGTGAAGAGGTTGCGTGCCGAACTGTCATGACACGAGAGCGTTGATGCCATTTCTAGATTTTTTTAGTTTTTCACTGACATAAATGATCTAAATCCTTATCGTTTATTAAACACATGCTGTTGAAGGCTGTTAATTAGTTCACATCTTAATACATACGATATAGTGTAAACAAATTTTCCTGAACTCAACATAACCTAACTTGTAATGTGTAGCTGTTCAGAAGTTGAAGTTATAAAATACTGTCTCGTATCACACCTATCCTATTAACTCATTATATTACTACACTACATATACACTACATACCCATGGTATATACAAAATTTACCTAATTGTAGCGGACAAAACATCCTAATAGGGGATCCCTATTTTACCTTATAAATAAATATAAAGTTATATTTCAACTATTTCAGATGCGTTCCGTCACGCTTAAGGATGTCGAACAAGACAAGGTCGTCAAGACCGTCGCCGCCCACTTGAAAAAGTAAGTTCACTTAAATCTAATTAATAAGTTTCACTTAGTGGTTTCTTCTGGAATACCCTCCTCGAATAAAAGTGACTGTATTGTGTGGTGGTTCTCCATCTCTGCAGCTCATGTTATATGCATGATGTTTTGGATATTTTTGCAATTCTGCTGCAACACTTCAATGTTTGTGCTGTAAAATAATTGAAGTTGATTGACCTGTAAAATAATTGACCTGTAAAGGTGCATTTATATTAGAGATAGGTAGTTGTAGCTAAATTACCATTCTTCCCAGATAAATACCGGGTACATTCAAAAGAAGGTTGAGTATTTATTTACCTATTACTACTACTGCCCATCTTCTTAAATACGGGAATAATTTGATAACATGATTTCAAAATAAATTGACTTAAAACAGATTGCAAAAACAAATGTGTGAAAAAACTTTTGTAATTTTTTTTATTTATTACATTTTAAGATACTCACATTCATTCTTTTTTTCTGGAGAGTTATCAAGTTATTCCTGTTATGCAGAAATTTAATGCCATCTCATAAATTTTTCTTAAACTTATTAAACTCCATGCTGCTAAGTGGTTAAAAGCCCCATTCTCTCATTACAGGATGGGCAAGGTTAAGGTTCCTGAACACATGGACCTTGTGAAGACCGCTCGCTTTAAGGAGCTGGCTCCCTATGACCCTGACTGGTTCTACGTGCGTTGCGCCGCTGTGCTGCGTCACATCTACATCCGCTCCCCACTCGGTGTCAAGACCGTCACCAAGATCTTTGGTGGCCGTAAACGCAACGGTGTCACTCCCTCCCACTTCTGCAGGTAATGATATAAATAAATAAACGATAGAATGAATATACATAATTATGTAGATAAATACATACTTAAATACAAATAACATCCATGACCCAGGCACAAATATTCGAGTTCATCACACAAATATTTGCCCTTGCTGGGATTCAAACAGTAGGCAGTTGCTTGACCACTGCACCAACCGCATCGCGATATAATAAAGCGGGACTTACAACTTTAGTAAATGTATGTTTACATGTGCACAACTTATGTTTACTTGCGACTTAGGATTGTTGTTATTGAAACGGGCAGCAACTAACTCCATATCCATCTAACTAATAGGAAAAAGAAATAGCCGGGTCCACACAGGGCGAGCGGCCTCGCGAGGCAATTGCCGCGCGCGGCATTCGGCGCATGCCTCGGGCATTGGATGAAATTACGCTCACCGAATGCCGCGCGCGGCAAGCCCGAGCCGTCTTGTTCGCCCATTTGACAGATAAAACAATATGGCGCCGCCGCACGCAATCAGCTTTTGACTTTTGACTTGTTGCTACGTTCATACAA
Organism: Apotomis capreana; assembly: GCA_947623375.1. Taxonomy (NCBI): domain Eukaryota; kingdom Metazoa; phylum Arthropoda; class Insecta; order Lepidoptera; family Tortricidae; genus Apotomis; species Apotomis capreana. Next base: position 13,686,823 of record OX392513.1, on the reverse strand, counting down.
AGAATTTTCCGAAAAAAGCTAATTCCATATATTTTTTAAGTTTAAATCAAACAAATAGCACATAATATGTAGTTACGGTTATTCCGTTTCGCGAAATACGTAAGTGTCGCACGCCATTTTGTTTTCATCTGTCATAATTTGACCGAAGCAAAAACGTGTACGTCCACACTGCGCGCGGCAAACGACCGAGGCACCTTTGAGCACGGACAAAAACCGACAGCGCGCGGCTCGGCCGCGGCAGCGCTCGGCCGAGGCAAAGCGTGCGGGCGCCGCGGGCGAGGCGCGTACTCACAGACCGCGCCGCCGCGCGCGGCAATTGCCGCGCGAGGCGGCTCGCCCAGTGTGGACGCGGCTAATGATATTCTAATTTGTTCTAGGTGAATGTTATTTAAAAAACTTTATATTGAATTCTGTGTTGTGCTTAAAAATTGTTTGACTCACAAATACATAAAATTTTTGAGGATCAATTTTTGTGATCTATAAAGAGAAAAGACAAATTTTAAGATATGGTTTTTGAAAAAAATTCTTGGATATCCATGACTAGAGGAAATAAGGTTCTCAATTCTCATATTTTCTACATTTTTCCTATCCAAGACTCAATAGTATATATGAAAATATATTATGCTTCAATGCAAAAACTACAGTGTGGAATGTCTTTCTTAAAAATATATAATAATATCATTTAGAATCATCCAATATTTATGCTTGTGAATATAATAAACAAAACTTAGTCTTATTACTATTATGATGAGACATCTTTAGTAATTATTAAAAATTGGGCAAGTGCGAGTCGGACTCGCGCACCGAGGGTTCCGTACAAACACTTTTCATCCTTAAGTGGTTAAGTTAAGTTTGCACCTGGTATGTATAGCGCCCCATACAAATGAGGTGCAAAGTTAACGCAACCAACCCGTTTGTTGTATGGGAGCCCCCCTTAAATATTTATTTTATTTTATTTTAAGTATTTGTTGTTATAGCGGCAGTAGAAATACATCATCTGTGAAAATTTCAACTGTCTAGCTATCACCGTTCTTGAGATACAGCCTGGTGACAGACGGACGGACGGACAGCGAAGTCTCAGTAATAGGGTCCCGTTTTTACCCTTTGGGTACGGAACCCTAAAAATGGTTTAAACTTGTGACATATAAGGCATTCCTGTCAACTTCAATGTAAATAATATTTATTATTATCTGAACCACCCCATTACTTCTACACTAATTTGTACATTTGAAAATGACAGTTGACACTTTTTGGTGTAAATAGGGTTTCTGTTTTATTCAATTTTTTTATATATTTTGTTCATAATATTCAGTTTATTGCATGAGAGTTTAAAAAGCTTTAACTCTAACTTGACAACAGTGAAGGATATTAAGTTTATTTGGAGAAAATGATGTTCTAAGGATAAACAAACATTCCACATTTGCAGGAGACTTGTTCCATTCCACACTGTAAAATTACTAAAATATGATCTTAAAAAGGCTTTGAATTTAATTATATAGTTTTCTATACTGACCAATTTATGCACCATGACTTTCTATAGCACACTATATGTAGAAAGCCATGGCACCAGTGGAGTTTCGAAAGTCGGGAGCTATTATTGCGCTCTGACGATCTAATACAATGATTTTGTGGAACATTAGGCTTCAACAAGTAAATAGGATAACTCTATAGTTATCCTACTCCAAGATTCCTGTGAAGCTTGGGGTTGTCCATACAAGAAAACCCAGGCTCGGAAGCTCCAATGGAAATTTATTGATGATAGTAACGCAGTTAGGCTGCTATTTAAAATGCTTTAATATCACTCTTATTCTATACCTTCTGTCAGTATTTTACTCCGTTCTGTGTATCAATAACATAGAGTTAGTTCATTTCGATGTTCGAAACTTATAGACCATATTGTTGATTCCAGATCGTCTGGCAGCATCGCCCGCAAGGCACTCCAGGCTTTGGAGGCTCTAAAGCTCGTTGAGCAGGTTCAGGATGGGGGCCGCATCCTCACCACCCAGGGCAGACGTGATCTCGACAGGATCGCTGCTCAGGTCAAGCTAAAGGCCAAGCAACAGGCTAAGCAGCAAGTCATTGTTCTGTAATTTCGCTAATAAAGAAGTAACAAAATGTGATTTTTCATTAATTTTTTAGTCTACAAGGGATGATAAACCAGCTCGAATACGATTACACGTATTTCTAAGCAAAATTTGTAACGTTATAAGTATATTTTTTATATACGCTTCACCTCCGTGGTAGGTATACTTAGCTGAAGAAATTATTATGGAAAGTAGATATAATATAATAATGTTATGTAAGTACCTGAACAAATGCACTTCCACTTTCCTAATTCATTTTAGGATGCCAAATTCGGTCGAGTGTAATAAGCCGTTCGTGCCAGTCATCTTAGTATTAACGTAAACATGCTATGTCATGTCACAAATTTAATTATTAAATTGAAATTAACTAATATTTTACACTGGGTTCAGTCACGCACGGATCCGTGCCTTAGCATACGAGGGTTTTAATTATTCACCGGCTCTGCCTTTGTGGTGGACCAATCCAGCTAGTTAATTTGAACGTAACAGAGTGAAATGGAGTTACGGCGGGCAGCAATTGTTAAGATTTTTTTAATAAGTACTAAATGATGATATAATGGAAGACTAAGATTATAGTCTATAAAACCGTCATAAGACCTATCTTAATGTACGGATGCGAGGCCTGGACACTAACCCTAAAAGAGGAAAGCAAGCTTCTCGTTGCCGAGAGAAAAATATTTCGTAAGATCTTGGGACCGACGCAGAGGGAGGATGGTAGCTGGAGGATCCGTAAGAACCAAGAACTGGAGGATCTAGTGTCTGAGCCGAATATCATTGGGGAGATTAAGGCAGCAAGACTCCGTTGGCTCGGGCATCTGGAAAGAATGCCGGATGACAGGGCGGTAAAGAAGGCGTACATTGGGCAGCCTGTAGGTCGGCCGACCGAGATACCGGTGGAGAGACGAAGTGACCAAGGACCTACGCGCTCTGAATGCAGAAAACTGGGAGGAGATCGCTCAAGACAGGGCGCGCTGGCGCCATCTCGTATCGGAGGCCAAGATCCACTTTGGGTCGCTGAGCCAACGGAGTAAGTACTAAATTCAAATTCAAAATCAAAGTTTTTTATTTCAGACAACATGATCCAAATTTGTTAGTAAACTTAAGTAACTAAAGTTGTTAGTTATCTTATTATTAATAAAGATTTAGTCCTCTCTCTGAGTTTCCCCATCAGAGGACAGAGGATGATACATTATTTATCTTTATACAACACAAGACTGTCGAGGAAGTCTGTCCGCAGGTTCCCAACCACTTGCCAACCACTGAGTAGAGGTACTTGAGAACGGCTGGGTTTGTCTCGACACACCGTACTGTAACGGTTAGTTTCACCTGTTCATCGCACGAGTTTTACAACTTTTACAGCAAAGACTACATGTTTTACAGTCCGTTGCCGTTTGGGTTGGGATAAAATCAGAAAAAAACCGTATGGCAGCGAGCGAGACAGGTATATTAATCAAAAATTCACTGTGAAGGCCGAAAAACAAGGAAATTCCAATCCAATCAACAATGGCACTGAAATAAAAAAAATTGTCAACACCATGCCGTCCATGTACTTGGCGCGGCGCCGGGGTCTCAAAACGCTGTCACCAGCCAAAATAGTGGCGGTGAATAGGTTTAAAACAAACCTAAAAGGCTTCCAGACCCTTCAATTTTGGCTGACATGATATGATCGATACTTAGGATCGATACGACGCAATGCTCAACAACGTACCTTTAATATTTTCATATGGTAACACTAAACTAGGTACGTCAGTGTCAATTTGTCAAAATTGTTTCGTGACTAACTTCACGATCTCCGATATTTTTCTGAGGCAGCGCAGTCAGATTCGTTTAGTACAAAATAATTTACAAGCCCGTTCGGTTGGATATGCAGTGATTGCAGTTAGTGATGACAAAATGTTGGTGACATTTGATCTACGTATCGGCTTATTTGCCGTTATATACTTATTCTCCTGTGCGGTGAGCAAACAGTATGGAACCCCAGGGAATTCTTTATACGTGGCAGAAGAGCAGCAGCGGGGTTCAGGCAAAACATTTTTAATAAACAGATTTGGTGAAAAGCGCGGTCCTAATCTAGAAAGGAGTAAACGCGATGTGTCCGTATCGACGACACCCGCACTCGAAAAGAACATCACTACATGGGTAACTGTCTATATCCTTATTAAATTAATTTAATCCCCTTTGTTATTTATTTACTATTGTGTGTCCCGGCGTCGTATGATTAATCACTGTCACTGTGGCGCACTGCATTCACCTTGTTACGCACTTTCCTATATTTACAAGATGACTTTTCATATTTTTACCGTCTGTACTTTCCTCGACCTTGGCATAATATTGCTATTTGTGTCTACATACACTTAATTTTTTTCGTCATTGTCAACGTCTTCCGACCTTTTAACACTCAGCTAAATATAATTTGTTTGATTTTTCTTTACCTCATTTATAGATTAATATGATTTATGACAATGATAGATTATATTCAACTGTTATATCAAGGTTCTCCTTAGCATTATTGTGATCAATCTGTTTGTTTGAGAAATAAAATCGAATGTTTATTTAATTATTATCAGATCAAAATCCAATGTAAAAAAAGTGGTATTTAAAACTTTAGCTGGAAATCAACCCTTTTATAGTTACAGGTGAAATAAATATATAAATAAAATGAAAACTTGATGTTATTATGTTAATTCAAATACTTTTAATTTGTGAAGTATACAAATAAGGTAAATTTATAAAAAAAAACCAATATGGAAGATTTCTATAACCTTATATTTATAGTCCCTTTCTTGCTATTATTGATAATATATATTAATACATCCTGAATTTCTATGTAATTGTTTTTTCTTATTAGAATAAGACATTAACATTTTTCTCTGCTACAGACTACCCATCTAAACGACAGTCACCAGCAGCTCATGGTCCACTGGGTGGGCGAGGGCTCCAACGTAATCATCTGCCTTGCTCGAGATTCCACTCCCAAGAGCAAGGGGGTATTCTCACCGTCTGCCCTGTTCATATCCTATGACTACGGGAAGAACTTCACAAATAAAACGGACAGCTTTAAGCTGGATGACACACCTGATAGTGGATATGCGCAGTTGGATAAGTTCTTCAATCATCCCAAGTATCCAGAGTTTGTGAGTATTTAATTTATGTACATATTTAATTATTGTAACAGCCAATCAAATGATACTCTATTTGTAATTATGTAATGGAGTAAAATTATTTCAGCAGCAAGCTATAGTTTGAGCCAGTTACTGCCTGTATCCTCATCCTCAATCTTATCAGTAGCAATAAAAAAAAACAAATAAACAGCTATGTAAGACTTGCTGCTATTATTTCATTGGAAAACTAATTTTATCAATTAAATATTTACAACCACAAATAAGGAGCTTTTTAAATTGGGTGGTTTACTATAAAATCGAATGTATAAATATTAAATATTTCCTCATATATTCAGGTATTTTAACCTGGTTTCTTAATGTCATTTTTGCACAAGTTCAATAAACTGAGATCATTGACCTCTTCAATTGGTACAGGTGGCTATACTAATGTATTGTCTGATTAAATAATTGTGTGTCAAGTTTACTCACTGTAATCTCTCAATTATACAATGTTGTTTCAATTCAATTAACTGCATTAAATGGAAACAAGATTGCATTATTATGTGTGTGTGTGTGTGTACTGTGATATCATGTAATTCTTGACAATTTTGTAGTATGTAATCCAGTAGCTTCTATTGACACAAGTTTGACTTATTTATCCTAAGTACCGGTTTTGCTGTTTCTTACTCATAACTTTGGTTACAAGTTACAAATGAGGGAATTATTAATGTTTGTTACTATGAAATAATAGGATTGTACAGTCAAGCACTTAAAAACCTACACCACAATCTGTTAAATCCAACGCTTTCCAAACTTTTGTCACACTACATATATCATATATTTTTACAAAAAATGTCTACCCCTTCACAAGAGACGTGAATTTATACTTACAAAATGATGATCAGACTTAACTTTCTATAAAGTAAGGTAGATTTGATATGATGTGGGTATCAGAAGACAAGTATTTAAGAGGCCTTATTCCTTTTAAAATGCTGATTGTTTTACACATTTCTCTTTATGATCAAACATGTTTCTTAATATATTATTGATGTTACTACCTAGAACAGGGCTATTGGGATTTATTGTTATATATTTGAAACCTACAGTTTGAATTTTTCATTGATAATTTTTGTTTCAAAAACTACTCTAAATTGACAAATAACGCGGAAAATTCGTTTTTTCAACTTACTTTCGACAGCACACATTAAAAGCATTAAATAGCAATGTTACTACCTAGAACTCGGGGAAAAGTATTATTTACTTCAAAAAGTTGGTTGAAATTATCAATATATTTGTCATATTATGAAAAATTTTTTTTAAAAGGAATAAGGACTCTTTGGTAAAAAGGTTTTGATCATAAATATACGATTTTCTATCTGTTGGTATTTATAAGACTTTATTTTTGTAGTGTGTCTTTGTGGACTCAACCAACAAAAAGCTGTTCTACACAAATAACAATGGGCAGACAATCTTCCGCTCTGATCTGGACTTCCATCCCAGCGAGCTGGCCTTTGATGAGGAGCTTCCAAACGTGTATGTCATCTTGGACAAAGTGGACTCAAACAGAAACGTAAGTGTTATCCAAGATTTTATAACGACGACAATATGAAGGTCAAACAAAGGATACCTCTACTCACCCAGGAGGGCTATTTTTTCACAGATTTTACTAGTAGTGACTGTAGTGAGCATTTGCATTTAACTTCACCTTTTTTAGTAAGTGACGATGGAGTATGCTTACCCAGAGTACTTGGAAGTTAGGATCTCATTGGAGTAGAAAGTTGCGAAATGTTGTGTCATATTGTGGATCTCACACCGATTCAGTTAATAGTTATTATGATGGTGCAGAGCTTTGTGGATAATATGTATTTCGACTCCATATTTTGATCTAATAATAATTGTGTCAACATTTTTTAAATAGGCTGACAAATCGAGACTTGAAACTCAAAACTATTAGTTCGAAATCAAAAATGATTAAAAAGAGATAATATATATTTATAGCAAGCAAGTAATAAAGCAAGACCTTTGTTCAATGGCTCTTATCAGTTCAATGACAGCAGATCTGAAGAAAATACTTTGTTTAAAAAAATTGACGTTGGAGATAGCGGCTTCTCGACTTATTACTTTTTTATTGTAGGATCTTAAGAGCCGAGTCATACCGTTTTTAGTATAACGCTTGCATAAATGTTATGCAGTGAATACGCACTTGTAACAAAACTGTTACAAGTGCATGTTCAGGCCTTTTTTATCAGCACTTTGTGGGTTGCTAACCCCATACAAATTCTAAGAAAACTTTGCTGGCGAATTTGAGCAGCCTGCTATGCTATGTAGAAGGCAGACGGTGTGATCAACCTATTTGTAGCGCTTAAGCGTCATGTTTGGTGTCAGGTTAATGTGCTCACTCAGTTACTCTGAGTCAGACAATCAGAAACATGAGAACGAAAATAAAGTAGCTAGGAGGTTTTATTAATAAGCTGATAAATTGTATAAATCAATGCATTAGCAGATGATTTCATAAGTGACGACCACGTACCGAAAGACGCAGCGTGCAAGAGCTAACGAGGTGGACCGACGATCTGGTCAGGAGCAATTGGCGAAGCACGACCGGTTTTTGTTGTTAACCTTAAGGAGGACCTTTGGTTAGGAGTGCCAGCGGTGGACGTTTTTCGTCTGATATGATGATGATAATGATAGCACTTTAACCCAAAATTTTGATATGCAAATTAGCGAAGTCGCAGTACATTGTTATGATAAGTTCAGTAATAAAATCTAGAATATTTAAATTACGAATTTGGAATGTCTATAAACGGTTATGAGCCAAACAAAACACAATGCGTCCACACGTGCAGTGGCACGTCACGGCCTCGTGGCATGTGGCATCCAAATAAATCAAAATCGATCAAACTCATCATCTAATAAGACTTAAGATCAACACAGTTTTCAATATCGCGATGTCGAATTAGCACGGTATTGCTTCCTTCGACGACACGATATCTGCTCGTGCCGCACGCGCATGATGGATTTTCGTGGTACAACGTTGTATCGCAACGTAACATGACGTAGAATGCGCCACTGGACGTTGATTCGTGGAATATTGTTTTGGTCCTTAGTTGTGCTTTTTTATTGACACAATTAGCGACAATTAAACTGTCGGTAATTGTGTCTGCAGAAAAAAGACGGAGCATCCTTTCGATTTAGTCGTAGTAGTTTGGTGCAGAAACCACATTTTCCACACCATGAATTTGCGTTAGTAATATTAAATAATCTAATCGTAGTAACTTTTAGATACGAACAAAAATAAACAAGTAACCAAACAGTCAAAAGTGTGACACCAATTAATTGCCGCTTCTGGACTTCCTTAGTTCAGTTTTTTTCAATAAACATCATAGCATTGACATATCAACGAAGGATAGCAATACTTTGTGCGCGTTACTTTTCCCATATTCTTAAAAAATGTAACATAAACATTTGTTCCAGCTATACTTGACAACGGATGGAGGCAAATCCTTCAAGCTTATCCAGAGCTATGTGAAAACATTCATCTGGGCCTCAGGCCTCGGTATCCAGAAGACGTTTTACGTGGAGCGGTGGAAGCCAAACGGCACTAGCACTGTGTTCAGTGCCAGCGACCCGACGGATTTTGAGCATGCTAACGTGGTGTTCCACGATGTTAAGGACTTCCAGATCAAGGGAGATTTCATGTTCGCGACCAAGCTTAGTAAAGAGGTAAGTGTTTTTATAGAATCTTTTATCGTTTTTTTTATGTGGTAATACCACATTTTATTTTTGTAAATATCTGGGGATCGTGCCTGCAAAACGCGCACATCCTAGGGTAATGGCTGATGCGCTTGAGCATTTTAAAGGACTTATGACGCAGAGAGCGCTCTAGTAGCGTAGAATTATGGAGTTAAAGAGTTGGTGTGATTGACTTAACGATCTAATAGCTCAGTTGGAAGAGCACTACGCCACGCCGGAAACGTAGGGTCGCAGGTTCGAGTCCTTCTTACATTGTAGTAGATCACATTACATTTTTTTTTCATAATTTACCTTTGTGTCGATATTTATAAAGAGGTTGCCAAACAGCAATGTTCGCATTGTTGTGTTCCGGTGTGGGGGTAAGATAGCCGGTGAAATTACTAGCATAGAGGCATTCTATCTTCGTCCTCCGGGTAGGCAAGCACTTGTGACTCCTCTGGTGTTGCAAGTGTTTATGGGCAACGGTAATCGCTTTCCATCAGGCGATACGTTTGCTCGTTTGCCCCTATCACATAAAAAAAAGGTAAGTATTTGAAACTATAAAAGTGACTTTAATAACCGGTAGGTATAGGTTATATTCATACCTAGGATAACTCGGGGCACCTATACGAAAGTGACGTAGCAAAATATTTTATCGACAAAAAATATATCGATGTTACTGTCAACATCTAAATGTCATCGACATAAATAAATATTACTTTATTTCTCCACATTTTCAAATGAAAAAATAAACATATTAAAACGTGTATTTACATGTTTCTTTTAAAATATTTTTCGTAATATACGTAAATTGACATTTTGATTGAAATGACATCCTCATACTTTTATTATCCTAATTTAAGAGGCTCGATATCAGATCAGATATGACATCGAACCTCTTTATAGTAATCCAGAATGTTAATTGAGGACATATATTAATTTAATTATATCGACATCTTTTTTATCGATATTCTATCCCTGGAACGTGCCCCGAGTTATCCTAGGTATGGTTATATTATAGGTAACCATCGGTTTATGTATTTACCGGGTGATAAAAGTTAATGTTAAATTGTTAAACCACAATGATAAAAAAAAACGACTTTAATTCAACTGCATTAAAATTTTGCATTTGGAAGTAGATTTGTGAAGATAATTTTTAAAGATGTATAAATATGTCCTTAAAAATTTAAACGAATCGGTTTTTAACACACAATATTGATAACAATGGGAATATCAATTATTGATATTTTCATTGCTCTAGTCTTCGACTTTGATCAGTTTTATGTGTTTTGGACCTTATATGGATTACGATCATTATTGATATAGGCTTGCCTATTTTTACAAACGTTTAATGTGAAGCGGTGTAGTGCTTCCCTTGTGTATAAATACGTCTAAATGAGACCACGATAATACATTAGCTGCTATTGTTCCTATGTTATAGAATTTCATATTGACCCGCATAGGAATATAATAGGAATGTGTCGAGTAGGCAATAACACAATCGTATCGACTTTCAATTAGCTTATTATATTATACCACTCGACTCGAGGCACTCATAATATTCCCTTCACTATTGTTACTGGAATACGGCATCATCATCATACAAACGATTATTGCACATAAATTCAATGGCCACTATTATAGTAAAAAGGACCGGTTGGTCAGTCAATCAAGTAATAGTAACACGTTAATTTCTTATAAGAATAACGTCATAAGCGGTCAAAAAGTCCATACTGACATGTGCTGTTGTTGGAGTATGACTGGGGATGTCGGGTCGGTGCAAGGAAGTGGCCAGTCAAGTGAATAATGGGTCAAATTGTCCTTGCTCGTCGGTTTGTCCGTCATCGCCTCTCGTCTGGCCGGGGACCCCTCTGGTAGCAATGGCATTAAACTATTAATTAGATTGTTGTGCAATGTTATAAGTAATACTTATTGAGAAATAATAAATCCGGCCGCAATTTTATTTTTTGGCCACTTGGTCGAACTTCTCATTTAATAACTAAGCATCGGGAATATGAGATAGCCTCTAATAAACTAATTCATCTTCTTTACAACGCCATCTAAAAAAGTTAAAGAAAGCATCAAGTCATAATCAACAATTATAATTACTTGTCCTTCTGATTTATACATTGCCATCTAATTTACTAACTCAGCCACGGAATTTGCAACTCATCATCATTTTTCGTTTTACAGCTTCAATACAAGCTCCTCAAAAATTATATATTCGAGCTTCAATAGACAGCATCATATATTATAACTTAAGATCTAAAATAATATTTCATATTCTTTTATCATGAAAATAGCCACTGTAGGAACGATTTGGCGCGAGTGCGCGCCATGACAGCCACGGCCATTTGCACCAATCAGAGAGCGCCATTCGATTCTTGTACCGACCGACCCGCCCGTGTTTGTTTATTGTCATTCGTTCGTTCATATTGCAATAGGTTCATCTGCGTTCTCTCTAATCTAGTTCTAAGGCAGGTCCGACTTGGCTTAGGTTAGGTACGACGACGAGCGAAGCGAGGAGGAGTGTTAGGTTGAACTGCGACCCTTAAAAAAAAAATATTTCATAACGGTACGTAACCCATTAATCTAGTTCTAAGGCAGCTCCGACTTGGCTTAGGTTAGGTACGACGACGAGCGAAGCGAAGAGTGTTAGGTTGAACTGCGACCCTAACCTAAAATGAGATTTAAGTATTTTGTTTTGTTCTCTCCTCAATAGTTCATATGTAATAATAGTGGCTTTAATATACTATTTGATGACCATTTTAGGTAAATTTTACGATCGATTAATGTAGGATGACTTACATTTTAAACATACTAAGTTATAAAATTAGAAGCTAATAGAGTTACTATTTTGGTGTCATATAATAATATTTTAGAAGTTTGCTATTTGAATGCATGCCTCAAATTTAGATGCTAAAAAATAATCACCATGCTAAGTTACAATTACAGTGGCTTACAAAGAAGATAACTAGTGGCTGAGATATTATTATTCAGACGCGCGTTGGTTGTGGCTGACTTAGTAATTTAGAAGGTAACTTATATTTTCTGAGGCGAATAATGCTATTAAAAAGAAGCCTGTTTAAATAGTACCCATACTTATTGACTGAACCGAGCGAAACGTTTTCTTTCAGCTTCGCTAAAATTTCGTTCCGATGTCCAGAGCTTTTATCGCCTACAGCCCACATGATTCAACCAATTCACATGATTTTTTGTAAGTAGGTTCGATAAGTATATTTGTTTGACGATTCAGTTTTCGAATTGTTTCAAAATGGCAAGGTTATGGGGCTTGAAAACGCAAAAGAATAAAAATTTCGGGTATTTTGAAATAATCTCGCCAGGCCTACAGCCCACAGAAACAGTAGCTAATTTATAAATATAAATTATATTTATAAACGCAACCCAAAAAATTAGCCAACAGTTTGTGATTATTTAAATATTTTTTTCTTAACTTTTGTTTTCCGACGAATAGTCCGAGCTATAGTCATTAAGTTAGTGTTAATATGGTTACGTAGTAGTTAGTATCCAGAGAAAAAAACCTTACGCTTATGTATATAGAGTTTTGGACAGTCGCCATCAGATATATCGCAGCATATAAGGCGTTCATAAATATGTGAACATTTACTGTAACGCCCTGTCAATAAGAATCGTGTTCAGATATTTATGAATACCTTACATGCTACGATATGTCTGATAGCGACTGGACAAGATTGACGCATTCCAATATGAAATTTCGTATTATTTAGGTTAGATGTTGTTCAAGTTTTATGAAAATCGACAAAAGATTCAAACTTAAAAGAAAACCCTTACACGTTTATATATACACACTTTTAAGATATACACTTACACGTTTATATATTTATTTAAACTAAGTGGAAACGTTAAGACTACCATTCCGGCGAGCGGAGGGGGAGGAAGTAGAAAAACATCATAGACATTTTACCTTCGTGACATATGAATATACTTAGTAGTTTAATAGTAGTTTATGTGACTGGTTCATAATGAGAGGCATTAATACACGAGTGTTGTTTTATGAAACGAGCCAAAGGCGAGTTTCATAATAGTATAACACGAGTGTTTTAATGCCTAATTATGTACAGTCGCATACATAACTTTATCTACATGCATATAATAAGTTTTCTACAATATGTAGAGATAATTATGGCATAAATTATCAGGTTAGTGGTACTATAATAGTACCACTATTCATAGTCTTAATAAACTATTTAGTAGTTTAAATCAAACACAAATAATAAGAATAAAAAACTTTATTTATAATAATAATTATTAATTACACTTTGTATAGTGCAATGTGAAAACTGCATTTTTTCTGCAGTAGCAGAATTTTCGTTTACATTTACATTGGCACAGCTGTCAGGCACTGTTATATTAATTACTTCTTTTTTTTTAATGGAGTTAATAATTTTATTTGAAATTTCCACTTTACTTTGAATTGAGTTGTCGATATAGCCTTCAGCTACAGATGTGGATTTCCACCCTCCGTGGCGTTTCAGAGTTGTAATATCCGCTCCTGCATCAATTACCAATGTTGCGGATGTCCTCCTAAAGCAGTGCCCCGTGTACAGTTCAGGATCGGGAAGATGTAAATATGTAGCTATAATTTTGCCGAGTGATCCAAACTTGTTAATACCAACTTTTTGGGAAATACATTTACCTCCAATGTAATGCAAAAAAAAATTAGGCACTTTACATGAATTTGGGCGTAGTTCTATGTATTTCTTACATAGTTCTAAGTAACTTCCTGTTATAGTGAAGGTGCGGTCAGTTTTGTTTTTAGTGTTACGAACGGTCACTAATATAGTGGAATCAAATAATTTCACATCATCATACTGCAAATTGTAAAATTCTTGTCTGCGGCACGCACCCATTATTCCAAATATCAAGGCTACCTGCAACAATAACACAAGTAGTACCATTAGAAGGAGTAAGTCCAAACAGACACATATATATATTAAATATGAAGAAAAACAGTGAACAACACTTTTTTTTTTCAAAGCAACTCACCTTTTGCATAAGATATAATTGGTCTGGTGCTTCATTAAGAAATTTTTCTATTTCTTCTGGTAAAAATGTCTTTGATTTTTTTCCCGTATATCCTTCACTTTTGCGTTTTAAAAACGCTATCAGTTTGTAGTATTTGGATATATCCACTTCATGTCTTATATTTAGTGTGCTTTTCAGCATGGAATAGTATGTCCACAAGGACACGGGCTTAAATTTGGTAGATAAGTGTTCGAAGTATACTAATAACACGTTTTCCGATACTGATGTTGTGTTTTTCGTTGCTATCCAAGCCATGAAATCCTTGTACGCTTTTTCATATTGTTTTCGTGACTTTTCTGGTAGCAAATTATTGGTAACGGTCGTTGCGGCGTCCCGGATTTCTGGCGGTGTTTCACACATTTCAATATCACTATCGTCGCCGTCATTACTCATTTTTTTATCATATATTTCACGACAAACTATATATTTAACTTTATTTCTCTTAGTTTCAAAAAGTTCAATGCACAGGTTCGATGTTTGAAACGAAACAAACATGAAACAAGTGACTGACGTTCGTTTTTCTTTTAATTCATAGACAATATACAGTCTTGAGTCGATATCGATTCTAAAATCGATTTTTAATATTCGAGATTTAAAAGAATGTATGGAATATGAATTTTACTGTGAATGAAATTACAAATCGATGAATTCGATAATTGCCACTAAAGTACGATTTTTACTTTTTAACAGAATGTTCCAAATTTAAATGTAATTATACTATCGCTTGCCGATATCGTAAAGTAAAAATTATGATGCACCCACAGATACAGATTTCCTAATATAGTCTATTTGCTTATCGCTGCCAAACATATTGTAGAGAACTTATAATATGGATGTAGATAAAAGTTATTATTTACTGCACCTTGCAAGTCGAACTTATACGATTTTAATCCTATTGTAATCGTAACTCGCGGATTAACGGTAAGACCAATCAATCAAATAGTGTGTATAATAGGAAAAAAAAAATACAATGATTTCCTGTTACAATTTAATAGTAGCAATTAAAAATCGCAATGTCTCGACGATTGAGTCGTTTGTTTTATAATCGACTGCAAATGGTTGTAGGTATTTCTTTATTCTTGACGTCAATATTACGATAGGGTAATAGCTTATAACTTATAAGTTACGGAGTGTCGATTTTGACCCTCATATTAATTTGTACGTTTGACTCCGAAATCTCCGAATCGGGATCCAACTCTGACTTCAGTTCCGATAAAACCACCTCTGCAATATCCCTATCCCTAATCCGATACAGACAGCATTCGAACTGCAACCCAGCTGCAAGTCAATTGCGTCAGAACTGTTATTTTGCAGCGGAATTGGAGTTCAAATGCTACCCGCCTGTATTGGCTCTAACGTAGCGCAGTGAGTGTTGTAAACTTTAGCATTGGTTTAAAATATGATTCTCCGCGCCTTGTCAAAACGGTTACTCAAAATTCTCTGTCTACGAGTATACAATGTGTAGCTTAAACAAATAAAAACATATGGCTCTACTACAATGTAGTGTCATAGGATACTGGGCGTCAAATACACAGGATTTCACAATCCCGATTATTGAATCGTGTGATAAAAGTATAACATTTCGACACGATAAAAATACACGTAATGAAAGAAACAAGAATTCAAACAAACAGATACATCTCAGGTAACTAGATCAACTGTCATATTTTAAAATCCATTAAGACGTTTAGGCTGTCTAAAGAATATACCAAAGAAATAGGCATATACATGTACAGTCGCCATCAGATATATCGCAGCATATAAGGCGTTCATAAATATCTGAACAATTGAACATGTACTGTAACGCCCCGTCAATAAGAGTCGTGTTCAGATATTTATGAACGCCTTATATGCTGCGATATATCTGATGGCGACTGTACATACGCTCAACAAAAATAATCCCACTTCTGAAATGGTTAAAGAAGGGTTCTGTTGTCCGTTTCAAGCTGCCCCCTATCGTGTGTCATGCTCGACGTTAGTAGGTACTTTTCCCTTGACCTAGACACTTATCCTGTTATCTTTTCCGTCACTCATTGAATTACTAAGGAATTACTCGATTCATATTATAAGCCATAATGTGTCTTATGTCTTATTTCTCATATGTCTAAGTGAAGGCAAGTGTGTTGAATATTTGGTGTAATTTTTGTGGGGTTATATGAGCAAAAAAAAAACACTATTAAAATAATTCTGTTTACTGACAATCACTTTGGGAACACTACACTAATAGTTAATTTAATACCATAGAAGAATCAATGTCAGCAGATTATTAGTTTTTGAATACCTAAGTCATCAACCAAAACACGTTGACACAGAATATTTTCGCTGGATTGAAACATGATATTTATACTATTTAAGATTCTTACGAAACAGTAGCGCTGACTAACTAAACAATTAGGTAGATAGACGTTTTAGTTTCGCATCGATTTTTATCAGTAGGTGCGTAGACTGCTTAGGTAGATGTTTTCATTTTATTACATATTGCAATTGGTTTTGCTTTGTTGTAAATTATTTTAGTTTGATTGGATATAACAGCAATAACACAAGTTTTTATTTAAAAAAATAGAGATAACCTTTTATTACTGACTACCTTTTTTGCTCAAATTTAAATTGTTCGTCAACGAATAGAACGAGTCATAACAGGATTTCCATGACTACTTCATGTCATGATAATCCCACCAAAAACATAAATGTAAAAAAGGAGAGCCAAGTTCAATGCACAAATTATGCTTGGCTGTGGGCTTCGCCGCAAAAAGAATGGAGATCTAAATGAGTGCCAAGTTCTATGCAAAAGCCAAATATGTATTTATACAAACATTTATACAAAATAACATTATGAACAAGTATTAAACTCTATTTCTTTGCTTTACAGCAATTGTTATAGTTATATACCTATAACAATTGCTGTTATTTGAAAATGCGAGATTTTAAAGTAAGTAGGTTGGATTTGACTTGGCCAGTTTTCATTACATCAGTCATTTTATAAAGTTATTCAACATAATATATACACGATGATTTTTAATCGGTGATCAGGTTCCAACTTTTCTAACTCAGTAAATGATGGCGGTCACGTTGAAGTCGAAATTACATGAAAACAAACTTTTATTTTTCTTTTATAATTTTTATTTAAAATATCAATTTTGTCTTAAATTCCTTGTCACCCTACTAATCTGTATCTGTAAGCTTACAACCTTTTTAATAATTTAATGGCAATGACAATTTATAAGTAATAACTTGTCATTGTCATTGCCTATACAAATTCGTAGGAAATTTCGTAAAATTTCCCGCCAAAGCGATGACACTTGACGTAGGTATCGTACTTTTAATAAATTTATGTAGGATGACCGTGTATCTAGTGGTTGTTAGGTTTAATTATGTTTCAACTTTTAATTAAATAAACAGTGAGGTAATTGCATGAGACCTCGCCTATTAGGTTTAATTTTAGCTTTATATTAATATATTTCTACTCCTGATCACCTATTAAAAATCATCGTGTATTTTTTAATTCTGATAAAAACTGGCCGAGTCAAATCAAACCTACTAGATATATTTCCTGTGGCGGAGTTAATACTCCGCCACTGGAAATATCTTGGTTTGATGAACTAGCTGTTTTATTTAACATTAAATTGACAACATTTCATATTTATAACAGGTGGAAATTAATATAGAGATCGACAGGGCTTTATGTCGTGTACCTTAAAAAAAAATCTTGGAATTTATTCTTCTGTATTTAAGGAAATATAAGAAAATACATCAAATAACTGCAATCTAAGACAATACGGGCTGAATAGGGTTGTTGTCTAAACCAAAGTAATACGGTGAATAGAGACTAAAGTACTATGTGTGACCTTACAAACGGTCCGGTAGTTTTGAATTTTTGATATGTTGTCTAGGATGGTTAGTCAGTGCTTAAAATGCAAAATGCACAATTCCGCCCCCTCCGCGCCCGCCGCCATTTTGAAAAAACCGGCACTCTCTTCATATTTTTGCTCATATCTTCCTTTAGGAGCATTTAAGCTAGAAGAAAGCTTCGACATTATTATAGAGAGTTAAATTTACTACATTTTCCATTTTATATTTTTTTTCTAGGACAGATAGTTACGGAGATATCCACATTTAAAAAATCGTAAAAAATCGCAATTTCCTACTAAAAAACAAACTTCTGGATTATATCTTCGTTTAGGAGCATTTTAGCTACAACAAAGCTTGGGCAATGTTATAGAGAATTAAATTTACTATAATTTACACTTCAAATTTTGTTTCAAGGACGGTTAGTTACGGAGATATACACATTTAAAAAACAGGAAAAGTCGAATTTTCCGAAAATTTCTCAAAATTCTTGGTTTAGAACGCTGTCATTCAGTTATGGACTAGTCTAGGACAAATTAAAACATGTAGGGAATATAATTGCTTATAAAACTCATGTCCATTTTTACATACATTTTCGGAAAACGTGACTTTTTTTTTTACATATCTCCGTAATTATCTGTCCTAGAAACACAATTTGAAATGTTTATTATAGTACATTTAATTCTCTACAAAATTGCCCAAGCACTGTTCTAGCTAAAATGCTCCTAAACGAAGGTATAATCCAGAAGTTTGTTTTTGAGTTGGAAATTGCAATTTCTTAAGTTTTTTTAAATGTGCATATCTCCGTAACTATCTGTCCTAAAAACCAAAATATAAATGGAAAATGTAGTAAATTTAACTCTCTATAATATTGTCGAAGCTTTCTTTTAGCTAAAATGCTCCTAAAGGAAGATATGAGCAAAAATATGAAGAGAGTCCCGGTTTTTAAAATATGGCGGCGGGCGCGGAGGGGGGGGAATTGTGCATTTTGCATTTTAAGCACTGACTAACCATCCTAGACAACATATCAAAAATTCAAAACTACCGGACCGTTTGTAAGGTCAAAATCCTTTATTCACTTAATTAAAGAGCGAAAACATAGATTTTTTTTTATTTGACGTTGACAGATGACAGATGCATACCGAGTTTTATTAAGTTTTTTTTTAATAAGAAAACCGACTAAAGTAACCGTTCCATTAAGTTCTGGTTTTGGTGTTGCCACATTTTAAAATGAGTATGTTTTTATAAATTAATAATAAAATAAATAATCATCTCAGAAAATAAATAAAAACAGAGATTACTTCATCTTTTTAAGCAGAATTCAGAAAAGTAATAAAATGATAGTCTTAAAAATATGAAATGTTGTCAATTGTTAAATTCATTCGTTTTATTGGAAATAACAAACACTAGCAAAAACAAGTTATACCTAGACTTGGTGAATATTTCGCATTTTAGCTATAAGTAAGCAAAACTATTGTATGCCCGTAATCGAGAAACCGTTGTAACAAATTCGCTTTGTACATCTTGTACACAGTTATTCAATAAAAATATTATCCTATTCAAGATCAATTCTTTTGGTTCGCTACCTCAACCTTGCTAGACTGGCGTTAATCGCTATCGTAATGGTCTAGGAAGCAAACATTATTAGGCAGCCTTTCACTTTTCAATAATACTAATTAAATAAAGTTTGCTCTTGAAATATCTCTGACTGACGACGACCCGCGACCGTGCGTGCCACGTTAATTGAGAATACTTCTCGAGGTCAAATATAGATCGGAATTATCCGGTAATTTTGTAAATTCATTGTCACTCTATAATAGTACTTTATCAAAGTTTGACATGCTTTCATATTGAGAATTAGGACTTCCAACCCCGGTATCTTTTGTATGGACGATCCCCGGATTCCGGAATTTTCCATACAAATAATCCATCAGGAATTGGAAGCCCTATTGAGAATAAATAGATAAGATACTTTGTCCTTATCTGAGTCATCATGTGTGTATCTTCGTATTTTTCTATCCCGTGCAATTTAATTGTATGAAATAAATATGCTGTAGTGCCGGTTTAAATCAAATTTCATTATAGTACAATAAAAATATTTTTGTAAAAGATATCAAAACAGTTAGTGTGCCAAAAATCCCGACGCGTTCGCTTGACGCAGACATTGTTATTGTTGATTTTTTCGGGAATGGCACACTTTATCGATAACACTCAATGTTTACGCTGACGCTGTCTCTCCTCTAAAACTTGGGAATTTTTGCAAAAAACGATAACATTTGGATTACCAGATGGTTGTAATATTTTCGAAAACGTGATGTCATGTGTTGGTTTTTCTTAGATATTTTTTTGTTAATTAAGCAGGGAAAACCGGGTTATCTACCTTAGGTAGCATTTTAGGAGGTTATTGATTCACTGAATGTTGTAAGGGTTCTGTTTTTTCCTTTTGAGGTACGAAACCCTAAAAATCACAGACGGGAAAAGAGAGGGTGATACATCATGTGTATGACGCCTAGTTTAGAAAAGTCGAATCCGGGATTGAAGAAGGTGCCAAAAATATCGCAATTAGTATTTATTAACATAAGTATAAAGATGGTCGGTATTTCATGATTCATTGTTCGCATAAGTGAAGTTGAATAATTCGAAAATAATATTAAGTTAATTATAATGCAGATTATTACCTACTTAGGTATTAATACACAATATTTTCCATATAAATTGACGTTGACGTCATCCTTGTTTCTCGAAGCGTCGCGTAGTCTAGACTTGATATATATGCCAACAAAAAAATCGATTCTGATTTGCGTTTCAAGATAAACGCGCATGCGTGATTCTTGTTTTGAAATAATTGCGCACTTTATGAATAAATATTAAAGAGTATTTGCTATTTATAAAAAAATAAAAATTAAGTAGGTATTGAATTGGTTTGACAAAACTCTACTGAAAATAGTATCCAATTACTTTACGCGAAATTCTTGTTGGTATTTTTAATATGTACATTGAGCTGCAGAATTGCATGACCCATAGTATATAAATTTGGTTTTTCTGAACCGGCTATGCTCTAGCAACTAAACTATTGTTTATCATGTGACTTAGATGTATTAATAAGATTCATCCTTGAAAAAAAGGTCTATCTATACATCGAACATATCTCGCCCCCCAGCTGGTTTAATGTGACTTGCCGCGACTTCGTTTGTGGGGCGACTCAGCGTCGTGTCTTGCTCGCACGGTATTGAAACGAAACAGACGCCCAATATTTGTCGCGCGACAATGAGTCGCGTGTCACAGTTTTATTAGAAGTACTTACTGCTTCTCGTAACTGAGAGAAAATTGAATTAGATCAAATGTTTCAACTAGCTGCTTCTCGAGAACACAGTTCGTCATTATCTCTGAGATTAAATGATAAAGGTATATTGATACGTGATTTGGAGAACAAAGGCCTTATTATAGTTATCTTATTAGTCATAGGTAATCAATAATTAATAATGTTTTGCTCGTACAGAAACGGGGCACCGGTTTATTATATTTCAGTATAATGAACCAGATATACCACAATTTGAAAAACAAATATAATTTTTCGTTTGCATTTTAAGTTAGTCATAAATGTACTGACAGGGTATGACTCAAGTTAATATTATATGACTCATTGCAACACTGATACCTATAGTAGGTATGGAGTGCTCGGTTTTCATGACTCCAAAATATGTTTACGTTTGAAACACATATTTTGTTTATGTCTGCGAACTTCTTCCTTTAGGCGTAGCAAGAAGCTGCAACAGACCAATCAGGCATCATACTACGTGCTTAAATGGGGATGGGTATTTCCATTCTCACCTAACTTTTTATAGACACGTATTTTCATCTCTTTCTCGAAACTCTCCCTACACGAGTCACATAAAGTATTATTGCTTCGTTTTATTTTTTATCTACAAATATAGATTTGAAATTTGATTAATTTTCAATACAACTCTTTCCTTTAATTATTTCACTAAACTTCAGACGATACTTTGACTACATTATACAAATGTTTACCTGCGGTAAGTACGGTATGACCTCCTCACCTAGAAAACTGTCAGCTAATCTTATTATTGATTCTTTAAGTCGTGTGATTGCATTAATTGTAGTGAATAGGCACATTGTATACAATTCTATGTCGGTCGAATAGACTATTTTCCATGTTTTTGCTTCAGTCATATCATCATCATCATCATTTCAGCCTATTGCAGTCCACTGCTGGACGTAAGCCTCCCCCAGGGTTCGCCACATGGCCCGATCTCCCGTTTTCGCCATCCAGTCACCACCAGCTACTTTTTTCAGGTCGTCGGTCCATCTGTCATATACCTTCTGAAAAAATTGTGTTTAAGCTAATATTTCTAAATATAAAAAAATATGTGTTACTTCCGTAACTGTAAAATTAAAATTATCTTTGTGGTACTCTATTGATTATGGCATCGTTGATGATAAAGGGATAATTATATCCCTTTATCATCAACGGCTATAAATAAAATGAGACATTTAGGTGAACCCTAGAATACAATACAAATATTAAAAGCAGTATATAAAGATTACTCACAGACGCTGGGCGCTATCACGGCTTTGGTGCCACCTACACTATACTTATTTAGATTAAGATACTGATAGTAGCAGCTTTGCACTAAGAGATGGGCTAAATGATTATAGATCTAATTTTTATTTAATAACTGAAGATCCGCGTAGTTTAGTAAAGATGTGTTAAATAATCTTTTGCCATCGTATTTTGTCGTTAAACTACATTTTAGAATGTTTTCAAAATCATCGCAGCAAAATGGTTGACCTAGAATTATAAATATTATGTTCTGGCAGAACTTTATGCACTACATCTGTACACGCTTACCAGCTAAGATCACGATCATATGAAACGCTGACCATAAAGTTAGCCATGTCATTGCATTGATGTCTTAGAAATTCCCTTCGTTATACCTACCTACTTGAGTGGCATTGTTCTTTTCTGGCGTCTGTAGCATGTCAATATACTGCATAGTATAATATCTTTCTTGTGACTAAAATTTGCGTGATGTAAACACAAACGTGACGTCTCTCGCTTTGTGCTTTATTCGCCCTAGAGCTAGGTATTGAAATGCCTTGTTGACAACATCGATTAGATACTTATTTTCGCCTGTGACATGAATCTACACTCTTTAACGAGTAAAAAGATATGATTGAATATGAAATTGGTTAACTCAGCGTGAGGCAATAAGAGTTTCACAATTTGAACCCCTTTCTAACTTAAAGATATCTTCGCGATATACGTCATACACATTTGCCTGAATTAGGTTTTACATATTATCCCAGTAAAACCCTGATGACTGAGAATCAGAATCTTCATCGGGTGAATAAAAGTGTATGCCTACCTTCTCTTCATTACGTCCCATAAATGTGAGCAATACTTGGACGCACATTGCTTCTTTACTTGACCGGCCGATCTTGATGATCGTCTACCATAAACTCATTTAATTAGGCATGAAGATACTTTTTTATTATTGAGTAGCAGTGGCGTGGCGTCAAAAAAGTCGTGGAGCAAGCCGGGGCAGATTTGACCCAATCAAATGCCACAAAGCCGACGGGAATCGGTTTCTAACTATAGACGCCACACCAATGTTGAGTAGGTCCCTTTCTCGTAATATTATATTGAAACCTTTGTTGCAGCGAAACACATTGGATCTATACATCTCTCACCTGAAAGGTCCATTCTACAAAGCCGAATTCGAAACTGAACTAGACATGAAGAAGTTTCACATCGCTGACGTGACCGACAAACGTATATTTGTCTCTGTCATGCACACGGAAATACTGGCAGATCTATACGTGTCTGAGATCAACAAAGACTTCACTCGGTACAACTTCATGCTGAGTCTGGAGCAGATTCTGTGTTATTTTCCTGATGGGAACTGGAAGGATACGTGGCTAGAGTGAGTATTTATGTCTTGACATGCTTAATTTAACTTAGGGAACACCTATTCTAAGTTGCTGGCGTCATAGGGTTCACCACTCATTCTAGACACACCCCGGCCCACAAGATGTTACTACTTTAAGATGCCCTTAAAAGAATACTTAGCAATGTGGGTTTGGTTACTTTGGTTTACGAAAATGTGATTTTCTGTCTGTAACGGCTGACGATTATGATAAAATTATCAGGCATCACCATCGTTTTTACCCGTAGGCATTCAATGACAAACAAAGGTTTTTAACTCTCCTATTCAGCGATTAGTATAAAAATTGTTTTGTATTAATATAATTAATTTAAACAAATTCAAACTTGTTGGTTCTTACATTACAGCCACAACAGGTGAGTTTTTATCACATTTCTTTCGATTAAATAGGGTATGGTTATATTCACGTAGTGCAACATTCAAAAAACGTTTACACGATAAAAATATGTACATTGTACTTATTTATTTTTTGCTATACTGACAAACTTTTGACGCGGTGATCCACTAACCCAACCATTTACTTCTTTATTGTAATTTCATTTATAAATTCATGTCTTCTGTCTATTTAAGGTCTCAGCTTATCACTTGTCCTTCTGACTCATTCGCAGGTAATACTGGAATACCTGTTCTCTGAAGTAACTTGTGATGTACTAGTTGTAATAGTAGTAAATTTATATAAACGAATTGCTTACATTTTTACATGGAATTTGTACGGTAGTTTTTTTTTGCTTAAACTAGGGGTTTCTTGGAATAACTAAATAGGGACAAAAACTAAGGTTTTTGCGGAATATGATGCGGTGTACAACATTTAAGCTAACAGGAAACAATCGCATCAGGTTTAGGTATCGGGGTTAACCACAACAATACAATTCATTACTCATTTGGGATGCTTTGTGAAATAGAAACGTATTTTTTATAAGCGATATATTTTTGTGTTCGTTATTTTTCATATCATTATAAGTTCGGTTTCCACAATTCTATCCAGGATAACGTAACAGATTGAAATTTATAAAAAAAGTGTACTTAATTTATGGAAACTAGTAATATGACCACTACAACGAGTAGATATGGAAAAGTATAGAAAACAATACATATTATTGTTGTTCACCTTTTCTCAAAATAGGCTTATCTCGTAACCACCTGACCAGCAAACTAAACCTTTTTTCGCAGGGACATGACCGAGGACCCTTTCACCGACCTGTACCGCGTCGAGGGCCTCAAAGGCATCTACATAGCCTCGCGAGTGGACTCCAAGGCGCAGGTGGCACATGTCGGCCCGGAGCACCTCGTATCACTTATCACTTTCGACCACGGCTCCACATGGTCGCCCATCAACCCGCCCACTGAGGATGAAAACGGTTCGTACTACACTTTTCTCCGACCTGTACAGCATACAAGTCCTGATGTGTTTCTACACAGCGATGCGAGTGGACTCCAAGGCGCAGGTGGCACATGTCGGCCCGGAGCACCTCGTATCACTCATCACTTTCGACCACGGCTCCACATGGTCGCCCATCAACCCGCCCACTGAGGATGAAAACGGTTCGTACTACACTTTTCTCCGACCTGTACAGCATACAAGTCCTGATGTGTTTCTACACAGCGATGCGAGTGGACTCCAAGGCGCAGGTGGCACATGTCGGCCCGGAGCACCTCGTATCACTCATCACTTTCGACCACGGCTCCACATGGTCGCCCATCAACCCGCCCACTGAGGATGAAAACGGTTCGTACTACACTTTTCTCCGACCTGTACAGCATACAAGTCCTGATGTGTTTCTACACAGCGATGCGAGTGGACTCCAAGGCGCAGGTGGCACATGTCGGCCCGGAGCACCTCGTATCACTCATCACTTTCGACCACGGCTCCACATGGTCGCCCATCAACCCGCCCACTGAGGATGAAAACGGTTCGTACTACACTTTTCTCCGACCTGTACAGCATACAAGTCCTGATGTGTTTCTACACAGCGATGCGAGTGGACTCCAAGGCGCAGGTGGCACATGTCGGCCCGGAGCACCTCGTATCACTCATCACTTTCGACCACGGCTCCACATGGTCGCCCATCAACCCGCCCACTGAGGATGAAAACGGTTCGTACTACACTTTTCTCCGACCTGTACAGCATACAAGTCCTGATGTGTTTCTACACAGCGATGCGAGTGGACTCCAAGGCGCAGGTGGCACATGTCGGCCCGGAGCACCTCGTATCACTCATCACTTTCGACCACGGCTCCACATGGTCGCCCATCAACCCGCCCACTGAGGATGAAAACGGTTCGTACTTCGCTTTTCCCCAAACCTGTACAGAAACTACTGGTATTTACCAACAAAAGACCACTGTTGAGAAGAAAGCCGAAAGAAACTCAACAGTCAGTCATTGTTCGTAAATAATTATAGTTATGTAGCTATTGTACCTATCTGTATCTATATGCGTAGTTCTCCAATATTCGATAAGTATTTAATGTAAAGGTCGGGGATTAGTGAGTTCTTATTTGGACAGACATGTCGGCTGATAACCCAACACGCATAATATGAGTTCTATTTCCTCTTCTAAGGTTATCTTTCTTATTATTAAAAGTCCAAGAATCCAACCGTGCAATGGAAAAAACGTTACGAATGAAACGATTAAAAAGTTGACTTCTTAAATAACGTCATACAAAAACATACTAGTAGGAATTAAGTATTATGGAATCGTGCATAGCAATCAATATATTAATTGGAGTTGATAATAACAACTTCAAAAAGATAATTGGGGTCAATAAGTTATAAATGTTAGTAATATATTGTTTTATAAATATACATGTCGATAAATTGGTCATATGACTCGATACGATAAGGAAAAATATTTTTAAACTTTACCTTAGTAATACAGTTAAGAAAATAGTTAAACTTTCCCATAGTCACCTGAACCTGAGATGTAATCTATACTGGATTAATGGCAATGGCCTTACATGTTACTAAAAATAGTTCATTCAGTCTCATCGAACCCAAGTACTTACGCCCTTGGCAATCGAGTCATGTTCATTTGCTTGACGAGTTTTTCCTCTTGCATGTTTTTCGACCTTGACTGTACTTCGAGAATATATACACGTCGTGATTCATCAATCACTCCGATTTTCTCCAAAACTATTCTTGAAAAATCCTGTTAAAAGCGTCGTTAGATTAGACATCTCTGACCTCTACAATACTCCTGAAATTGAGCGAAGTTGGGCGAATATGATAGTGTGGAGAGGGAACCGCAATAATAATTTTGAAATAATAAACGCCATCACTCACGTATACGGTTCGGAACGGCCCGATTAGTTTCGAACTCGTATAGCGTTCTTCCTCAGGGACAGCCCATTAGACTGGCTGTACGGATAGCTAGAACAATTATCATGCCGCTTTTCTTCTTTTCAGCATTCGCCGTTTCTCATAATTATAATAGATTCGGGAATATATACGTCTTAATTATAATTTCGGAAGCGGAAGAAATGAATGGAAGTTTACAGTCATTGCCCTGTATGTTTGTTTACAAGACGTGTTTACTAATAACGACCTTGTTAACAGGTAAACAACTAAACTGCCGCACCGAGAATCAATGTAGTCTCCACTTGTGCCAGAAATTCAGCCAGCTGTACCCAGTGACAAGGTGAGAATTATCTATCGACTAAGTTCAGAAATGTCTTAAACGCTCTATAATACTTAGGCATTTATGATGTTATTGCAGTGAAGTCGTGTCCAGTGAGTTCAAAAATGTCTTATTACACCCTATACTGTCAGGGTGGATATGACAATTTTGCAGTGAAGTAGTCTGTTGTCGATATCGTGTTTAGTCATGTTTGGAGAGTAGGCTTAAACTTGATAATAATTCAATAATCAGCTGTTAAAAGCGTTTGCTTGGTTTGTTTATGTAGAAATGTAAAAATGGTCCACGGGAAGGTCATTTGGCCTGGTGACAACCAAAACTCACTAAACTTCTGGCTCTTGAAAGCCTCGTATCTAGTAAGTAGATTGACACCGAGATGGGAGCTTTGTTTTATTTACGTATTTGTTACTTAGTGAGTTTGTTGTCAACAGACGATTTGATATAGGTACCTACATAGATATTTCCTACCGATTATTATATTCGTGAGACACTTGTGTATAATAAGATTGTGTGTAGAGTCACGTCCCTTATTAACTGATATTCGATGTTAAATAATTTCAAGTAAATAAAATGATCGGTCGAGAGCGAGTCGGACTCACGCACGAGGGGTTCGGTGCCATGAAATACATGTATATATTTTTAATTTATAACTTTTTTATGTTTTGTGTTTGTTATTATAGTAGTCATAGTAATATGCATTATGCGACAATGTCAAGTCCCTACCTGGTACAGCTCTGTGACAGACGGACGGACGAACAGATGGACGGATAGACGGACAGACTTCAGAAGCTTAGTAATAGGATCCCGTTAGCACCCTTTGGGTACGGAACTCTAAAAACCAAGAATTAAATGATAAATAGAGAAAAGAGATTTTGGCTTACTCAATCTATTAAGTAACACCAAAATTAATTTCCAAGTAGTCTAAATTATTTATGCAAAGTGTAGACAAACCGGCTGGTTATCAAATACTCACTCGCCACTCACTTAACAGTAATAGTTGACAACCGCTTAGCTGATAACACAGCTTGACCTCGAAATCGACTCGGTATCGTCGTATAAAACAGCTTAACATCCTACGAGTTTAAATGGCGTATACGACGTTTTTGTTCGGCATATTTAAATAAGGATGCGGGTGGTGAGAATTTTCTACTCAATGCTTTGCTCTTGATTTTAGTGAATTTCCTTTAGGTGTTAAAGGAAAGCAAATATAATGCTTAGTTTCACACGGTGTGCGCAACGACGCGGTAGTCAGGAGTTAGCGCTACACCGGATAAGTAGAGGTCGTGGGTTCGATCCCGAATTTTGTAATTATATTTAACCTCTGTATCAAAATATACAAAAAAAAAACTAACGAAAGAAGAGATGAATCGTAGTTGGACCGTTATGTACGATGACATTCACAATAAAACGGTTTGTTATGGTTATGACGTAAATGTCAGCAGACTTTGTTTTTACGATAAGGGTTGTTGATCTTAGATTATTTCGAATAATACCAACTAGTGATAACGAAATAGTAGTTATTTTTAAGTAAATAAAACACAACACAAAACTAAAATCTGCGAGGTCAACTCTTACTTAATACCTTGACGATGACAGTTACTAATAGGAACTTACTATTGATTTTCCGGTAGTGCTCTCACCTTACCTGATAGTATATTGAGCTGTATATAGATCTATGTGGATCTAGTAGTGAAGTAAGTACAGTCAAGTTCATAAAGATCCAAAATATGTGAACTCGTTGTTAACGGCACGGCATAGAGGCGTGTTCCGATATTCTTGATCACATTTTTACTCATAAATTTAAGAACTCGACTATACGACCAGACGAGCATTCGACCAGGTGACATTTTCACAAAAAATAACCGACTTCAAGGGAAAACCTGAACAAGCTGATGATGAGATGTGCCCATATTATTTGAGGAGTTCCTTCGACTCCTCATGGATCTTGTCCTCAGATCCTCGCCCAAATTTTATGGGACCAATCTGGAGACGTCTCCTCCAACAAAAAAATTTTTTGCTAAATCGGTTCATAAATGTCGGACTTCAGAGGTAACAATAATAAAAACTACCGAATAAATAACCTACTCCTTTTTGAAGTCTGTGTGAAAAGAGATTAGGCGGAACGTCCATTTGTACCTCATGGCAATGTGCACTCTCCAAATACAAATACAGTATGATATTATATATGTATTTTGAATTAATAAAATAAAAATGAAATGATCACTCTGTACTGTAAGGCGTAAACTACGTTTCTATCGCGAATTTCAGTATGACGAATCGGACATTGTACGATTGGGGTATACCCAAAAGATTTCGGGATATACTCTGTAATTCTTGCTAATACAATACACACTATCAATAAAAATCATGACTCAATTATAGTACTGATAAAGCATTTCCTCTCGTGGAGTTCGGAGAAATCGCCGCCGGCTCGACTTATGGTCCATTTAGGAAGCCAACTTCCTGCGTTATTATGTAGATACCTAGTCGAATCTTCTTGATAGTATAAATCGTATTGACCGCACGTCAATAATTGTGATACAATTTCTTGATTTGGGATATTTTAAATGGTTATATTTGGGACCAGAACTTATGGATGGAATCGAAATACGCCAGTAGAGTCATTCTAATCTGAAAGTATGTGAAGTGGGTACTCTAGGTACTTATAATCTTAGCCGCTGTTACTTGAACCAATGGGTTTTTGTTAATGTTTAAAATGAAGTACAACAAAAACAAAAAGGTTTGTTGAGTACTTTAACCTCCTGACGACCAAGGTCTACCTCAAAACAGTGGTCGTGGACCGTGGTCAAGGGATAATAACTGAATACGTGGGGAATGTCAATGAGTATCCTACATTATCATTCAGAGCTATATGTTTCCTAATCGTCTATTTAAGTACCAAAGCTGGGCAAAGGCGTCCATTGTCCAATCTGACTCTGATTATTAACTGTGTCATTATGAAATACGTGCGGATCGTCCGACCCTCTCCTTTTTGGTGTACCTATGCGCAGATTATGCTTCGGCACTCAATTTTTAGTGACTATTTTGGTCTTTGGGGATGGACATATTCAACTACCTATTGACTACTTAGTAACTAACATTGTTGTAATAAAAAATAAATATTTTGTATACCAACTATAAGTTGAAGCTTAGGATTCCCCAAATTCAACAAAGCATGCTCGAGTGCGTTTCACCGGGGGAATTCCCCGCTACACCGATTGAGATCACTGACCACTTCTGCTTTATTTCAGAAGTTTAAATCAAAAATTATAACTAGGATCGTAACTTGTAAAAATATGAGTACCAGATTAGTTCATAACATAATCTAATAATTGTTCTCTGACTGTAAAGGCCGGATTCGTCATGCAGGTTTTGGGATATACAGGATGCTCGCGAGTAATCCAAATGATTTCACGCGCATTCTTGAGTATGTGTAGAAAATAAAATGTCGTATAAAGTAAGCCGAAATTGGCTTAGTTTTCGAGATATTAGCATTTTTTGTTTTAAAACATCTCCAGTGTAAATCATCTTTATCATTGCGATGTTGCGAGACCGTCACATTATCTGACAAACGTTGACTATTGAAAACTGTTCCTGTCACGATCCTTGTTTATGTGTCAATCATTACAAATCGTCATGGTATTTTTCCTTCAAAAATTCAGTTAATAAATTAATTATGTAGAATCTTAGCATAAATACGCCTAGAACGATAGTCTTCGTACAACAGACTGGCACAGTATGAAGCAGATTTTGATATTCCTTTTGATAGTGGAAAAACGATGGCTTAAGTTGTGAGAACTGCGTAGCAATGTGCAAGCTGCAGAACATTCTCAAAACGTGGAAACGTTCTCGAGAATGTTCTGAGAACATTCTCGCAACATGAAATTTCTTTCCTAAAAAATACATTTTTGTGAACATGATTAACATTTGTACCTTTTTGAACGTGGTAATAATTTGCGGATCTTTTACACTATAGTAAACGTAAGAATATTAATAATAAGTGTTGAGTTTCCAGTAAGTTCTTTAAATTCTCATTAAATTGCCGAGAACATTTCGTCAGAAGTTGCAATGGGAATATATCCAGTATCGGCTTTCTGTTACAAGAAGTTGATTGATATTTTCGAGCACTTTTGTAACGATGGCATAGCGGAATCTGTGATGTTTAAGTTTTGCTAGTGTTTGCTTGGTTCAGAGTAGTGATGAAAGAGACTCAGTCTTTTAAGGCCTATTATTACGACTCGACTCCTTTTTATAAAACTCGACTGTCTATTAAGACTAGAGGTTGGACTTATTTTTAAAAGGACTTAGTCGTTATAATAAACGACTGAATTCATTTTTAAAAAGACTGACGCCTTAGTCTTGTTAGATAATGAAAACAGCTCAAGCTCTTAGGCTAAAAGGGCTGTTGAACAGCCGGAAAATGAAAATATTTAGTACTTATATCAATCTGATTTTTTTTTAAACCTTATATAAATATTGACATATAAAAGACGACAGTTTTAAATGTCTCTTGAGATTTCGTACCCAAAGGGTAAAAACGGGACCCTATTACTTCGCTGTCCGTCCGTCCGTCCGTCTGTCACCAGGCTGTATCTCAAGAACGGTGATAGCTAGACAGTTGAAGTTTTCACAGATGATGTACTTCTATTGTCGCTATAACAACGAATACTTAAAATAAAATAAAATAAATGTTTAAGGGGGAATCCCATACAACAAATTTACAGATAATGGTACGGAACCCTTCGTGCGCGATTCCCACTCGCACTTGGCCGATATTTTATTTAATAATGTTGTTATTGTTGTTCTCAGACACATAAGGTCAGAGGTACCAGGTTTTTTTAGCGGTACTTTTAATACCGAAAATCCATGTACAATATTGACTATTATTGACGTTTATTTCATAACATAAAGCATAGGTAACATTGTTCATGGACGTTGCTGACGGTGACGGTAGACGTTTAATTTTACCTGGGAACGTAAATAGTCCTTAACATTTTGATAGGCCAATTTTTGTACTACCTTTGGCGTTTTATTTAACCAAAGTTTAAAAAAAAACACATGAAAATTAAACATTATAAGTATAAGGGATTTTTTTAGCCCATTTATCATTAAACTATCTTATGAGTGTTTCTAAGTACGTGTTATTGGTTAACAGAAAAGAAAAGTCATATGTTTATTTAGGTGAATAACGAAACCTAGGTACCTCATGTTACTATACTAACATTGCTTTTTTTAGGCACAAATATGTACTTAAATTAAGAAACGCATTTTGCTCCGATAATTTATTTATTTGCACAAAACACTCACGTAGGCCAACAAATCAAGTGTGATGTGATGTAATGCTGCACGAAAGAAGTTTAAGCTGTCTCGGGAAGAACAAAGAATTTGTACCATATTACTTTCTTGTGGGTAAGGTACCATACCAAGTTATTTCATTGTTAATAATGTACCTAACACATAAAAAAATACGCGTTATTAAAATAAGAATAATCAGTAAAGTAATAGGTACCTATACAGTTAAGGAAATTGAAACACGTAGGCTGTTGAGAACCGATAGTTTTTATCCACTGGCCACACAACCAGTTAGTTCACTTTTCTGTCACGGCGCTGCGAGCGCACGGGCTGTCGCGCAGACGCGTGCCGGCGCCATTTGCTGCATGATGTTATTAACGTAACGGGTCTTGAACATTATAACCTCCGTGGTTTTCGGGCGATTTTTGGAAGTCTTACACTTTAACGGAAAGTGTTGAGATACGGCACAATTCCTTGTACGGTGGGCTGCTTCGGGCGCCCCAAGGATAGTTATTTAGAGTGATATAAGGACGGCTACTGTGTGAACTGTTATTCGGTGTGGTGTTCGGTGTGTTTGCGGACGAGATCGGAGTATAGATGCGAAGCTGGTTGCTAACATTTCTAGCCCAGCGGCTTGAAACGGCTTATTTGGCTTATTATCATTTCTAGCGATAACAAGCGGCTGGAAACGGCTGCTTACATTTCATTGACATATTCACATGATTCAATGTTTGTTTTTGTTATTTTTCTTTTCATTTATTTACTATAGGATCTATTTAACATAAATAGACATAAACAATGACATTTGCATCTGTATTAAGTGTTAAAAACTCAAAATTCTCTTACAAAATGTGAAAGAGCAGTGGAATAGGACTATTTTAATAATTTATTTGTGAGAGATGAATTGGAAATAGGTATTTATCAGTTACCTAGTAATAGTAAGCATTTAGTTGTATTTCTATAATGCACCAAAACCAAAAGTACTTACACTGACTAACCGGCGAGCGGCGGGCGCCCCGCAACGAGCCTCGCGCACTCATCCCCGCATGCCCCGCGCACCCCTCAGCCCCCCACACGCATTTATCCTGCCGCGCGAGATTCCCGCGTTTGGTTTACAATGATGATTAGATCCAAAATAAACTGATTTAGCTACCTTTATTCTTATAATTTTCATACACCGCCACCTGAACACAAACGTTGTTTCATAGTTTACTTTTCGTAATATCTGAATTAAGTAAATTAGTAGGTACAAATGGTGTCTTCGGGGTCTATTTTAAAAAAAAAGATCATAATAAGTGCTACTGTATAACAAAAATAAGAGTTTAACAAAAAAAATGAAATAAAAATCATTTCTTTATTTGATGCTCAAGTCGGGTATCTACCCGGTATCAAGCGGCTGGTTATTCGTTTCTAGCCGCTGCTTTCGGTTACTACCGGCTTACAAGCCG
The DNA here is from genome assembly GCA_947623375.1 of Apotomis capreana. Classification (NCBI taxonomy): domain Eukaryota; kingdom Metazoa; phylum Arthropoda; class Insecta; order Lepidoptera; family Tortricidae; genus Apotomis; species Apotomis capreana. Next base: position 13,652,655 of record OX392513.1, on the reverse strand, counting down.
CTGGTTTACAACTATAGATCGGAGCGACGGCGGCGCAGACCTGGACGTCGTTTATGGTTGCAAGTAACAGACATACACTTTTACACAAAACAGAGACACAACCTTGCAGCCGGGAAGAGATTCGGCTGAACTCCAGGTTAGCAACATAGATTAAGTTAGGTTAAGTACATAGGGCGCGTATCGCGTTCCATTGTTTCGCGCTAGGCAAGATTGCTTTGATAGTTTCCCATCACATGGGCCCGTGGGAGGTTCAATTTGTGTCTGGCGGAAACAAATTTTGGTAGCAAAAGCGTGGTTCATATCCACAGAAAAGATATTCGATTCATTTACGTAGAAATAAAGTAATTTAGTTGCATCGAAATCATAATTGAAATTTGACGGTGGATTGCGCTTGTTTCGCATTCCAATCTATTAACGTTAAGTTGTATTTGCGTAATTAAGAGTAACTAAATTATAAGAATATTAGTTATTACATTCAATTGAAATGTTAGTTGAGTGAATAAAGTAAATATAGTTGCGTTTCGATACGGAGAAACGTATTAATAAGTAATTAATAATTGGGGTTCCGCTGAACTGTTATTCACTCAAAATACATTTAATTTAAATACATTTAGTGTTGTTTTCCTTTGCGTAATATTGGTGTTGGGTGAATAACTTTGAAGTTGTCGCGTTTGTTACGAAAAAGAAAAACGGATTGTTATTGTCGAAAATCGGGGTTCCACGGACAAAATTATTCACCCAAATTAATTAATTTGTTTTCGGGTTATATTGTTATTGATCCGTGTTATTGAGGTTGGTACCATGGCTCCCTCAGTAGTTAAAACGGTCGCGTCAAGGGTCGAATCGGAATTAAGATGGTTTTCATTAGTCGTTACGTTAATTGGTCGTACGGATCGCGAGGACGCATTATTGTCACGCGCGCGACAGGTAGATGAAAGATATGACGCGGTATTGAAATTGCATGCCGAATACTTGGCCCGTATTGACGAAGAGGAGACTGGGGAAAGTCGGACCCAGGCTGTTGAAGTGGTGCAACGCAATGTAGACCAGTGCGGTGATATGGTGATGAGTATCATCCAAGCGGCAGCGGATATCGAGCGCGCCCGAAAAGGGGATGTTGGGGTAAGGCGTGCACCCAGTGGTGTGGCACTAATGGCGCCGTTGCCACCAGTGAATGTCCCGGAATTTTGTGGTGAATATGCCGACTGGCCGAGGTTTCGCGACATTTTTAACAGCGTGGTGCACTCGCGCACGGATTTGACCCCCGCGTATAAAATGGCGCAGTTGATGGGGAGATTACGCGGTGAGCCTCATGATATTTTGACTCATTTGGAGATTACGGATTCCAGTTACGAGACGGCATGGGGCCTATTAATTGACCGATATGATAATCGGCGATTAATTATTGATGGGCTCATCGAAAAAATATTTAGTATATCGAAGGTCACTAATGCACATGAAATAAGGTCGAAAATCCTTAATCCCGTCACGGTGGCGGTGAATACGCTGGAGCGACTCAAGTTGTCACTAGGGGATAACAAGTACATTATAGTGAACCGGGTTTTGCGCAAGTTACCTAGTGAGGTGGTGGCGCGGTTTGAGCAGTCACATGGGGGTGATTCGTCGAGTCACCTCCCAACATTTGACGAATTGAGGGCGTTCCTGGAGGGTGAGTGCAGGCGGGCGGATTGCCAAGGGGCAACCACGCCGCAACCCCCCACGTCACCCCGGCGTACGGTTGGGCCCAAACCGGTGGAGCCCCGTCGGGGAGGACAGCGGTACAACGCCCTCCAATCGGAGGTGTGCCCCTTCTGCCGGAAGGGGGGACACGCGATCACCGCGTGCGCGGATTTTGGAGCACAGCGGGTGCAGAGGCGCAGGGGGGTGGTCAAGCAGCGAAACTTGTGCTTCCGCTGCCTAGGCGCACACTATGTGCGTGAATGCAGTAAGACCACCAACTGCCGAGTATGCGGAGGAGCCCATCATGAACTTCTCTGCCTGGCTGAGAGTGGGGAGCGGTACGGGGCCTCATCGGGAGGTCATCCCCCCTCTCCTAAGCCAGCCTTGGGTGGACGGTCGCCCCCCCACCGGGGAGGGGGGTCACCCAGAGACCAGTGGTCGCCCCCTCCTCGGGGAGGGGGGTCATCGAGGGCTCCGGAGTACCGCCGGATGCCGCAGTCTCCTCCGCGGGGGGGGGGATCGGCGCCGAGATTCGGGCGGGTGCCCGGAGATGACCAATGGGGAGTCGGGTTACGCGACTTACTCGGCCGCGCTGGGGGGCAGGGTGCCGCCCCCGAGTAGTCGCTTCTCCCCACCCCTCGCAGAGCGCCCACGCTTGATGGCGCGTCCGCCGCAGATGGGACGGATGCCGATGGGCTATTACCAGCCGGCGCGCATGGCACCGATGGGTCGAGGGGTGTACTACCCGGGGTGGGACCCATACCTGGGCCAGGGGCCCTCTCCCCCTCCGGCGGAAAGGGAGGGAGGTTCCCCCTGCTAGCAATTAGCAGTCTGTTCATCCGTCGTGCCCACCCCACCAGTGACGGTATTATTACCGACGGCTAAGATTACCGTCAGGGGTACGGATGGACGGCCAGTGCCAGTGAGGTCACTCCTGGATTCGGGGGCACAAGGTTGTATCGTGTCCAGCCGCTTAGTGGCCAGGCTGGGCCTCAGGTTGGAGCCATCACGGGATGGCGCATAGGTGGCAATCAGGTGCCTCGCATCAGGGGTCAGACGGACCTCCTGTTTGAGATGGGTGACTCGGCATCGATCACGCGGGTGAAGGCCACGGCTATTGTTTTGGATGAAGTGGTCGGGGTTCTTCCTTCGGTACGGTTATCGCCGGCGGTAACGAAGCTGACCAAGGGATTGGAGTTGGCCGACCCTCACTTCGCGATTCCCGGACGGGTGGACGTCTTACTTGGAACTGACGTCCTCGGGAAGCTGCTGCGGAGCGGTAAGCGGGAGCTGCAACCAAACGGGTTGGTGGCCGTGTGTACCGCAGGTGGGTACGCATTATTGGGCCCAGTACGGGGACCACAGGACGCAACGGATTATAGCAACATATACTACGGCAGTGTGTTATCGGAGGTCCTGCAAAGGTTCTGGGCAACAGAAGAGCCACCCACAGCTCCCAGGACAAGCCCACTGGACGAGGAGTGCGAGACATTTTATCAGTGCAACACGGTGCGCCTCCCTTCGGGCAGATTTATGACACGGCTGCCATTTCTATCGACGCGACCTCCGCTGGGGAGCTCCAGGGGCCTGGCTGAGAAACGGATGATGGCCATGGAAAGGCGCATGAAACGGGACTCCAACTTTCGGCGAAAGTATGTTGAGTTCATGCGTGAATATTTGGCTTTGGGTCACATGTCGGTATCCAGGGTAGACTGGCGTCGTGAGGAGCACTACGTATTGCCTCATCATGCAGTCCTGAAGACACCTGACTCCAAGATCAGGGTCGTGTTCGACGGGAGCGCGGCGACATCGAACGGGGTGTCCCTGAATCAATGCCTGCACGCTGGTCCAAAGTTGACCAGAGACATTGCAGACATTCTAACGGACTTCAGGAGACACCAAGTTGTCTTCGTTACGGATGTGAGGATGATGTTTCGCCAAACGGAGATCCATGCGGATGACCGTCGGTTCCAGCTGATATTGTGGCGAGAGAGCCCAGAAGAACCGATGATCACGTATGAGCTGAACACGAACACGTACGGATTAAAGCCCAGCCCGTATGTAGCGATGCGGACGCTACGAGAGCTGGCTGACCAGGAACGGCTGCGCTTCCCTCGCGCAGCTGCAGTCATCGACCGGGATGTCTACGTGGATGACATTTGTACGGGCACGGACAGCATTGAGCAGGCGCTCATCCTAAGGGATGAATTGGTGGCGCTCATGGCCTCCGGTGGCTATGAACTCAGGAAGTGGCTGTCAAACTGCCCAGAGGTGCTGGCAGGACTACCAGCTGAGCACCAACAAGACCCGCATTTGTTTGAGGACTCGGATAATCCTCATGCGTTGGCAATTTTGGGGGTCCAGTACCGACCGACTCAGGATGTCTTCACATACAATTGTGAGGCCGAATTGCTGTCGAAGACCTGGACCAAGCGATCAGTCCTTTCGACTATCGCACGAACGTTTGATCCAAACGGTTGGATCTCTCCGGTCACGTTCATGGCAAAGTTCTTCATGCAGAAGCTTTGGTTGGCCCAACTAGGCTGGGATGAGCAGCTCACGGACGAGCTGCTGCACGAGTGGACGGCATTCGTGACCACACTGCCGCATATTAAAGAAATTGAGATCCCGCGCAAACTGCTCCCTCAGCCGGGAGCCAGGGTGACCCTGCATGGGTTCTGCGATGCGTCTGAGAAAGGGTACGCGGCCGCGGTCTACCTGAGAACAGGTGAGACTGCTGGCGAGGGTGTTGTACGCTTGGTCATGGCCAAGAGCAAGGTTGCGCCTGTTCGGACCCGGTGGACGATTCCGAAGATGGAATTGGCGGGTGCCGCGCTCCTGACCCGTCTCCTGAACCATGTGGCGCAGAACTTGCGTGGCACGGTGGATCTGAATGACACGGTTTACGCATGGACGGACAGCCAGATCGTGTTGTGCTGGCTGCAGACTTCGGTCCATACGCTTGAGGTATTTGTGGCCAACCGAGTGTCACAGCTAAATAACTCAGAGACTCCTCTGGTCTGGAGACATGTTCCAGGTGAAGTTAACCCGGCAGACTGCTCGAGTCGCGGCTGCCCGGCGCCTGCTCTGGTTGAGCATTCTCTCTGGTGGGGGCCTCAATGGCTGGAGCGGCCACATACGGAGTGGCCTTTCAATGACTGCGGACGCCAGCCACTACCCCCTGCCTGACCAGGGTCTGAGAGTCAATGTGACTACAGTGGAGTCTGTGGCAGTGGACCACACTCTTTTGGAACGGTATAGCTCACTAGGGAAGCTACTTCGAGTCACGGGATGGATAATGCGGTTTTTCCATAATTGTCGAAGCCCTGCTGCACAGCGCAACCTGTCACCTGTAATGGGACCTGAGGAGCAGCAAAGGGCTCTCTCACGTTGGGTGGGGGTCATTCAGGGGAATGAGTTCCAGGATGAACTTAGGATTTTGCGGACTGGCGTGGGCAGAATGAAGAAGAGCCTTGTCCGCCTCAACCCGTTTATGGCATCCTTTAATTCTTCCCAAGAAGGGAGCTCTGGTGGAGCTGTTGGTTTGGGACCGTCACATCAGGAATTCACATGCAGGCTGCAACACTCTGCTGGGCATTTTGCAGCGGGAGTTCTGGATTTTGTCGGCACGGAGAGTGATACGGAGCGTTGTGTTTCGTTGCTTGCCTTGTTACCGGCTCAAGGCAGCCACAATGCAGCCACAAATGGGAGATCTCCCGCCCGACCGAGTTACGGAAGCTCGGCCGTTTGCTGGTGTGGGGACAGACTTCGCGGGGCCTTTCATGGTCAAGACATCACGCCTTCGCAATGCGAAGTCGGTTAAGGCATATTTGTGCGTCTTCGTGTGTCTGGCGACCAAGGCCGTTCATTTGGAAATGGTAGCTGATCTCTCTACGGAGGCCTTTTTGGCAGCGCTGGACCGATTCGTTTCTCGACGGGGGATACCGGCCTTGATACGATCGGATTGTGGTACCAACTTCAAGGGCGCCGATCGTTGTCTAAAGGAAATTGTATTATTTTTAAGTCAAAATGAGTGAGAGATCGGCACGGCCATCGCCAGTCGGGGCATTTCGTGGTATTTCAGTCCACCTGGATGCCCCCACTGGGGTGGAATATTTGAGGCAGTGGTTAAGTCTGCCAAGACTCATTTGTATCGGGTCATCGGCTCAACGATCCTCTCTTTCGAGGAGTTGTCAACGGTGTTTTGCAAAATTGAGGCAGTTTTAAATTCGCGCCCCTTGTGTCCGTTGAGCGCTGACCCGAATGACCTGGAGGCCATTACCCCAGGTCATTTTTTGATTGGCCAACCACTCAACGCCTTGCCGGAGTATCCGTATACGGATGTTAAGTTGTATAGGTTGTCACGGTATCAGATGCTGCAGCAAATGACTCAAAATTTTTGGAAGCGATGGTCGCTTGAGTATTTGCACATTCTTCAGCAACGCGTTAAGTGGACGGACAGGACGACCCCACCGTGCGTTGGAGACCTCGTACTGGTTAAGGATGCTAACCTATCACCGTTGTGCTGGCGACGGGGGCGCATCGTTAACTTGATAGCGGGCAAGGATGGGTCTCCACGGATCGCAGATGTACAAGTGAGGGACTCGATCCTTAGACGGGCGGTTTCAACGTTATCCCGACTACCGGGAGTTTGAGCGGACCGACGACGGGTCGGTCCGGGGCGGGTGATTGTTGAGAACCGATAGATTTTATCCACTGGCCACACAACCAGTTAGTTCACTTTTCTGTCACGGCGCTGCGAGCGCACGGGCTGTCGCGCAGACGCGTGCCGGCGCCATTTGCTGCATGATGTTATTAACGTAACGGGTCTTGAACATTATAACCTCCGTGGTTTTCGGGCGATTTTTGGAAGTCTTACACTTTAACGGAAAGTGTTGAGATACGGCACAATTCCTTGTACGGTGGGCTGCTTCGGGCGCCCCAAGGATAGTTATTTAGAGTGATATAAGGACGGCTACTGTGTGAACTGTTATTCGGTGTGGTGTTCGGTGTGTTTGCGGACGAGATCGGAGCGACGGCGGCGCAGACCTGGACGTCGTTTATGGTTGCAAGTAACAGACATACACTTTTACACAAAACAGAGACACAACCTTGCAGCCGGGAAGAGATTCGGCTGAACTCCAGGTTAGCAACATAGATTAAGTTAGGTTAAGTACATAGGGCGCGTATCGCGTTCCATTGTTTCGCGCTAGGCAAGATTGCTTTGATAGTTTCCCATCACATGGGCCCGTGGGAGGTTCAATTTGTGTCTGGCGGAAACATAGGCATTCCAGTTTCCTTTGCTGTACATATTTTTATTAATTAATGCCTGAACCTGAACTTAACATGAATTAAGTATATACCTACTGTAGAAACTCATTTTCTAATCTATACTGCGCACACGGTTTCTGACTCGCGGCTTCCGAGGCTATAAGCTATAAGGCGTGAGTCCTTTTGAGTCCTTTAAGTCCTATAAGTTTTTTAAATTGTGAGGTAGTCGTTTAGGCATGAGGTTAGAAGACTTCGACTCGTTTTAGTCTTTAGTTTTAGTCTCATGACTCGAGACTCTAGGGTTAAAAGGACTAGTCTAGACATGAGGCGTCAAAAATAAGGCGAGACTTTTTAAAAGGCCTTAAAAGAATAAGTTTCTTTCATCACTAGTTCAGAGTTCGAACCCCACGAGGTAGGTATTCTGTTTATATTTTTATTCAATAATACATTCTATCCATTTTTTTTATACTTTTGTAAGTCGTCGTCAGAATAAATACATGTATGCCGATAATGTTATTTTATTATTTGTCTGCGTCATCTAAAAGTAACAGCGGAGACAATCGAGTAAAATAATTAAGTCTCCGCTGTTACTTTTAGATGACGCAGACAAATAATAAAGTAACATTATCGGCATATCGATCGGCAAATCGAGTAAAATAATTTAGTTTTAGTATACAATATTGTTGAATGTTTACAAACAATACACAGCATCGTTCTAGTTTTAGTACGATCAGTATTCATAGTGAATCATGTGATAGCGGCGACTTGCGTTCGTTGAACTGTCTTATTGTGGTCGTCTACGATCGTTATCAGTAAGTTCACAATGATCTTTTGATCTTGAATTTCTGAACGTACATATCCTTTGTGAGGACATTACGTTCTAGTTATACAGTAGCGTAAAAAAATCTATAATATTGGTATATTTTGTACGTAAGTGGCCTAACTTTTACAATTGCAAACGGTGATATAACAAAATACTAAGCTGAGATTTCTTTTTGAACCAATAAAACATCTATTTTTCTATACAAATTGTTATTTAAGAAACGTTGTCGACATTCTGCGTCTTATTTAAGGAAACACGTTTTTACACTAATTTGCCGTTCAGTTACTTGCGGTGTGATTCAATATCAAGACTTGACTTGGCTAGTATTCACATACGAGTTTATATTATATTTGTCTAATCCTTAACCTATTTTCGTTAAGGTAAGTACGCAAGTTAGTGTACCTCCAGGAGGTACATATACTGTTAGCTTGATAATAATACTATGGTACTTTGTTGGTGAAAACTAGCCTTTTCCGCTACTGTACCTAAAGTTACAATACCTAAACGTACAGTCGGTTTTAATGTGCACACGCTTAAAATTCATGTATCGCAAGGACGTTGCGTTTTTAGGGTTCCGTAGCCAAATGGCAAAAAACGGAACCCTTATAGATTCGTCATGTCCGTCTGTCTGTCCGTCTGTCCGTCTGTCCGTCCGTATGTCACAGCCATTTTTTTCCGAAACTATAAGAGCTATACTGTTGAAATTTGGTAGGTGGATGTATTCTGTGAACCGCATTAAGATTTTGATGCAAAAATAAAAAAATAATAATAAATATTGGGGGCTCCCCATACTTAGAACTGAAACTCAAAATTTTTTTTTTCATCAAACACATACGTGTGGGGTATCTATGGATAGGTCTTCAAAAATGATATCGAGGTTTCTAAAACATTTTTTTTCTAAACCGAATAGTTTGCGTGACAGACGCTTCCAAAGTGGAAAAAAGTTGGTCCCCCCCCCTCTAACTTCTAAAATAAGAAAATGAAAAATCTAAAAAAAACATATGATGTACATTACTATAAAAACTACCAACGAAAATTGTTTTGAACGAGATCTAGTAAGTAGTTTTTTTTTAATACCTAACTTTGCAAGTTTGCACCTAATTTATATGGGGCGCTATACATACCAGGTGCAAACTTAACTTAAACACTTAGGGATGGAAAGTGTTTGTACGGAACCCTCGGTGCGCGAGTCCGACTTGCACTTGGCCGGTTTTTACAGCTTCCTTAGGTACAAAACTAATTATATGAAACGACAACAAATTCGAAAAAACTGCCAGCACAAAAAAAAAGAAGTGCGAGACAGTATTAACCGTCAACGCAAAAAGAGAAATGATATAAACAATTAAACATTCAAATGTTTTGTCTCTATTTTTTCTGTGGCATTTTGAGCATTATGTTAATGGCTAATAGTCCGGTGTTTTAAAAGTATTATTTGGTGATGAATTTTGGTATAAATCTGTTGTTCAAACAGATCCTAATATCAATGTGTTTTTTATTGGTAACCTATCATAATCCCGAATTTTCATTTGCCCGAAAGCTATTTATTCCAAAACTATTAATATTTCCAGGACTTTATAAACATCGTTGTAAAAACCCGTTAGGTTAGGTTAGGTTTGTTTTATAATTATTTTGAAATATAATAGTTTTGGAATAAATAGTTATCGGGCAAATGAAAATTCGGGATTTCGAAATTTCGGGCAAATGAAAATGTTTTTTTTATGCGAATCAAATACATATGCCTGTTTATTGTTGTTATTTTGGTATAAATCGTTATTATCCTGTAATGTTATTTTTACACAAAATGCTTGAATATTACATATACTATTAGTTTTTGTACGTTTTAGCGTAGCAGGATAAAATATTGACTGGTAAATGTGGTTAGTTTTTTATTGATCATTATTTCTGTTCTCAGAAACATTGCCACAGTATTTTTCCTGTTTGGACGTTTCTTTTAATCCGATCGTTTTCCCCCAGTCGCGTAAAAAGGTCAATCAACTTTTTTCTGTTGCTCGTTGCCATGATGATGCCCCTTGGATTGGATCACTCTTTGATATTTGGTCATTCTTTAAAACTTTGTAATACAAACAATTATAATAAGTTCATTCTTACGTAGATTTTCTCCAGAAAATACCACCGGCATAGGCAATTCATATAAATTATCAACACTTCTCTATGAAGTTTGTTCACTATTGTCCCCTGGCTCACGGGACAGAATAACAGCAAAGTTGACTCACCCAAAAGTATTATATAGCTATCTCCCTACTGGCCTATAATTTATTATATAATTTGCAGCCCTCCCAGGAATGTGAGCTATGGAATAAGGTAAACTAGTAAAGGTTTTTAATTGTTCCCCATTTGGTAGATTAGATGAATCAGTACTACGTTTATATTATCGAATGCAGTTGTAGTCAAAAATATGTCCCTAAGTATTTGTGTTCAGTTTCTATCATGCAATCTTTTTCTTCAGTGAAACTTCACGGCTAGAGATTCGTGACTGATTGATTAAAAACCACCCAGTACCTTCTGTTAATTACTATGGGGGTGGATTTGGTATTTAACTTACTCACTAGCGGCCATATCTGCGTCGCGGAGAATCCAGACGAATTAATCAAATAAGTTCAAGCCCATTGCTATTCTGCCAGCCCCCTTGGTATATCGGAGCACTGATCAGCGCAAACCATTTAAAGCCTATGTAAACATATCATTGAACTTCAACTTAATTACCAAATCTGTGACATAATATGCGAAGGGTTAACTAAGTCGGTCCGGCGACCTTCTATGACGGTTATTGTTATTTTAATATAGTTTAGAAAATACACATCCAATTTTGAGAAATGTTTTAATACTGTGTTGAAAATATCTCTGTTAAAGAAACAGGAAATCCTTTTATTGTTTTCGTTTCAGGAAGTAATGACAAGCGCTTATAATTTACTCGGGCAATTGACTGTGAACTGATTCATCTAATTCACCAACGCCTCTATGTTTTTGCAACCTTGTGTGAAATAACCAGCCCATGTGTTTTATTTTTGCGATATTTTTTATAGTTTAGATATATTCATTGGATTGCCGAAAAAATCTCGTCTTCATTTTTACGTTGTTTTTATTACAATATTTTCCTCATGTTTTGCATAATTATTTTGATTGTTGCCGTTTAGTGATGAGCAATAACTGCGGTGAGAGGGCCATGTAATTTTGTATTCCAATGAAATAAGGTGCATATCACTTTAACTCATAGCCTCAGTTATTACGTTTATCACTAGTGAGGTAATGCCGTCTTATTGTTGAATATTGATGCACGAAATTGCATATGTTATTATAGTAATAAATGATAATTGTAGTTCGTAGAATATAACAATGTTGTATTGATTATTAAGTGTGATTTGTGCTATAATTGTTATTACTATAACATAGTTAAAAAAAATACTCGTACTTGGTATAAAAATTACTGAACGACTCTCGTTATTGGTATAGCGAGTACGTACTGCAATCATATTTATATATATATTTTGTAAAGCAAAAATGTTTTATTTTTACTATTGATTGGAATTGCCATTTTATGGCGCGATTGTGTGCAGTGGTAGTGCAACTGCCTACTGAGCTGGCGGGCCTGAGTTCAAATCCCTGCAAGGGATAATATTTGTGTCATGAATATTTGTTCCTGGGTCATGGAGATTTTTTTGTATTTCAGTATGTATTGATCTATATAAGTATGTTTATCGTCGTTTAGTGCTCATAACACGATCCTACCAGAGCTTACTCTGAGACTAGATGGACTTGTGTGAGGTTGTCTGTTACTTATTTATTTGCTTCCATAGACATTTAAATAGTGGTTTCCATACCGCTTCGCTTCTTACCGATGTTTTGTTATAAGTTTTTACTTAATTCGAAGTCCCAAACCATTAAGATGTTATACATCACACGTTCAAAATATTTAAAATAAACATAATATTATCAAAAGAAGACATTTGGTAACCTTCCTTAATCTTACATAATATTAACAATGAAGCATTTCACAAAAACTAACGATCACAAATTTATACATTTTATAATCCTGCTTGGCCTTGTTTGTTTTTTATTTTTTATGTCTATTCTAAGTCTTTATAGCGTCAGGTTGTTATGTAACACATTAAAGTTCGCTGCCATTGTTTTATACTAGTAAAGTATACATTATATATAAATAGTTGGAACTATCGTCAGTATCTGACTTCAATAACGTCAAGTATTAAATAATGTCAGATATCTGACTTCTATGCGTTATATGTATAACTATCTATTTGAACCTAGCAACAGGTTATGTATCATATTATACACTCTGAAAATATTTCTAGTTTTGTTCATTGAGGTCACCTTATAATAAATTAATCACTGCAAAACTGCATGGTTAATATAATGAATCATGAAAAGAGGTTAATGTTTAAATAGTTGATTTGTGGTTTCCTCAATCGTATTATTCATTGAATACGTAGGTAAAAGAATGATGAGGTTCTGATGGAATAGAATGGAATAAAATTTATTTGTTTCTTTAACTTTTTAATTACATATGTGCGATTTTCTTTCATCACCTTACGGATTAGAAATCCTTATATATATAAATATCCTCCTATTTACTCTAGGGCCTGTCTAATCTACTTATATATTATAAAAATATAGTTCAGAAACAAACAATGTACACTCTACTCTGAACTAAAATGTATGACTCTGAACTTCTGCAAAAAGTGTGCTCTTTTTATCGAATACAATCATTTACCCGCGACTTCGTACCTTTTCCCATAATGTATTAAATTTGTCCACGGCTTTAGGCGTTACTGAATAACAAATACTATTATTAAAATTGAGGGATAGCTCTCAAAAGAATCTTGTGCGTGGGCTACAATAAAAAGACGTTTGCTTTTCACAGGTCAGCAAGTATCATGAGTTCAAAATCAGCGCCAGGAATCATCATGGCCACCGGCGTTATGGGCAAGTCCCTCAAAGGAATCCCAGGGGTCTACCTCAGTAGGGACGCTGGTCTCACTTGGAAGAGGATCCTGAAAGACTACTATTTCTTCAACTACGGAGACCACGGGGGCGTGTTGGTTGCCGTGAAATACTTCAAGTTGCGAGGCGAGACGAGAAAGATTCTGTATTCTACGAACGAGGGAATTGAGTGGAACTCTTATCAGTAAGTCTTGTTTTTCATTTACTATTTTACGTGAACAGCATTTGAAGATTTAGGTAGTTACGTGTTACGAGCATTTTCTGGTGTGGTCGAAATCGAATGGGTTATGATTATTTTATTATAAAAAAATGTAGACAAGGATAGACATATCTGTTTGGGTATGTTCTGGCACAGCTGACTGCGACTCGCTGGTCGCGTGTCAGCATTGCCCGTCTTTATCATCTTTGCACTAAATGGAAATGCATAGGCCATATTTGTCGCGCGTTAGTAGCGGACTGAATAAAATTATTATTAAAAATGTGTTCAACCTCTGTTATTAATTAAACGGGAACGTGTATAGATAACGCATGCTTGGATTGTTTGTCGTTGCAAAAAAAAGATTGCGTTTGGCATTTCCGCAGATTAGACTGTCCTATTTTTGTTAGAATTTCCCTTTGTTATTATTTTTTGACGTTAATCTGGTGTTTTTTTCGCTATGACAACATCGATTGTTTAATTATATTCCTCTTGTTTGTTTTTCTTATTTTTAACGACAAGTTATGGGTCTGATCTGATAGCATTTCGTGTTCTATGACACATATTTTAAAGTAGCTAAGCGATTTTTGTACAATATTCTTCTTCAAATTACCGACTTTAAAAACAATATTATTTATATTAATATTTTTATCATTGATAATCATAATAATACTACTTTTCATAAAAAGATAGAAACACTATATTTATATAACGGTTCATTATTATAATCCGTGACTATACTAAAGTTCCTTGTTAACGTTAATTAATTAAAAAGCGGGACGCTAAAATTAATTTGCTTATCAACTGGGCGCGGTTAATATAATCGCTATGAACGTTATCGATTGTTTTCAGGTTCAACGCCGACGACCTCCGCATATACGGGCTTATGACCGAGCCGGGAGAGAACACCACAACCTTCACGATGTTTGGCTCCGCCAACGACCAACACCAGTGGATAATCATAACAATTGACTTAAAAAATGCCTTCCCGAAAAACTGCACAACTGACGACTACAAATTCTGGTCACCCTCCCCCCCGAACTCATCAGTGTCGTGCGTATTAGGAACTAGAGACACTTTCCAAAGACGACTGGCACATACGAATTGCTATAATGGCATTAACTATGACAGACCCGTTAAAAAGGAAGTTTGTGAGTGCAGCCGAAGGGATTACGAATGCGATGTCGGTTTTAAATTGAGTAATAATGCTTGCATCCGAAATAAATCCTCTAAAGTAGATCCCTATGCCACTCCTAACCCATGCCGACCGGGTAATTTGTACCAAAGATCAAAAGGCTATAGGAAAATCGACGGAGACGTTTGTACGTCATCCACTTATATACCATTCGCGCCTGACTTAGTTCCTTGCCCGTTAGATGAACCAACGGAGTTCATCCTCGTAGCTTTAAGAGATAAGATCGCTCGGATTGATTTATCTGACAATTCCACTTTGTTCCCTGTAAAGGGTCAAAACAACATAGTCGCCATAGAGTTTGACTTGAAGAACAACTGCATTTACTGGGCCGATATTGAACTGGACAAAATAAGTCGGCAGTGCTTCAATAATGGCACGGTACAAGAAATTATTGTTGACACAGACTTAGCAAGTATTGAGGGAATGGCTTTGGATTGGATATCGAACGTTTTGTTCTTCGTCGATGGCATGCGGAAGAAGATCGAAGCTGTCAGAACAGACCTAACAATCGCCGGCCGAATGAGAGTTACTATCCTGGATTCTAAAGTTTTATCGAAACCGAGAGGAATCGCGGTCCATCCTAAAGCCGGTTACCTGTTCTGGACGGATTGGGATAGGTCCAATCCCAGCGTGTCCAGGTCTAACCTTGACGGGAAAAATGTGAAGAAGCTCTTCGGAAAGCCGATAGTTCAATGGCCCAACGGTATTACTATCGATCAGATGGCTGAGAGGATTTACTGGGTAGACGCTATGGAAGATTATATCGCAAGCGCTGATTTAGACGGTAGATATTTCAAGAGGATTCTTTGGAAGGACGAGAAAGTATCTCATCCGTTTGCCGTTGCTGTTCTAAAAGACAAGATGTATTGGGACGATTGGAAAGCCAAATCTATCTTTATTGCTGACAAGGATTCTGGGGACAATGTTATAACGATCAACAATTCGTTCTCTGGTCTGATGGATTTGAAAGTATTCGCTCATTTCGTCCAGCACGGAAGTAACGCTTGCTCGTACAAGAACACGAGTTGTGATACGATGTGTGTCGGAGGTCCGGGGAAAGGGTTCAGTTGTCTGTGCCCGGATGGGTTCACGATGCTGAACGGCAAGTGTATGTGCTCTAACGGCATGGAGCCGTCTCCTAACATGACGTGCCCGAAGAAGGCTGGCGCTACATGCGACGCTGTAAGTTATTACTATTGCTACTAATCAATTATAATGTTAGTAAGACAGTATATAAGTGTTTCTCCCGATTTTGTCATAGATTTTACTAGTCAAAAGTGACAATTCACTCCTAATTAACTTTGAAAAAAATTGTCACACTAATATTATAAAGGCGAAAGTTTGTGACAGTGTTTGTTGGTATGTGTGGTGCTGGACCATATTTAATAATATTTGGTATGAAGATAGCTGACACCCTGGATTAACAGATAGGCTACATTTTCCTTTATCACAAAAAAGTGTGTTCTCGTGGTATAAGAGAGTAACACCGCGGAACGCAGCTAATACTTTCTATATGTCAATTAATAGGTCGGGTAGGATTGATGCATTAAAGTTACGTCTATAATACTTTTTTTTATTGTTTGGTGACTAAGGAATTGAACAGTCAACCGGATCTGTATAAAAATAACCGCGGTATCGATTAAAAACAGTTTTTTTTTCATACTAAAAATAACCGATTGCATTCCTTATTGGTGGCTTTGTGTACTTTATTAGTCATCACGACTAAGTCAATTAGCTGTACCTACCATATTTATTGAACTTTGACATTGTTAATTGTTTGTAATGGAGATATGACTTATGCTTGTTTATAGGCGCTGTTCATTTAAATCTATATTATAAATTAATCATTTATTTCATTACATGTGTATAGTCATGAAAAATATATTTCAATGAAGTAATTATTTCGTCTTGTATGGTAATTTTTTAGCTGTCTGCAACACCAATCCATACTAATATTATAAATGCGAAAGTGTGTCTGTCTGTCTGTTACCTCTTCACGCTTAACCCTTCGTATGCCGTGTCCCGAATCCGTACGCGGTACGCGTATTCTGGACGCGGCATACGAAGGGTTAAACCGCTGAACCGATTTAGATGAAATTTGGTATATAGATAGTTTCAGTCCCGGGGAAGGACATAGGGTACTTTTCATCCCGAATAAATTTAGTGTTCCCGTGGGATGAGCGGGTAACACCGCGGGGCACAACTAGTAACTAATAAAAGGTCTATTTTATACCCTAGGACCAATTTACGTGCAAGAATGGACTGTGTATCACCGCATCATGGCACTGCAATGGTAACAACGATTGCGGGGACCTCTCGGACGAGATAGGGTGTCCACTCTGCGCGCCTCACATGCTGTCCTGTGACGACGAGTCCCGATGCTACCTACCACAATGGCGATGCGACGGAGACGTGGACTGTTCCGACTTTAGCGACGAACGAGGTAAACCTAGTCGTAGTTCGCAGAATATGGCCATTATGGGTCTGTATCGGTAACAATTATTATGAGGACCACTCGGAGATAGATATGCTATCATGCGATGATGAATCTCTATGCTACTTTTCACGGTGGCAGTGCGATGGACACGTTCAGTGATTGTTATTAGTGACGGACGAGGTAATCTATTTTTTTCAAACATGCAATGAAATGTCGTCATAACGTGCGTTATAACAGGCTTCGAAGTATCACGTTTCGGGCGGAACAACTCGAGAGAACTGTAAAGGAATTTCATACAAAATTGAAGGCCCTGGGAAGTAATTTTTTTTAAACATTATGTCTGTGTTTATGAACTGGCTAAACAGCTGTTTTTTTTTTGAGTGGTGTATTTTTTATTTCTTTGCATATGTTTGAGAAAACGGCCGTAGCCGTGAAAAGGGCTTGCCGGCTTCGTATCACTATCCGGCCTCCCTACGGTCCGCCCGGTTTTTCGCGGCGTCTGCAGTAATGTACTACTATTTTTCTTTTATCAGGTTGCAAAAAACCGAATTGCTCTGAAAACCAGTTCCAGTGCGACAGCGGAATGTGTATATACTCCAAATGGGTGTGCGATGGAGACAACGACTGCCGGGACGGCTCCGATGAACGCAATTGTACTGTGAGTATTTATTTATTTATTGCATTTTACTAGTAAATATATGAAATGCTACCAAATTTGGACTGACCGAGATCAAGCGACAAAGCATGACATGACAAACCAGTAATCAATCAAACCAATATCAAAATCATGTCTTCAATTGAATCAATTAATAATCAATTGAACCAGCATAATTATCAAAATCACAGAATTCTGTCATTTTGATATTCTGTTACGGGTTATGTTTTAACCCTTTGAGCGCCGAGCGGCAAAGCAATTCACCGTGCCACTGAAGCCAAACCAAAAAAAAAAAGTGCTCCAAAATCAACAGAGGTTGAAAAACACAGATAGTGGTTTGAATTAGCATGTTTTTGACCACTGAAATTTTTGACGTCAATAGGCGTCGTTGGCGTCAGTGGCACGAATTCCCGATGACGTGATTTGCCGTCTTTGGCGGTCAAAGGGTTAACAAGAAATTAATCGATATAATTTTTTTTTATCTTAGGTTACGCAAAAACGACCCGACACTGTCAACTGCTCAGTCAACGGTTTCGCGTGCAACAAAGACCCTAATCCCATCTGCATCCCCAACTCCTGGGTGTGCGACGGAGAGCGCGACTGTCCCGGCGGCGAGGATGAGAGGGACGACAGATGCAGCAACTCGACTTGCGCGCCCTCTATGTTCAGGTGTCCCAGTGGGAAGTGCATATTCAAGTCTTGGGTGAGTCACTGAAAATAGGTTCTGAAATCGAATTATTTAATACTACCCATAGTATTATTTTAAGGCATGTATTTAAATCGATATGTATATTCCCTTTTTTATTTATGCACACTAAATAATGCGAATTCAATATACTATTTAAAGGTATTTGCAAAACTGTTTTACAGGATATAAAAAAAAAAAACTAACCTAACCTAACCCGGCCGAGTCGGATCTTAGTGTGCAGTGCGAGGATAATTAGTGTGCAAGTCAGTATTTTTGGTGAAACTTTCAAATATATCCGATGTACGAACCATATTTTTGGTGTGAACTCGGTTAAAAAGGTCATCTCGTTTTGTATGATGTTTAAGTTTTTTTTGTAGGACATGTTCAGTAATCAATTGTTTTTTTTTGCACAGCATTCGTTTTTCTGGTATGCATTCAGTTAATTAGTGGAGTTACCTAGTGTACTGAAAAATTATACAGATGTGCATTTAAATATATCCCTTATTTTAAGAGGTTGTCTTAATCGAGACGTGGATTTAATTCGTCTCGCTCGCATTATGCAGTTAAGTTGGGAACCTCTCTCATTGTATCTAACCCAAATGCTATTGTAAGAGTTCACCTGCCTATGAGTGTCATGTCAGCTGTATGGTTTAGGAGTTCCACCTGACATCTCAGTTAAAAAAAAGTACTATGTAGTATGTGGTCATTGCCTCTGCTGTACCAAATACGGTATTTAATAGGAGCTCAAATGCGCTACTCTTTATGAAATGTCAAAAACGATCTGTTAGTATGAAGTTTCTATGAAGAATTGAAGATACTGGCTTGTGACATCATAAAAATCAGTAGTGAAAAAACGTCTTTCCAGTTTTTGTGTAATTAAAAATAGCCCGAAGTCTTAAAATGAGTGGTTGATTATTTAGTTCCGTTGAGTATTTATGAATTTGTGTTTAGTGGTTTCAATGCCACAATTTATATTCACTATAGTCAAACACCGTATTGAAACCACTAAACACACATTCAAAAATACGCGGAACCAAATAAACTAACACTAACTTTTGGACACTATATTATTTTTAATTGTACAAAAACTAAAAAGAAGACGTGTTTTGACTACTGCTTTTTATGGCGTCACATGCCTGTATCATCATAGAAGCTTCGTACTAACAGATCGTTTTTGACATTTCATAAAGAGTAGCTGATTTGAGCTGTCATCAAATACCGCATTATAAGGGGCTTCTAAACGGGCCGTGTTTTGCTGCATCTTGCTCTAGCGTAGGGTGTCGGAGAGGGACGGCCATAGTTGCCGGCCACAAATATGGCCCGTTTAGAAGTCCCAATACAATTTATTTTCATTATAGTCAAATACCGGATTACTTATAATGAAAAGATGTCTTTGGTTGTCTTGGATTAGTATTGAAATAGAAGTTTGCTGTTGAAGAACCTAGATTTTATATGGCACACTTCCACAGGTATGCGACGGCGAAAACGATTGCTCCGACCACGAGTCCTCCGACGAGCAAAACTGCCCATCGTTCCCCAACCAGTCTAAGCTGATCCCTCGCCCAAGCACAGAGAAGGCAGACTTCCCATCCAACGGGACCTGTTTAGACTGGATGTTCAAATGCGAGAACAACAACTGCCTTCCGTACTGGTGGAGATGCGATGGAATAAACGATTGTGGGGACAATTCCGATGAAGTGGGGTGTGGTTCCTTGATCGTTGAATCGAGTACAACAGTGCCTGAGCCCGAACAGAATCAAAGGAAGTGTGCGAAGACTCAGTTCACTTGTTCACCTGGTAAGATGAGATCTGATTTAGACTGGATTCAACCAAACTGGAATAAGACTTACTCGCATATTAAGTAACAAAATTACATAGAAACTTGACGTTGCTTCTAGGAATAAACCTGAATCTACGTTGGTTAGATCAAGCTTAAGTGACTTTGACTAGTTGAGTTTGAATTTTAGGTTTTTTCCTTTCTTTAAGATATCACTTGCTTGCGAATTTTACGCCTGTCAAAGTTGTGTCACTGTATCCGCTGCTATATTGAATCAGCCTTTACTAACCTTCTGAGCGTCAAAGACGGCAAATCACACCGACGGAAAGTTGTGCCATGTACGCCAACGTCGTTTTATGATTTTTTCTATGATAATGTTGTACTAATAATGTAAGTTTCATGGCGCATTAGTTAAGAAACTGTAATGTCATGTAAACGTGTTTAAATAAGTAAATAAATAAATGATGTCCGAACTTCGCAATTCAAGCTGCTAAATTTAAACTTTTTAATTTCATTTCAAGTTTATCAATTTTTTTATCTGTTGATATTAGAGCATTTCTTTATTTTTTGCTGAGGCGTAAGGAATGTGGTGGATTGCTTCATCGCTTGACGTTCAAAAGGTTTCACGTGGAATTTACCCCCTGTTTCCATTCAGGAATGTGTATCCCGCTATCGTGGGTGTGCGACTCCGCGGAAGACTGCCCGGACGGATCAGACGAGCGCAACTGCCAGCGGCGCGGCGGCGGCGCCCGGCGCAGATGCGGCGCCGACGAGACGCCGTGCGACGACGGCCGGGGCTGCGTGCGCGCCGACCGGCTCTGCGACTTGCACGCCGACTGCGCCGACGGCAGCGACGAGAAACACTGCGAGGTGAGTAGGAAGACTGCCCGGACGGATCAGACGAGCGCAACTGCCAGCGGCGCGGCGGCGGCGCCCGGCGCAGATGCGGCGCCGACGAGACGCCGTGCGACGACGGCCGGGGCTGCGTGCGCGCCGACCGGCTCTGCGACTTGCACGCCGACTGCGCCGACGGCAGCGACGAGAAACACTGCGAGGTGAGTAGGAAGACTGCCCGGACGGATCAGACGAGCGCAACTGCCAGCGGCGCGGCGGCGGCGCCCGGCGCAGATGCGGCGCCGACGAGACGCCGTGCGACGACGGCCGGGGCTGCGTGCGCGCCGACCGGCTCTGCGACTTGCACGCCGACTGCGCCGACGGCAGCGACGAGAAACACTGCGAGGTGAGTAGGAAGACTGCCCGGACGGATCAGACGAGCGCAACTGCCAGCGGCGCGGCGGCGGCGCCCGGCGCAGATGCGGCGCCGACGAGACGCCGTGCGACGACGGCCGGGGCTGCGTGCGCGCCGACCGGCTCTGCGACTTGCACGCCGACTGCGCCGACGGCAGCGACGAGAAACACTGCGAGGTGAGTAGGAAGACTGCCCGGACGGATCAGACGAGCGCAACTGCCAGCGGCGCGGCGGCGGCGCCCGGCGCAGATGCGGCGCCGACGAGACGCCGTGCGACGACGGCCGGGGCTGCGTGCGCGCCGACCGGCTCTGCGACTTGCACGCCGACTGCGCCGACGGCAGCGACGAGAAACACTGCGAGGTGAGTAGGAAGACTGCCCGGACGGATCAGACGAGCGCAACTGCCAGCGGCGCGGCGGCGGCGCCCGGCGCAGATGCGGCGCCGACGAGACGCCGTGCGACGACGGCCGGGGCTGCGTGCGCGCCGACCGGCTCTGCGACTTGCACGCCGACTGCGCCGACGGCAGCGACGAGAAACACTGCGAGGTGAGTAGGAAGACTGCCCGGACGGATCAGACGAGCGCAACTGCCAGCGGCGCGGCGGCGGCGCCCGGCGCAGATGCGGCGCCGACGAGACGCCGTGCGACGACGGCCGGGGCTGCGTGCGCGCCGACCGGCTCTGCGACTTGCGCGCCGACTGCGCCGACGGCAGCGATGAGAAACACTGCGAGGTGAGTAGGCTGGATTATAGATGCGAAGCTGGTTGCTAACATTTCTAGCCAAGCGGCTAGAAACGGCTTATTTGGCTTATTATCATTTCTAGCGATAACAAGCGGCTGGAAACGGCTGCTTACATTTCATTGACATATTCACATGATTCAATGTTTGTTTTTGTTATTTTTCTTTTCATTTATTTACTATAGGATCTATTTAACACAAATATATAAATAAACAATGACATTTGCATCTGTATTAAGTGTTAAAAACTCAAAATTCTCTTACAAAATGTGAAAGAGCAGTGGAATAGGACTATTTTAATAATTTATTTGTGAGAGATGAATTGGAAATAGGTATTTATCAGTCACCTAGCATTTAGTTGTATTTCTATAATGCACCAACGCAACGAGCCTCGCGCACTCATCCCCGCATGCCCCGCGCACCCCTCAGCCCCCCACACGCATTTATCCTGCCGCGCGAGATTCCCGCGTTTGGTTTACAATGATGATTAGATCCAAAATAAACTGATTTAGCTACCTTTATTCTTATAATTTTCATACACCGCCACCTGAACACAAACGTTGTTTCATAGTTTACTTTTCGTATCTGAATTAAGTAAATTAGTAGGTACAAATGGTGTCTTCGGGGTCTATTTTTTTAAAAAGAACATAATAAGTGCTACTGTATAACAAAAATAAGAGTTTAACAAAAAAAAATGTAATAAAAATAATTTCTTTATTTGATGCTCAAGTCGGGTATCTACCCGGTATCAAGCGGCTGGTTATTCGTTTCTAGCCGCTGCTTTCGGTTACTACCGGCTTACAAGCCGCTGGTTTACAACTATAGGCTGGATTTACAGACCACCCCCACTAGACGGAGCATGTAAGGCACATGTAAGGCGACCCGCGCGCACCAACGATATGGTACGGCGGAACATTAAAATATCAACAGGGCGGCCACCGTTTAGTTGCGTCCATGTTTATGAGGTCTCCCTACACCACTTAACAATACAATTTACCATGTTATTTATTTAATTTATTTTTTCGTTGACGTACGCATGGATCATAAACATGGACGCAACTAAACGGTGGCCGCCGTGTTCATACTTTAATGTTCTGCCGTACCATATCGTTGGTGCGCGCGGGTCGCCTTACATGCTCCGTCTAGTGGGGGTTGTCTGTGGCTGGATTTAAAAAATCTTTTGGTTCTGTACATTAGGGATGACGAAATATTTTTTTTGTGGATGTCAGTTGATTCTATTTTTTTTATTGATTTACTTAGACTGCTCTAAAAGTCAAAGTTCAACATCAACATTCATACGGAGCGCTAAAAACGCTCCATACAAAATGGCCACCTATAGGTAATCGTGACGTTATTATTATGTTATGGGTGTGTGTGGAGACAATAAGTAATTTACCATTTTCACCGTTAAAAAGTGCGTTTAAGTTCATGGTTGTCATATGGGGTGAATGAATACAGTCAGGCGATCGACAGCCTCGCCAGCGACAGGGCGTCCCTACACCATCAAATGGTTGTCATATAATTATTGTTTTATTCAATTATGAGGAGAATTTAAGATCAGTCGTCATTCCAATTTCATACCTATCTGCTGCCAGCTTGATGCCTGGGTCAGTTTTCCGTCGACGAGCTAGGCGATGAAAAGGTTAAACAGATACAGATGGAGACAAACACAAATAGATATACATAGAAAAGGTTCTAAGCAGAAACAAACAGACATAGCGGCAGATACAAAGACAGTACTAAACACATACAGAGACAGACAGGTAGTTCTTATCTCTCTCTCTGGAGTCGGTCCCTCATGTCTGAGGATCGTGGTCATCTTCAGGGTTGCATCTGGCGCGGATTATCTAGGCAGGTAGTTCTTATATTCCTTGCTAAATTGTTTATTTTTCAGGGCCGCCCGGAGACCACGAACTGCCCGTCCGGCTTCACGCTTTGCGGCGACGGCATGCTGTGCATCTCTGAGGTGTCCATGTGTAACGGCCACCAAGACTGCTACGACGGCAGCGACGAGGCTAACTGTACCAGCGATCCTAACGTGCCGGGACACGGGTTCCAGGTTAGCTTTTGTCATATCAAAATTGTCTTTTTTAAAGCAGCCACCAGACTTGAGACAGAAGGAATTCCAGGCACCGCCATTAGGTTCCATCATACGATATATGGAGGCGATGGAACAATCCATTGAGTATGTGCATCCAGTGATAACTACACAAAATATCCCAGTGGGCCGAAGTGTATCCATAAGGACCCCTACAAGAAGATAGAATCAGCAGCCACAGCCTTTATACAAATAAGAGTTGTGCCTAAAAAGCCTATAGGTATTACTCGGAAATAACCCGCTATCATCTTGATACTACATGTACCTACTTACGTAAGAACATTGCTGTAATAATATGGTACATGGTGCCGATACAGACGGATAGCATTTATATTTCAACCCTGCTGCAAATTGGCAGTTATTTTCAGTCGGTCAACAGGACATTTCCGCCAACAACAACAGACCTCTATAGAATGTTATCAACATCAGTGTCATATCAGTCACTAAACAAAGGCATCGCCAAAGCTCTCCACAACGATTGCCTTGGTCCGACGGACATAAAGAAGCACTTTGTTGGGGGGCCATCGCTCTTCTTAAATACGTTAAAATATTGGTTCAAAATTCTCAACCGATTTTCTATACTTAGATCCTTGGCATCGGAGTGGACCAGCCTTCGATCAACGCGAGCAGTTTCCTCATATCGTTCTGGATGTCTCAGCAGAAGATGTTTGTCTACAGCTTCCTGCCATCCATATCTAAAATCTCCGATGGCGTGTGGCGTAACATGTCGTGGATTCACGAGAGCACGTACAGGTAAAACAATGACATTTTTAAAGTCTCTAAGATAAAGTTTCTCTAAGAGATCCCTCGCTGAAGCAACTCCTTTGCTTTTCTAATAAGTGGTCAGTTTTTATAAGTGTTGATCAAATGGAGACAGCAACATCTGCGGTGGATGTTTTGTTTTATAAAAGCCCACTGACATAGTTTTAGAACGTAATGCCAAGAGGCCTATTAATTCCGAACAATAGTATAACTTTACTACGAG